>CM040244.1:264376517-264876517 GCA_022545495.1 Chrysanthemum lavandulifolium | reverse complement strand
TAGTAACAATCTTTTCCATTACGGCTTTGATTACGACATACCAAACACTCTGTTAGTATTACAAGAGTTGAGGTCTTTGTTTTAAAACACGAAGGCCATATGTGGGTTAAACTCTCCAGCATTTCAGTTGGGTTACATGATATAAATGAATTTTCAATCTATTTGTTCTTTTGTGCTATCAAATTATACAAGTAATTAATCAATCTAATTGTGACCGGGATTATTGTATAATGTGTTTTGGAAACTTTCCTCATAGTTATCCCACATAGATAGAAAGTAGAAGTTGTGGTGTCATTATTAACAGAAAGCGCGACTAGCAAGTTACAACAACTCACGATCCAAATAAAAAATCTTTGTTGGGATAATGTGGTTTGTTATTTTTAAGGGTGTGTTTAGCGCAGAGCTTTTGGAAGATTTATGAAGCGGTGCGGCGTTGGCGTTGTGATTTTTAATGTTTGTTTAGCAAGTAGCAATTAACTTTACCTATTTTTTCGAAAAGCTCATTTTCCAATGCTCTATAAAGAAAGATTTAGGAGCTTTGAAGATTTAAGAAATGCTTTACACATTATAATTACAAATACAACTACGTTAACAAACGTTTGTATAAAAAAATACAATTACTACTCACGCCCACACTATACATACTACTTCATTTATTACTACCATCGCTACAAATTTCACTAAGGTTTTTTTTTTTTTTTTTTTTTTTTTTTTTTTTTTTTTTATAAAGAAGACTTATATTGTTCCAACTTCAAATTGTTATTGCCCCATGTTCAGTTGAATACACAAACCATTTGTTCTTTTAATTATTGTTTGTTGGGATAATGTGTTTTGTTTTGATGCAAAGTAGAAATTCAATCTAGTTATTAGAGCAAGAAACGTGTCAAAAGAAAAGATTAGTTAAATAGGCAAAAGTTTTAAAGATTTTTTATATAATATACTTAAGTTTTTAATATAAATAAGGTATTACGTTTAAGAAATTTATTTCATTGCTTTTAGGGATTTTATTAAGCGATTTGTATAACATATGCCGTTTGGCTGCGCCTGTTTAGCCCGTGCCCGTTTAAGCCCGTGCCCATTTTAGCCCGTCGTCACCCGACCACCCGTTTACCACCTTTACTCGTTATATTTGTTAACTGTGTATTTGAGATAAAAATATTAGTTGTCATTTGTGGATAGCTTCAATATTATTAGTTGTACATTTATATTGATTAGCTTGATTAGTGAGATTACCGAATATAGGTCATGTTATATTCCTATATAATGCATCTCATTGTATGTAATGAATCAGGAAGCAATAACAATCATTTTAATGTTATTCTTATCATGTATTCTTACAATATTGAAAAGACCAACAAATTAACTAAAACAAGCTTTGTAAATGTTTGGTTTATATATCAATGACAACCTATCAAATATGAAATCTTGGTCTTTTATGCCTAAGTAGTTTTCATACAGTATACTATACAGTCGAGCATTAACCCTTTTTAAAATAATAAACGTAAAAAATCAAACAGATTCCTCGTCATTGTTAGCTCAAAATGGCTTCTACTTTTTGTACATTACCACCATGAAGACGTTCCTTTCCTCCACGAAAAAAAGAAAGACTAAAAAGTGTTGGTTTGTGGGAGTCTTAAACACGACAAAACGACTAAGAGTGTGTGAGCCGATGAGGGCACACACGATAAACACGAGTATACGTGTAGAACGTTAATAATACTTGAATTATATCATACCCGATAGGCATGATTTGACCCGATCACTATTTATGACCCATGGGCTGTTTTGTTTTGGACTTGGGTCATGTGATATGAATTGCCATGGGCCTAGCATTCAACTGATCGGTCATAATGAAAGAATGAAAGGATTTCTTTGTTTTTAGACTTATCGTATAAGTCTTATAATCCTACTAGGAGATGGTTTGGTTTTAGTATATAAACAAACACACCCTCCTCGCCATTCACGCATCATTATTATCTGCTAATATACCCCAACCGATTACTTTTCAGCTTCAACTCTAAGTCGACTAAACCATTAGTCGTTTAGGGTTTTTGTGGTTTGATTTTTAATTCCTAAACTTGCAAGTTTCAAGCGTTTAGTTGTTTCATTATATTGGTGGTTTTGTTGCTGGTCTCCTTGTCGACACAACAGCAGCAAGGAGTATTGTATCACTTATTTTCTGGACGTGCTAGTTCTCGGGCAGCAAACAAGGTGGACATCGGATATTACTTATCCGATATCGGGCAAGAAGCATACAAGCTTCTTTGGTTTAATACTGTTCTCGGACAGAAATTATTGGGCAGGAAAGGACTTGTTTTCTTGGTGGTAATCTGCTCGTGGTATTATTCAAGTGACAAGGGTTGTTGATTTTATATATTACGTTCTCGACTAGCCTTTAATCGAACGTATACTTTATCGGGTTTGTGTGTGATACTCATTGAGGTATCTAATTTAGATACTTGGGGTTTCGTTTGGTATACTTGTTCGTTACTAAAGATCAATTGTCAAGCAAGGTTAGGTTTTCGTTTATCCTTTTATTAATTAATTATTGTATTGATTAATTGTTTATTAATTACGTGCTTAACATAATTGCGATAACTAGATCCAATATCCGTTGCGTACTCGTAGAGGTTAATGGTTAACTGCTTCTAAAATCCCAGCGGTGGCATCACGAGCCAACCTCGTTTTTGCGATTATTGGTTACGTTTCTTATTAATAAACATGTTTAAAGCTACCGCATGAAACCTAATTTAGTTATTTGTTTTATTTTATTTTGACAATTACATGCAATACTTGTCAAATTTTAATAAATAATAACTTGTTACACACAAATTAAAATTATATTGATAATTAGAATTACATGTTAATTAGAATTACTTGCTAATTAGAATTAAATGTTAATTAGATTTAGTTAATTGTTAATTAGAATATTATGATAATTAGAATTACATATTGGTTTTTAAATACATAAAATTGCGTAATTACTCGATAATTGAGATTAACATGCTATTTTATGTGTTTTCCGGCCACAAGACCCACTCAATTGCTTTTATAAGTGATGTATGGGGCGATTTAGGTATTATATCCTGGTGACGGTCTTATGGTTCTCCGTTTGGGGAAGACTCGCAAGAGAACTCGGAACAATATGTGGTTATTTATGTTGATGTTTATGCTTATATGTTTGTCATTCCTATATGTGCATTATTACTTGCTTTGACACCTAATTGTATGCAATATGGAATAATACATATCGTAACCATAACATTAATATTGGTCTTTATTCACACGCCTAAATACCATGCTCATTGTGACCTGCTATTTGATTCATGGAAAATTATTTTTTTTAAATAAAGTGACCTAATATATGAAACACATTTTCAAGAATTTAAAAACTAGACGCTATGGACACTTGGGATGTACGGCTCACCCACTAGAACAAACTCAAAAGGGGGTTCAAAGAGGTGCGTTAGTCGCACCGAAAGGATGTCTAAGGTTATGCTTCAGCGCTTACCTGGTCCTCTGCCTCCCAGTGTGTTCGATTGGAGCTACCGTGAACCATGATGATCACTATCGTGACATTACCAAAAAGAAAAGTTTTTAAAATTAGTGTTACAAAGTTGTTTTGCATGCTTCTTTGTACACGACTTTTACCACATTTATATGTGCATACCTATTTGTATATTTAAGTCTATGCCATCCAACTATGAACACGTGCATTTGGATTGACTTCTCTGGTCAGACCTAAGGGCCTTTCCAACCCATGGTAATTATTTCACACTGGTCAGACATATGGTTATTTTTACATGTTCATACTTGGTCGACTTATCTCGAGTTGTCTTGGTCAAACCTTGAACCCGAGGCATAAGATGAGAACTAAACATGCTTTTGACATTATTATTTGATACTAATGCCTTAAACAGTCTCATAAAGTCTAAGAGTTGCATTATGCAATTAACGCTCGTCGCTTACCTCTTGTCATATTTTTTTATGCACTAGTCAGACCAATGGTAATTAAATGGGGTTGCAAGATAGATCTTAGTCTTATTAGTAATTAATTGGGTAATTAATTCTTTTAAGAATGTAATTATCGAAAATACTAATTATTTGAACTTTTCAATTGTAGATGACTACTTGATCGGAAGCAGTTCGGTACTCGTGGAGTTTCTTTGAGAAACAAAAACTCACCGGCCTAATTTCATTGATTGGTATCGCTACCAGATCATACTATCGGTGAAGATAAGGAAACTTATCTGGAGCATCCTATACTATGACTGTTGTTACCCTCGCCAGCCCTTTGTCCCACTTTGAGGCTCTTGCATTTCATCTTTGCTTGGGTCAAAGGTTCAAAGGACATAGCGCCTTCATGCTCATGACCATGGAGTTAGAGATCCAACGAAATCTAACTCATCTTGGTGCTTATGACATTCTTCAGGAGTTGAAGTCTATGTTCTCTCAACAAGCAGAACAAGAGCTTCTACAAACTGCACGTGAATTCCACGCTTGCAAGCAGGAAGAGGGTCAATCGGTTAGCTCATATGAAGAGCTACATTGACAATTTGGAATGTCTTGGCCACCCAGTTACTCTGAACTATGGAATTAGTCTGATCCTCATTGGTCTTTCTAAAGAGTACATTACGTTTGTGCAGAACTTTAATATGCACAACATGGGGAATACTGTGAATGAACTACATGCTTTGCTTAAACAACATGAGCAGACGTTGCCAAAGAAGGATGTTGCACCTGCACTACATTATGTACGTGGGGGTGGTGGTAAGGTCCAGAAACACCACAAAAAGAATAAATCGTTTAAGGCTGCTAAGGGGAATCATGAAATGGAAACAACAAGTTTGGTTATGCCAGCGAGTATAAACCGTACAATGCTTCTTCTTCTAAATCCAAGCCAAGATTCCTCCACCACCCAAGAAGGATAATCCAGAAAGGACGCTAGGTCGCTACTGTCACCGGTGTGGTGGACATGACATTGGAGAAGGAATTGTCCCGAGATCTCGCCGAGTTAATGAAAAGAAGAAAGTCTCTTGCGGCTAGTTCTTGGTATTTTCACTATAGAACTCTACTCTTCCCTAAATCATCTTTAATATATGACATTGGTTGTGGTACTCACATCCGTAATAATACTCGGGGTCTAAGGGCGTAGGAAGCTAAAGCCGGAGCTTTAAGTCATGCGTGGGCAATGGTCAAGGCAGAAGTTGAAGCTATTGGAATTTATCATTTATCTCTCCCTAGTGGATTAGTTATTGTTTTAAATGAAATTGTCATTATGCTCCCTCTATTACTAGGGGGATTATTTTAGTTTCTCGTTTGTATGACGATGGTTTTATTAACCGTTTTGAATCGAACAATTATATTTCAGTTACTAAGAATAACATTGTTTATTTTACTGCTATTCCTCACAATGGTATTTATGAAATTGAAATGTCTTGTTCGAATACAAATGAAAGTTCTATGTTTGCTGTAAGCAATAAAATAGCCAAGTCTAACTTGGACTCTGCTCTCTTGTGGCATGGTCGTCTTGGACACATTAGCAAGAAACGCATGGAGAAGTTGCAACGCGATGGACTTCTCAACTCATCTGACGTTAAAGATACTGATCGGAAGGCGTGGAGGGAAGCTGGATATGTTTCTAGTTGTGGAGTAGAAACAATGGATTAATGTACAAAAAACAACCACCACATTTTTTGTTTGTGGTCTAAATTGTAAAACAAAGACAAATTAACACTTTCATAGTTCAAGTAACTAAAAAAGAACAAAAAACATGTCAACAGCTTGGAGTTCCCACGGGGTCGTGACAGTGTTAGCAACAACTATTGCGGTTTAATTTTGGGTACGATGATATTCCTCTCGTTACTACGGACCACTACTACTACTACTTCCTTAACCAAGAACCGCGATTTATATCATGCAGAATCACCACCACAACCACGAAGGCGTTCTTGTTTGTACTCCACGAAGAAATACCGAAAGATGAAAAAGAAGTGCGATTTGTTGAGAACGTTAAGGATATTGAATATCTTTCTAAGTGTACGTAGAGTGGAAAATATGGATTTTAATGATACACCAAATTTTGTTAGCAGAGTTTTCATGTTAAATGGTTTTTTGGTTCATATTCATTGATCTTGTTATGAAAAAAAATATTGCTTGGATTTATGATATAAATGTGTTAGGATTTAGTAAATCCAGTTATTAAAGTGTCGGTCACCTCAAGTATATGTAATCGTTAGAATGCTTGTAGTCGTAGTTATTATAAGTTAAGTAGTATTTAGTTAAGTAACACCGTGGAGGACGGACGGGTCTTTACCCACTGTATGTCTGATCCACAACCCGTAGGTGGCGATTTGTGTAAGACTATAAATACTCTCTACCTCCCAAGGTAGAGAGTTAGAGCTCATAATAATACTTTTATTTTTCTCTAAGTTCCCAAACCTCTAACTCTTTCTCTCTCTAAAACCTAATAATATACGCCTCTTTGATCTTGGTTAGATGTGTTTGTGAAATCCAATATGTTACAAATGGTATCAGAGAGCCATGGTTTGATCATCTCTCTTACATATCCTTGGATTTCTAGTGGTTTTAGATGGTTTTTGAGTTTGAAAAAGTTTAGTGGTTTTTGCATCATTTGGATCAATTCTTGTGTTAAAGTTTGAATTTTGAGTGTACTTTTGTGTTTAGAATCATTGTAAGTGCTTGGGTTTTGATTTGGTAAGCTTGAATCACTGTGGTTGGACTTGTTTTGGATTGAAAAGTGTGTTTTTGAAGTTTTTCTTGCTATCGACTTGACTCTCGTAGTGTTTTTCTTCGTAGCGACTTGTATTCTACAAAGAATTGTTAGCGAGTTGTAGTGTTAATTGTTAGCGACTTGAGCCTAGCGACTTGTCTATTGAGACAAGTTGTGCAAACAATACAAGTTAGTGGATTCTCCACTACTGCCAGCTTGACTTGGTTAGGTTAGCGACTTGCTTTCAATTTTGTTAGCGACTTGTACTTTGTATTCTGAGACGACTTGGTATTAGCGACTTGGATCTTAGTGAGTTGTTCTTTAGCAACATTTGATTTTCTCTTGATTTAGCGATTTGGTATTATAGCGACTTGGGCATGTCTACCAACATGCCTACAATCATCTCAACTGTAGCTGAGGATGTTCAAGCAGTTGGTTCAGATACTCGTCCACCCATGCTTGACAGAACTGACTACGACTCTTGGGCTCAACGAATTAGGTTGTATTGTCTTGGAAAGGAAAATGGAGTCAACATTCTCAAGTCTATTGATGAAGGACCGTATTAGATTGAAACTACAAGAGACATAATTGATACTGCTGCAGATGGAACCATGATCTTTGGATTGGACAGACCAAAGGCGTATGATAAGCTCGATGATAAGGAGAAAAGAGATTCGATCTCGATATCGGGCTTCAAACATTATACTTCAAGGTCTTCCAAAGATATCTACAAGTTTATCAATCACAACACTGAAGCCAAGGTTGTTTGGGATAATGTCAAGATGCTTCTCGGGTTACGAATTGACTAAGGAAGACAGAGAATCACAATTTGTATGATGAATTTGAGCACTTCAAAAAGAAACCGAAGAGTATCTATGAATATTGTGTGAGATTCCACAAGCTCGTAAATGATATGAGGAATATCAAGATGACTATGCCAAATATTCATTAAACTCAAAGTTTGTGAACAACATGAATCCCGAATGGCACAAGTTTGTCATACGTGAAGCTAACCAAAGGATTAAAGAACACAAACTATGAGCAATCTGTGCCTGCCTTCCTTCTTCGAATGAGAGACATGTTATGTTTGAAAAATGATTCTTGAGCAGTTCAAAACCAATCGGGAGAAACAAGCTCATCAAATGATTCAACAACTTTTACACCTGTAAGATATTGGTTTTCACATACACATCAAACCATAACACAAAGTTGGCGTATAAGTGGAATTCTAGAGAGAAAGTTAGAGGTTTAGGGAACTTTAGTGAGAGAAAGAAAATTCTTATTATGAGCTCCAACTCTACCTTGGGAGGTAGAGTATTTATAGTCTTACATAAAGCGCCACACAATGCGGTGTGGATCGAGGCATCTGAGGTGGGTAAAGACCGTCCGTCCTCCACGGTGTTACTTAACTAAATACTACTTAACATAAAATAACTATGACTACGAGCATTCTAACGATTACATATACTTGAGGTGACCGACTCTTTAATACACGGAATTTCTAATTCCTAACAATCTCCCCAAGGAGGTCACCTCAAACATATACTAAAATTACATTGAATACAAGCAGATATTACATTAACAATTGTTCTTGTATTCTTGATGTAGTACTTTGCTCAAGCTCGTAGTCATTGATTCCACTCATTGCATGTTTGGTTAATCCAAGTGGAGGTCTTTTCTTGATCCACGTGATAATAAATTTGAGCCGACTTTTGAGATCATCGGCTAATAAAAATCTACGAGACATCCATTGTGGTGTTGGTATTATGTGATGTTGTGACTTTCGGACCGACATGCTCACATTACGGATCATGATATCTTCTCATCGAGTAGCGGAAGCTTTCGTTGATTCATGATATTGGCGGGCGTAGCGAAGCATGGAGTGAAAATATCGAGTCATTGATGCACTAATCATGATTTCTTTTGAGATGAATGTGTTAAGTGAGCATGCGGCTATGGATTGACCGCTTCATTACGATCGGTTGCAAGCGTCGGGTGTACGCATAAAGCGATTAGCAATAAAGCGCACGAAAAGTGTCTTTGATCACTTCGTTGAATTGAGGTACACGCCCACGGTTCCCGTTGATCGATTACAAATCTTGCTGTGATCGGTATAATTCGAAGAATTTCCTTGACGGGGTTTCGCAATTGCTCTAGTTGTTCTCAAACCGGAACGTTCTCAAAGAAGACAACACGGAGTGAGTGAACGGTGAATAGAAATTCAGCGATTGATGAAAAGAGATTTGAAAAACAATCGTGTATTGCTCAATAGAAATTGTTTTGCAATACAACGAAGGTTTTAATGAAAATCAATTATCAATCATAAAACACCTTTTGATTTGAAATATCCGTACACGGTCGATGTGCTAAAGAAAAGAGTTTTTAAGCACAACGACCGGTTTTCAAAGGTATCCGTCAATCCATAACTTTGAACGAGATTGATTCAAAAGATTGAATCGCCCCATTGTTTACATTCGGTTGTCACATGGTTGATCTATTTGATAGATCTCACATGCCACCCACCAGGAGCTTGTTTGATGTTGGCTCGAAGGCTTTCCATCTTCATTGTGAATATGTTAGCATATCACTCGGATGTTACGGCAATACCACAAGGATAATCGTGGGACTCAAGATATAATCTCTCTTTCCACATTGTGTGAAGCAGAGAGTCTTCATTGAAAGTGTCCTAATGAGATTTATAGATGATCTCGTGGCTCTAGACTCAATTTGTGCATATTTGGATCTGTCTTGGGAGACTAGGGAGGGTCTCCTTCTTCAATATCAACAATCTCTAAGAGAAAGTCGATAGATAATGTCGGTTCCCGTGAGAATGAAACAAGTCCTTTTAAGAGGAACTTGAGTGGTTTGGAAAGTTGAAGTGCGGTGCGTCCTTTGGGTCCATGACGTCTTGTCTTCAATACCGATGTTACCATCGGTAGCATATGAATTGAACCGGTTTACGCCCTAAGGTTGAATATATGGAGGCTATTTGTTTTCACCCTTTTCTCATTCAATTCTTTTAATTCTTCAACCCTTGATTGCTTACGAGACTTCATAGCTAGAACCTTGTTGGGTTTATTCGATTACTAGCTCGGTCTCGATCCGCACTCTTCCCATATCTCATTTTCTCCTTTTATCATCATACCTAAGAACTCTACACTAACTAGTGGATAGTCCACAGGTAGATCCTCCGGTTACGGCGGATCATGGGAACACATACCTAACCTTATCATCCTTATATCACCGTACATAAAGTAAAGTTGGTCGGTCTATTTGGTATTGTTCATACGCCATTGGAACCAATTGAAAACCATTTGAAAATCAATCCGGATACTTGTGATATATTATCAAAACATTTTGTACTGAATTGTTTTGATATTTTTAGAACAAGTGCTCCCCTCAACATGTGCATCAATTGTTTGAAATCGTTTTGCACACGGAGGCAAGAGGAAGAATTAACTTCTTTGATTACCATTTTCTAAAGATATCAACATCACTTCCTGATCAAATCAAGTAGATAAAGCATTTGGGAAGGATGAGGTTTTCATAAGTTTGCTCCCCTCAATATGTGCCTCGAGATTTGAAAAGAGTTTTGCACATACTAGAGGAACTGCACATTAAGATAAGTGATCACGTTTCAAATCATGGGTTTAAGATAGATGCTCCCCTCAACATGTGCATGGAAAATTTGAAATCGTTTGTCACATGTGGGAAGGAGAGCTTGTACATCCTTATAAAACCATTTACGAATTATCGGTTTAAATCCAATTTAAATCACACATTCTCCCCGATCACAATTATCAAATCATTTGAGATTTGTGATCTCTTATAGATTTAAATTGATTTTGAAAGCTTTAAGGAGAATTGTGACTTGATTATGAAAGCGTTTTAAGCGATAAGGATCGGATTTTAAGACTTTAAACTCCATTGATAAAACATGCATGTATATCTTTTGAAAACAATTGAATGCCAAATAACTTTTAATTTAATTGAAATCATTCTCCCCTCAATCAATGACATAGGTTGTTGATTGAGAGATTGATATTTTGACAAATAAGTCGAGATGATTATCAAAAATAGAGGCGAGTTATTTTTCAAAGCGATTAGTTTTCGTGAGATAAATGTTTATAGAATCGAGCATGGAATTTTGAAAACATGATAAAGAATAGCTCTGTTCTTTCTTTAAAAAGCGGGTTCTTGCTGAAATGACAATAAACCATTGTTTACTTTCTCTCAAAAATAATTTTTTTTTTTTTTTTTTTTTTTTAAAATTGAACAACATCTAAAGTCCGTGTCATTCTTTGAATGACATCACAAAACCGTAGATATTATCGAATCGAGGAAAACATGACAAAAAGACAATATTTTTGGAATTTTTCAAGATTTTCAATTTTATGGATTTTGAAAGTTTTATATTTTCTATTTGCTTTTTGAAGGTTTTGTAATTTTGTATTTTGCTTTTCGAAAAGATATTTACAAGAGATAGATGAGCATAGACCTTTACTCCTCGTCTTCCTCACGAAGGCGTTTGAGTGTTACGGTTGAAGGCTTTTCAAGCCTAGTCGTGGAAGTATGAACTCAAAGCGTTCTCTTGGAAGAGCTTTGGTGAAGATGTACGCTAGCGGTATTGAGACCTCACAAAATAGAGTTCCACCACACCTTTTCCACTTGTTCCACGATGAAATGATGTCGAATGTCGATATGCTTTGCTCTTGAGTGTTGAGCGTTGTTGCATGAGAGAGCAATAGCACTTTATTATCACGATGCGGAGGATTTTGTTGAATTCAAAGCCATAGTCGGATAATTGAGATCTCATCCATAAGATTTGAGCACAACAAGATGACATGGCTATGTATTCGACCTCTGTAGAGAAATAGAAGTACTCATTTGCTTCTTTGAAGACCACTCACAAGCTTATCACCCAAAAGCGAGCACCTCGGAAGTACTTGACGAGTATCTTGACACCTGCATGATCGGCATCTGCATAGGTCATTAGAGACATACCGGTGTCCTTGGTGCAAAGACCCATATTGATGGTTCCTTGGAGATACCGAAGACCCGTTTAACCGCTTCAAGGTGCTTTTTGTAGGCTTAGCACGGTATCTAGCACACATGCAAGCGGCGAACAAGATGTACGGTCTACTAGCGGTGAGGTACATCGGGGATCCAATCATACTACGATATTTCGTTTGGTCAATCAAGATCACTGAGTGGTCCTCATCTAGTTTGGTTCGATCAATCATGGGAGTGTCAGCGAGGTCACTTGAATCAAATCCAAATTTCTTTAAGATCTCGGTTGCATATTTAGATTGATTTATGAAAATGCCTCCAGGACTTTGTGAAATTTGTAATCCCAAGAAAAATGACATTTGTCCCATCATTGACATTTGAAATTTTGAACTCATTTCATTTGAAAAGCGGTCACACTCATTGGGGTCGATCGAGGCAAAGATGATATCATCAACATAAATTTGAACATGAATTAAATGTTTGCACGACTTCACGGTGAACAATGTTGGATCAGCTGCTCCTTTGCTAAATCCGGTAGATAGAAGGAACTTTGATAGCGTATCATACCATGCCCTTGGAGCTTGCTTTAAACCGTAAAGAGCCTTCTTCAAGCGATAAGCGTGAGTAGGATGCTCTTGATTCACAAATCCTTCCGGTTGGTGGCGTGAGCGACTTCTTTAAGATCTCCGTTCGAAATGCCGTCTTTACATCCATCGATAGACTACCATGTTCTTACTAGCGACATTAGCCAAAAGATTACGATTGCCTCGATTCGAACAAGCTGGAGCAAAAGATTCTTCAAAGTCAATACCCTCCTCTTGGCGGTATCCTTTAGCAACTAATCGAGCCTTGTTCTTCAATACATCACCATGCTCATCAAGTTTCACTTTGAAGATCCATTTTAGAGCAATAATCATAGCACACTCTGGGCGGTACTAACTCCCATACATCAAGTCGATCAAACTCATGAATTTCATCTTGCATAGCATTGAACCATTGTCTTCGTTCATGGCGGTTTAACATCCTTTGGTTCGATCTTTGAGAATGCGGAGTTGAAGAAACACCATAAGGCATCGGTTGCAAGTTGTTTCCGTGTTGATACGGGACGAGAGGATTTCCAATGATGTTGTCTAATGGATGATCGTGAGTCCATTTTCTAAGGTGTTCATGTGGCGGTTGTTGAGGGGCCGAGGTAGCGAGTCGATGTCTCTGAAGAAGATGGTTCGATGATGATTCGAGGAGCAAATATGTTTTCAAATGGAGCATCTTCGGGAGTAGCAAAGGGATTAACTTCATCATTGATGCGAAGCAGTTCCATGATGTACATTTGAAGAATGATGATTTGTTGATGAGGCGAAGGATCGACGGCGCTTCTTGACTTAATGATATTGAGGCGAAGGATTGACTTCATTCTCGGGAATATGAGCGACCTCTGTTGTGAAATCGACACCTCATTAGTACTTGGCTCATAAAGTTCATCAAACATAGGATCAAACAATTTCTTTAAATCATCTTGGATGGAGGTACATATGGAGTTCTTTGGAGAAGAATAAGGTACAAGGATGAACCAATGGGAATGCTTTGAAGTGCGGGTCTGGCTGGATTGTCCAGAGCCATTTGACGGTCGACTCATCAAGCGTAACGTGAATTGTTTCCATGATATTTGGGTTCTTTTGTTGTAGATTCGGTATCCCTTTTGTTTGGTGCATACCTACAAATACTCAATGTCCTTTAGCTCTAAGTTTGCCTAAGTCTTGTCCTCATTAGTTGGATAACACAATGCACCAAACACACGAAGGAAAGAGATTAGGTTTTTGTTGTGGACAAGTTCATATGGAGTTTTCCATGAGCAGTGTGAATCGAGGGAGCGATTTTGTGTGTAGCATGCGGTGGCAATAGCTTGACCCGGAGAAACATCGGAACCTTTGAGTAAATCGGCATTGTTCTAGCGGCTTCTACAAGAGTTCGATTTAGTCTTTCAACTACACCGTTACATTGAGGAGTTCGTGGAACACTTCTTTGATGGTGATTCAATGCTTTCATAAAATTCACTAAGTTGTTTGTTAACAAACTCGGTTCCATTGTGCGTCCGGATAATTCTAACGGTTTTGTTAAGTCGGACTGTAGTGTTTGATGAGTTTGATGATGATATCGGAGTTTCATCCTTTGTCCTTAAGAACTTGACCGGTGAATCTAGGTAATCATCAACCACAACTAACACATATTTCTTCCCAAAGATATTACTGCACTCTCATTGGTCACATAAATCCATATGAATTGTATGAAGAACTTACGTGACGAGTTAGTGGGTTTGGGTTTATGGGCATACTTCTTGCTTTTCCCAATTGACATCTTGAACAAAGATGATCCTTTTCATACTTGAGTCTAGGTAAACCTACAACTAAGTCCTTTACGGAGAGATCATGTTGTTTGATTATCTGTCCGGATAATTACGGCGGTTTTGTTGGTTTGATGATGATATCGGAGTTTCATCCTTTGTCCTTAAGAACTTGACCCGGTGAATCTAGGTAAGTTCAAAGATATTCTGCACTCTCATTGGTGATTGTGACGAGTTAGTGGGTTTGGGTTTATGGGCATACTTCTTGCGATGACATAACAAAGATGATCCTTTTCATACTTGAGTCTAGGTAAACCTACAACTAAGTTACGGAGAGATCATTGATGGTGCCGAAGTTCGGTGATTGAGGCAGCGATGCCATAACCATGACTTTGTTTTAGAAGCCTTTGACGACAAGCAAATTGGAGAAGACTTCATCATATCATCGATAGAGATGGTGTATAGATTTGACCACGTGAACCTCTTAAAAGCTCCTTACCATCAAGTTCTCTAACGAAGCGGTGTGTTTTCGAAGGCTACTTCTAGATCGAGAATCGCGAGAATTGACCAACAGAGAACAAGTTATGACCAAGACCTTCTACATAGTAAACCACGGAGATAACACTTTTGCCAACAACATAATCTCCATAACCCATAATAGCACCGAAATGATCATTCCGAATCTAAGCGTCCGATGAATTTGCTCACGAAGTTCATGAGCATGACCGGTCATGATCATATCTTGGAGCGACTGAGTCCGGTACCACGAGCGATTTGAGCGATCTGCGGTTGAACACGAGACAAGAATGGATAAGCGGATAATTGGGATCCCCATGCAAGAATGGGTTCCATTTGGTTAGTAACAATGGTTGGAACACCCGCATCGAAATAGAAGCATTCATATCGAAATTAAGGCAATGGAATCATTATGAATAGATGCGGTACTAGTATACGTATTAGCCCTATTCAAAGTGTGCTCACTTCTTAAGGAATAGTTCTACCGGTGAGGCATCCATTTTCTAGTGGGCATTGTCGATTAGTCTTATGACCAACGGTATCAATGATAGCCTATCTTACTAAATGTTCTTCTGTGGGTTTCCTTTGTTTTCTAACTTTCTTATGTTTTGCCTTTTAGCCTTCTTAGCATGATTTTTAGCATTAACAATATTAAGCGGACAATTAACATCATTAGGCAAAACATTAACAACACATTCATGATTAGAAGCGAATTCAAGCGGACATCAATACAAGGTTTGCAAATAGTATCGAATTGAATTAATTACGATGCGCCTATGGCTAATACTAGAATCAACACGATTCGTTTTATTCGGCTCAAACTTAAAGTTCCTAGGTAGGTCTTCTACTCTCTTCCAATGCACATTCTTAGCTTGCGGTCGTGTCCTTCCTTGTATTGTCTTGAGACTTTGACTGCTTGCTTTAATGTCATGATTACTCTGTAGAGGAATGGGAACATTAGTTGGTTTTGCTACTCTTTGCATCTCTGTTTAGATGTTACGGGATCGAATTACATGCAGGCACACCAAGGTTCACTTTCTTAAAACTAGAAGTCTTTGGGATTTGTACTCTAGAAGGCACACTAGAGTTCTCTTTCTTAGCATTGACATATCTGGAATCGAACTACTTAAAGGCACACTAAGGTTCACATTCAAAACATTGGGCATCGAATGAATATCATACTTGGCACTAGGCATAGAACTTGGAATCAAAGGATTTACTCTCTCACCTAAAGACTTTGGGCATCTTGTGATTAAACATTCTAGAATTTCTTGAGATCGTTTGGCATATGAGCATGCATGTCCAATTGCATTGTCAAGTGGTTTTCTAATTTATCCTCTTCAACTATCTCACGTAGACATTCTAGACAATCCTTAAGGCATGAGAAATATGCTTGAAAAGCAAGTTTGTTATTCACGAGATGAGGGGAACATATTTCACAGACAAACATATTTGTTACTAGAATGAGCGTTTGATACACCATTCTCCCCATTGGTCATTGGCATTTTCCTTTTACGACTCTTGATTCTCAATCTCCTTTTGCAATGAAGCTATTTGTTCGTGTTTTTTTATTCTGAGTAACCTTTATTGATTCAAATAACTCATTGAAATGACGTTTAACCTTTTCATTTTCTTCTAGAAAACTTTCGTTTTCCTTTTGTAATGCATTTACCAAGTTTTGAAGATGAAGCGTTTGAGAAATCGAGAATCTAGAGGAGGAGGCATTTGGGAACTGTCATATTGTTCGTTTGACCCTTTAATTGAGAGATTTGGGCTTTCAACTTTACGATCGTGTTGCAATGAGCTTGAATCATTCATCACGTTTGTTAATTTGAAAAGCGCATCAAACTACGGAGCATCGAGGATGTCTTGATATTTGAAGTTTTGACATTTTCTTTAAGATGTTGATATTTTAGTTGTAAATTAAAATGCTCGACCTCTAGTTTAGAAAAATGTTTAATCAAATTGTCGTGATCATCGGTTCAATTTTCTCATTTAGTTTGAAATTAGTCTTTTCAAGCTCAATGACACGATCATGGGAGACTTTCGAGGGCAACAGATAATTCATGAAATTGAGAAGCGTTAATGGAACAATTTGTAGCGATGAAAAACATATCTTGAGCAACACATTCGATAATAAGAGTCTCATTCAATGTATGCAAGTTCTTCCTCTCAATCTCATTATATTTTAGTGCGCTCATAATCACTAACCTCAACTATCATTGCATCAAATTCCTTTTCCATTTCTTTAATGTCTAAATTCATTCCCTTTTAAGACTTTCAAAATGGTCTTTTAGTTGTTTAAAGAAAGGCATGACTTGATTAGATAACATTCTTTCGTTTGTTCAAAACCCTTTCCCTTGATAATTCCGGTGGGTGTGATTCTTTTCTTGCAAGTTTTCTCAAAATCAACAAATAGTTGAAAGATAACGTATTGGTGATTAAGGTCTTGCTTTTAGTGGCAATAGTTCTAGGAACTAGATGCATTGGTGTATTGGGAGGATACACAGTTGCTTTAGGCATTTTCTAAGGGAGGTTTGTTTCAACAATATTTTCCGCTTTACGCTTATCTAAGTCCATTTTCCGAACACTTGTTGGGAGTCAACAATGTTTGAGGCTTAAACATGTTCAAGGAGATCAATTCTCCTTTTTGTAGTCATGGGGAGTGATAATTACTTTCTTCTCTTTGCATTTAGGATCCTTTAGTTTCTTATTCATCTTCTCCTAGTGATTTCATCTAATTTCTTATCTTCCTCTGTGCACTCAAAGCAACTAGGTTTTGTCTAGGTTTAAGAATCTCATTGCCATCATAGATCACACTTTGAGTTGCTTTTGCTATCTTCCGTACTCGGGGTTGGGTTTATCTATAATGGGAACACTATGCTTATCGCTTAGAACTCTATGCTTAGTGATCATGTGAGCGATCTGAATGGTGTTCCTTGTATGTACAACTTGTTTTCAAGTTTGTTTTCAAAGTTTTGATTAGAAAAATCTTTCAAGAGTTTTGATTCCTTTGCATTAAATTCTTGCTTAAGCATTTTCACATTTTCTTGAAGTTCTTGTTTTTGTTTAGCAGTTTTAGAAAGCTTTTCTTGCAAGGAATTTAACTCTTGTTTTAATACTTCTTCTCTAAAATTACTTTTCTAATGATTATGCGCACTTGGTCATCCATTTCACTGCTCACGAGTGGTCAACTCAAATTTTGCGTTGTTCATAAATAGCAACACGTTCTTTATAGGCATTTAGTTGAAACTACGAGAATCATCGAGGCACATGCGGTGAATTCATCAAAACATAATCATTATTGATTGCGGAAGATGCATCACTTGGTACAACTTCACTTTCACTTTGTTTCACATATTGATCATATGGGACAACATTGATACTATCCATATTTTCAATATTTGATTCAATAGTTTGATTGATTGTACTTTGTCATGCATCTTTTGCACATCGACATCATCGTATAGTTTTAATACCTCGAGATGAGTTTGTCTTTGGATGGGCCAGCTTGTGGTGAAGATGAGACCTTGGGAGAAACCATTGGAGAAATGCTAGCCATAAAAATTGTGTGTGCGATGGGTCCATCATCCACATCAGTCGTATGCATCACAATCGGCGACTTGAAAGGCATTCGATGATTGTGACCTATCTCACGAATTGGTGCTCATCCACATCGCATCATAGGTCTTGGCATTGCCCTCGGCAGAAACAACAACTCCTCTTCATCAGCGGCACCATTATCACGAGCTTGTACAAGCGACATCTTATCTCGAAGTAATCGGCATTACGAGGCGTTTTGGCGATGTGCGGTTCCTTGCAATGTGTCCTCACCTCCACAATTGTAACATTTGATTGGCTTTGCTTGACCACGATTTCCATTCCTTCCTCTATTACGATTTGCGGCATAACCTCTACCGGCTCCACCTCTTGCTTGTTCGTCTTGTCGTTCTTGAGCTGGTTGTACCATAACCTTCCATCTCGGCGGTGGCTTGATTATGTGGGTTGGGCGGTTACGAGATTGTTGTTGGTGTGTGGAAGAGAGTTCATGTTTTGACTAATCGGAAGAGCCGATTGATTAATGATGTTTCCAGCGTGTGCATCGGCATCGGCTTGTTTGAACATAGGATCGGGAATGAGTTTGTGATTACCATTACCCATGGGTATGACTTGTGATGCTTTGGTTGTGATTCCGATGTTTGAGTAAAATGCGGTTGAATCATTTGATGAGCTTGTTTCACCACGGTTGGTTTTGAGCGATTAAGAATCATTTTTCAAACATAGCATGTCTCTCATTTTGGAGAAGAAAGGCATCTGATTGCTCATAGTTTGTATTCTTCAATCCTTTAGTGAGCTTCACGAGTGACAAACTTGTGCCATTCGGGATTCATGTTGTTCACAAATTTTGAGTTCGGTGAATGTTAGGCATAGTCATTCGATGTTCCTCATATCATTAACAAGCTTGTGGAATCTCACATAGTACTCATAAACACTCTCATCGGTTTCATCTTGAAGTGTTCAAATTCATCATAGAGTTGTGATTCTCTGTCTTCCATAGTTAATTCGAACACGAGAGAAGCATCTTAACATTATCCCCACTTGCCTTGGCTTGGTGTTGTGATTGATCGACTTGTAGATATCTTTTGGAAGACCTTGAAGTACGATGTTAGAAGCCACGATATCGACATCGAATCTCTTTTCTCCTTATCATCGAGCTCATCATATGTCTTTGGTGCATCAATTCCATAGATCATTGTTCCATCTTAATTTGAATCAATTAAGTCTCTAGTTGTCTCAACCCGATATGGTCCTTCATCAATGGATTTGAGAATGTTGACTCCATTTTCCTTTCCAAGGCAAGTACAATCGATTCGTTGAGCCCAAGAGTCGTAGTCGATTACATCAAGCATGGGTGGGCGAGTATCGAACGTTGCTTGAACATCCTCGACAGCGATGGAGATGATTGTAGAAAGCGTTGGTAGACATGATGACAAATTAAGCGGGATTTTATAACTCTATGATTAAACGGAAATAGATTCTTTCACGGGATTTTACTAAATCAAGAAAACCGTAAAAATCACCCAAGTCGCTAGAAAATTATGCACCAAGTCGCTAACTACTAATTAGCTATTCCACCAAGTCGCTAAAGTCCCAAGTAGCTAAACAAAAGACAAGTCGCTAAATAGCAACTCGCTAAGCCTCTAGTCGCTAGCAAAATTTTGGCGACAATTAAGCTAAGATACAAGTCGCTAAAGAATCAAGTCGCTAAATAGCAACTCGCTACTTACCAAGTCGCTAACACCAAGTCGCTACCCGTAGTGGAGAATCCACTACTTGTCTTGATAGTCGCTAAGTCTAAGTCGCTAACTCCATGGCGCAACTCGCTACAAAATGTAAAGCAAGTCGCTAGCAAGAAAAGTAATCGTGGGTCAAGTCGCTAGCAAGAAAACTTCACAAACATCACTTTTCAATCCAAAACAACCCAACCAAGATGATTCAAGCTTACCAAATGAAAACCTAAACACTTGTGATGATTCTAAACAAAAAGTACTAACAAAATCCAAGCTTTAACACAAGAAATCAACCAAATGATGCACAAACCACTAAACTTTTCAAACTCAAAACCACCTAAAACCACTAGAAATCCAAAGATGTGCAAGATATGATCTAACCATGGCTCTTGATACCAATTGTAAGATATTGGTTTTCACATACACATCAAACCATAACACAAAGTTGGCGTATAAGTGGAATTCTAGAGAGAAAGTTAGAGGTTTAGGGAACTTTAGTGAGAGAAAGAAAATTCTTATTATGAGCTCCAACTCTCTACCTTGGGAGGTAGAGAGTATTTATAGTCTTACATAAGCGCCACACAATGGGGGTGTGGATCGGGCATCGGTGGGTAAAGACCGTCCAGTCCTCCACGGTGTTACTTAACTAAATACTACTTAACATAAAATAACTATGACTACGAGCATTCTAACGATTACATATACTTGAGGTGACCGACTCTTTAATACACGGAATTTCTAATTCCTAACAACTTACAAGAAAAGCTTTCTAAAGCGCTAAGCAAAAACAAGAACTTCAAGAAAATGTTAAAATGCTTAAGCAAGAATTCAATGCTAAGGAATCAAAACTTTTGAATGATTTTCCAATCTAAAACTTTGAAAACAAGCTTGAAAATAAGTTATGCGTACAAGGGAATACCATCTGGACCGCTCACTTGATCACTAAGCATAGACTCTTGGCGATAAGCATAGCATTCCCCTTGTTGAGGGACCTAATCACGAGGTAGTTAAAAAGGCTGAAAGCTGCTCATAAGGTGCTATGATGGTAATGAAATCCTTAAGCCTAAGCGAAACCTAGTTACTGAGTGCCTTCGAGGAAGATAAGAAATTAGATGAAGTCACTAGGGAGAAAATGAATAAGAAGCTAGAAGATCACGAGTGTAAAATGAATAATATAACGATCAAACCCCATGATTACACTAAGGAAAATTGGATCTCCTTAAACAAGTTTAAGCCTCGGACTCTATTAACCCACGAAAATCGTTTTGGAAAAAGGATATGGATATGCAAAAAGCGAAAATCGATTGAAAAAAACACTCCCGTTAGGAAAATACTGCGACTCACATGTATCCTCAAATACACCAATGCATCTAGTTCCTAGATCGATTGCCACTAATAGCAAAACCTTAATCGGCATGTATGTTGTTTATCAACTATTCGTTTGATTTTGAGAAGACATGTAAGAGAATCACACCTACGGGGGATAGCGAGGGGAAAGGGTTTTGAGCAA
Source organism: Chrysanthemum lavandulifolium (assembly GCA_022545495.1). NCBI lineage: Eukaryota > Viridiplantae > Streptophyta > Magnoliopsida > Asterales > Asteraceae > Chrysanthemum > Chrysanthemum lavandulifolium. The sequence goes on along the minus strand of CM040244.1, from coordinate 264,855,119 downwards.
ACTAAAGAATGTTATTTAAGCGAGGTCATGCCTTTCTTTAAACAATTAAAAGGTCAATTTGAGAGTCTTCAAAAGGGATAAATTCATAAATTAAAGAAATGGAAAAGGAATTTGATGCAATGATAGTTGAGGTCAATGATTATGAGCAGGAACTCAAATATAATGAAGTTGAAAGGAAGAACTTGCATATCTTAAATGAGAATTTGATTTCGAGTTGTGTTGCTCAAGATGTGTTTTATAATCGTCACTAAGCACTCTATTCTTGCTTCTCGATTTCATGAATTATCTATTGCATTGAAAGTTTCCTTGATCGTGTCATTGAGCTTGAAAACAAAAACTCATAACTAAATGAGAAAATTGATCGGGATGATCACGATAATTTGGTAAAACATCTTTCTAAACTAGAAGTTGAACATTTTGATTTGCAACTAAAATATCAACATCTTAAAGAAAATGTCAAACCTCAAATATCAAGACATCCTCGGATGTTCGAGTTTGATCGATTTTCGGATAAACAAGCGTGTGAGCAGTTCAAGCTCATTGTAACACGATCGAGAAAGTTGAAAGCCCAAATTTCACAATTAAAGGGTGAAAAGAACAATGTGTTGGCTCCCAAATGCCTCCTCCTTTAGATTCTCGGTGTTCTCAAACTTTTCATCTTCAAAACTTGGTTAATGTTTTACAAAAGGAAAGCGAGAGTTTTCTAGAAGAAAATGAAAAGGTTAAGCGACACTTTAAAGAGTTATATGATTCAATGAAAGTCATTCGTGACAAAAACAACGAAAAAATAACGTCTTTACAAAAGAAATTAAGAATCTAAGTCGGGAAAAGGGAAGCTGCCACTTGTCTTTAATGAGAATGTTGCATCAATGTCATCTCGGTTGCAAATATCTTGTATTTAAATACATTCCTCCTCATCTTGGAATAATGAACTTGTGTTTAGTAACTACTTCACCACCTTAAGGATAGTCTAGAATGTCTCCGTGAGATTGTGGAAGAGATTTCATTAATAAACCTCTTGATAGAAATTAGGTTTGCTTGCATTCGGGCCAAGCGATCTCAAGAGCTGCTAGAATGTTTAATTGCAACATGTTCTAAATCCTTAGGTGCGAAAAGGTAAAATTGTGATGCCTTGTTCTATGCCTAGTGCCAAGTATACAAACCATTATATGCCCGATAATATGAAGTGAACTCTAAGGTGCCTTCTAGTAGTTGAGATCCTTGCCGTCTAGTTCGGGAATGCAAAGGTAGCTCAACCAACTAATGTTCCCATAATTCCTCTCTGAGTGTCGGTGACATTAAAGCAAGCGGGTCAAAGCCTCCGAGCAATACCAAGCAAGATAGGACCTCATAAGCTAAGAATGTGCATTGGAAGAGTGAAGACCACCACAAGGAACTTTAAGTTTGAATTGAATAAAGCGAATCGTGTTGATTCTAGTATTAGCGATAAGCGTCTTGTAATTAATTCGATTACGCTACTATCACCGCAAACCATGCGATGATTGCTTGAATTACATTACTAATCATGAATGGTGTGAATGATTTGATTAATCTTTATTAAATGCCTGTTAAAATTGTTAATGTTAAAAATCAAGCTAAGAAGGCTAAAGGCAAAAGCGAAGAAAGTTAGAAAGCAATTGGAAACCGGGGAGAAAATTGATAATATAGGTTATCAATGGATACCTCGGCCGTAAGGTTAATGACTTTGCCTAAATTTGCTAAGACAATGCCCACTGAAAATGGATGCCTCTTGGTAGAACTATTGGTTAAGAAGTGAACATACTTTGAATAGGTCAAATCTGGACACTATGCGCATCTATTTTTGATGATTCCATTGTTTCTATACGATGTGGGTGTTCCATTCAACATTACTAACCAAGTGGAACCCATTATTGCATGGGGTTCCCAATTATCGATTATCCATTCTTGTATGTTCAGCTGCGGATCGTTCGTCGTTTTGTGTACATGGACTCGGAAACATTCAAGCATATGATTGGAGATCGCTCGCGGCTCATGAACTTGATGAGTAAATTCATCGGAATTATTAGATTGAGGCGACCATTTTGGTGCTATTATGGGTTATGGAGACTATGTTGTTGGCAAAGTGTAATCTCGGTATATTATGTTGAAGGTCTTGGTCATAACTTGTTTTCTTTTGGTCAATTATGATTCGATCTAGAAGTGGCTTTTAGAAAACATACTTGCTTCGTTAGAGAACTTGATGGTGTGGAATTGTTAAGAGGAACTGCGTGGTTAAACCTATACCATCTATCAAAGACATGATGAAGTCCTCTCAATCGCTTCTTTGTCAAAGGCTTGAAAACTAAGTCATGGTTATGGCATCGTCGTCTCAATCACTTGAACTTTGGCACCATTAATAACCTTTCGAGAAAGGATCTTGTCGAGCTTACCCAGTTAAAATATGAAAAGATCATCTTTGTTCGACTTGCCAATTGGGAAAAAGCACGAAATATGCCCTGAACCAAACCCACAAGCTCGATAATGGAAGTTCTTCATACCCTTCGTATGGATGCATGCGGACCAATGAGAGTGCAAGCGATAAATGTGAAGAAATACATTCTAGTAGTTGTTGATGACTACTCTTGATTTACTTGGGTAAAGTTTTTGAGGACAAAGGATGAAACTCGAGATGTCATCATCAAACTTATCAAACAACTTGAGTTCGACTTAACAATACGATTAGAATTGTTCGAGCAGACAATGCACGAGTTCGTTAACAAAGACTTAATTGAGTTTTGAAAGTGTTGGAATCAATCATCAAAGAAGTGTTCACGAACTCCTCAACGAGCGGTGTAGTTGAAGGCGAATCGAACTCTTGTGAAGCCGCGAGAACAATGCTTATTTATTCAAAGGTTCCAATGTTTCTATATGGTGAAGCCATTGCCTTTGCTTGCTTCACCCAAAATTGTTCCTAATACACATCTCATGGAAAACTCCTTATGAACTTGTCCATAAGCGAAAACGATCTATCCTACCCGTGTGTTTGAGTGCGTTATGCTATCCAGCGAATAGCGGTCAAGATTTAGGTAAGTTAAAGCTAAAGCGGACATTAGAGTTTTGTAGGTTATGCATCAAACAAGAAGGGTTACGAATCTACAACAAAGAACTCGAGATATCATGGAAACTATTCACGTCACGTTCGATGGTATCAAGGGGCAAATGGCTCCGGGACAATCCAGATTCTGGACCCGCATCTCAACTTTCATCAAGTAGTCCTATCGGTTCTACTCTTGTACTAAGTCCGTCACCACAACTCCTTATGTACCTCACTCGAAGATGATTTGAATAAATTATTTGATCCAATGTTTGATGAACACTATGAGCCAAATACTAATGATCATCAAGTCCACAACAGAGATTGCTATTATCCACATCAATGAAGTAAACCCTTGATTTCAATGTCATTAAGTCAAAAGCGCTGCTGGCGATCACTATGTCTCATCAACAAATCATCAATCATCGGTGTACATCATGGAATTGTTTACGGCACCCATGATGAAGTTAATCCCTTTGCTACTCGAAGATGCCCCGCTTGAGAACATATTTGCTCTGAATCATCATCGAGAACCATCTTCATCGGGAGAAATTGATTACGCTTGGTTCCTCAACCGCAACCACGAACACCTCGAAAATGGACTCATGATCAACCATTGGACAACATCATTGAAACCTCTCTCGTCCGATATCCACTGGAAACAACTTACCTGATGCCTTATGGTGCTTTTTCAACTCCATACTCTCTAAGATCGAACCAAAAGACGTTAAAATTGCCATGAATGAAGATAGCTGGTTCAATGCTATGTAAGAAGAAATTCATGAGTTTGATCGTCTAGATGTATGGGAATTAGTACTTGCTCCTGATTGTGATACGATCATTGCTCTAAAGTGGATCTTCAAAGTAAAACTTGATGAGCATGGTGATGTATTAAAGAACAAGGCTCGATTGGTTGCTAAAGGATACCGTCAAGAGGAGGTATTGACTTTGAAGAATCATTGCTCAGTTGCTCGTATCGAGGCAATCGGAATCTTCTTGGCTAATCTTTGCTAGTAAGAATATGGTAGTATATCGGATGGATGTAAAGGCGGCCTTTCTTGAGACCTTAAAGAAGTCGTATCGTGACCAACGAAGGTTTTGTGAATCGAGCATCCTACTCATGTCTATCGGCTTGAAGAAGGCTCTTCGGGTTGAAGCAAGCTCCGAGGCATGGTATGATACCTATCAAAGTTTCTTCTATCTCTTGGATTGACAAAGGGCGATTGATCGACATTGTTCACCAGTCGAGCAAACATTTAATTCACGTTCAATTTATGTTGATGATATTATTTTGCCTCGGCCGACCCCGATGAATGTGATCGGTTTCAAATGAAATGGGTTCCAAATTCCAAATTTCAATGATGGGACAAATGTCATTTTCTTGGGATTACAAATTTCACAAAGTCGAGGCATTTTATAAATCAATCTAAATATGCAAATGAGATTTTAAAGAAATTTGGATTTGGTTCTTCGACCTGTTGACACTCTATGAATGAGCGTACTAAAGCTGGATGAGGACCAATCGGGGATCATGGTAGACCAAGCGAAATATCGTAATATGATTGGATCTCGATGTACCTCACGACCGATGGGCAGACATTACATTCATTGTTTGCATGTGCTAGATATCGGGCTAAGCCTACCAAAAGCACCTTAGGCGGTTAAATGGGTCTTCGATATCTCGAGGAACCATCAATATGGGACTTTGGTACAGAGGACACCGGTATGTCACTAACGACCCTATGCGGATCTTGATCATGCGGGATGTCAAGATACGTCAAAGTCATGGAGGTGCTCGATTTTTGGTTGATAAGCTCGTGGTGGTCTTCAAGAAACAAATGAGTACTTCTATATCCTCTGAGGCTGAATACATAGCCATGTCATCTTGTTGTGCTCAAATCCTTTGGATGAGATCCCATTATCGACTATGGCTTTGAATTCAACAAAATCCTACATCTTGTGATAATAAAGTGCTATTGCTCTCTCATGCAACAATGTTCAACACTCAAGAGCAAAGCACATCGACATTCGACATCATTTCATCGAGGAGCAAGTGGAAAGCATTAATGGTGGAACTATACTTTGTGATGAATACCGGTTAGCGACATCTTCACCAAAGCTCTTCCTAGGGAGCGTTTGAGTTTATCCTACCACGACTTGGTCTAAAGAGTCTACAACCGGACACTCAAATGTCTTCAAGAGGAAGAAGAGGAGTAAAGGGTTTTTCTTTATCTATCTCTTGTAACGTGTTATTCGAAAAGCAAAATACAAAATTACAAAACCTTCAAAAAGCAAATAGAAAATTATAAAACTTTCAAAAATCCATAAAAATTTGAAAATCTTGAAAAATTCCAAAAAATATTGTCCTTTTTGTCATATTTTTCTCGATTCGATAATATCTACGGTCTTTGTCTTTGTCATTCGAAAGAATGACGGGACTTTAGATGTTGTTGAATGTTTTCCAAATATATATATATATATATATATATATATATATATATATATATATATATATATACATTATATATAAGGAGGCATCTGCATATAAATGCCATGGCATCCCATAAAGCAAGTCGTATTTCCATGTCATCATTATACTTATGTGGCATTTTTTTATACTTATGTGGCATTTTTTTATTTAATAAATGACATGTGGCATTTAATTAATATATGTACATTTTTTTTTAAATAAATTGTAAATTTCGTTTTTTTTTTTTTGTTATTTCGAATTTTAAATTTTTACTAAAAGAAGACATTAGTTGAGTTGAACTTGGGTCATTCATGTGTTTTGTAAACAACTTACCACTAGGGTAGATTGTTTTTGATTTATAGTTTTCAAATCAATATATATAAGGATATTATAAAAATTACATAAATTTTATTTTAGTTATGTATTTTTGAAGATAACAACTAAAATAAATTATGATATATTACTTAAAGATAAATATACCATATATATTTTAACCTATTTTTTTTGTATAAATACACTAATATCTTAATCCCTAATTATCCTAAAACTATAATCGACTATTGAGTATAATAGGTGAGAATATCGTTTTTGGTTTCTGAGATGTAGATTTTTTTTTTTTTTGTCGAGTTTGAGTTTCTGAATTTTTATCGGATATCATATAGTGTTTTTGTTTGTTAACGGATATCGATACAAGAATGAATTCCCAAAAAGATGAAAGCGAGTTAAGAAAAAGTTTAAGGATTTCAAAACAAAGATAATAATGTTCAACACAATGGTAGGTTTTATATTCTCATCAACGAGTTTAGTTTTTTTTAAATTATTATGTTTTATGTTAATTTTATGCATGTAATTAAACTTGAGTATGTTTATAATATTAGGAATGAACATTGAAGGTAAGAAAATATCAACGGTTTTTTTTTTTTTTTTTTAAATTATGATGTTATATTTAATTTTATGAATGTAATTAAAATTGGTATGTTTTATAATTTTCGGGAATGAAGAGTCAAGGTAAGAAAATAAGAAAAGGAAACCAAGTTAACAATCCTAAAGTAGTGCATTTACTTATGTTGTTTCTCCATCAATGAGTTTTTAAAAACTTTTATATTATAGTAATGTTATATGAATGTTTTGAATAATCTTAGTTATATGCATGTAATTTAACTCCGTTATGTTTTATAATTTATAGGATGCAAGAGTAAAGCTACGAATCCAAAAAGGTTCCACATCGGGTTTGTATGCATATATAGCGATTTATGTTTAGATGTCTATTATTATGTAGTACGGGTTGTATTATATAACATATATATATATATCATATATCGGATATTTGTATTATTATAACATATACATATTATGTTTGAATGAGTACAGGTTGTGGATTTGTGTTTGTTTGTAAATATTATCAGTGTTAACAGGTTAAAGTGTATTTGTGTAAAATTTATATTGAAGTGTATATTGTTTTTGAATACAAATAAATTCGTTGGATATACTATACATTGTTGTTTTTGTTGGTTGAAAACAGTTTGTGTAATCTGTTTTTAACACTGCACAATCAATGATTGGAAGCCGTATACGTAGTTTACAGGATTTAATATGTTGCTTAATGCTTATAATTAGGATAAGAACATATATATTGTTTTAACGTAGTTGATAGTGCATTGAGGATATCTTGACAAAGAAAAATTCTTAAGCGAACTCACGCATGTAAAAACAATTATGGATTTCTACAATAAAATATATGTTTACGATTTACATATTGAACTGTACATATTATTACAATTGCTAAAGTTTTTGGATATAGTATACATTGTATAACTTTTAACACTTTTTAATACATTGTCTAAGTTGTTTTTTGTGTTTGAAAACAATTTGTTTTTATGATTACAAATGCTTATGTTGTTGTACATGTGAAAGTAAACTATAATATTAAGTGTCTGTATGTTTTGGCACTCTAATAAGCATTATATTTGTCCTTATAAACTGATATTTGAGGTATATGTAGCATGGGCAGTTAATATATAGGGTTGCAATTGGTAAAGACGTTTGACAGTTTGCACAATCAATGATTAGAAGCTGTATACGTAGTTTACAGGATTTAATATGTTTGATTTGTAGGACATACTATGGATCATTGGTTTTTACGATTTACATATTGAACTGTTACATATTATTACAATTGCTAAAGTTTTTGGATATAGTATACATTGTATATTCTGTTTTTAACACTTTTTAATACATTGTGTAAGTTGTTTTTTGTGTTTGAAAACACTTTGTTTTTATGATTATAAATGCTTATGTTGTTGTACATGTGAAAGTAAACTATAATATTAAGTGTCTGTATGTTTTGGCCCTCTAATAAGCATTATATTTGTCCTTATAAACTGATATTTGAGGTATTTGTAGCATGGGCAGTTAATATATAGAGTTGCAATTGGTAAAGACGTTTGACAGTCTGCACAATCAATGATTGGAAGCTGTATACGTAGTTTACAGGATTTAATATGTTTGATTTGTAGGACATACTATGGATCATTGGTTTTTTTTGTTAAAAACACTTTGTGAAACATGTTTATGTGGTTTTGTTTTAATTTTTTTTACACTGCATCAGCAATTCACTTATGTCCAGTCCATGTTTTTTTAATTTTTTAATCAGATTTTTAGTGTACCTTATAAGTTAATATTTGTGGAAGCTGAATATGTAGTTTTTATGATTAGAAATGTTTATGTTGTTGTACATGTGACAGTAAAGTATAATATTAATTGTACGTGGGTTTTGGCCCTCTAATAAGCATTATATTTGTTGCTTATGTTGTTGTACATGTGACGATAAACTATAATATTAAGTGTCATGTGTTTTGGCCTCTAATAAGCATTATATTTATTTGCTTATGTTGTTGTACATGTGACGATAAACTATAATATTAAGTATACGTGTGTTTGGCCCTCTAATAAGCATTATATTTGATCTTATAAAGCTGATATTTGAGGTATTTATAGCATGGGCGTTAATATATAGGGTTGCAATTAGTAAAGGCGTTTATGATTAATATTTGAGGGTATATGTTGCTTATGTTTAACCTTTAAAAGAGTTCCTCATATGTATTTTTAAAGAATAATACCTTTATAAAGATCTTAAATGTTAACATTTTGTGTTATTAATTATCGAGTTTAGCTTGAATCCACAAAAGTTGGTAAACATCAACAATCTAATGGTATATTTTGCACTTATATTGAAGGGTATATTGTTTTGAATACGTGGTAAATTTATTTGATTTTTAATCATGTATTGTTTGTGACTAAAGGATTAAGTTTACCAGTAAAGCAAATTGCTAAACATAATCCTAGAAAAATTGGAGTGCTTGATAATACTAATGGAATTTCTCAAGCAGGTTAAATTTCATAAGAATATCCTTTTGTTTTTAAATAGATACATGTTATTATTTGTTTATTTTAAGAAAGACATTGTTTGTTGTGTATAACAACAGGTTTAAGTAGTCATAAAAGAACAAAGCGGGCTTTGGATACTACATTAGAAAAAGAAGGTTTGATTAGTAGTTATTTTTTTGTATATATATAATTTGATTAGTAATTATTTGTTTGTTAAAATTTGTTTATTATTTTCGATATCAAAATCACATAAGAAACAAAATACTCGGATGAATGTATCCAACTTAAAGACTACTACATGACGGTAAGTTTATTTTACAAAATAATGGAAATTCCATTGTTATTTAAATAGATTATTTAAGGTTGATGTTTTGTATAATTCTGGGGCTAAAGATGAAGGAAAAACAATAACTCAATTAAAGATATTAACCCTATGATTGCTAACATGTCAATTAAAGGGAGGTGTATATCATTTGGCATTCACATAAAATTAATGAAATACATGATCCATATAGTTTGGATTGTATTTTCCAAGATGAGCGGGTAATTTATATTTTTAATTTGTTTGCATTTTTTAGTTTTTATACAAAATATAACTGTTTATAATGAATATCTGATCAAGCGAATTGACTTTACGTGAAGCAAGAATGGATGTTCAATTTGAACCTCTTCTTCAAGAGGATGTGCTATATCATCTCTAATTTTGGAGTTATTGAAAATAGTGGAAGACTCCCATTGTTACCTAATAAATGGAAAGTAGCCTTTTATAAAGTCTTGAAGTGACGAGAATTGAGCAGTTGATGAGAACTTTCTTGGTTTTGTCGAGGCCATTTTCACGTTTTGGACACAAATAAGAATATCATGAACATGAATGTGTTGGTATGTATTTTATCTATGATTAAGTATTAAATTATATACACATGTCTTACTTATTTTAATTAACTGTTTTTTTAGATGTTGTTGGTACTGTTGTATCCATTGGTAATATTGTGGCTGTCAATGGATATGGTTGTGCAAAAGTTCGAAGGACTGTTGTGATTGAAGATGCTGAGTAAGTACAATGACGTAATTTTGTTACAAATAAATATAAAATTTAATATAATTGTATGTTAAGTATATATTGTAATCATATGGTGCAGATCTTTGAGATTGGAATGTACTTTTTGGGACAAATATGCACTCATGTGGAATGACTATGCTAATAAACTTGATAAAATTGGACACCTTGACATTCTAATGATTTTGGCAAAGATCAAATATTGGAACAGTAAGTATATTTTCCTTTAAAATTATATCACATAAAAGTGTATTATATTATGATTATTTATTTTTAATTATGCTTAAATAAGTTTTTAACTATGTAGACAAGCAATTTGTTCACAATGCTCTATTTGGAACAAGGATTTTCATTAACAGAGATCTTACTCCATTGACTTCTTTTCGAAAAAGGTAAGTAAATTGTTAAGAGGTTTATTAAAAAAATGCTATCCTAATAATAGTTATACTTAAATTATTTTATTTACATGTCATTTATATTTAAGGTACGAAGCACACCATGGAAATGATGCAAGTGAATTTAAAATTGGAATCCACAATCAAGAGAATCATGTTGTTACACTGCGAGTTCATGCAAGGTTGCTTAAAGAAAATGGTTGGAATGATACGTACTATTGAACCGGTAAGAACACATTCACTTGAATAAACTTTTATCTTTATTTTGTATTATAAAAGTATTATTAGTTTTCATAATTTATTTTGACATTAAGTTTTACCTTAAATATAGGAAACATATTGTGTTGTGTATGCAACATTACCTGACATTCAATATGAAAGTGGATGGGCTTATACTGCGTGCAAAGCATGTAACTCGAAGGTTTCTCCTATTCCAACGAAATCATCTTCTTCTTCAAGAAACAAAAAACAATTATGGCATTGTAAAAAACATGGAGAAACATATGCCATTGTATCTCGGTATGATTTTTTTATGTTTGCATTTTTTATAATTATATTTTATGAAAAAAAATTAATTTGTGTTATTTAACAATTATAGGTTCAAGCTTATTGTTAGAATTTTTGATGATAGTGGATCTGCCCAAGTTGTCATTTTTGACAACAATGTTTTTAAGATGACCAAATTATCCATGGGAGATTATGGAAAAGCATGGCATGGATACTAATGAGTACTTTCCAGACGATCTTAATCAGATTATTGGCAAACAATACCTGTTTAAGATTAAGTATACTGAATTTAACCACAATAATAATAGCCATATTTATCGTGCCGAAAAGGTTACTGAAGATGTAGAAACAATAAACTACTTCAAAAATGGTTTTTTGGTTTCTGAGGTAATGTTATTTTTTTTTTAAAAAGCTTCTTTATAATACTACTATATTTTTAAAATTGTATATAGTTTAATGTTTTTTTAAATAATATAAAATAGGGAGAAGATGAAGAGTATAGCAATGAATCTAATGAGATGAATGAGGTATGATACATTTTTTTTTTAATATTAAGTAACATGGATGTTTAAAAATATATTTGTATTTACTAATTTATGTATTTCTAATAAACAACAAAGGATGAAGAAGATGAAATTGCAAGTGAAAACATCGAAGAAAATGAAGAGTATACCACTGAGTTGAATGAGAATGAGGTATGATACATTATATTATGTATATATATTATATAACATGTACGTCTAAAAATCATTTTGTTTTTACAAATTTTTATTTTTGAAATATACAATTAGGATGAAGAAGATGACATTGCAAGTCAAAACATAGAAGATAATGAGGTAAAAAATATTATGTTTGTATTTTTAACTACTCAATCTTTTCTTGCATGTTTTTGGAAAATAAAATTGTATTAATATGGGGTCACGTAAACATAAAAACATCTCCCAATCATAAAAAGTGTTTTTAAAAATCATAATAAAAATATATATATATATATATATATATATATATATATATATATATATATATATATATATATATATATATATATTTTAAACTTACGTTTATTTTTCATCAACGCCACCTAACTCTATTTTAATTAACTGTAAATTTTGTCATAACTTTTTACAAACAATAAATAATTTACATATTAAACTTTCCAAATTTATAACAAAACTAACAAATCAACGCGTACTATAAGCTACAATATTATAAACATAAAAATAAAAGTACAAAACATCGGTATCTTTATATAATGTGTTTGTGAAAAAACATTATGTAATTTAAATAAATTACATACACTGGAAATTCGTGAACATTAAAACTTTAAAAAAAAAAAAAACAAATATTAAATTCAACAATAGTCTTTATGTAAAACACAACACATGACAAAAATATCAAACTTTTTATATCATATTTTCACAAAAAACTTCCACAACAATTCAAATACTATATCAAAAATATAAATTTTAACTATATTATTAAAAAAAAATGTTAAATTAAATGTAAGTTCATAATCGTTAATGATGGACAAGTCTCAAAATATTATATCACTTTAATAAAAAACAACGTATTTATTTAAAATACATAACCAATATCACCGGTCCGTTTCAAAACACAACAAACACAATCAAATAATGGTTACCAAAAATGTTCAAATGTATAATGCAAAAAATAATAATAATAAACTCTATTAGCCTTTTCTAATAATAAGTTTTATTTGTCTCTGCGATATGATGCGTTATTCTTATAAGGCTGACCAATTATATTTACACTAGACTAATTACGTACTTGCCGTGAGTCGGAAAAAATAGTTGCGAGATGGTTTGAATATATTGTTAACTACACGTTCCCCACTCCGTTGGACTCATATGTCTTTCGGCACAATGATATATCAAACAGACCCATGCCAAACTCACATGGCCTTTCATCCAACTTAGACTAACAAACACCCTGGTTGTATGTGTTTTACATATCAATATTTTGTACTTAAACACCTTTTCTTTCATAACCAAAAAATGATGAAATAGTTCATTCAATTGGTTTACATGCAAGGCAAACATAACACCAACAACAACGCTAGACGGGCAACAACTAAGCCACACAGACGTTGAGTTGCATGACCCTATATGAGTGGTGTCGATTAGTAAAACAAAAATGTGACTTGGGGTCAAAATGTACAAACACACACGCAAAGTTTATATTTCGGTTGCAATTGACTCAACACCTCACACCCTACGTGGGTGTAGTTTCTCTTAAACCAACACAACAAACAAAACCACCTAGCGCTACTATAAAACAAACACAAACTAAACTTAAAAACACATGTCAACATATCTTTCAACACTCACTCAATAAAACAAACAAAACAAACTACAAAGCTTAATTACATGAAAACAGCATCAAACCGTCACAGGTTATCCACAAACTACAAAATGTTATGCATACAAACAACTAGAATCACACAACCAAAAAAATCATAACAAAACACAACCAAATTATATCATAAATAAAATTTACAAGATCCAGAAACCAAAAACACTACTACTTACATAAAACTTACATATGATAGAAACTACACAAACTACTACATAGTACATCGAAAACAAAGGAAAAAAAACTATTTACATACAACTTACATATGATAACACATTATACACAAACTACTACATAACCAACAAAACTCCTACAACCTTCTTACGGAGTCTACAAAGGACCAAACACAAAAAAACCTACACTTCCTGCATATACAACAACTTAAATTTCCTTACATACATCAAAACAAAACTACCATCACTACCTATCTCACTTTGAGACAAGATTAAAGAGCATACCATCACCCATATTCAAATCCAAAACGCCTTCACTCTATCCCAATCTCCCACTAAGAAAACTCGGTATTTCTTCTATCTTCCGGCGATTATCGGAATGAATTTTAATCACCATATAAAGCGAACAACCACCGCCTTTACCCACCCTTCTCATGACCCACTTTCATCGATGATTATGAAATGACTTTGGCATGTTCTAAAGCAGATATTAAAAACAACATACCACTATAAATGCAAAGATAAAATAACACATTAAACAAAATAAAACTACTAAAAAAAACACAAACAAACAACAAAAAAAATAACAAACCATATATCCTGCTCGAATGAAACCAGATACTCAACAAGAAATGAAGTATACACAAAACATCCATCCTTGATAAAACACCTAAAATGACAAACACAATCATGAAACAAAAACAACGTAAAAAATCATCTTCGACAACAAACAAGACCAAAATAGCATAACAAACAAAAAAAACAAATAAAATATAAAAACATAATACAAAAACAAACACCAGCAGGTCGAGGTTCAGATCCAACCATCTTAACTGGATCAGCGACAAACCCATTCATTAACTTAAAACAAAAATGCCTACCATTCTCTGACAACGCGAGCACCAGCAACTTATACTCAGAAAAATTGAAAAGCTCACATAAACGCTCCCACACAGCACCAGTAAAGGCAGGACCAACTAACTTTTTTTCAATCCCTAACAAATGAAAAGTAACCCCAACCTTACCAACACGATCAATCACCTTAATCGGAACAGACTTAGAATTACGGTTAATCTCCGATTCAAGCAACATCTTGCAAGGAATTGGCTACAAATTAAAAACAAACATATAAAAACAAGCACAAAATAACATAAGACACAAAACAAATGTAAATGCACATACGATACAAACGAGATCCTTGCGACCTAAAACAAGACACTTGGTAACATGACCCATGGTAACCCGTAATCAACTTCGTCACCACAAACGGTATAGAAGTTAACCAAAACTTTCAAACCAACTGCTCCAAATGAACATACTTTGGATCGAGGCTAATCACACTTGAAATTAAATCGCCCATTTAGTACCGCATAAACACCAACAAGAAAATTTATCGCTACGCCTATTTTAATCAATCAAACAACTCCACGAGCATCGGTAACCTCCACTACATTAGTACCTTCAAAACATTAGACGGAAACACCTCGTAGGCAATTTCTAAATTAAAAAAAAAAAAAGCAGTTACAAAAAAAAATAACAAATAATAAATAACAAAAAAAAAAAAAAATATATATATATATATATATATATATATATATATATATATATATATATATATATATATATATATATATATATATATATATATATATATATATATACTATCAAGTAATGGTCAAATTGACCATGAAGCGAAATCACAAATTCAATCAAACCACATGACTTTATTCCATCTACAAAACAAAAAACAAAATAAATTTACTTCAGCTAATTGTCGAAAAAACTGAATTGTTGAATTATGTTACAGTTAACTTGCCATTCTAGGATAACATTGCATATGACGACAAAAACTCCATGAAAAAGGTAATTCGACTAAACAAACTATTATCTCTACATTATATGATAATAACGTTGCTAATTGAAATGCAAATGTGAGTATGCATATTTTTATATATAAACAACTATTTGAGGGTGAAAAAGCTGTTCAACATACGCCTATCAAAACGCAATGAAAGTTACATTATTCTAAACTAAGGTAACAATTTCATTAACATTTGAACTATTTAAACAATTTTATTACGTTTTTGTGGAACATCAAAGGATTTAAACATCTGGTCTACTTGACGATATAACAACTACCACAAAAATTATATATAAAACAAAATAAAAAAAAAAAACTTACAGAAACATTTGCCATCGAAACATCCATAACAAACCCGATAAAAAAACAATCAATACATATTTTATAAAAACAAATAAAAAACTTAAAAACATACACTACAACAAAAACTATACAAAATTATACTGAATACAATCAAACAAGAATACTCAACATACCATTAAACACTATCAAATCTAACACTACTAAAGCAGCCAAAAGATAATGCGGTACTTTTTAACACTACTAAAAACGATAAGAATCTACAACAAAATTTTAATAATAACCAAACTATAAATAAAAAAAAAACCCTAAAGCTATTAACAATGATTGTAGGAGGAAAGGCGATGCACAAATGAGGCTACTGCACTAACTTAAAAACTAAAATAAGCAAAAAAACACAAACAAACCACAAAAAACACATTACAAATGTTACAAACCAAGTAAATAAACAAAAAACAAACAACCATTTAAACAAAAACAAGAAATAAGCAAATACAAATGAGTACAATAGGACAACTCATGCTTATGAATCCTAATAAGCTAACCAATTAAGAATAAACAGAAAATATAACTATGCAATTTTTAACTAAATATACACCACTGTTTAACTTCATCATCTTCATAGACAAAAAAGCGAATTCTTCGATTCGCATATCAAAACAAAACATTACTCATCTTCATGGGTTATTCAGGTCACATTAATAGAACAAGATCACAACTTAAGGTATACGTAAGCGTAAAGTTTATGATGTAACTAAACGTTATCCCGCAAACGCTATTCATTATAATTTATCGCAAGGCAAATTGCATGTGAAACTACATATCAAAAGCACGGGGCACCGTAATTGATACCCCAAAGGAAAAGTAAGATTTCATTTATGCCCTCTTACGAAGGTCTATGTCTTCCTATGCTTCTTTATTCTCACCGACAAATATATCGAAAACATCGTATACTATATTTTCTAATTCATTACGGGTTCAAATTTTAACGGATAGAAAGTTTAAAGGATAATGTTGGCTAATGGAGATGGATTACAAGCTTACTAATATAATGTTACATAATATCGACCCTTGCTCATACAATAAGTCTTTGTTCGTGGCTTTAGTTACACCCAATTACAAATAATAACAACAAAATATGATACCAAATCATAACCTAAAATACATCATAATTTATTAAAATGTGATTAACAAACACAGATACAACAACAAACACCCTTAACACAAGATTATACAACACTAACAACATCACTAACAGTCGCAAAAACCCAAATCAAAACAAATGTACAAAAATTAAAATCAAAACATACACTTTCAACAACACAAATATATATAATTAAAAAAATAAAATTGACACAAACATCTATCAAAAAACATTCAAAATAACAAATAAAAATGGAAAAACATAAAACCCCCAAATTATAAATTAATCAAACCCTAATTAAAAAAAAACCGAAAAACAAAACAATTCATTAATAACTTACAATTTATATAGGAGAACCACAAACACCTTCAATAAACAACATATCCAAACCTACAACCGATTATCGAGGGAAAAATAAATAAACAAACAATCGCTAAACATAACAAATAATTAAATAAAAAAAAAAAACCAATCAGAAATGAAAACAACAAAACAAACAAACGTATATAAAGATTCAAACAAAAAAAACCAATACCTGGATCAATCAACAAAACACACTAAAAACTGAAGATATAGAAGAAGGTAACAAAAGAAAATGAAAAATACTTTAAGATAACGTTAATAAAACTTTAAAAAACGGAAAAAAAAATAATTTATAAAAACTTACAAAATTTACCCTAAACTATAACCACATAGCATGTATGGTACTAAATAAAAAAAAACACACCCTAATTAAATTTAAAGTTACAACTCGACCCTCAATAATAAAAATACTAAAACAAAATAAAACAATTTTAAAAGACACGATTAGAACCTAAAAGCAGATCTCCAGTCACCCAACCGGAATCATATTCACATAAGCTTATACCACTTGGTTTCTGATACACGTATAAAAACGAATGAGCACATATTAAAAACAACAGACAACACAATCGTGATCATAAAACATATAAAAGCAATAATTGGAAGAAAAAACGCATTACAAAATAAACGTAAAATAACAAAAACATGCATACAGAGAATTGTTGTAGCCGGAAAAAAAAACTAACATTTGTACATCCATAATGGTCGTCCAAGTGCTTGGTTTTATGCCAAAACTATTACATACATTTTAAAAACTACATAGTAGTCATAGAAGAAAATACTAAAACATAATCAATGAGCTTGATATATAAAGACCATAACACAAAAAATAAAAACCACAAAACAACACAACCCAAAATACTAAACTTATTTAAGTAGTTTAAAAAATATACAAAACAAAAAATAAACATGTTTAACATATCATTTAACTTTTAATTAATATATGCTATACATATGAAAAACAAATACAAACAAATAAAAACCATTAGTCAAAATAAACGTAAAAAAACAAAAACATGCATACATAGAATCATTGTAGCTTGAAAAAAAAACTAACATTTGTACATCCATAATGGTCGTCCAAGTGCTTGGTTTTATGCCAAAATTATTACATACAGTTTAAAAACTACATAGTAGTCATAGAAGAAAATACTAAAACATAATCAATGAGCTTGATATATAAAGACCATAACACAAAAAATTAAAACCACAAAACAACACAACCCAAAATACTAAACTTATTTAAGTAGTTTAAAAATATACAAAACAAAAATAAACATGTTTAACATATCGTTTAACTTTTAATATATATATATATATATATATATATATATATATATATATATATATATATATATATATATACATTATATATAAGAGGATATATATATAAAATGCCACTTATAAGAGGAATAATGCCAAGTCATATTTCCATGTCATCAATAATGCCAAGTCATATTTCCATGTCATAATAAATGCCACTTGGCATTCTATGTCATCATTATATTTATGTGGCATTTTTTTAATTTTTTTAATTAATGTCATTTATTTAAATCCATCATTACAAATTAATGCCCGATTTTTGATTAAAATTCGAAATTAAGGCCATGCAAGGTTAAAGAAAATAAATTTCGGAATAATTAGTTTAAAAAATGAGGTTAGTGAGGCTCGAACCTAAGTCTTCTGTATGGTATGCAAATGTATCAACCAATGGAGCCACTCCATAAGTTGTGATCAAAAACCTAAAACAAAATTTATATCTTATAATAATACTTCAATGATAAAATCCCACATTAACCCTAATATAATGTTTTACGTGTACGTGATCGATCTCTTTATTCCAAAACCTTTTAGGGTTTTAACAATGGCGACATCTCGCTTACACTTCCTTCAGATCAGTTGCCAGGTGAGGCCTTGGAGCGTGTTTTCAAAGCAACTCTTGAACTGTTTGTTTCCTACAAGGATCAAGTAGCACGTATTATTCTGTAATGTAACATACTTCAGAGTTTTCGAATAATTCATATAAATTATTTGGTAGGTTATGTTACTGGACACTGTTACATTTGCATTGCATAATCGAATTGTTGGTAATTCATATAAATTATTTGGTAGGTTTGTTTCCTTCAGAGTTTTATTGGGTTCATGAATTAAGTTATTAGGCTTTTTTATTTACTTCGGGTTTTTTTTTTGTGTTCAGTCCAAGGATACAATAGAATCCAGTGGTGGTAGCACTTGAAGCCGTGGTGGCAGAAGTGACACAGATGGTTATGCTGGACGTGGTGGGTCATCGCATTATAACTCTTCTGATGTATGAGTGTTCTGTTTTGGAAATCTGTTATACTATAAAATTTAGTCCTATGATTTATTTGTAGTATGTAATCATGATTTATTGTGTAGTAATCATGATTTAATGTGGAGTAATCATGATAGAGTATGGAGACTAAATCAATGCAACCTGAAGATGAAGAGTTCCTGTAACCATTCATTTAAAGATGAAGAGTTCATGTGGTTACAACATTAATGTTGACTCTAAGGCTTCTGATATCATTCATTAAGAAACCCGAACCCAATATCATTCAGAAACCCTAAGTCACCAAGTGCGATGATTCAAGAAATAAGTATAAAAAAAATTAACTTTTTTTTTGGCCTTTTATCAATTAATTTGAATTTGTGATGTTGTATTAATTGGTTTTTGTGTTTCTTTCTAAAAATAGAGAGGGATAATAGGTCACCAGAAGAATAGGCAACAACCCCCCGATGATTGAGGAGCTTTCATCTCTTTGATGGTGATTAGGATCGCAAAACGGTGATTCGATTTTAGGTTTCTTGCATTTTGAAAATACGAGGATATTCATTTGATGAGAAGGTAAATCAAAATGGGAGTTCATTTATTGAATTGCTACTAAAACCATCTGAAGAAGACCTCAATATTTGACCTCACAAGGTCCAATTTATTTCCAGTCTTTGTGAACCATTTGTGATATCATTTTGGACCACAATTCCTTTTTTTGGCACATGTGGCAGATTGAGATCCCTTTTTCAGTTTTGAGCTTCGTCTTAGAGCTTGCCTTGGATTGAATGTCAACCTGACGCTAACATCCAGAGAGTCGGGAACATCAATGGGAAGCTTTTTAGCCTCTCATTTGCTTATCCCTCTTATCTATCAATTTCTGACATCAGGTATGAATATAGTATTCAACGCTTTTAACCATAACTTTTTAATATTGGTTCTGCATAAATGTACAATTGACTTTTACTATAATGTTATGTCATATGACAGCAAAGTGAGAGTTAAAGGGCTTGAAACAATGGACTACTTGGACAATTGTAAAAAAGAACGGTTTTATTGAAAAAGGAGACACCATTACCTTTGAAGCAGAGGTAAATCTCAATTATTAGTAACTTCTCATATCAGTGGCATTCTAATTGCAATTCGAATAATGTATATGTTGTTACTTCTATTGGATTAAAAATATATGTATATAATTTTACTTGAATAGAGATCTCAGTTTCAACAATTTGAATGGAGATATACCAAATGTAAAAGGGCTATCATCTCTAAAAAATGACAGTTCACTAGGTAACTTCAGTTGATTATTCTTATTTGCACTCAAGAAATTTTCCAAGTAGTGATTATATTTTGAATAGAGGGTGTTTGGAATTACTGAAATTTTGCAAACTTGCGTCAACCGAAGTAACTTGGACACAAATGGCTACAAATTTACTTTATAGAAAATGGTAGGACTAAATTGGAATTGGAACTGCCATCTTTTAGAATGTTATTGCGCTTACCAAAAATCGTGAAACTACAACTTGGAATATGGGACTACCATTTATCACAGTTTGTTCTTGACTTCTTTCATTGTGAATAGTGTCACTTCACGGGAGGGGTTTGTCTGATAGGTATAAGATGAAGGGATTGAGACTGGCTTCTTTAGAAACTGTACGATTGGGGTTTTTCTGATAGGTATAAGATGAAGGGACTGAGACTGGCTCCTTTAGAAACTGTACAATTGATTTAATAAGATTTAAAACATGTAACAAAATACATAGATCCAAAGCAACTCGAGATTTGAATAATAGCCTCCCATAGTTGAATGAAAAGCAAAATAAATTTTCATGTCAAGTCTCTAATGTAAGTATAATGCAGAACCTCTTAAATTATTTCAAGCGGACCACATGTTTGGGCGCAACTCAAAGTTGTTAATCATGTGTTGAGTTGTGAAATTGATAAAGATGTGCGAGGTTTTTCTTTGAAAAGTGTTATTGGTAGTCCGAATAAGTAGATAAGAAGTTTTGTTTAAAGTAAGAAGTTCAAGCATATTAAAAATTCAAAGAATCAACCAAAGGATTTGGTTAATAGTTAGGTGCTTAGCGACTTACCGAGCGAAACTCTCAATTTAGTATAGACCATGTTGAAGCAACCCGACCCAGGTTGGAATGACCCAAAGCTTATACATTTTCATATTTATATTTGGCGAGTGACAAGCGTGTGGACAATGATGCGAAGTCGTATATTCGATAGATGGTATCTAAGGGTCAACATAACTGGATTTTTTCTTTATAAAAGTATAAAACATTGTATTTTTGTGTTCACTGTGTAGTGTATTTGGTGTTACACTTTTGTTATATGTTTGATTGTTGGTTAGACTACGAGAGCGAATGCGAGCATGTGATTGCTGCAAAGGGTGACTACTTAGCCGTGGATTGGTGGTTCTTGGTAGCACCTTTACAATATGCCATTTTGGGTGCAATTGGTAAGGTGAGAGAAAGGTTCATGTTCATTTATGTCTAAAGTGTATAAAGTTAAGAACTTGAAGTTAAAATTTGATTGAATTAATGTTGTTGTTTGTTTTGACAGAATGAAGGTTGTTGCGACTTATTTCTTGGATTTTCTTGAGGTGACACTTCTCCATCTGCCGAGTATTTGAAGACCATTCTTGGTTCGGTATGCTAAATTCTGGTATAATTAGGGTGTGATATTATGGGATTGTGGGTGTTCTTGATGGTTGTTTGGGGCTGATGTGAAATAGGTGTAGCAAAGGGTGAACCGGTCATTTTAATGGGTGTTTGGATGGCTTTTAACCGAAATGACGTTGGACGATTTGCTCATCACCATCTTGCAAATGACTTATAGTAGCAGACTCATCGTTGCAACTATTGCATCTTTATCAACGAAAAAGGTCATTAAGCTATTCTTAAAGTTTTACTACTAATGTGTCAAATCTCTCGGTCGTGATGGGAAACTTTTAGTACGGGCCAAAACAGTGTGCACAGATGGCGTTGACCGCACATCGGCACAATTTATTTTTATCTCTTTTCTAAACGTATAAACACGTAACATGTAAGTGTTGATTACAAAACATGTATTTCTACAATGATAATATAAGATATTAAAATACACCATGTAGCACTACTTACTCGAATATTGGATTATGTTGATTTGATGTTTTCCAAATGCATTGCAACATTGATGTAATAGAAATCTGTATTAGGAATTAACAGTTAGTTTCTCGATGTATGAGCAAAAAATATGAATTAAACAAGTCTATGATATATAGGTGCACAAATATTACCTACGACCTAAGTGCTATGTTGTAACCTTGGAACTTGCACGTTTTGGGAATGTCGTAGGCGACTGTCAATGCTAACGTTATAACCTAAATGTTATGCCGTAACCTGGGAACTTACAGTTTTGACAAAGGTTGTAGATAACTGTTAATGCTATATATAATCCTTTGTTACACAAACAAAATGGTGCATTTACAGATGAAGCAAGCTCAATGAAGTAATGAAGTAGGATCACATGTAACATGTGTCTATGTTCTGATTATATTTCTGTCTGTGCTAGCCATTCACAAATGAAGCAGGATCATGTGTAATATGTATTTGTTTCATGAATTATTTTATATTAGTTGAATTGATCTTTGGTTTTTGAGTGGTGTATTTTAAGCTCATTTATGTGCATACAAGCCTATATAGGCTGAAAATATGGGCTTATGCAATATAAGAACCAATTATTATTTTAACGACTACACAATCATGCTAGCCCAGTCTTGATTTAGGAAAAAAAGACATCACAAAACAACTAACAACGAAAGCAACTATGTGGACAAACACATGAAATAACATCGGAGAACAAAACCCGAACCTCGAACAGGGCAACCCCGTCGCTACACGATGGGCACAAATCAATATTCAAAGAACTAAATGAGGTGAGATTATCAGCCTATACTTCATATTAATCTGCTGGTGTTTTGTTACAATGTTGTGTTAATTGATCTCTTTCATTTTTGCAGCTTAGTTTCATAGATACCCAATAATATGGTCTCAGAGATACCCTTTTATATATTTTGTATTATTATCGCAATGTCTAGACTATTAAGTAGCAATGAAGAAAGTCAAGAGTATGTTGTCATAGGAGTTGGGTTGCTAACTGGATCATCAATATTATTCCTCACTGTTCTATGGGGGATATGCTTAATCTGTGCCCAAAAACCTTATATAAGTGCATATTTTGGTGTTAACAACAAAGCGCTACAACTATTGACCGGTTTGCTTTCTTTACGTCTCATAAGAATTGTGATCACTATAGAGTTTCTCATTTACAACTATAGACCAATACTTTTATATCTACGTTGGTTCATGTGAGTTTAGTATTTACACCTTTTGCAGGTTCGGGTATTTTCGTGAGTCCAGAGACTCGTGATCATGCAAAGACTATGCTTTTATCAGTGATAACTTTGATTATCACACTAATATTGAGGGCATTTGGTGTATCTTATTCGTCTCAAGAATACAACTTTGTTGCTCTTCTATCTCTTTTATAGCACTTTTAGTCTATGCTATTACTTTTACTACCGTATATATATCGGTCTAATTATTACATAGTAGTTGCTTAAAGAATATAATATGAAGATGTTCAAGAATTTTACCCGCTTTTGATGTATTCTTCTTTTGGGCATAATTTTTTACCAATATATACATAGGAGGATACCTAAAAGAATATTGGAGTATGCAGAGCTTGAAAGAAAGAGCAAAATACATGTACCTTATTATGAAGTACTGAAGCTTATACGAAATATGGATGCAATTTTATGGAAAGGCAAGAGAGATAGAGAATATATTACAACCTCACGGAGACGGCAATAAGATAACAACTAATGGTTTAAGCCATCAACGTCGCATGAGTGAATATTCTTTAGGTCTACGAGTGAAGTTAACTCTCCAAGCAGAATAGATTATTGAAGTCAATTCAAGTGTAAGGTTTAAAGATTAGAAAGTTCATCAACTTCATATTCCTTACTACTCGAATATCATTTTTATTAGCAACCAACTGTTAGTGTTTTTTCTAAGAAAAATTGATAGATTTATATAGTGCTCAAGAGTTTTAATAATTGAAATATCATTTATTTAAAATAAGCGAAAATCCATAGGGTTGGTTTAGCTTTTTAATGGAATGACTAATTAAGATAGCCCACTAATTTCAATATTAGCATTATCTCGATTTCGGTGCTATTCGTTACTTGTGAGCATATGTTAGGAGGCATCTTTGCATTACATGGATGTGGAGTAAATGGTTGTTAGACACTTGAGGTTTCTATTGGCACTGCTTTCTTCTTTTGGTTCACTGGAAACTTGTGTCAATATGTTATATAATCGATGAGCTTCCTAAAATTTTGGTCTCGAACGATAAATGGGATGCGTCTGATAACACTTTTATGACAACTAAAGCACGGAGTATCACCGTCAAACAGTAGTAGACGGCTGAGCTTCCTAAAATGTCGGTCTCCGAACAGTCAATGGGATGCGCCTGATAGCACTTTTATGACAACTAAAGCACAGAGTATCACCGTCAAACAGTGGTAGACGGCTGTCTAATCATCCATATGTTTTGATTATTTTCTATTTTTTTGCAACGGATCTTCATCAAGAACCATAATATAGCATCACTAATTTGAACTACAGGTATATGGTTAAACAATTTTATTTTTATTTTTATTTTGATGTTTATTGTATATAATATTTTGGAGATATTTTGGAAGATTGAAGATGCAAACACTACCAAACCGAATGACTGAGGGAGAGGATTAAGCATTTAACCTCCACAACCTTAATCCCAACCACTTAATCTCCACAACCTCAATTGACCTTGGAAAAGCCATTAAACGACGTCATAAGAAACATTTCGGATGTAGGATTGCTATGAAATTTCCATATCCTAAACATGAACCCGATTCAATAGACAAGAAGTTTACAAGAAGTTTGGCATGGTCAGACATTTTTGAACAATGTGACAGTTGCACAAATGCGAGGAGGCCGAATGATAGGGAAGCAAGAGTATGGAATAACCATGGAATAACGATGTAATTCACTTGCAAAACTCTCAAGATGGAATAACGATGTAGTGGATGGTTATGTTGGGCAAAGCTTGAGTCTTGTGGTATTTGAAATTTTGAAATAAAGATTTTCATGTTTTCTTTCTCTGAGAGATGAGATGCAACGGAGATTTTCACTAGGCTATGGAATAAAAGGTTTGCGGTTAAGTTGATCTTCACCTTTAATACAAGCAAAGTGACAATTGGCAAATACGGGTTACTATTTGCCTTTTGAATATGGTGATTTAAGAGGTTTCTTATATTTCTTAGTATATGCATTTCTTCGTAAAATTTATGTTCTTTTTCCATTTCTGCAGCTCTTCCCAACTTTGCTCAAGTATATGGTTGTATTGGTAGTGTCTTTGATCCAAATACCGTGAGCCACTAACATAAAGTGAAGAAGACATAACCGATTCATGTTCAGTGATCAACAAATTTGTTGACGATGAAAAATATAGGATATTTTGCAGCTCTAAAGTGATTTGACATGTTCATATGGTTTTATAGTAACAAGTCGCTAAAGAAGTCGCAACATTAGTTGTATGTAAGCTTTATATGTGACTCGAGAGGAAATAGAAGCAAAGCTACTTGTCAAAACGGCCGGACCTGTTTCATCTAAAAGACACCCACCAGAAAAGAGGAAATATGTAAGTACATACAGGACCCAGAGTAAATATGTAAGTACATTCGTGAATCAACAAACACCTACCGCCTTTTTAGATGAGAAAACTAAACATCAACGAACTTTGTTTGGATTAATTGAATCAGTAAATGACATCGATTTCGTGAAACCGTGGTTTTCGTGACTCAATTCGTAATTAATAAATGAGCATTTAAGTTATAGTGGTTTTGCAATGATTTCTTGGAAATAAAAGTGTTGATAATGATAGATGAGGATAAATTGTAATTATTTAGGACTTTATCGCTATGATATTGATCATTAGTGGCTCAAGATCATAATAGTGTTAATACTAAACAATAAAAAATAAGATCAAGTTCCTCCTCAAGGTTTGACCTCTTTTCATATAATTTCACAATAAATTTAGATGATTCTCGCAAGCTAAAATAACGATTCCACAAGCATTTTTTAATTAAAATTAAGATATGTTGACCATATGATGTCGAACATAACTCGCATCCCTATTTTCTACCTTGTAGTTTTATCTGTTTTAGGTATTAAGTTTGAGAAGAGCATCCTTCCACATTGTCAAGTAATGAAAAGGGGATTGAAAAGACGGGTTGCGTCTACATGAAAAAAGGGATTACGAAGTCCTCTTGGCATATTTACTATTTGCCTTTTGAATAATCCTCAAGAGTCATGTTTTACTATTTTTTAATTAAAATTAAGATATGTTGACCATATGGGCAAGCTTTTCCTTGTAGTTTTATACGTAATTAACGAGTGTCACTATAACGTTGATTTACAATTTCCATAGTTTTCAATTTTACAATAGTTATGATAGTTTTAAATGTATACACATTAATTATAGTGTTAGGAGAGGATAACAAATAAGAATGGTTTATCATGTGAATCTACTTAATTTTAAAAAGGTGCAGCTCATTGAAAGAATTCTTTTGTGTTTAGTATGCTTATTTATTTATAGTTCTTCTTATGAACCTACTGTATTTGCAAATTTGTAGCCTTTAAGACCATAGGTATGCTGATGCTTTCAGCTTAAG
Source organism: Chrysanthemum lavandulifolium (assembly GCA_022545495.1). Taxonomy (NCBI): domain Eukaryota; kingdom Viridiplantae; phylum Streptophyta; class Magnoliopsida; order Asterales; family Asteraceae; genus Chrysanthemum; species Chrysanthemum lavandulifolium. The sequence goes on along the minus strand of CM040244.1, from coordinate 264,827,976 downwards.
CACTTTTCAAAATGGTTATTTTGTTTAAGGGGTGTTTATATAGTTTTCTGGAATTTAGTGTCTTTACTTGGATTTGGGGTAGTTGAATCAGGATTGTTATCAAGAAACCTTCTAGCAAGTCTGTTAAGAATTGGAAAATGTTGGGAATCATCACGACTATAAATAAGAAAACAATGATGATTTAGTTACCAGTTAAAAAGAAGTTTGTATTTTTTTTCAAACGATAAGGATTCTAACCCGATAAAGAGAAATGGGTGATTGCAGCATTCTATTAATCTTAGTAGAAGTTTAAGGATATTAGCATAGTTGTGAAGAGCTTTGCCTTGCACCATGAACTGATCAGCTTGGATATGTAATGCAAAGATGAAAATGTATGAGATGCATCATCTGCAACAATACATTAATGTGGTCAAAGTACTAATGTACCTTAGATTTCTTCAAAAGGGCATCATATAAATCATGTTAAGCTAATGGACCTTACTTAGATTTCTTGAAAAGGGCATCATAGCAAACCAATGCGGATGACTCAGTGATAAGGGCTTAGCCTCTTAGGACGAAAGTGCCAAGAGGTCTTGGGTTCGAACCATGGGGAGAAAATTAATCCCCCATTGGCCAAGGAGGTTCACCTGCGACAACTCCGGTCTATCCGAAAGGGTAGTTGCCCTGTGATTAGTCGGCTTGCAATGTCGAGTCAGAAACCCAGGTATACAAAAAAAAAATGTTTAACTTCTGATTGTTCACGTTGGGAAACTTGAATATCAATTGGTGGGAGAACAATAATTGGCATGTATATAAAAGAAAGTTTGGGATAAATTCATAACTTAAATAAAGAACTTTCATGCTTAAGTATAAAAATGCTGGTACTTATAAGATTAAATGGTTTAATGGGTTTGCATGCACACCTTCCTTCTTTGTCTTTCATATCTTTTGTTTTTCTTAAAATGAGTGGCCTTAGAATAGCTTTCACAAACATTAGCCATCGCTTATTGCCGTTCTCATATAGCATTATTTGATAGTATGAAATAACCAAAATTTGATAATGATGCCATCATTCATCAAATAGCAAAAATGATTAGTGTTTTTTTTATGAAATATAATAACCAACACGTTATAAGCAGATTTACATGATAATCATTTTTACTATTTGTGCATATTGGTAATCAAATGATGTTTGAGGATGAAATTACTTTTTTTTACTGGGGTGACGACACATATGGTGATAATGGTGCTTGAGCTTTGGCACGTAAGTGATTGACCAGATGGGTACAATAAACAATAATCGAGTATGTAGTCATGAAATTTATAAGAACTTACCTTTACTAAATGTTTTGTGTGTGCAACTACAGAAGAATAGTTAGGAAGCTAAAGAAAAACTAAAATGAAAAAAAAAAATAATAATAAAAAATAATAATAATAATAATAATAATAATAATAATAATTTCATGTAAATCCTATGATTTTCTAATAATAATAATGTATAATAATAATAATAATAATAATAATAATAATAATAATAATAATAATAATAATAATAATAATAATAATAATAATTTACACAATAAAACCACCTATACATGTATATGATGTAATAATAACACCACAACAACTCAAAAATAACAAACCATGGTTTTTTTTATAACAGCATATTTATATAAAAGAGCCATCCTAGCAAGGAGCTAGGAGAGGGCAAAAGCAAGATTACATAAGAGCAGTACAAGGGTTAATGAACCAATCTATCCATCTAAGAGAGTTTTTTTTTTTGCTCTAGCTTGAATCCAATTATAGGAATTGAGCTTGATGTCGTTGAGAATCATGTCTTTTCTTGGTTTTGTTGATGCGAAGACTGTCTCGTTTCTATATCTCCAAAGAACCCATAGAGTCGTTTGAACCACGACATCAATGCATGCAACTAAATTGAAACATAAATATAAACAACGTCATCAATGGCCAAGTTCTTGAAAAAACCACTAAATACAACTACTCACAAATACGTAAAACAACAAAATAAACAAGCCTATGCAACCGTTATTTAAAAAAAAAAAAAAAAAAAAAAAAACAATCGTACATAAAAAAATCTTTCAATTAGTAAAGCAATACATAAACTAAACAACCAAGTTTGTGCAACTCTTATTTTCAAAACAACACCGTGCATCATAAAAGGTTATCATTGGCCATAGTGAAACAACCTCTTTCATGAACCCAATAAAACTTTAATTTATATTGCTTTGTTTCCATGGGATGTAACTATATGCTATTTGGTTCATTTGCATTGTTAGGCTACTCTTTTACTTTGAACTTCAAATATGTTTTCTTTTAATTAAAATTGTAATAAGTCATAGGCTTCCACAAACTATATATATATATATATATATATATATATATATATATATAAGTTGGTTCATTTAAAAATTGATCTTGGTGGAAAAGGTGTGAGAAGTGATCTCAACCATTAGATCACCCTCTTCCCTTCCTTTTTTTCTTATAACTATAGGGACCGATTGTAACTATTTTTATTCTTTAAGGAAGTCTTTATAAATTTTCACCTTTCATATAATTGCCTAAATTTCTCTCTCTTTTTCTTTTCTTCATTCTATCGGTTCACACACCGATCTTTTTCTCTTCTTTTATCTTATTCGAAGATCGGTTCAGGTTATCAAATCAAGATTAATGAAATCATATTAACGAAATCATCTCATCACGAAATCCTATTGTGTTATCGATAAGATATCATGTTATCGATTCACAATATCATCCCATCATAATTTATCAAATTAAAGATCAAATTAAGGTATGTAAGCGATTTTGATTATAATTACATTATTTTGCTAATTGAAATGAACTATAAAGCTTATATATGTGATTATTGTTGTTTTATCTGTACAATTGTTGTTCAAATTGAGTTAGCTTTTTGTTTTTTTGTGAAATTTGGTTCGTTAATCATCATCTTTTTTATAGGTGTTACAATTTTCAGAGTTTATTAACATGATTCATTGTATAGAATAGTTATTTTGAAACGAAATTGAAAAATAATAACATCGAAAACATGTTTACAAAAAACTGCGCAATAAGTGTTTGATAAAATGTCTGAAAGGGATTTTATAACTGTGTTGCACTAATTTTACACTGTGATGCCCTAATTCTTGTGAATAGATCTTAGATACACCGTGATGCCCTAATTTTTCATGAGTGAAGTAGCAAACTGGAACTTACTAGCTTTGATAATCAAATTAACTGTTTTTGGCATGTACCCTTTAGCTCGTATAAGTGTCACTTTGGTAATGCTTATTACCAATGAAATTTAAGGGTAATGTAATTAGAATCGATGTTGAGTCTTTAAATAATATCAAAATTAAAACTAATAAGTGTCTTGCTAATTAATAAGTAGATATGAATTCCGAAGCAACAAGTATATGAATGAGATTAGTTATGTGGTAACAAATATATGAGTGAGGTTTATAGGTTGATGATATATACGCTTTTGAGTTGATTGGTGGCGGTACTCAAGTAGCAAAGTTGCAGGTGTGTTGCTATTTTTTTTTATTATGTTTTATACATGCTAATTGAAAGTTCTGTTATTCACATTATATTCGTTCGCAAGACCGTGATGAGGTGCCATTTTCTTAAGCAACAGGAACCTCAAATAGATATGAGAACTGATTAGAATGTTTTGGATTGCTTTTTCTATGCATCTATTCTTTCTCTTTTTCTTTTTTCTACCTTTACAAGTTGCGTTTTTGCGATGCAACTTTCTCTTACCACTAGTATTGATGTATTCTTTTTCACAAGCTAAGCTTCAAGAATTTCTTGGGAGGAGTGATCTTGACATACATCTAGATGTAGACGAGGCTATAGTTTTAGGTGCTTCATTGCATGCTGCAAATCTAAGTGATGGAAATAAATTGAATCTCAAGCTTAGTATGATCAACAGCTTGGTATGATTGACGGTTCTGTATATGGACTCATGATGGATCTAGATGGTCCTGATCTTGTAAAAGATGCAAGCACCATACATTTACTGGTGCCACAGTTGACTAAAGTTAGTTATCAAGCAAAATATTAATTAAGAGATATAGTCTTTGTACTCCGTGATAATCATGTAGAGCTTCTTTTGCTTTATGTCTATAATTCATTCACTTGACTAAAGTGCCTAAAATAGATGCACTAAATTGCATCAAACAGCTGCACTAAAGTTTTAGCTGAAAATGAACACAATCATTAATGCAAAGGATAAATAAATGCATTTGCAGAATGTAATGGATGTGTTATATTCAATTGTATGGATGTGTTATTATTATGGGAAGACAAAAATACATGAGGTTCTTGTGACGTTACATTCAAGGAGTTGTCGAAGGCACCCTCAGATGGGTCACATGTAATTAATCAAACGCCTAAAGTCGACATAAAGGGTAAACGAGAGAATAAAATAGGTATGTAAGATTGGCAAGTTACTATTATTTTCTTTCAAATTATTTTTACTAGAAAGTTGTAATGGTCGAGTATGGTTATCTTTCCAGGTCAATAGATATCAGTACCAAAAAGTCAGTTGGAAGATTTAGAGAAATCTCAGGCTCCTAAAAAGGTTAATAATGCTATATTTGTCATTATATTTTTGAACTATTTCATTTGCAGCTTAGATTTTAATTTGTAACCTATAGATTTTGCATGCTAGTTTCTTAAGACATAACTTGAATTTGAACCTGTATCTTATATCTTTCAGGTTACACCAACTGATCACACGGATCCACTAAAGTGTCTCAAACAGATGCATTAAAGTTCATCAAACAGATGCAGTAAAGTTGCGTCATGTTTTATCATGTTTCTCTTTGTATGTAATTGCCGTTTTACGGATGTTTGGACATTTGAGCTTGTACTACTTATAATTGATTAAAACCGGTGTCTTTTGAGGTTTTATGTAATATAGACATGCATTTTCTAGCCATGAGGTGGCCAATATTTTTTATTTATATGGTTACATTTTAAGTGTGTCGTCTTGTTGGTTTCCTTTTTCTCAGTCCGTTTTTAGTTCGATTAGAACATAAGTAATAAACAGATGCATTGTTTTTATACAAACTGATGCATTATTTTTTTACATAAACTAATGCACTTAATATAAAAAACAGATGCACCAAATCATACATCATAGCTATAAACAACGCACAACATAGCTGTATTAACATGATGCATTTGCTTTATGTAATATTGATGTATAATCTTGTTGTGATATCACTACTTTTTTTCTTACCATGATGTAGTTATTATTTGTAATCATGATAAACACATCCATTAATATAAATAATAAAAGAATACATTGAGTGTAATGGAGATGCGGGGATAAAGTCGTATATTTAAAAGAATATATTTATTGTGCGATTGGGAGTAAAAATATCAACCGAAAAATATAGTTGAACAAAAAATATCAATAAACATACAAATAAATAAGTAGTCATGTTATGAACGAATTAATCTTATTATAAACTTAACTTGCCAATCATAATACAACAGATGCATTTTGCATTGATGAGTGATGTTACAATAAGAATACAACATCTCCTAAGATATAGTAAGTTAAACAAAAGCGGAAAATAATATTTTTACAAGCTAAGCAATGACTATCTTCAAATTCTTGCAAATTCTGAAACATCCAGAGAAGCCTCTCAAACCATTTACCTTTCGATGCCTATAAAGTAGTTACCTTGTAACAAATCATCAGCGTTCAACCAAGAAGAAATTTCATATTCTCGTCTGACAAAATCATCTTCGTCACTAAATTCATCCATTCCAGTAAGTTGCAGATGGGGACAGGTCAAATGTATAATTCTAAATAGAACCTGAATTAATTGAATAATCATTATGAGTTGAACAATCATTATGTAATATTCCATACAGATGCCTTATTTTTTTTAATACATATGCCATAAAATGTACAAAATTAGTATATTGCAAAACACCGCTTAATAATCATCATGCAATATTTCATAAAGATGCCTTATTATTCTAATACAAATGCACTAAAATTGTATAGAAATTATTATATTGCCAAACACCCCAATGTTTACTACATCACTGAATAATCGTTATGCAATATTAAACAATTAACGTATAATGTTGATGCACTAATGTATAACACAAATAGAATAAGATATTACCCTTTGGCAATCTTGATGTGAGTCCGCCAATGCCCATTGTTAAAGACTATAATGTGAGCATTATAGTCTTAGTATCCAACTCCCTTTTAATAACGTAATTAAAAAGAAAAGAACTTGTCAAGATACCTCAAGAGCAGTTGTAACTTGAAGTTGAGCATAAGGCAAGTCGATTGAAATCCATTCAAATTTAAATCTCATCAATGGAACATTTGCGTCCTTAACACAGTGTATACCCGACACCTCTACACTATTTGCAAGCATGTTGTGTAGACATATGAAAAAATCCTCCTGCATAACGTAAAATAATAATTGTTATCAGAATGTTGCATTTCCATGTTTTGTTTCCTAAGTGTATGCCAATAAATGAATTAAACATATGAGATGACAAGTCACTGTCAAAATGGCGAACCACGGGCCAACACAAAGAGCATCAATGTCGTATTCTGCATTATTTACCTACACAAGTTTTGAAGAAATTAGAGCCAAATAAAATCTTGCTACAGCCAAAAATGAAAAAATAAGTAACATAAAACAGAAACTCACGCCAAGACCATAAGATCCATATGTCAATATAGTTGTTGAGGCAGTCTATCAAACCCACCAGTTTTTATAACTCTATAAAGATTTAAAAGCTGTTGCAATACCTTTAACTCTCTATTGTTAAGCTCTTTAATGGCGGAAATAGCAGCTAAATCTTAAAACATGAAGGTCACAAAAGCATAGCCTTTATTCTCAGTTAAGTCTTTACCTTTCATTATCCGGACCTATTACACGTTAAATAACATTAAAATACATATTAGCAACATAATTTTCTATAAAATAGAGAGAGAGAGAGAGAGAGAGAGAGAGAGAGAGAGAAGGTTACCTCGGTGACTTCTCCAATAGATTCACCAAACTCTTTCAGAACATATTCAGACGCATCCAGAGGAATTACACCAAGCATACAAACAGAAGCCCAAGTATTTCCAATGACGCACTAAACATACAAATGGATGCCCTACTATGACAACCGATGCACTAAACATACAAACGAATACACTATAAAAATACACAGATGCCTTAATATCTTTGACGATGCACTAATCATACTCACTGATGCCCTAATATGTTCATAGACGCACTAAACATACAAGTATATGCTGAAGTATTTCCAGCGATGTACTAAACATACAAATGGATGGCCTACTATGACCAACGATGCACTAAACATATACACTAATATCTTAATATGTCCGATGATGCACTAATCTTACTCACTAATGCAATCATACTCGCTGATGCTCTAAGATGTTCAATGATGCAGTAATCATACTTATTGATATCCTAATATGTCCATCGATGCACTAAATATACAAATAGATGCCCAAGTATTTCCAATAATGCACTAAACATACAATAGATGCTGAAGTATTTCCAGGAACCACAAACACAGATGCACTAATACAATCAGATGCCCTAACTTGTAATTTTGATGCTCATATACTGAAAATTAGTGCATCACAGCTTTAAAATCTTATTCAGACATTTTATCAAACACCTAGTGTGCAACTTTAATAAACACATTTTATATGCATTTTTCGTCAAATTTGTTCCAAATCTTGTATAAAACATGATGATATGATTATAAGCTTTCAACAAAACTTAAAAAGTCATTACATCATAGTTAAAAACTTACAGATTATGTACACTTAAAAGTTACCTAATTCAAAACTTATTCTAATTGCTGAAATTGATAATCATAAACAATTATATTATGTTTAAATCAATAATATGATCCAGAAACATTAAGTTAAACAAATGAATGAGAAGATCAATAACGTAAAGAAAACAAACATGATTGAGAATTGATTGTATGATGTTGTTGCGGAGGAATGGTGTTGATACCGTTGTGGTACGATGATGATTGGTGGCGGTGCGGTGGCTGTGTGGTGGTGGTGATGGAGATGGTCAGATGGAGATGGTGAATTAGAGGAATCACGATTGTGTGTTTGAACTAATAACGTGTGTTTGCATCGATGGTTACTAGTTACTCCATATTTGTTTGCTTTGTTTCAAAATTTATCCTAAAGTTTGAGATGTTTGCAAAATCTACCCTATAACTTTTTTCTCACTTTTCTATCTAATTACACTTTTCTCTAGAACTCATGGACTCTATATATATATATATATATATATGGACTTATTTGTGATTTTCAAATGGTTTTCAATTGGTTCCAATGGCGTATGAACAATACCAAATAGACCAACCAAATTTACTTTATGTATGGTGATATAAGGAGGATAAGGTTAGGTATTTGTTCCCATGATCCGCCGTAACCGGAGGGATCTACCCAGGACAATCCACTAGATAGTGTAGAAGTCCTTAGGTATGATGTAAAAGGAGAAAAGTGAGATGTGGGAAGAGTGCGGATGAGACCGAGCTAGTCTTGGAATAACAAGGTTCTAGTTATGAAGTCTCGGTAATGAAGGGGTTGAAGAATGAAAAGAATTGATTGAGAAAAGGGTGGAAATAAATAGCCCTCCAATTATTCAAACTTAGGCGTAAACCGGTTCAATTCATATGCTACTTGGTGGTTACCAAGGTAACACGGTATTGAAGACAAGACGTCATGGACCCAAAGGACGCGATCGCACTTCATCTTCCCAAGCTACTCAAGTTCCTCTTAAAAGGACTTGTTTCATTCTCACGGGAACCGACATTATCTATCGACTTTCTCTTAGAGTTTGTTGATATTGAAGAAGGAGACCCTCCCTAGTCTCCGCATAGGAATCCAAATATGCACAATTGAGTCTAGAGCCACGAGATCATCATATAAATCTCTTTAGGACACTTTCAATGAAGACTCTATTTCACACAATGTGGAAAGAGAGATTATATCTTTAGAGTCCTACGATTATCCTTGTGGTATTGCGGGACATCCGAGTGATATGCAAACATACTCACAATGAAGATGGAAAGCCTTCGGAGCCAACATCAAACAAGCTCACGGTGGGTGGCATGTGAGATCTATCCAATAGATCAACCATGTGACAACCGAATGTAAACAATGGGGCGATTCGATCTTTTGAATCAATCTCGTTCGAGTTATGGATTGACGGATACCTTTGAAAACCGGTCGTTGTGCTTAAAAATTCTTTTCTTTAGCACATCGATCGTGTACTAATGTTTCAAAATAAAGGTGTTTATGATTGATAATTGATTTTCACTAAAACCTTTGTTGTATTGCAAAACAATTTATATTGAGCGATACACGATTGTTTTCAAATCTCTTTCATCAATCGGTGAATCTCAATTATTTGGTTCACTCACTCCGTGTTGTCTTCTTTGAGACGTTCGGTTTGAGAACGGCTAGAGCATTGCGAAACCACGTCAAGGATATTCTTGAATTATACCGATCACAGCAAGACTTGTATCGATCAACGGGAACCGTGGGCCGTGTACCTCAATTCAACGAAGTGATCAAAGACACTTTCGTGCGCTTTATTGCTAACTGTTTATGCGGTACACCCGACGGTTGCGGTGATCGAATGAAGCGGTCAATCCATAGCCGCATGCTCACACAACACATTCATGTAAAAGAAATCATGATAAGTGCATCAATGACTCGATATTTTCACTCCATGCTTCGCTACGCCGCAAATATCATGAATTAACTAAAGCTTCCGCTACTCTGATGATAAGATTTCTTGATCCAGAATGTGAGCATGTCGGTCCAAAAGTCACAACATCACATAATACCAACACCACATTGGATGAGTCAGAGATTTATGGTAGCTGATGATCTCAATGCTGGCTCAAAACTCACTATCACGTGGATCAGTTAAAGACCTCCACTTGGATTAATCAAACATGCAATAATGATGAATCAAAGATCGCGGACTACTGAGCAAAGAGCTTTAACAAGAATCCAAGAACAATCATATGTAATATCTGTTTGTATTCGATGTATTTTTGAGGTGACCTCCCTTAGGGGGAGATTGTTAGGATTTAGTAAATCCAGTTATTAAAGTGTCGGTCACCTCAAGTATATGTAATCGTTAGAATGCTCGTAATCGTAGTTATTATAAGTTAAGTAGTATTTAGTTAAGTAACACCGTGGATGACGGACGATGTCTTTACCCATCGATGCCCGATCCACGCCCGTAGGTGGCGATTTGTGTAAGACTATAAATACTCTCTACCTCCCAAGGTAGAGTTGAGCTCATAATAATACTTTCATTTTCTCTCACTAAGTTCCCAAACCTCTAAATCTTTCTCTCTCTAAAACCTAATAATATACGCCTCTTTGATATTGGTTAGATGTGTTTGTGAAATCCAATATGTTACAAAATAATTAGACTTTATCTGAACGATTCCTATACATGTTCATAAGTATTTTTATAAGCTTATTTGTTTTCAACGTAGCTCGTACAAGTGACTTATTTGGTTTTTAGTACTACAACAATTGAGGTCTTTGTTTTAAAATTCGAAGGCCATATATTGGTTAAATTTTCCAGCATTTCAGTTGGGTTACATGGTATAAATGAATTTTCAATCTATTAGTTCTTTTGTGCTATCAATTATACAAGTTATTAATCTAATTGTGATCAGGATTATTTTATAGGGAAAATGGTCTAAAAAGGCATCCAACTTGACACTTTTTCTTTTTGTAGGCATTAAACTTTTAATTTTCTTATTGTAGCATCCAACTTTTTTAATTTTCGTATTGTAGGCCTGTAGCGCAAAAAAGTGATGTGACAATAGAAAAATTAAGGATGTTGGATGTCTTTGAATATAAAGATTAAGGAAGTTGGATGCATACAATAGGATGATTAAGATAGTTGGATGCCACAAATAGAAAAATTAAGAAAGTTGGATCTTCTGATAGGAAAATTAAAAGTTTGACGACTGAAAAAAAGTGACAAGTTGAATGCCTTTTTAGACCATTTTCTGTATTTTATAATATGTTTTGAAAACTTTCGTTCATTAGGTTATCCCACATAGATAGAAATTAGAAGTTGTGGTATCCTTATTAATAAAGAGCGCGACCAAGAAGTTGTAATAGAGCTAGTTGTTTCAATAAAAAATTGGTTGTTGGGATAATGTGCTTTGTTATTTTTATCATTTAAGTGTGTTCATTTACTTTTTCATTAGAAGACTGATATTTTTCCAACTTCAAAGTGTTACACCATGTTCAATTAAATACACAAACTGATGTTTTTTAATAAAGGTAAAATAGTCACAACATAATAAGTTATTTACATTTTCATGTCTTTTGCTCCTTAACAATCTAGACAACAATAATCGTGTGACTTTGGAAACAATGTAACCCAAAACAAAAGTGTATGGTCAATGATTTATATTAGTGTTTTTTATAATTAACAAATTCAGATAAGTTTTGTTTTGATGCAAACCAGAGGTTCAATCTCGTTATATAAAAAGACCAACATATCAACTAAAACATGTTTTGTATATCATTAACAATCTATCAATATGAATCTTGATCTTTTATGCCTAAGTAGTTTTCACACAGTATACAGTCGAGCATTAACCCTTTTTAAAACAATGAACGTAAAAAATAAAACAGATTCCTCGGCATTGTTAGCTCAAAATGGCTTCTATTTTTTGTACGTTACCACCGCGAAGACGTTCTTTTCTTCCATGAAAAAACGAAAGACTAAAAAGAAAGTGCATATGCAGAGAATGTTAAAAGATACTGATCAGAAGACATGGAGGGAAGTTGGATATGTTTCTAGTTGTGGAGTTGAAACAATGGATTATAATGGTACAAGAATCTTACTTGAGTTATCATGTTAATCGGTTTTGTTGTTCATATACTTTGATTTTGTTATTAAAAAATATCATTGCTTGGTTCTATTTATGAGATTAATATTTATAACCACAACAGTCCTTGTTTGAAAATACGATAGGCATCGGCTACATGCATTTAAATTAGGTTACATGGTACGTATTTGTTTTCAATTTATTTGTTCTTCTTCGCCATGGCCCATTGGATAAAAGAAGCTATCGATCTGCTTGTGATTGTGATTATTGTATGACATAGTTTAATAACTTATCCCACATGGGTAGAAAGCAAGAATATAAAGAACTATATAAACCCAAAGATGATTTGCTAAGCTAATGGAATGAGCTATCACACAATAATTTACTTGTGAGGTTGTTCATTGCATTTTTTTCATTATTTTTTCTTTTAAATTTGTTCAAGAGTAATTCCTAATATGTACGCGAAAGTGAGGGCCTAATATCGAAAGTCGAAACCCAAGAGTAACTTTAGACAAAACCGGATATTCAAAAACAATAAGACATGTAAATTCGATATTACGCGAAAAATAAAGAATTCTAACTTTCCCATCACCAAAAAAAACTAAAAACAACAGCTACGTTATTTGTTTGTCACCATTTATATGTTCATAATTTAGATTTCGTAACCACTCAAATCAAATAAACATTTCAAAGTTCAACAAAAACAAAGATCAAAAAACATGTCACCAGCTCGGAGCCTCGGAGTTCCCACGGGGTCGTGACGTTTAGCACTTCCTCTGCAGAGAACCAAGATTTAAATCATCCATCACCACCACCAAGGTGTTCTTGTTTTTCTTCTATAAAGAAAGACAGCAAGATTGAAACTAAAGTACAACTTGTTGAGAACTTTAAGGATAATGAATTTGTAAAGTTTTCATGTTAGTTGGTTTTATTGTTCATATTATAAGATATTATTATGAAAAATAATACATGGTTCTATAATATAAATGTTTTGACTTTATATGGGGTGATACACTCATGTTGATGCCTGTACACTCATACAAGTAAATTTCTTTATAAGTTTATGTTTTCGTAAAACAATATTTTCGATCCTAAATAGGGTTTGTTGAAGACAACCTTGTTCGCAATGTAGCTTGTATAGATAACGGTTTCTTTTTTAAGTGTCATAAGGTAAAAGGCGTGAGTATCGTATAACATGTTTTGGTAATGTTATTTCACAAGCTTGTCCCACATAGACGATAAGTAGAATTTGTAAGATCTTTATAGTTTCCATTGTTATGTCTAAAAAATGAATGAAACAGAATTAGTCCGAGTAATAATGTGTAGCTATTTGTGGTAATTTTTGTTGTTGTTTTTAGTTTTCTTTTCATTCCGTTTCTTAACTTTACTAACTTTTTTTTTTGGGTAAACAAAACGACTTATGGCATCACCGAAAGGATCGAAACCACATTCGTAGGCCGACAATTTATATACCCTGCATACACGAGGCTTTCAAATAAATCTTACATAATATGTTTTATACACAGTAATAAATTACAATATATAAAGTTTAATTATTTGTGCATAAGAGTCGTATATTTCATTCCATTTCTTAACTTTACTAGTTATATACCCTGCATACACGAGGCTTTCAAATAAATCTTACATAATATGTTTTATACGCAGTAATCAATTACAATATATCTAAAGTTTAATTATTTGTGCATAAGAGTCGTGTATTTTTTAAGTTTAATAATATAATTGGTTAAAAATGTAATTTTTTATCTCAACACTTGTATTTTTATACATATTTTTTTGCTAATGAAATTTAGATGAGTTAGATAAAACTGTTTACTCTTAACTTTCTATTAGTTAGTGAAAAGGCTCAAATTTTCCCGCTAACAAAATAGTGCAATTCCATTAGTTCATTTTCAATTAATTCAATATATATTTTTTTCATTTCTTAAAAAATTTCATATTGTATAAGAGATTCAACTATAAATATAACCATGATAGATGTACTTTTAAAAATTGGGTTATAGTGCAGAGAAAAGTTCTTAAAGTTTTTCAAAAATTTATCATAAGTTACTATAGTTTAATTTTGTTCACTTATATTCATCGAACTTTCGGAGCATACACTTCGATAAATTCGGTGTTAGTCCGAAAGAACTCGAACGTATATTTTTGACAAGTTCAAGAATCGAGTGAAGCAGATTATCAAAGTTTAATAACCCCGAATGTATAATTTTATAAGTTCAGTAACCTGAGTGAACAAACTTTCAAAGTTCAGTAACTTGAATAAACAAAATAAAACTATAGTAACTTAGGACAAATTTTTAAAAAACTTTAATAACTTTTCTGTACCATAACCCTCAAAAATAATAGTTTGTTGCTATGTTTTTCATGGGTGTGATTTTACTATTCATTAAGCTTCCAAATCGGAGTTGTGTCCTGTTTCATTATTTTAATTTCTCATAAACCACCCTTATATTTTGCTTCGTTTCAATATATTCTATGTCATTTGTTGTTATTAATTCTTGGGATTTGCCTTTTTCTTTTTGCGATACTCATGGTTATCTATCGAAATGACATATTTTCATCAATCATTCTTTGTTGGTATTCTCATAATAATTTTCTTTTCAGTTTTAGTGATCATTTAAGACACATAATGTTTAGTTTTGATCTCGAATGAGCTTGACAAAGCACCTTAACTTAAAGAAAAAACATGAATTACCAGAAAAGTATGATTTATCAGAGTTTTAGTTACACCCTAGTTACTACTTTTTCACCCCTATTTATTCTTTATGAAAAAACTAGCTTTTAAAAGTCGTTGCAACGCGCGACCCACCTTAATCTTGTTAAATACAAAACACTATGTAAAATATCTATAGGCATGTATGAATGTTTTTTTATACCAAAGCAAATAGATTATAAACGATTTATGTGTTATTACTGAATTAGTTTATTCTATAAAGGCTACAAAAAGGTTTTGGTTTATATAGATAGAAAAAAAAGTTAATAAACATAAGGCTTTCAATAATAACATAAGCAGTTAAGTTTTGATGCGACGTAGAAGTTCAAAGTCGTTAAAACTTAAAAGACCAACGCATCTTGCGATCTAAATAAGTTAATAAATGTCATATCTTTTGAGTTTTTTTTGAATGGTGAATTTTTTATAAAGTCTTCGTGTCATGGCTCGACAATGGAGGCTCAGACTACGTTGTCTAAACCGGTCCCGTTAGAGCTCCCTCGAGCGAAACGCCTATTTCAAATACCCGATGGAAACCCCTACTAATCCGCCCAAGGCACGACAATTAATAGGGGTAAACCTCGCTTTTCCAAGATTCGAACCCAGGGTTCTGGCCCAAACCGCCGTTAAAGGACTACCGAAGGAAAATCCTCATTCAAACCCCTGCAGATTTGAACTAAAGACTTCCTCCCACAAGAGCCCTAACGACTCGAGATGGCCAACCGAGTTGGGTTGGTTATCTTTTGAGTTTAAGTGATCAAAGATTATTTATAAATTGGTAGTCATTAAAAGATTGTTGCTAGTATCTTTTGTGTTTAAGTTTTGAATGTAACACCATTTATAATTAAGTTAACAAATGCTGTTAGAAAGATGCAACAACTAAACCGGTTTTTTTTTAAACCGGCCAAATAACCGAAACCGATTTTGAAAAAAAAACTGGTTATTTAATAACTGGAGCGGTTTTTTTTAACCGAACCGGTTAGACCGGTTTTCGGTTTAAGGGGAGACAGATTTTTTACCGGTTATATAACAGGTTAAAACCAGTTTTTTCAAATAACCGGTTAGAAAAACCGGTTTTAACCGGTCTCCTTCCGATTTTTTAAAAACGGTCTAACCGAAAACCGATTATTTAAAAAATTGGTTTTTTTCTAACTGATTTTTTAAAACCCGAAAACCGGTTTTAACCGGTATATTTGCACCTTTGAATCAAATACCACTTGGGAATGATTTTTTTCTCATGTTGAAGCCCAGTTAGGAATGTCCAATGAATCCAATGCCACTTGGGCTCAGTAAGCCGAATAAGGCAAGTTTTATAAACAAACTGAAGATTTGAAATTAACTTTGAAATTTAAATCCTTGTAACAAAGTTTAATGATGACAAGTTCAATTTCATGTGATTTTGTAAAATAAAAAAGGAAAAACCTCGACCAAGTATTTATGCTTGAAGGACGAATATAATTGTCAAGTTTCAAGATTTTTTTTACGGTTTTACTGTGGAAGGCAATGTGGATGACGCGAATAGTCGAATATACTGAATGAGGTTAGGGAAAAAGTGATGGAACACGGTAAGGTATGGTGGGGATTAGAAGCGGATAAAGTGGCAATTTGGTATTTGCAAGTTCCAGCACATTTGGGTACATTTTTTGTAGTAAATATAGGCATCAAATCAAACCAAAGTTGCAATTTAAGTGCATAGTTTGTTAATCGCAAGACAATATTTTTTTCAATTCGTGTAGATTATGGTTCGATCTTCACCTCTAGATAAGCATATATTGGTGAAACATTTAGGTACCACATTTGGTGCGGTTGTGGCAGTCGCTAGAGATGGAACTAATGATGTCCTAACACTCTATTAAGAAAAACTAAACAATAGCCGAGGGAAATCGCTTTTAAAAGTCGGATTTTATCTACCACGTCCTGTTTACACACATGGATAGTTATATGTGGCTTTTTCACGTGTCAAAAGCAAAAAAGGTTTGAAGGTTGTTGTTTTAGATGCGGATGACAACCTATCAAAAACTACTATAAATGTGGTATATAAAGAAGTTGTTGGGTTCAGTAAATACCCAAACTCCTTAATCTAGGATTTGAATAGAAAATAGCCAAGTATTTAATCCATAACACAAACAGTCACCGAGTGCATAGTCGCTCGATGAGTCGTCTTCGTGATACTCAAGAAGAAGCAATAAAGAAGTCTCTCCACCCGCAGAAGCGGAACTTAAAGGGTGAAGACGAGTCAAGAAGAAGATGATGGATTCAGGTGGTGATGACAATAACTCATGAATCCCTAAGATTCCTATCCAACTTCTTACATCAAGACAAATGAAGTAGAAGATTGAAGAATGTAGAGATCGAAGAAAGAGCGGACAAAGCGGAAAGGTTGAATCGATAAGACGAAGTCCTTATCATCCAAAGTCAACTTTCCCTAATAGCAAAACATCGTGCTCAAAGTCATCACCGAACTTGTGAAAGTAGCTTGTCTCTTACCTAGAATAGTCTTTAGAATGAGACAAAATACATCAAGATTTTGTCTTCGTCGTGATGTCGATTTGTCACTTGGAAAGAGTCAAATTCCATACATGTATAAATAGCATAAGAGATGGAGTGAAAAGGTTAAGCTTGTGAATTGTAAAACACACACACGCAAGCCATCTTTCACTCCTCCAAATACAACTTAGTTCCGAGATAGCTCGGTGAGCTCTAAGAGTTGTGCTCGGACTTAGCCCGAGCTTAGAGAGAATCACCCAACTTTGTCATTTCAATCCCAAGTACTATTCCGCAAGTACTTGGGTAACGATTCTTTGTTGATTTATTTCTAATAAGAATATGATGTTGAAAATTACTCAGTGTGTTTTCTTTATGTTAATTTCACCATCGTTCACTTTTAACTTGTTTTATAAACTTAATCTGTTTTAAACGTTAGTGAACGGGGAACAACAGAAGTTCTTCAAGGTGTATGATCAAATGGTCAATAGGCATGTACAATATACATATTACTTATTACATGTTTTGTGGCATTTTTCTTATTTACACTTATTATAAATCTCAAACTTTTTTTTGCTTACAAGATGTTTTTTTTTTGTTTTTTTTTTTTTAAAACTTATTTGGCGTTCACGTAATGGACCTTTTGGTGAAGAGTAAGAATGATCACTACATACATTTGCTTCTGAAGACAAACATATTGGAGATAACGAGACAATAAACGTTTATTACATAGATATTTACAAGCATTGTATTTTATAATATCATTCACTTATAACTTATTATTCCGTTACAAGAAAATTTCATAGCGTTTATGTTCATTGTTCTTTCTTACTTTATTCACGTACTTAATTTTTTGATGCAAAACCCTTCTAAAATCCCGTGAATTTCACGGGTCTATAAGCTAGTTATATATAATTGGAAAAAATTTTATTTACAAATTCGGTTAAATTAGAGGTGACAAAATCTCAGTAATAAGTCCTGAAAGTAGTTAACAACAATCTCTACGCCTTTCGCTTCAAAAGAATATATTTTTTTAGAACGACATCATACTTGAAATCCGATCCCCGAGTTAAATCATCCAAACGGTCAGACCTTAGAATCCGAACCATTAGAAAAGACCCGCAAAGAAAAACCCCTAAAACTCACAGCTCCGCTTCAAAAAAATACTAATATTAATCCATAACTAATAATAAATTTGTTACTAACAAGAAATATAAATTGAACAAATACATTTGTTAGTCAATATGTGATTAGCAAATAATCCTTGGCAGAGAGGGAACTTGATAAGTTCTACTAGAGAGGTTAAAGTGTAACGTATTTATTTTAGGGGGTTCAATATACAATTTCATTTAACATTCATGAAAGGTTTTAATGGATATTTAAATAATAGTATGTCCGGATTCGAACTCGAGACTTCGGGATTGCACACATTACGTATGAGAATTGATGTACATAATTAATATAAATAAAATGTTATTATTATTAATTATTAATCACTAAATAAAACATAACGATAGTTAAATAATTAACGAGGTTTGGTTAACGGTCGTTAAATATTAACTACAAGGACTAAGAATGAAATTAGATGTCGGGAAAGTTCTAGAATCCCTTTGGGAATGCTTTGGCCGATCGGTGGAGGGTTTCCAAACCCAATCCCACACAAACTTGGTCACCAAGTTAAGTTACCTATAAATACAATTCATTGTATTCATTCATAACATAATCTTGGATCACCAATAACCTAATTTCTCTCCTTCTCCTCTCCTCTTTGTGTGGCCGGTCGAAACTCCCAACCCCAAGGGATTTCGATTTTGTCTAACTCAAAGACACAAGTGTTTGGTTTATTTGTGATTTAAGGAACTAGCTTCTCCACATCAAATCGCTATTAGTACGTGTGTACAAGAACGAAGAGCAAGCACACTTGAGCTTGTATTTCCTTGGTGGTCGATTTTGGGTGGGACGATTTTGTATAAACCCTAATTTAGGGTTTTGGGTTTTGTTACTTGATCACATCATCGTTTGATTACTTGAATTGCTAAAAGGTACGCATTTTCTTGTTTGGTTAATTAATTACATATATTATTCCTATTGTCTTCCGCTGCTTGCTTTGATGATGTTATTTGTTTTATGTATAATTGTTATGAGTATAAAATTCCAACAATTCATACTAACAATGCCTACCACTACAAAGCATAAGAGAGCACGGTACAAAGGTCCTACAACACGCCATTTGGCTTTTTTTTCCCAATGGCGCCGCCATTACACACCATCCTACACCGGTCCCTCGCACCGTTCTTCTTTTAGTTGCTCCAAAGGCAGATTTTTTTTTTTTTTTTTTTTTTTTGCTTAACTAAGTATTTTTGGTGATGTGTTATAGGACCCGGGTTTAAGCAATAAAATAGCCATCTACTTTCTCAAATGTTTTGATATAGTACGTGTACTAATTTTCGTTCCAATATAATACGTCTACTTTTGATTTTATGCTAATATGGTCATGTTTTTACCGGTTACCTGTAAAACCGGTTACCGAGCTTTTTTTTTAGCAAAAATAGTCTTTTGTGGTTTGTTTCTTTTGCAAAATAGGTCCTTTTGCGATTTTTTCAAAATAAGTCATTGCACGTTTTTAGGGTGCTTTTAGATGATGATTTTTTTTTTCATTTTAGAAAAATGAAGATACTCTTTCTTCATACGTTTTCGTCCGTTTTATACGTTTCCATCCGTTTTCATTCGTTTATATCTGTTTTTGTATGTTTTCACCCGTTTTTATATGTTTTCATCCGTTTTCATGCATTTTTTCCGTTTTTATATGTTTTCGTCCATTTTATATGTTCTCCTTACATTTTTATCCACCTCTTACGTTTGCATACGTTTTTATCTATTTTTATACGTTTTCATACGTTTTGTCCTTTTTTATACCATTACATTCATTTTTCTTACGTTTTCGTCCGTGTTTATACGTTTTTCTTGCGTTTTCATACGTTTTTATTTGTTTTTATACATTTTTTTAATGTTTTCATACAATTTTATCCGTATTAATCCGTTTTCATACGTTTATATATATTTTTCTATGTTTTCATATAATTTTATCTGTTTTCATACGTTTTTATACATTTTTATTTGTATAAAAACGGAGAAAAACGTATAAAAATGGGCGAAAACATATAAAATTGAATAAAAACATATGAAAACCTATTAAAAATGGACATAAATGTAAAAAACGAACGAAAGCGTAAGAAAAATGGACGAAAACGTATAAAAACTGACAAAACTTATGAAAACGTATAAAACGTATGAAAATGCGTGAAAATGGATGAAAACGTACAAAAACGTATGAAAACAGATAAAAACGTATAAAAACGTTTAAAAATGGATGAAAACGTATAAAAACGTACAAATATAGATGAAAACAGATAAAACGTATAAAGACGCATGAAAACGGATGAAAATATATAAAAACAGATGAAAACGTATAAAAACGGACGAAAACGTACAAAAAATGATGAAAACAATGGATGAAAACGGATTAAAATGTATAAAACGGATGAAAAAATTTTGCCAACTAAACACACCTTAAAAACGTACAAAGACTTATTTTGAAAAAAATCGCAAGGGACATATTTTGCAAAAGAAACAAATGAGAAAGGACCATTTTTGCTCAAAAATAACTTTTTAACAGGTTTAGCCGTTAAAAAGTTACTCACGTATTATATTAGCATGAAATCAAAAGCAGACGTATCATATTGGAGCGAAAATTAGTACGCGTATCATATTAGAACAATTTATTTGGTGTTATTATTAGAGAATGTGTTTTAGTTATTTGAGTGTTATTGAAGAGATACTTAGTTGGTGATGAAGTGACGCACCAAAACAGTTATTCCGAATTATTGTTGTGCTTCACCTAGTTCTCTAAGAGCACACGGTGTCGCCTCTTTGTGGGAGCTCGTCGTCCATCGTGGCGGTTTGCCGTCGGCCGCCGTGACACCGCCGCCCTTCGCCGTCGGATGTCGTGGAGGTGTTCGTCATGGGGACGATGAAGTAAGTGTTCTGACAATTTTTTTTTTAATTGTTAAAAACTGGTTTGTGTGTGTAGTGTGTGTGTAATGGTGCGCCCAAACGGTTGAGGTTGGCGTTATATGAGTGAGTGGGGGTTTGTTGTGGAAAAATGGGATCTTGATGTGGCGAAGGGTGGCGACACGAGCCTCAAGGCTCGTTTTAACACCTAGTGCTCTAAGAATTAAAAATGTACTTCACTAATTTTTTTGAGCCGCAACCTTTTCCAGTCTCCACTAAGTTCCATCCTTACATGCATGTGTGCAGTATGCATGCGAGCTAAAAAACCCGATTATGTTGCGTTATATGACTAGCATGGGCTCTGGCCCCGGCACAACGGTCACGTCATGTTTGCCATAATCTTACTCGATTCTCTGACTACCAACATGCCATGTCTCGTTAAATTTTAATCTTTTCCCCTCAAAATCACTGTTCATCCGCAATCATAAATGAACATATACACAAATCAAGCCGAAAAACACTGCTATCATACACTATACCATCATTGACCATTTCATTTTACCCATTTTGACAAAATAAATGACGTTATCTTCATCATATGAACAGCAAAAACAAGCACCCTTGTCTGTTTTTGTATCCTCTTTTTTGTGACACATGCACATGCATAGTCATATCAATTGAAAAAAAGTATATATAGAGGACTTTTTATGGGTTTTAAATACTGTTCATAAAGCATTTTTTTAAACAGTGTAAATTAAAAAAAAAAAAAGTTTGATTTTTATGTGATATTGTTGTTGATGACTTGATTCATTAGAATACTAGTAATGAGACCGAAACCATTCGGTCGGTCTTAATCGATAAAACGCGTCCCCCCTCTTGATTTTCATTCTTGTGGTTTGTCAGGTGACCGAACAAATGAAGAGGGTTTGCGTGTGTGTGTGTTTTAATTTATACTAGTGGGGTTGTTTTTTGTTGTGACTGCGGTTTCCTTACTACGAGTGTTTGGTCTAGAAAAAGAGAGACAACTGAGTTGGCGCTGATGTGAGTTTTGGTCTCGTTACTAGTAGTCTTGTCTTATGGGTATTGTTTTTTTTTGGTATGAAAATATGAAATACTGTTTTTATGTCAGTTCAATGGGAAACTAGCTAGGTGAAAAAAAAACGATGGTAAAATTGTCGACACCAACTGTTTTGATGAAAATGACTCTTGGACTTTAAGATTGATTCTTGACGTCAGGCATAATCTATGTAAGATTCTTGCTTTATTTTCTGGAGTTGTGTTGTTTTTAGTAAAAGTTTCCTTAAGTAGTTTCTGTTTCTTGATTTTTTTTTTCGTGTGCTTTGTGAGTAATACTTTTATGTAAATGTTAGTTAAAGTTAGTTGGTCTTGGTAGTCACAGTGGCGTGCAAATGATCTATATGGACCTCGATTACACTTACTAAAACGAGTAAACAAATGAGGTTTTCCTCTATCAGGTTATTCGAGAATGGTGAGCCTTTTGACTCAAATGTACGTGGCCTATGTTAGACTATTAGTATTAGGATTTATATTTGGCCCATTGTATATTAAGCCCGTTATGTATCCTATATAATCTTGATGTACCAAACATTATTATTCATTCAATATACACAAACTTACATGGTATCAAACCCTTATTGATCCGCTATATTGCTTCCGCACGTTTTTTTTCTTCGTTTATTAGCTTTCGTGTTTCTCGACCATAGTGTGTTGTCAAGGTGTGTTTGTCGACCAAGTGTGTTGTCGACCAAGTATTTTAATTGTTTGTCGATTCTCCTAACCATAAACGATTCACTATCCTTAACAATTTTTTTTTTTTTATAATCTTATTGTACAAAAAACATTATTATTCATTCAATATACACAAACTTACAGCCTATTTTTAACTTTCGAGACAATTAGAATTTTATTGAGCTGGACATGATCTATATATGGACCTCGAGTACATCTACTAAACGAGTAAACATATGAGGTTTTCCTCGTTCAGGTTATTCGGGAATGGTGAGTCTTTGTACTCAAATGTACGTAGCCTAACCGGGTTATTCCCGTGACCGTTTCCAACCCTTTCCCTAACCACGTACTCCAATATATGCACCAAGAAGTACACCAACTGACTCTAAAATGCAAACCCACTCAACTGTAGCCTTGATGTTTCGAAATGAAGAAAAGTATATCATATTGGTGATGGACTTTTCTCAACAACTGCTAATAATACACCTTATATTTTCAAGACGTTGGGTTGCTTACGACGCAAGATTAGCTTAAAAAGGACCTTAATAGATCACTGATTAACATTCTCAGTACTTAGACTATCCTCTTAATAACAGTTAGCAATAAATGCCATTGTTTTCTTACATGCCCAGATCACAAGGATAATGTTTGTAATTCCAGAAACAGTGGTTCAAGATTTAAGACAATAGTCAAATGTGCAACATTTTCCCAAAAACAGTGAAATTTGAAGTGAGAAAAGAATTTGAGTTAATTGGCACATTCACATTACAAAACCTGTCCCTTGTTCTCCATACATTTATTTGACTCACTGTCACAAATGTTATCTTCTTTTATTTTGGTTCAAATAGTACTACATGCACGGCAAATAATAGCAATAAATTCATCACAGGTCCCATTCATCATCATGTTCATCTCCTTTATTCATCTCTTGTTTTTCTATATATAACTGTGGTTAAATATACTCTACTTCAAGTTGTTTGCTAAACTATTGATGGCACCTGCAAGGACCTACCTACTTGACCTCAGGATTGTTTTTGTTACTGTCATTCTACTCTTATCTTTCACACTGTCACTTTCCATATCAGGTAATGTAAAAAACCAGCCTTTAAAGGGTCAACTATATCATGTATACTAGTATTCAAATTCACAAAAAGGGTTCTGTTTTTTATTACTTTCTGTGATTTCTTATTGTGTTTTGGTTGGTTGCTAGTTGATGAAGGGGTGACAAGTGTTAGGCAAAGCAAGAAAATATTAGGATCAAGGCCGCCAAGGTGCGTAAACAAGTGTGTGAATTGCAGGCCATGTCAAGCCACTTTGGTTATTCCTCCACACCCTAAGATGATTGGTAATTACAGAAGTACTCAATCACATTGGGAAGATAATTACTATCTTCTTTCATGGAAATGCAAATGTGGTGATAAAGTCTTCCAACCTTGATATGCTATGAAGATAAGTATTATGTTACTAGTATGTAATTAGATGCAGACAATAACCATTTATCTTATTATCTGTCTTTATTTATGATTAAGTTGAATACTTATAACTTTCTGTATGAGTAAATTTGAGTATTAGCTGCATACTACTTATTGTATATTCTTGCATAAACAATATATAACATGTTGAGTCTTTTTATAATACTAATTATTGAAATGTTTAAAGCACAAAGAAACTTAATCTTTATTATCAGAATTACAAATAGTACATGTGTTTGAAGTTTGAAAATACAATAATTTAAATAAGCTTCCATATAAAACCCAAGAAAATGTTAAACAAAATGCTATTGAAACTAGATTTAGATGTGGATGAAGCATTACGGGGCGGTTTGGTGCTTGAGCGAGACGAATTAGTACTTCTGCTAGGTGGTTCGGGTATGCTTGTGTTCATATACCAGTGTTCCATCTCTTTCGACGTGCTTGTTTTTTGTAGTATGATCACTTGAAATAGGAAAAATGATTGTATTTTCGGGTATTAGAAGAGAAAACCGCGAGTTTGGGTATAAGAGATGTAGAGAACTATTATATAACAAAGTTTAGGCAGGGGATATATAATTAAACTCTGACCAATTCCTTTCCTTAGGTGTTTGTGTTTTGACTAATTCTTCTTCCTTAGATCACATAACTTGCACTAGTCAATTCTTATGCCTGTCGAAAAATAAAAGTCTTTATTTAGAATAGCACAGAAGACATAAAATTAATAGAAGAATTGTATTCAAGAAAGATGGCCATATTGTACACCAATGTTTATAAATCCGAAATAATAATCCTCTATGCGTTTTATACTTAACATAAGATCAGCACCAGAGCAGCAGCCGCTATCGCGTACATTATTTGTATAGACCAAATGCCCTGCATAAACAAAAGATAACAGTTAAAACCAAAACTATATAGAATTTTATAAGGAACTGAGCGATTAGGAGTTTACTATCATACTTTAGAGGCGATGACAGATGTTGATGAAGAAGGTACGAGTCCTGTGAAGCCGATACTATAAGAAATACTCCCGTCAGCTTTAAACAGGCCAAAATTTCTCTCGGAAGTTGGCCCGGGCTTGAGGTTTTCATTGAACATTGCAAAGATGTAGGCCTTGACCACTTGTTTTGGTCTATAAGGGGTGCCTTTCTTCTTAAGGAGCCGTTTACGTAAGTTCAGATTGTAAGTTCGTGCATTCTCCACCGTTGCTGCTGCTTCATTCGGGTCTCCTTTTGAAGCCCACCCGGTTTCTGATACTATGACCTCCATTTTATCGTATCCAGCCTTTTCTAATGCAGCATATGATGCATCAATTTGAGCCTCAAACATGTTGTCATAATGTAGTTTAGTTTTCTCATCGTATATCCCAGGATTCTTTTTAAAGAGGGCATAGTTTAGATCAATATGATCGGGGTCGCTAATGTAAGCGAGAAAAGGGTAAGTGTTTATATAGAAGGGTGATTTGATTTGGGAAAAGAATTCTAGCAATGGTTTCATGTACGGCATAACAGACTCTTTGAACGCCCCAGCTGATGGTGGGTATGAACTTGCGAAAACAGCAGCTGAGTGCGGGCTTGATACCTGAACTTTGTCTGATAAACGAAGCCGAACAAGGGCATTGTGGACATTTTTCACAGCCTGAAGCAACACCTCCCAAAGTTCTTGATTACCACCCCCTAAAATCTCGTTTCCAACAGCGACACCAACAATTTTAGTCCCGGGGACAAAAGGCTCAACGTTTTCTTTCACCCAGTTCATTGCTTTATCTTCATCCAAGCTTACATCTCTCACAAACTCGTTAGGTAACCCAATCATTATCTCAATGCCCGAGCCTTTAAAAGCCTTAAGAACTTCATGATCTGCATCAAAGATTCGGGTGTTCATGATCTTACACGCCTTCATTAGCGTCACTACACTTTCAGGATGTGGAATGTTGTCCGATATCCGTCCATAATTTACTCCATAAGTACCCACGAACGCACTCGATATCACAACTGCCAACACAAAAGAAAAAACCAAAACTAGTTAAAAAAACCATCAAACACGAGCATACAACGAAAACTTAAGGAAAAAAGAACACTAATTATTTTGTGCATACGGTTAGCAAAGACGGTCAAGAACCAGAACAACAACCAGGTCGACCCCATGTCAATGAATGAAGAATGTTTAAGCTAGTAGTTATGTAAGCAATAGGGAATGGTGGCTTGTTGTTTGGGATGCTTCACATTTAGGATTGCCATTCTAGTTGGTAATGAAATATTCCCATGATGAAAAAAGGGCAACTTATAGGTTTTGGATCCTAAACTTTTTAATCCTTTCCCCATCATTAAAGATTACCTTTTACCAAGAATCAAGGTATCAACATTTTTTTTCTTCATGTTCTCTAATGCGAAATATCTCATTCATATAAACTCGATAAAATATTTGATTTTCGAAAGATAAGCATGGCCTTTCCAAATTATCACCTAAACTAAGTGGATTGTTTTTCTAGTTTTGCTTGTATTAATGGTACTAACACATGGTCCTAAGTCCCAAAGCATGTTGGGACAATGCTTTATCTAGCCTAAAACATGTTTAGGGTGGTTTTCACCTATGTTATATTTGGACATAAGAAAAATGTCCTTTCCATCATATTAGAACTAATGGGGCCAAACGACTTATTAACGGAAAGCGAGTTTGGTTTGTACCAGACAACTGCTCGTCCGTTTTATATAATAAGTATCAAATAGTACGCGTTTTAAATCATTCTATAATGCACTACAAGTTCAAGAGTTGTTTGGCTTTAATAAGTTAATTAGCTATTAACTTAAGTAAAAACTAAAAAGAAAGGCTTCAGGATTAGCTTCAACCTAGCGTTTTACATGTGACCTCATGTCACAAGTTATCTAATTTACCCATTCTGACATCTTTTAGGCTATAGCTACCCTATCCAAAGTTTGGAATTGATTCTTGATGGAAATGTGCACAATTCATCTTAGAGCGTCTAAGCCTGTCTGATATTTGATTTATAGTGCGGCCGGGCATCAAACCAAATATTTCGACCAAGCAAATTGTCTACGTACACTGTTTAATAAACATGAATTTCTAACAGCCATGACGAAATCAAACCGAGCCAAAATTTCAAGCCTAGAACAGAACACAGTAGAGTGAAATTAGAACAAAATTTGGACCCCCGATAATTCAAGGGCACCAACACATCTTGATGTGTTTAGACTTAACTTCACATGAGTTTTACTAACAAACATCAACCCAAAAGCTAATAATACATTATACTACTCTAACAGACATTTATCGGAAACCTAATAGATAGTAAGTCGTAAACAACCAAAAGACTAAAAGGAAAACTACGATCACGGGCAACTCACCCGAGCCACGGTCTGGGCACAGTCGTTAACTTCATGATTTTCCTTCGAATCCCCTTGATCCATTTTCTTCACTTTCACCTCAACCTCCAACTTAGCCTTTGCATCATCACTCTTTTGCACTTGTTTCAACAACGTTGCTACCTCACCCAACGCTTGTTGCCCTGACCCATCGTTCGCAGCTGCATCATTAATCCTTTTCTCATTGCTTTCAGATGCACCAATTTCGTTAGGTTTCTCAGTTTCTTTTATGCCTTGATCTTGTTTAAACCCCTCGGTCACGCTCAAATTCGGTCCCGTTTCATCCTTATTGACGTGTGGATGAGTTTTACCCTCGTCACGAACATTAGGTCGCTCATCCTTAGTAATCTTTCTCTCGTCACAAACATCAGGAATCTTTTCCTCAATACGTGTTTCACTGTGTACAGCTTCAGCATCTTGCATCTCTACTTCTTTAATACCTTGTTCAGCCGACCCTTGTATGGTTTCCGCATCTACCATTTCTACCTCTTTGACACCCGTACTAGTTTCTACGGATGTGAAATGTTTCTCTTCACTTTCTGTCGTCGTGTTATAAACAGGCATACCCTTGGCAGATTTTGTTTGTTTCTGATCGTTAACGCTAGCATCTTCTAACACTCGTTTACGTTTGTTAGCTGCCTCCCCATTTTTTGCATCGAATTCAGTGTCTGAAGCAGTTGGAGGTGTTGAATTCACAGTTTCAGTAACTCTAGTATCGGATTCAGGACCCTTAACTGGATGTTCACCAGGTCCTGATCCCATCCCCTGCAGATTTATAAGATGGTCATGAACTTGACAAATCATCGTGCAGTTTGCTAAAATGTTTAATCTTGGTGAGCATGAAAATAAAAGGTGCAAATTAAGACATCAATATCCAAGAATATACAAAACCTATTATCTGATTTACATTTGTCATCAAGACTTTTTAAACATATATCGATGGGTGTTAATGATCTGCAAGGTGACTCTATACTTCTGAAAATTTGCCATTTCAGTTGCTATATTTTTGTTCATTTAGGCCATTATACTCTCGGAACCTGTTATTTGATTCACTCACACCTGATTCACCGTTAACCCACTTTTTGTCATTCATTTAGGTCGACACACTTCATTTTTGGTTCACTCAAGCCATTGTACTTCGCATTATGCAACTTACTTGATTGGGTCCTTACACTATCAATGAATATCTGGCTTGTAAAGCCATAAACTTGTTTTTGCATTCACTTGGACCCTCGACGTTTTTTTTCTTGGGTAGGTAAGCCTAAGTTGATAGCATGGGTTGTTTGGCTCAATCCAAACACCGATTAATGAAAAGAAGCTTACTTAAACACGCCTAAAGTACAACCCCTTGGTGGTTATCATTCAAACTAAGGAAAATCGCAAAAAACATAACCAACTGTATCAAATTTGCCACTAAGTGATATGAGTAAGTTTCTCAATGTTTTGAAAACCAGGTCATTAATCGACTCGGTCGAGTCACCGGTTCACCAGTTTCACCACCGGCCAACCCGGTTTGACCGGGGTCAACCGGGTCCAAACGAATAAATTCTATTCCCAAAAAGACAAAAAAATGTATCTATACAAATCATGACGAATCCATATGTTCAGGCTATTAGAACATTTACTAATAAAGATAACGTGTAAATAGAAAAATTACAACCGCAATTACATATACTCAACTTGTGTTATTTGTAAATATACAAGAAAAAACCAAAATCCGGCCGGGTCTCGAGAACCAGTTTGACCCGGGTCAACTTAAACCCGGCAGGTCTAAGTAGGTTTTGAATATCAAGAACCCGGTTTAGTTTGGTCCGTTTTCTTGACCGGAACTGGTTGAATCGGGTTTCAAAACATTGAATTTTCTTTCCCATAGAAAAGGTACATTAAATTTTTACAAGCATAGTGAAAGTATAGTTTTAAAATGTAACAAATCTGTATGAATAGGAGGGAGGAGGAACATTCATACCCTAATACCCCAAGGCGCCACGCCACCTCTATCCAATAAAACCTTTCAACTCAAAACTACCCCAATACTACCCTAACACTACCCTAAGTGGACTGAGTGCACCGATACTACCCTAACACTAATATTCACAAAAGACAAAAAATATAGAAGAAACCCCGGCTCGGAGCTCGATTTGATACCCGATTTATGGTACCCGAAGTAGTGGGAATGGTGTAGCCCACTACCCGATTGCTACTCGATTACTACTCGAGCTCCACTCCGTTGTGCCTCAGATCAATAATATGCATGCATGCATGCAGATCAAAATGATACTTATAACAAAATTAAGTACATGCATGCATGCAGATCAATAATATGAGATATAAGAGATCAAGACTCAACCTTAACTTGTTCAATATTATCTTTATCGTTCACCGGACGATCCAAAGTCGACATTTTACTTTAGTTGGAAAAAATGAGTGTCTAGTGGCTGCTCGTTAAAATGACTATAGCAATGTACACGTGTAGAAATGCACTTGTACACGTGTTTAACTAATACTTCTCCTCCGTGTTTATAGCCTATAATCCACTCATTTAACCAAAAATGTGTATTGGGTTTAGTTCAATATGATTATAAACTGGGCCTCACCAATTAATGGGCTGGACCTCACCAAAAAATGTGTATTGGGTTTAGTTTACGACTTGTTTTTTGGGCCCAAAAAGGAGTGTCAACTGTCAAGTGTTTACCAAGGTTCATTTCAAACTTCTAGGTTCTAATCAACACCTTAATCTAAAAATACATAAACTGTCTATAATCTATTTCTTCAATGCGTTTAATACATAAAAATTGCAGGTTTTTTATATGTATGAGGAAACTAGCTACATGTCTAAAACCTAAAACAAAATGAAAAGTAGATTCTGAATTGGTTTAAAATTAACGAGATTAAAAATAAAGTGCTATGAACCTCTTATATCATTGTACAATATAAAAATTCGCAGGAATCGAGTTATTTTAGGATTGGAAATACAAGCATAAAAAGGTCATACATGTGTACAAACTAGCTACAACTAGATACATGACATGTTTTAAAAACCGGTTTTTTAATTGACTCAATCGAGTCATCGGATTACGGTTCAACCGTTTTAACCGACAGTTCAACCGGATTTTTGGCTAAAAACCGGCTTGCAGTCACCTGACCAGTTTACGGTTCAACCAATTCAACCGACCGAGTCAACCCGGATTTTAAAACACTGGATACGTGTAACATAACGCAACTAAAATGCAAAGAAAGTTTAAAGGCGAGCTAAAAGCCAAAAACTATATCGAAAGGCTTACATAAACTATGTTACTGTATTAGTAGTATGTTATTTCTCATCCAACTCTCTTTTACCGATTACATACACATGTGCGTCTGCATTACTCTTTTTCTTGCATGACTATATGCATCTTGTCAACTTTATTTCAATTAATTCTAAAACCATTACTTTTCTAAATTTAATCCAATAAACTATATTAATTGCTAAACTTAATTACCTTTGTCATGTTCTTTAATGGGGAAAATAAAGGACATAAACGCATTGCCAAATCTTTATGTAATCTTTGCCAATGAAGGATTTGAGCATGTTAACATCACATATTTGGGAGGTTTGTGGGTTCGTATTGATTGTGATTCTTTATCAGTCAAGGAGAAAATTAGTAAGCATGTTGGTGTCGCTTCTTGGTTCAATGAGCTTATACCAGCCAGTAATGCATTTGTTAGTCACGAAAGAATTGTTTGGATCTCTGTTGAAGGTTTGCCTATTAAAACATGGACTCGTAACACGTTTGATAAAATTGTTACTCCATGGGGTAAATTGTCTGATGTGGAAGCTGAAGATGATTGTTCGCTGCCTTTTAAGAAGTTATGTGTGATTACAAGACCTAGTGTAGTAATTAATGACAAGATTAAAGTGATTGTAAAAGGGCAGGTATATTGGATTCGTGTCAAGGAACTAGAAGTTTGGACACCTGATTTTAACAATGATTTAAATGATAATTCCTCGGCTGAGGGGGATTTTGTAGATGGTGAAATGGAGCATATAAGCGAGACAAAAGGGAGTGATTGTGAGTCTGTTAATGAGACTGAGATTGATCAGGTTTCTGAATCTAGTTGCATGAAAAATGATGTAAAGGAGTATGAGAACCATGGTACCCCTAAAGAACAAAATAACAAATCAGAAGATCCTTTTGGTATTTATGAGCTGTTGAATAAGAATAAGGAAAAGGAAGTATCTAGGGATGATGACCCAATCTTTCCTCCGGGTTTCACACCTGATGTAATTGAAGATACAGTCATAGATAATAAAGATGGTTGTCCAATGCAGCCTAATGTCAATTCAAATGGTTGCAATGAAGGTACTTCAAGTCCTAGTAGTGGGAGCATCCATGTTTCCAAACTCAAGCCAGGAGGATCAATTTTAGAAGTAATGGAGAATTTGGTGGAGATAGGTCAAACTATGGGATTTAATATGGATGGGTGTATGCAAAATATAGAGACCATTATTGGTTCTCAAGGAGATTTGCAGGTTTTTAGATGAATTTTTTATCCCTTAATGTTCAAGGGCTTGGTCATACGGCCAAGAAAAGGTGGATTCAGGAGTTAAATAGGAAGCACAAAGTTAATTTTGTGGCTATCCAAGAAACAAAAATGGAAAATATTGATCTTTTCTCTATCAATGCTTTATGGGGTAATTTTTCTTTCGAGACGATTTAGCCCTTCGGTTGGGTTCTCCGGAGGTATCTTATGTGTTTGGGACCGCACCATGTTTATTAAAGATAGTGTGACTACCTCGGATTCGTTTGTGGCTATTAGAGGTACGTGGACTCCTTCGTCTTCTAAGC
Organism: Chrysanthemum lavandulifolium; assembly: GCA_022545495.1. Lineage (NCBI taxonomy): Eukaryota > Viridiplantae > Streptophyta > Magnoliopsida > Asterales > Asteraceae > Chrysanthemum > Chrysanthemum lavandulifolium. Next base: position 264,795,416 of record CM040244.1, on the reverse strand, counting down.
TTCTTATTATTTCTGTATACGCGCCTCAAGATGTTTCACAGAGGAGATCTCTTTGGGATTATATTCATATCATGATGGATTCGTGGGAAGGGGAGAGTGTGATTTTAGGCGACTTTAATGATGTTCGCTTTGAAAATGAGAGATTTGGTACCTCTTTCAACGCTTTAAGTGCAAATGCATTTAATCATTTTATCAATATGGCTGGCCTTGTTGATCTCCCTCTTGAAGGTTACTCTTACACTTGGGCTCATAAATCTGCTTTGAAAATGAGTAAGCTTGATAGGTTTCTCATCTCTGAAGGTTTGCTCTCGGTGTTTCCATCTTTATCTGCTATATGTCTTGATAGACATTTATCAGATCATAGACCTATCCTTATGCGTGAATTGGTTGTTGACTATGGACCGACTCCGTTTCGTGTTTTTCATTCTTGGTTTTGAAATCTGTTTGATACCTTAGTTGAAGAGACATGGAAAAATTCGGGTTTGAAGAGTCGAATAAGATCATTATTTTGAAGAAAAAGCTTCAAGCTTTAAAGGTAGCAATCAAACAATGGTGTAGTGAAGATAAACAAAGATCAAATGCAGCTAAATATTCTATCCAATCCAGGTTAGCGGACTTGGATAAATTAATTGATCAAGGAAAGGGTTCTGAAGGCCTTGTAAATGAAAGGTCCTTGTTGCTGAAGGAGCTCCAACAGTTCAATGCTAGTTCCTTGTTAGATATGGCTCAAAAGGCCAAAGTTCATTGGTCTATTGAAGGAGATGAGAATTCTAAATATTTCCATGGCATTATTAATCTAAGAGGTCTCAACTAGCTATACGTGGTGTTCTTGTCGAAGGTGATTGGGTTGATGAGCTCACATCGTGAAAAATGAGTTCTTTAAACACTTTGCTAATCGGTTCTCCAATCCCCTTCTAATAGAATCATCCTTCAATCTCAATTTCCTAAGCGCATTGATTCATATCGATGGAGGAACTTGAAAGAATTGTTACATACGAAGAAATTAAGCGTGCATGTGTGGGATTGTGGGTCCAACAAATCCCACAGGCCCGATGGGTTCACGCTCGATTTTACCGAAAATATTGGAAGGTGATTGATCAAGATGTGGTGAATGCGGTTCATGAGTTCTATTCACGTAAATTTCTCCAGATGTAATTCTGCTCATTACCCTTATCCCTAAAATGCATGATGCTAGGTAATTAGGACTTTCGTCCTATAAGTCCGATTGGTAGTATTTATAAGATTGTGGCAAAGATTTTGGCTAACCGATTGCCGTGTTATTTCGGATCTTATTAGTGATGTTCAATCTGCGTTTGTGGCTAATAGGCAAATCCTTGATGGCCCTTCATTCTTAATGAGCTTATTTCTTGGTGTAAATACAAGAAGATCAAAGCTATGATCTTCAAGGTTGACTTTGAAAAGCTTTTGATTCGTAAGTGGGACTATCTTGATGATATTCTAAATAAATTTGGCTTTGGAATTAAATGGAGAGGTTGGATTCAAGGTGCCTTAATTCCGCCATGGGGTCTATTCTTGTTAATGGCGTCCGACCCGTAATTCAAGTTTCACAAAGGCTTCAAGCGGTGATCCTTATCTCCGCTTCTCTTTATTTTGGTAATGGAAAGTCTTCATATTTCGCTCAATAATATTTTGCATGCCGGTCTTTATAAGGGTATACAATTAGACGGCCCTTGACCTTGTCGCATTTGTTCTATGGATGATGCGGTATTCATAGGAAATGGGATAAGTCTAACCTTCACACTATTGTTAACATGCTGAATTGTTTTTACTTGGCTTCGGGTCTCAAGATCAATCTTCACAAAAGTAAACTCATGGGTATTGGTATGCCTCAAGATGTTATCAACATGGCAGCTAACTTCATTGGATGTGCCACTCTAAGTGTTCCATTTAATTACCTTGGCGTTAAGATAGGTGATGCTAGCTCCAGAAGTTGTTATTGGGAGGATATTCTTGCTAAAATTTCCTCGCCTCTCAAAATGGAAAATAAAACTCTTTCAATTGGCGGTCGCCTCACTCTTTTTAAAGTCGGTGCTAACTTCCATGCCTCTTTATCGATGTCGGTTTATAAGGTTCCCTTGGGTATTCTTAACAAATTGGAAAATGTATATATTTACAAGCACGTAAATGTCCGGATTCGAACTCGTGACCACGGATTGCACACTTTACGATGAGACTCGATGTTTAAATAATTAATATAAAATATTATGTTTAATTATTAAATTCACAATAAACGACTAAACGAGCGATAAGCACTTATCGAAAGTGACTATTGGTCGTTAAATGTCAACGGATATGAAGAAAAGTAAACAAGCCAAGAGACGGTTTTAGGAACCTTCTTTGGGCTTGTGTTTATCGAAACTATGGAATCCCACATCGAAACCATAGTAAACATGACATCTACCATAAGGCTATAAATACATCCCATGTATTCATCCTTTGGTACACTTGATTTCATTAGAAGGCCAAACTTCTTCTTTTCTTCCTCTTATTCTTGGTCGACGAGTGAATCCCCATTGTAAGGGATTTACGAGTGACCTTGAGCATAACAAGGTGTTTGGTTATTCTATTGTGATCAAGAACTAGCATTCGTGATCGAATCGCTAATAGTACGTGTGTACAAGAACGTGGTTGTAAGACATTATTCTTACACCAATAGTACTTCTTTGGTTTGCTTTGCTCGAGGGTTGTTTTGCTTTGCTCGAGGGATTTGATATTCAAGAGGTACGCTACGCATACTTTCGCTAATTAATTTATTTGTTATGATCTTAAGTCTTCCTGTGTACTCTTGATGTCTTTATGTTTTATTGTATTTTATATATCATAAACTCAACAAAGTGGCATCACGAGCCTTGTATAACAAGTAATTAATTATCAAACACATAATTAAAATAAACATGAATGTGTTATTATTTGTATGCTTAGATCTAGGGTTTGCAAAACCTAAACCCTAATTTTGAGGGGGCGTTTTATTTGGTGCCCTAATTGGGTTTTGTAAACTATTGTTTTAATTGGATTAGAAACCCAAGATGCATGCAACTTTATGTGTATATGCGTAACTCGCTTAATTGCATTAATTGTTAAGTGTAATTGATATCCATGATAATTATCTCGCATGTTTTATCATGGATCCGCTTTTTTATTGTATGTCTTTCATGTTTTAAGTGATATACATTAAATTATGATAGATCTTAAATTGGGAAGACCTCAATAATTATTAATTTAATCAATTATGTGCTATGTGGTATATATTTAGTTTTGACTTACGCAATCGATGAATCGATGCATGTGGTTCACCTTGTACATAGATGAAAACGGTGGAAGTCTTAATTAAATATATGCATATTGATGATCTAGAATTGGTTATTAATAAGATTTATCAAAACCGTTTGCATGTGGCTATTTGATATGCATGACTTTTATTTGTTATGCTTTCATTGTTTATTTGTTTATTTTTCAAATACTTGCTTGTTTGTTATGTAACAAGGGTATTTTACAAGAAAAATAAACCGACCTAAACAATGGTGAAACATGTATTTTTAAGAATAGTAATCATAATCGCTTAATTGATGATGACTTTGGTACAAATGACCGAACGGCTCACCCATGAGAATGAACTAATAAAAGGGTTTAAAGAAGTGCGCACAAACACACCGAAAGGATGTCTAAGGTTGTGCTTTAGCTGCACCGGTCCTCCGCCTCCGTAAGTTCGAATGGAGCTACTTAGTAAGCCATTAAATGTGCAAGCTCATCTTAAGGGCGAATTAGTTTTAATTCCATGCGCCACTTCGGTGGTAATTATCCAAACACTAAGTGTTTACACTTATGCAAAAGTACGGTATAATGGATGATAATTAACACTAAATTCCTTGATTGGTGAAACCAATACCTCAATTAAAGTTTGATGATGAAAACTTAAACATTAAAACAAGATATAAATGTTTTAATAAAACCTATGTTACGAAGATGAATGCATGACATCTTTGTACATATTTGATTTTACATCAAAACTATTACCCTTTAATTTAAGTTATATGCCATCCAACGAAACGGAAACACCTAAGATTATTTTTATTTGCGTGAGACCGTGACTTAGATCGTAATCAAAGGGTAAAATGTCCACGTGTCGTGAGAACGGGCATGGACGATTTTGCGCTTAAGTTGGACAACTTAATTGAGTTTTGTAGTGAGAACGGCAACTCAAGGCATAAGATGGGATAAAACATGTTTACATGGCAATTGAAATTGGCTATATGTAAATCCCATAAATCTAGGAATTGCAATTGAAATTGGCAATTGAGCACAAGCTCTACCACTTTGTATAAGGTTCATTACTAGCGCATCAACCGACGTGATGAGATTATGACAATTTGATCCTAGTTTTCAATGAAAATTAAATGGTTATATGTTTATGAACCATGGGTGTTTAATTTTCTTGAAAAGGTTAATTATCGAAAATACTAAAATTGAATTTTGTAATTCTTTTGAATGTATAATTGCAACATTTAACCAGAAACGAAGTTTAGTCTTTGATCAATAAATTGTTCCATCTCGCTTTCAAACAAATGTTTGATCGAGAATAATTCATCGAAAAGACAAACGAAGTCTCTTTTCCATGGGAGAAGCATGAGACTCAATCCTATTCCTTTTCATGAATGAGAAAGGTATAATAGGAACATTTGAATTGTCTAAATTCTAAATGTAACTCATAGCAATGAATTGCACATCTTATTTTCCATAAAGATTTCATTACCTTCATTTGGTGAATGAATTCTTTTGTAACAACATGAATGTTGGTTAACCGGAAAATATGTATGTGAGTTACTAAATTAGAAGCTAGACTAATTACCGCTAAAATTGGTAAAAGGCAAACTAGCATATTTTATCTAGTTGTTTTGCTTTAACCTTTAAAGGTGCTACATACCATTATGGGCATGGTAGGCTCATAAGGAAGAAATTGCATACCCAATTTTTCGTTAATAACTTTGATGGATAACCCATCATTCATAGAGTAGAATACACCTTTAGTACCTTAGTAATGATTACGTATGGTTCTTTAAAGGTGTAGGAAAGTGGGAAAAGCAAGAAGTTGTTTTAATGATTTCTAATTCAGGGAGCTACAAGCCTTATTTCCTGTAGTAACCCGCATTATCTTCAAAGATAATTACTTTCCAATTGTAGACACTTATGTTTTAAGGATAGTCGGTACGCTTCCTTACTAAACAATATAGTTCTACATCTACTTGTTATATCTATGACACAAATCATATTAATCAAATAAACGAACGTGCATCGTGTTGTTTATCTCGCTACATGATGTTGTTCCATGCACAAGTGGGAGAAATCTTTATTGTGTGCAAGATACAACACATATAAATATGATTTAAATGGATTCTCTTGATCGCAAGGTAAGAGAGTTACGCTCTAATAGGAATTATATATTTTATATGTATGATTGCCTTATTAAGACAATGTGTCAAGATGATAACAAAGACTACTTTATTTTCAAAATTTATGTCATTCAATATTTAAGAAACACTTGTAGTTACAATTTATGTTACGTGAGAACGTGAACTAGATTATAGCCCAAGGTAAAATATTCACGTGTCGTGAGAACGAGCATGGATGATTTTGCGCTTTTACGTTGAATTTTCATGGAATGACATAATTAAATGAAGTAATCTAATATTACTTTGAATTTAAGTATTCGTTGAATGACTTAAATATATGTAGTAAGTATTAACTTGAAATATTAATTGAAACCCGAGGTGGTGTTCATAATTACTTTAATTAAAAATGTTTATGATTTTGTAAAGTCACAAACATAAAGTCTTTTAATACAAGACTTACAATATAAAGTAAGACGTTAACTTGCTATGTTTTAAGACATATGCATGAAGTCAATGAGGTGATCAATGACTTATAACGATAGTGGGATTATAATCGATATGTCTTTTGACTTGGTCAAAATACTTGTGTTATAATACATGCAATTGACTTGGTAATTCTATTGTACCATTAAGTTTTACTTTGTTGGTAAATAGATGAGCCAAAGAGTAGATGGTTATCTTAAATATTGTTAGATTATATTACAATATTAATTCTAATGAAATACCATAGTTTTATGGTATGTTCGCTAGAAGAATCAAAATCTATTGGCATGTTTGATTCAAGATAACTATAGTTTCTTCCAAAAGTTATCAAGGTTAGAATATTGAGTATAGATTGAATATACTCAATAAGACTCCAACCTAGAAGATTAATAAGACACCATTTGTTTATGGAATGTGATGAATCACATTAAGTCTTATAATGAAGTTCAATTTGTTAAACCGCTTGTATAGTGAGTTGTAACAAAATAATGTTAGAACTCACAATGTTTTTGTAATATCCCAAAAGAGAACAATGTATTGTTGTTTACTTGCTAAACTATTTAAAGGTAATCTTTAAATTGTTAAAGGCAAGTGGGAGTTTTGTTTAAGATCTTGAAAGATTGAATTACAAAATACATAATCTTCTAAAATACACTAGCAAATATCATGATGAGGTTAAACATGTAAATGATAGACCTCAATATGATGGAATTGTCGCTCATAGATCCGAAAGGATATCTCGATATTTAATATGTCGAGAAATATGAGTTACGTGATCATGGTAAGCTCGATAATCATAATGATGAATTTACCAAATGATGAATTGTGGTAAATCAATCATACTATGAATGTTGAGATGTCGTCCATAAAGATAATCAACTTTAGATACTTGGTTTATCTTAATAATGAATATGAGTTTCTTCAAAGGATGGAAACCTTAGTGGTTTAAATCTTTATGTAGAAATCATATGGACAATATTGTACACATATTTAATGCATGTCTAGTGATAATAATATTAATCATATTTAAGCAATTAACTATGATTGAATATTCTTTTCTAGATACATTAAATAGAAGTATAAAGATTATAATTGTATTACTTAGTTTCATTGATATGAAATTTTGACAATGAATATCAAAACTCTTTGTTGTGAATTACTTTTATGAGGACGATAAGTAATACAAAGTAGTTTATGAATTCAAATAATCTTTGAATTTGTACAGATCGCAAGAATCCATGAATGGATATATGCATGCATCTAGAGATGATTCTTATGTTTAATATTAAATTCATGTTTGATTTAATAATTAAAATAAAATTGCTCATAAGTATTCCTGAAAGCTAGTGGGAGTATTATTTATTTTTCTTAAATCTTATATGTTGTATGGGCAACTACATTCCACTTAAATTAAGTTTTAGTTGGGAATGAAACTTCGTTTGTAAGATTTGGAAATAATATATACAACCTTGGAATATATGTTTATAGACATATGCGGTAAAATCAATGAGTCTAATAAAACATGATAAATACATATCTTTGACAAGATATAATATGAATGAGATCTTAAAGTTTAACTTGAAGATTCATAATGTACATCATGTTGTGTATAAGATTGTTGTGTCATGCTTGGTTACAAGATGATTTGACAACATTGAAAGTTGTTAGTGTAATAAATATTTTAAAAGGAATATGTTTGGATTTAGAATCTCATTCCACAGCCCGGATATGCTCCTAGATTCTATGGACTAAAATATGGCAATTATTTCATAATTGTCATTGCCAACAAACTTGAGTTTGGTAGGCACCAACATTACACTATAACCGTCAAGTTTACGGATGTTTTAAGAGCATATTGTTGTACACAATGATGCCGGTATAATTGAGATGACACTCAATTCTAGTCATGGTATCGTTGGTGATGACCATGTTGACTAGTTATGCTCAATTAAGAGCATAGTTGCATTATACATTAAAGAATAAAGAATACTTTAAACTTTAAGTGTGAAGGATGATTGTCATAAAAGGGTGGTTCAGTTATCACGCACCTTATGGAATGATATGACAATATCAAGATATGTGTAAACACATACAAGAAATTCAATTATTGAATTTTGAAATAAGTATTCTCAAAATTTTGTAGATCAAAGTTAGTTGAAATTATGCCTTGTCAACAAGTATGAGTTGCATGACTTGTGGCAAAATTCATTAACCGAGAATTATCATGCATTGATCTATTTAGTATTTGGATAAAGGATGTTAAACAATTATTATTTATAATGAATTAAAGTACGGTATACGCTTAATTTCATTTATAATATTGTGTCTGTATTTGCATGTTTAAATCCTTGAATAACTAAAGTTATTCTAAATAGTCCGTTGTCAATCAATAACATGGGAATGATATTGAATTAAGACAAATCGAGTATTAGTTAGAATATACTTGAAAGTATATTGATGCGTAGCATGACTAATTTCGATGATATTCAATGTATTGAGTATAGGACTTATCCCACCCGCATGATAATACTTTATGGATCTTTGTCATTAAGTATATCATGGATATTTATCCTCCGACTTGAGATACAAGAGATATGTCATGGATGTAGTGCATTTTGTGAAGCAATCTAACGCTATACGTGAATCGGTAGTTATAAGGGTTGTTTTCGTAAGTGTTGCGAAATTTATGAATCTCGCTTGTAGTCAAAATAGATTTGTTTCCTTCAAATTTATTTTGAAGTATAATACTATCGGGCCCTCGTAGGATTGTTAAGATGTTTGTATGGCCATACCCAAGGTCTTCGGAATATGTTCGTAAGAATTGGTAATCTTAATCAATCACATAAAGCGAGAAATGTAATAGTTAATTAAGAAATGAGTGAGATCCATATTCTTATTAACATGGTATTAGAAACAAAGGATGAATATGATGATGAATCATCAAACTTGGTTTTTCTCCAGAAAACCATACACGAGTTGTACCGGGCATTGACGTGTTGCTAGACGCTAACCAATGTCATTTCACGCTTTGTAAACATATCCAAGTGGGAGTCGTTGGAAAATGTATATATTTACAAGCACGTAAATGTCCGGATTCGAACTCGTGACCACGGATTGCACACTTTACGTATGAGACTCGATGTTTAAATAATTAATATAAAATATTATGTTTAATTATTAAATTCACAATAAACGACTAAACGAGCGATAAGCACTTATCGAAGTGACTATTGGTCGTTAAATGTCAACGGATATGAAGAAAAGTAAACAAGCCAAGAGACGGTTTTAGGAACCTTCTTTGGGCTTCAGTTTTATCGAAACTATGGAATCCCACATCGAAACCATAGTAAACATGACATCTACCATAAGGCTATAAATACATCCCATGTATTCATCCTTTGGTACACTTGATTTCATTAGAAGGCCAAACTTCTTCTTTTCTTCCTCTTATTCTTGGTCGATTTGTGAATCCCCATTGTAAGGGATTTACGAGTGACCTTGAGCATAACAAGGTGTTTGGTTATTCTATTGTGATCAAGAACTAGCATTCGCATCGAATCGCTAATAGTACGTGTGTACAAGAACGTGGTTGTAAGACATTATTCTTACACCAATAGTACTTCTTTGGTTTGCTTTGCTCGAGGGTTGTTTTGCTTTGCTCGAGGGATTTGATATTCGCAAGAGGTACGTTACGCATACTTTCGCTAATTAATTTATTTGTTATGATCTTAAGTCTTTATGTTTTATTGTATTTTATATATCATAAACTCAACATGACCCACGTGGAGGTGTGTAAGAAGAGCAACTACAACTCTTGTTGATTGATGTCCTTACCTTTATGTTTTATTCGGTATCTTTATATATCATAAACTCAACAAATACCGATTAAATTTGTCTCTTCGGGATTGATATCCCATCCATTCTTTGCCCTATATGTAGTTGTGCCGAGAGACTTCTCACATCTTCTTTTTCGTAATGTGGCTCGCCATCTTTGCTTAAAGTTGCTAGTTGGTGGAGTTGGATATCCAGGAATGTATGTCTTATGTTGATTGGCTTTCTTGGTTTAATGCTCTTCGCCTCTAAAGGGAGGAAAAGTGTTGTAAGGAGTCTTTATGTCATGTGGTGGTGATTTGGAAATTCAGAATCAAGTGTTGTTTGGAAGCTCTCAACCGCGATTGGATTTACTTTTGACGAGATTGTCTTGTTGTCTTATACTTGGTGTTCTAGTAGATGTAAAAGTAACTTTGATTGGATCTCTTGGATCAAATGTCCTAGTTCCATTTCTTTGTAATTCTCAGCATCTGCTAGTCTTCTAATAAATTTGCTGCTCAAAAAAAAAATAGCACAAGGAAAGTAATTATGTAAATATTAAAAGTAACTATAACAAGAATCAGAATATGAAACATTAAACATTGAAATAAAAGAAAAGTTGCAAATAAAAAGATAAAGTGAGAGATGTTGATTCGAACTTGGGACACCTGTCTTGATAACAGGGCCTTTAACCAACACATCACCAACTTTAGTCTGATAGCATTTCCCTTCTTTTACTTTAAATATTACTACTCACTCCCATTCTCTTTGGTAATATTAGGAAAATGGTTTTGACATTTGATCTTTGTACATTGTGATATATATATAAACTTATAAATGTTAGTTTCATCCTCATTTATGTTAAAAGTCATTTGTTCTCATCCAATTTTTGTTTCACACTCGATAAGCTAACATGTTTGTAATACATATAAAGAGATAATATTTCCTTCTTAAAACTTAAAACTAAAAAATGTGTACAGTAATGTGTAATGCCCAAAATATTTTTTTAATTTTAATGGTTTTAAATTTTAATTTCGGTTTAATTTCCCACTACAAATAGTTGACTTATTAAAAACTATCACATTTAATTATATACTTTCTATGTTTTATAATAACTGTCCAGTTTGACTTTTTTATATATTTTTTTCTTAACTTTGATCTTAAATATTTGTATTTGCGTTATATAATATTTGATGAAAATCATACTAATGAAAATGCATTTAAATTTCAATCAATTTTATGTTTTTCATCAAGTGTTATATAATGTAAACAAAAATATTTTTTAAAAAGTCAAAATAAAAAAAAATATTTAAAAAAGTCAAAATGGACACTTTTTATCAGACGGATATAGTGAGCATGTTGCATACTTGCATTTATACACACTGCAATTTCAAAAAAGCATCTTTTTCTTTCTTGTAAATGCAAAAGGAAAAAACAAACCCATAACTTTTAATAAGCTTGCATAATATAAGCCCCATATCTCGCCCGGTGGGATTAGATATTGTTGTTGTTATTGCAAAATACAAGCCAGTTGTAGAATAAAAGTATATTTTAGCATCTATTAATTATGTTTATCAAAATAGTTAATTACAAGTTTACACACAACTTTCCCGCTCGCTTTTTCACAAAACACGCATATACATATACAAATTGACGCTACTATCCACCGCTGCTATACACAAATAATCGCCTAGTTATTCTAAATCTAGCATTGACCATATTTACGTGTCAACTTTTTTTAGTCAAGTCCAAGAAAATTTACTTCTCTACAATTGATCCAACAAACTATCTATCATAAATGCTAAACACATAAAACATTAAACACAAACCCTTTGAACAAATTACTCCCTGAAGCAAAATCATTTAGCTCTAGCAAACACAATGCAAAACCAAAATGTACCACCACAAGCAACAACACCCGATCAACACGACGAAAAAGACCCGTACAACATAACATACATAATCCATTTCCTACTAGAGCAAAGCTACCTAGTCCCATGGAACTCATTCATCATGCTAGCTTGATTACTTTCAAGACATTTACACAAAAAACATGTAACCAAAGTGTTTTCGCTATGCTTATGTTAGCCGCAACGCTCGCTCTTTTATCATGACATATTTGTTCAGCAAAACAAAGCTACCTAGCTTTAAAATGAGGATGAACTTTGGTTATGGTTTGTTTGTTTTGGCTTTAATGGTTGCACCAGTGATCGATTGATTGGTCGTTGGGACGAGGCTAAAAGAGGCTCCAATGCGGCTTTTGTGGTTCTTGTGTTGATGGTTGTGGTTATCGGCTTTCAAGGGTTAACCGTGGGAGTTTGATTGGTGCTACGGGGAAATTGCCTGATCGGTACATGCAGGCTGTTGTTGTTGGCAATGCGTCTGCTAGTATGTATTATTGTCCACTTTTCTAGTATTTTAGATGTGCTGATATATTAAAAATTTGCATTTGTTAGAAATTAATGTAATATTAACACATCTTCTAATTTGAGTATCCTAGCAGCTACAACAGCAGACAGAAGTCTCTGTTCACGTATTCGCCTAAGGTTTAGCAAATTATATGCTGCCGAATTTTCATTCTCAACAGGTGACCAATATTCAACCAAGGAAAACCAATCCGAGTACGTCAATGCCGCCATAGCTGCAAATAGACAGTTGCATAGCAATTGTAGTTACTATGCAGTCCAGTCATTACCATGCTAGGTAACATCAAAGTATGAATGACCCGTTCGTTTTTGTCAGGTAATGACAATCATCACAGGCCTTCAGAAACCATTCTTGATTCCATAAACTTATTACATACTATAATTGATTAGTATGTAACAGCGATAGGCGTGTGTTAACAAATTAACCTGCAAGAAACCATAAACAACTAATTACATAAACTAATCATGATTCGAAGCGTTATAGTCAAACACAAGGGGAAATAGTGATTTTGATACATGAAATACACCTCCATCAAGAGCATAACTGATGACCAGGTTAGGAAAAGCATACGTTCAAGCACATAAAGCTTACCCTGGACATCTAGCTTATTCACTCTCGCAGCTCAAAACCAAACAAAGCCGCAAGGAAAACACTACAAGCAACACCAACATCAATCTTAACAGCAGCAAATGCATGAATCAAAGCCCTAAAAAAGCTCGAGATCTGAATCACCTACCAAGTTTGCTGCCCAATGTAGAGACGTACATAAAATTCTGGAAGGATAGTGGAACGCCTCGCTAATATCTTCGAGGTCGAAAGATAAGGGCCGCATCTATCAACCGTATACTGAAAAAGGCCAAGACGTCCAAAAACCACTTCCAGCCCAACCAACCAAAAACCCAAAAAAAAAAACGCAACAAAGGCAAAGAATGCCGCCGACCAGCGTTTGGGCCTCCCATATATTTTAACCACCGACAACTTGCTAGAAATTATATTAAAGTTCCAACTACAACCACCTTTAGTATAAGTATATAAGGCTCAGACAGGCTAACACCAGATTGAAGAGGACGCATCTGTGACAACTCGCAATTTCAGGTCATTTCTCAAAATAATTTATGCCTCACTATTTCAACATTAATCGTAAACTAGGTTTACGTGTTTCAAATTGCGTAACCTTAAAGGTTTAGCGCTAATTCATGATCATATCATCACGAACATTTCATATGGACTAAGATTAGTCTACATTTCATTTTCATCATTTGCATCATATTAGTTCATTCAGACATTGCATTTCACCTTTACCGTAAATTTTATATTAAATAAACGTTATCGCGTGAGTTATTATTTTGATAATTTAATCCGTTACTTTCAAAATGATCCCGATATATTTTTATACTTACATTAGTTTATAAAACTATATTTTGAGTTTTCCTAGTGTTTTAAATTTATTTTGTATATAAATCGTTAAAGTTATATTATTATGACATTTTTCTTAAAAATTACTCGATAATTATTTTATCACTCAAATTTTACAAGGAATGTATTTTTACAATTTTTATTATCTCATTACATTCTATTTTGATCTATTAACAATTTCTTTTACCTAAAAATTTCCATTTACTTTACAAGTTACCTTTAACTATACAATTTCACTTACACCTTTTATTACAAATACATACTTATACATTTTATAAAAAAAAAAATATATAGATAGAGATACAATCCCCCATAACCGCCCATGGGGGATGTATCTTAAGTTGGTAGATTTTGTGATTGAATAAGATATGTACTCAAAAGTCTTACTTGATTCAATTTCCTCATTCATGTATCCAATTATTTTTCACAAGTGTTAGTAGAAAAGGTTTTCTTCTTTGTTCTTCCAAAACCGCCACATATAGAGCTCACAAGGGATCAAAATTTATTTTTGCTAGTCCAAGTGTTTATCAATCTAGTTTATACTCTTTATAAGGTTTTGAAATAAAAACCAAGAGTGTTTAGGTTTAACCTTGGTTCTTATCACCTCATCATATTAACTAGTAAGCATGTTTCTTTCATTTTTCATGTTTTCTTATCATCTCATATGTATCTTTTCATTTTTGGTACTAACATGCAAGACATATGTGATTTATACCATTTTTACATGATTTTTATAAGTTATATATATATATGGTCATCCTATAATTATCCCCTTGGTATACTTTGGTCTTGATGATGATTAGGAACCCATGACACCCTAAGAAGGTGTATGGTAGGATTAGATTAGCTTTGGAGTTGATTTGAAGGGATTAGAATAGGTTTTGTCCGAGAAAACTATTTTCGACACGTATAAAATATGTTCTGTCCTTGTTTCGATTTTCTCGAAAACCGACAGAGGCACGACCTTTGGCCTTGATATTTAGAAAATATACTTTAAAACGAATCCGTGGTCGCTTGAACGGATAAAACGGAGTTATAACGAAGAAGTTATGGATTTTAAAGTTTGACGATTTAAATATATTGTTTTCGTAAAATTCAGAACCTATTATTGTTTTATTCGAGTCAAAACGAGCCTTAAGCTTCACAAATTATTTCGACTTATCAAAATATATTAGTATACTTTGATACTAAGCTAAGGACGATTATACGTAGAAAACGGATTTGAAACGACAAAGATATGCACGCTTTCATAAAATTGCCGAACTATTATTTTCTAAAACTATATTATTTTTACGATACAAGTGTTACAGAATGAAACGACCATGTTGACAAATGCTTTTAACCATGATGTGAAACTTTTGAGACGAGTTGTCTTCTAGTAAAATTTAGATCACCGAGCATATTTTTCAAAACGATGTCGCTTGTATAGCGGAGTTGTAATAAATTATTTATGGATGTCTAAACTTGGTCGAAACTCACTTTTGCACAACAATTAGCCAAAATCACTATCTTTAACCCTTATTATCTTTATGTTCGAGACCTTTTGGACGAAAACTCCGAATCGAAACTTTTAGATTTCGATACAAACTTTCCAAAACCGTCAAATTGTTTCCTAACGATCGACGACACCATTTTACGACTAGTTTTCCAAAGCCATTTTGTTACTTTTTATAAAATTTCGACGACATTGTTTTACTTACTAAAAGTGAAAATTTCACTATAAATCATTATAAAACCATTGTAGGATGACATTTTGACGTAAATACTTGTAAAGTGATTTTTGAATGGTCAAGACGTCAAAAGAGTATTTTTCGACGATAAGTAATATTTTCAAAACTCGCAAATGGTATGAATAACATACGTAATGCATGCATATCATAACATTACATTGCGACTCATTACATATCATATCATTCGTAATAGGTCCCGGTTAAAGCATCACATTATACTCGGTGTACTCACTCTTGTCATCACACCGTTTACCAAGTGAGTTTTCATAGCCCTGCTTTACAAGTTTTTACATTATTTCAAACCCACGGGAGAATACATTGCACAACATTTTTATTACGATACCAAGTATGTTAAATACATTTACATTGCTTGAGTTACAAAGTTGCCGCTAAAAGTCCCCACTTTAATGCATGAGCCGTTAATTTCAAGCGTGTGTGAGTGGATAGATCTATCGAGGGTGACGCCCATCCGGTTGGTGAATCCCAACTACATGTTACGGATGCATTTCATTCATGAACATTATTAGAGTTGTTTGGCAAGACACTGCTGGGGCGATACATCACGGAGCGCTTGTGATCATGCGCTTAAGCAATTGTAACATTTTTACGTGACTTAATTGTCATGCCCGTAACATTTTACGTGACATAATTGTCATGCTCGATCTATACTTGCGTAGTCGTATAAAACATTTACATAAACCTATGATTTCTCACCAACATTATTGTTGACCCGCTTTAGCAATGTATTTTCGTGTAATCGAGGCATTATCATCATGACATGGTTTAGGACCTACCTTTTGAGTCACAAGGCCGACTTATATCATTGTACATTATGGCACTTTATTTCAAAACCATCGCTTGACATGTATTATATTTGTGTTTCCGCAAACTTTGTAAACTTTGGGACCTATACTTTGTAACTCGATCATTTTATTAAATCAAACGATGTGTTTTCCAAACGACACTTTAGGTCGCTCAATATAACTGTGATTGTGATGCTATGACAACAATCCCCGTGAATTCCATTCCGCAAAATAGGTAAATTGGGGTGTGACAGATTGGCATCGAGCTTCATTATAGAGAACTAGGTTGCATCATTGACCCTAGACTATAACTACATTATCATAGCATCTCATCATTTCATCATAAGTGAATGTTCACTTTACATGCGGTTTTTACGTACATTTTTCGAAAGTTATTTACTTTCATTTCATATCGATTGTCACATGGATGCCTTTAAATGCCCATTCCGTTATTCTTTCTTCATACTCTAATGTGGAGAATTCCTTGTCATCCCTATCACAATTTTCACATCAATCGACTCATCACCGATAACGTTGAATGCCGAGATGAACCTTTAAATAGGCTAAGTCACGCCACTCTTTTGTTTCACCACTAACATGTCGAGTTACACTTTATTCACACATTAAGTCACTAAACCATTATACATTTGAAACATTTACAACACCTCATAACCCATCTTTTCGAAACCGTTGATCATTTTGAAAATAACCTCAAACGTATCATTTCTTATCACCTCTCTTTAGAGCGCATATTTTAACATCGGATTTTGCTACGCCTCACATTTCCTCTTGTTTTGAAGAAGATAGGGCATCAAGAAAGCTACACCGAAATGACTCAAGCGGCTATTCAAAAGTTGGTAAGGGATAGTGTAGCAGAGGCATTAAGGATTGAAAAGAACGAGCGATGAGTCGCTATTACCGAGGCCGAATCGTCAATGAAATCGCGAGACTTGCTTACATCAAAAGGTTTCAAGAGTTGATCGATCTTTGTCCGCCTATGGTTTCGGACAATGAGAAACTATTAAAAATTTCATTGGAGGACTTTCACAAAATATCCAAGGAGATGTAACTTCTTTCGATCCACAAACAATTGAAGAATCTACCCAGACACTCAAATACTCATGGCTCAAGTTGTGAAAAGGAAAACATTATCAACAATAACCACCACAACAATAACAACAATCATACCATCAACAACAATAATAACCGCACCAACGACAACAATCAAACCAACAACAAGAAAAGGAAATGGGATAATGACCGTGGAGGTTATAACAACAACAACCAAAGCCGTAGCACTAACCATCACCAACAATGTATAGAAGATGAAGTCGCTGTGGTTTATGTTGTCGCACCAACAAAGGAAAGAACTTATATCGAAACTTACCACGATGTCATCGATGCACGCTACATCATGATGGTCCATGTGGTATATGCTTTATCCGTCAAAAGTGGGACACCTTGCTAAGGACGCAAAGGAAAAGGATATGTTGGAACTCAACCACTATGTAATCGATGTGATTTCCATCACTGGTCTTTGCCCGCCAAGTGCCGCGAATGCCAAAACCGGACATCTAGCTGTGGATTGTAAAGGTAAAGCCGTAGTCACATGCTTCGGATGTGGGAACAAGGACACTACAGAATCAATGTCCTCAAAACCAAGGTCAACCAATGAAGGTACTCATGGAATGCATACATGTTGGGAGGAGGAGAAGCTCGTCATGGTCACAACGACGCGAAGATCAAGAAGTTTGAAACCAACCGTCTTATCTTTTCTTTATGTACTATGTCGCACTAAGTTTATGTCTTTCATCGTATTCGAATCCTTATAACTTAAGATGTACTACTTTTGATAAACCTCTCGTTGTAAAATATTCTTATCTATCGTACCTTATTTTCTTTCCGATTTGTCATTACTTACGAGAATTTTTATTCCTTTTACTTTAGCTATCATTTTAACGACACGGTTTAAATCCTTGTAAATATTGGGAGTTATAACAACTAAACCGAACGTCACGTCATCGTTCCTTAATTATACATAGCCTAGCTAACTATGTCTAATTCGAGGATCACGTTATGTTGGGAGCGATTATTTATAAATCTTAGTGCAAGCAAAATCTTCACATATTCCAAAGTCTAGTGTTACTTATGAGATTCATCCGATATTTTCCTTACTATGATGTTTTGTACACTCTCAATCATCGATAGTCAGAACGACACTTCTCCATGTCTTTTCTCATCGTTATTCATCACAAACTCAAAAATTCGATAGACTAACACGAACCGAATTCGTGGACTGAATTCCTTTTGGTTGGGCTAATGTGACAACTCACAATTTCGTGTCATTTTCAAAATAATTTATGCCTCACTATTTCAACATTAATCGAAACTAGGTTTACGTGTTTCAAATTGCAGAACCTTAAAGGTTTAGCGGCGAATTCATGATCATATCATCACGAACATTTCATATGGACTAAGATTAGTCTACATTTCATTTTCATCATTTGCATCATATTAGTTCATTCGTGACATTGCATTTCACCTTTACCGCGTAAATTTTATATTAAATAAACGTTATCGCGTGAGTTATTATTTTGATAATTTAATCCGTTACTTTCAAAATGATCCCGATATATTTTATACTTACATTAGTTTATAAAACTATATTTTGAGTTTTCCTAGTGTTTTAAATTTATTTTGTATATAAATCGTTAAAGTTATATTATTATGACATTTTTCTTAAAATTACTCGATAATTATTTTATCACTCAAATTTTACAAGGAATGTATTTTATAATTTTATTATCTCATTACATTCTATTTTGATCTATTAACAATTACTTTTACCTAAAAATTTCCATTTACTTTACAAGTTACCTTTAACTATACAATTTCACTTACACCTTTTATTACAAATACATACTTATACATTTTATAAAAAATATATATAGATAGAGATACAATCCCCATAACCGCCTATGGGGGATGTATCTTAAGTTGGTAGATTTTGTGATTGAATAAGATATGTACTCAAAAGTCTTACTTGATTCAATTTCCTCATTCATGTATCCAATTATTTTTCACAAGTGTTAGTAGAAAAGGTTTCTCTTCTTTGTTCTTCCAAAACCGCCACATATAGAGCTCACAAGGGATCAAAATTTATTTTGCTAGTCCAAGTGTTTATCAATCTAGTTTATACTCTTTATAAGGTTTTGAAATAAAACCAAGAGTGTTTAGGTTTAACCTTGGTTCTTATCACCTCATCATATTAACTAGTAAGCATGTTTCTTTCATTTTCATGTTTTCTTATCATCTCATATGTATCTTTTCATTTTGGTACTAACATGCAAGACATATGTGATTTATACCATTTTACATGATTTTTATAAGTTATATATATATATGGTCATCCTATAATTATCCCTTGGTATACTTTGGTCTTGATGATGATTAGGAACCCATGACACCCTAAGAAGGTGTATGGTAGGATTAGATTAGCTTTGGAGTTGATTTGAAGGGATTAGAATAGGTTTTGTCCGAGAAAACTATTTTCGACACGTATAAAATATGTTTTGTCCTTGTTTCGATTTTTGGAAAACCGACAAGAGGCACGACCTTTTGGCCTTGATATTTAGAAAATATACTTTAAAACGAATCCGTGGCCGCTTGAACGGAGTTATAACTAAGAAGTTATGGATTTTAAAGTTTGACGACTAAATATATTGTTTTCGTAAAATTCAAAGAACCTATTATTGTTTTATTCGAGTCAAAACGAGCCTTAAGCTTCACAAATTATTTCGACTTATCAAAATATATTAGTATACTTTGATACGAAGCTAAGGACGATTATAATGTAGAAAACGGATTTGAAACGACAAAGATATGCACGTTTTCATAAAATTGCCGTGAACTATTATTTTCCGAAAAACTATATTATTTTTACGATACAAGTGTTACCAGAAGTAAACGACCATGTTGACAAATGCTTTTAACCATGATGTGAAACTTTTGAGACGAGTTGTCTTCTAGTAAAATTTAGATCACCGAGCATATTTTTCAAAACGACAAGTCGTTTGTATAGCGGAGTTGTAATAAATTATTTATGGATGTCTAAACTTGGCGAAACTCACTTTTGCACAACAATTAGCCAAAATCACTATCTTTAACCCTTATTATCTTTATGTTCGAGACCTTTGGACTAAAACTCCGAATCGAAACTTTTAGATTTCGATACAAACTTTCCAAAACCGTCAAATTGCTTCCTAACGATCGACGACACCATTTTACGACTAGTTTTCCAAAGCCATTTTGTTACTTTTATAAAAATTTCGACGACATTGTTTTACGACGAAAAGTGAAAATTTCACTATAAATCATTATAAAACCATTGTAGGATGACATTTTGACGTAAATACTTGTAAAGTGATTTTTGAATGGTCAAGACGTCAAAAGAGTATTTTTCGACGATAAGTAATATTTTCAAAACTCGCAAATGGTATGAATAACATACGTAATGCATGCATATCATAACATTACATTGCGACTCATTACATATCATATCATTCGTAATAGGTCCCGTTAAAGCATCACATTATACCCGGTGTACTCACTCTTGTCATCACACCGCTTACCAAGTGAGTTTTCATAGCCCCGCTTTACAAGTTTTTACATTATTTCAAACCTACGGGGAGAATACATTGCACAACATTTTTATTACGATACCAAGTATGTTAAATACATTTACATTGCTTGAGTTACAAAGTTGCCGCTAAAAGTCCCCACTTTAATGCATGAGCCGTTAATTTCAAGCGCGTGTGAGTGGATAGATCTATCGAGGTGACGCCCATCCGGTCGGTGAATCCCAACTACATGTTACGGATGCATTTCATTCATGAACATTATTAGAGTTGTTTGGCAAGACACTGTTGGGCGATACATCATCGAGAGCTTCGGATCACGCGCGCTAAGCAATTGTAACATTTTTACGTGACTTAATTGTCATGCCCGTAACATTTTACGTGACATAATTGTCATGCTCGATCTATACTTATGTAGTCGTATAAAACATTTACATAAACCTATGATTTCTCACCAACATTATTGTTGACCCGCTTTAGCAATGTATTTTCGTGTAATCGAGGCATTATCATCATGACATGGTTTAGGGACCTACCTTTTGAGTCGCGGCGCCGACTTATATCATTGTACATTATGGCACTTTATTTCAAAACCATCGTTTGACATGTATTATATTTGTGTTTCCGCAAACTTTGTAAACTGGGACCTATACTTTGTAACTCGATCATTTTATTAAATCAAACGATGTGTTTTCCAAACGACACTTTAGGTCGCTCAATATAACTCGTGATTGTGATGCTATGACAACCAATCCCTGTGAATTCCATTCACCGCAAAAATGTAAATTGGGGTGTGACAAAGATCCGCCATGGGTGCGACCTTTATAGGTCGCCTTGCCAAGATACGGATGATCTCGCCTTCATCGAAGCCGCTTTATTTGTGACACCGACATATCATCCTTCGAAAACACTACGACAACCCAATGTATATATAGCAAAAGATTAGGCTCGATCAAAAAAAAAAAAAAAAAAAGTTCAAAACTTCAAAATGTCACCGAGTCAGAATAGACAAATGTGATAGCAATTGTAATTACTATACATCGAGTCATTGCCTTGCCAGGTAACATCAGAGTATGAATGACCCATTCATTTTAGTCACGTTATGACAATCATCACAGCCCTTCGGAAACCATTTGTGATTCCATAAACTGATCACATACCTAGAAAAATACACCATACGTGTAAGTTGCCAGTAGTGGCTGAGCTACCGAAATACCAACAAACTCACCGAAAGGCATGTCTTAACAAATTAACCTGCAAGAAACCATAAGCAGCCTAAAATTATACATATCAATTATAATCAGTTGCAATTAAATCACAAATAACGCAAACTGAATTAAACAATAGATAATTCACTACTAAAC
This sequence comes from Chrysanthemum lavandulifolium, assembly GCA_022545495.1. Classification (NCBI taxonomy): domain Eukaryota; kingdom Viridiplantae; phylum Streptophyta; class Magnoliopsida; order Asterales; family Asteraceae; genus Chrysanthemum; species Chrysanthemum lavandulifolium. Next base: position 264,773,338 of record CM040244.1, on the reverse strand, counting down.
GACTAACTACATAAAACAATTATCATCCGAAGTGTTATAATAAAAAACATAAGGGGGAATAGTGATTTCGATACCTGAAATACACTTCAGCCAAGAACATAATTAATGACCGGGTTACGAAAACCATAAGTTCAAGCACATATAACTTAGTATGCGACGTCCCTGTATTTTAACCACCGAACAGTTGCTACAAATTATATAATAGTACCACCGACAACCGTCTTTAATATAAGCATATAAAGCTCAGACAGTCTAACACCATATTGAAGAGTACGCATCCGCCATGGGTGCGACAGCCTTGCCAAGATACAGATGATCTCGCCTTCATCCAAGCCGTTTCTATTTGTGACAGCCTGACATATCATCCTTCGAAAAACAGTACGACAACTCAATGTATATATAGCAAAACGATTAGGCTCAGATCTAAAAAAAAGAAAAAAAAAAACACAAAACTTCAAATGTCGTCAGAGTCAAGAATAGACAAATGATAGCAATTGTAATTACTACCCAGCCGAGTCATTGCATTGTCAGGTAACATCAGAATATGAATGACCCATTCATTTTAGTCAGGTTATCACAATCATCACAGCCCTTCGGAAACCATTTTTGATTCCATAAACTGATCAGATACCCAAAAAAAAAAAGAACAACCCATATCATTGATAAGTATGTAACAATGAGCACCATACGCGTAAGTTGCAAGTAGTCGTTGAGCTACCGAAATACCAACAAACTCAGTGATAGGCATGCGTTAACAAATTAACCTGCAACAAACCATAAGCAAGCTAAAATTATACATATCAATTATAATCAGTTACAATTAAATCACAAATCGCGTAAACTGAATTAAATAACAGATGAGTCACTACTAAACGACTAATTACATAAAACAATCATTATTCTAAGTGTTATAATAAAAAACATAAGGGGGAACAGTCATTTCCATACCTGAAATACACCTCAACCAAGAACATAACTGAAGACCGGGTTACGAAAAGCATAGGTTCAAACACATACAGCTTATCCTGGACATCGAACTTATTCACCATCGCAGCTGAAAACCTAGAAAAAATTGCACATGCAAAATCAAAACCCCACAAATGAAAGAGTTTTAATGACCAATAATTAAACCCCAACCAAAAACTCTAAAAGAAGATATGATCAAACTTACTGTTGGTGGTAGGACCGAAGACGGCTGAGGAAGGACTTAATCCTTAATTCCACTATTCTTCTATCTAGTTTTTCATAACAATACTAATAAGTTTTCACAATCTTTGTACCAAACGAATATTTACACACTTTACAACAACATCTAAGTCAGTAACAAACCACACCAACATCAATCGTAACAGCAACTAATGCATGCACCAAAACCCTAAAAAACCTCGAGATCTAAAGCACCTAGAAGTTTGCTGCTCAGTGAAGAAACGTATATAAAATTCTAGAAGGAAAGTGGAACGTCCCACTAAGATCTTCGAGACTAAAAGATAAACGCCACATATATCAACCGTATACTGAAAAAGCCCAAAACGTCCAAACACCACTTCCAGCCCAACCGGCCCAAAACCCATAAAAAAAAACGTGGCACAAGCAAAGAGTGCAACCGACCAACGTAAGTGACGTTCATATATTTTAACCACCGACCAGCTGATGCAAATAATATAATAGTACCACCGACAACCGTCTTTAGTATAAGTATAGTAATTAACGGGATTAAAATAAAGTGCCATGAACGTTTTGTATCATTGTACATTATAAAAAAATAGGAGGAATGGAGTTATCTTAGGATTGGAAATACAAGCATACAAAAGGTCAAACATGTGTACAAACTAGCTACAACTAGAGATACATGTAATAACATAACAAGACTAAAATGCAAAGAAACTTTAAAGCCAAGCAAAAATCCAAAAACTATATCGAAAGGCTTACATAAATTATGTTAGTATGGTCTACAAATCTTCCTTTTTTCATTTAAAATATTGGGGTATTATTACCCTTTTCTTGCAGGACTATATGCACGTGTCAACTTTATTTCAATTAAATGTAATCTAAAACCTTTACTTTTATTAATCGCTAAACAAATAACACGAGGAAAATAATAATGTAAATATTAAAAATAACTATAACAGTGAAGGAACTGTAAATATGAAACAATGAAAAACATTGAAATAAGAGAAAAATTGCAAATACCAAGGCCTAAAAAAAAGCTAGAATTGTTAAATAAAACACTGAAGAGGAAGATGCGGGATTTGATATTGGGACACCCATATTGATAGGATGGTATTTAACACCATATTAAGAGAGATTTATGGCTTTGATTTTGTTCTTGTAGATTGATGGGCTAATAACCTATTAAAGCATCATACTTGTCACAAATGTCAGTTCGACGTAGCTAACAAAAAAATAACTCTTCTAGACATTAAACTTGACATTCTTGTCTTCCTTTGAGTATTATGACCATTTTACCCTTTCAAATTACATAAATGGTCCCTGTGGGTTTCCGAAAATTGCATCCATCGTCCCTAGGCTAAATTACATAAATGGTCCCTGTCGTTAGGAAAAAATTGCGTCCATCATCCCTTATAGCAATTACATCACTTCACATAACGGATTCCATAACAAAATAAACAAATCAAAAACATAAGTCCATGAAGGTCGATCTGCTGTGGATCAACCATGAAGGTCTGCATTATTTAAATCATAAATCCATGACACAATCATTGAAATGAGTATAATATTCCTAATATAAACTAATAAAATACACGATTGTAAGATGCTAGAGATCAGCTCGTCTTTCTTTTTGGCAGACTTGGTTGAACTTGCATCATACATGAATGCTACTAATAGATAACTGGAATCAATTCTTTGCAGAAGTGGAGTCTCGTTTTGGTGTCCACTACCAGAAGGAAACGGAAAACAGAGCATACATGGAGGGTTTATCTCAAGGCATCCATCCAAAAGCAAATGCAGCTGGAGTCGGGCTCAAGACAGTGCTACGAGCGATCGAGTGCAAGCCTTCCGCTCAATGACATAGTCTCGAGTTGGCATCCGAACCATCCGCACATAGCGGAAGGGACCGCTCCTTAATAAACAAAGCCAAATCACAACCGTGTAGGATGAGATGTTAGAGTCATACACGAGGATGACTTTTCCAAAGTTTCTAGCAATGAACTTCCTCCGGTTGCTTTATCGACAATGTAATTTTGATTTATTCCTACACGTTATTATTAAATCATAAGACTATTCGTAATGATACCTCCCCACCTACAAATGACATGATGTATCCAAGATCATCGAGTTTCGCGACGATACATATCATTTATCGATTTTGGGTATATGAAGAACATTTGAAAGAGTCAACACCTTGTGCGTGTCTAATCGAATCACCACCGCACTCAATCCCGCCTACATCAACATGATCATTGTTGTCCAAAATCACCTCGTGATCTTTCATTGGGTTGTAGTCCACAAACATATCCCTAGAGTAGCAAACATGCAATCAAGAACCACAATTCAAGTACCACCTTGAGCCTTCTTGTTGGATCGAGTCCCGAGCCTATTATTGCCTTAAGCACCACTTTCACGACATCAGATTTTTTGTCTTTGCATTCCCGAGCATAGTGTCCAGCCTCCCACACACGTGACACTTCATTGTGTCATGAAGCACCACATCTTCGACTCGACTTTCTTTCTTTGCAATCACGAGCATAGTGTCTCGTGTCCCCACACACGTGACACTTCCCGCCTCTTCGCCTTAGAAGCTTTGTTCGTGGAACGGGCATGTTTGTCAACCCGATTGTTTACAAGATTATTAATTAAAATTAATCATGATCGGTGATGAGAAACAAGATAATAAAGATGAAATTTGCTAGACCATTATACAAACAGAATAATGTATGATCATTTGTTATGGTAAAAAAAATCATATCAGATAAGATAGAAGCAAGTAGACTACAGAGAAACAATGCACTTTGAAGGAAAATTATTAAGTTTGAGTGATATACTACGTAATAAATATCTCGATTTCACACGATTTGCATCAAAAGCTAAATAATAATGGAAATCTCCTAATTTATGTTGAATAGAAAATAAGGGCGATAAAACAGACTTTGTACCATAAAACGACAAGTTTTCCCATCTGCAAACCGCCCATCTTTCTTGGGGTTACAACTGCATACGCACGCTTCAATAGCAAGAGGAATTGCGTAACAAATTACTCCAAGTCATGCCTACTTCTCTAACCAATACAACCAAATTACTCCAGGTCATGCCTACTTATGGTAAAATTTCATTTGATTGAAATAATTAACATTTTCATCTTCGAATGTGATTCACTAAAAAGTACTACTAGTATATGATATTATCCCTAAGAACCTTTGAACCTAGCTAAAACAGACCAACCTATATATTTCATCTCACCACAATACCTTCATCAAAAGACTGCTAAATATAGACCATTTATTTAAGACAATTCAACGAATACATCATTCCACTCTTACAGTTCCTCATGCAAACCATGTTAATATCTTGTCGATATCACTATAGCTCGATGAACCTAATACCACCATATGACTCAACTCATGGTATAAATTCATATTCAATGAAATAATTATATACTTTTACGCTTCATAAACAAACTATTTATCATAGAATAAACATCTCACTTAACGGCAACCATTAGAAAGCACATGATGTTAGCTCTACCAAGAGACCTACCAATATACTTAAATACATTCATCAAACAAGCTATATGTAAACTTTCCCAACTATATCGCTTAGATATCCAAGACCATCAAAATATAATTAAAATTCACAAAATGAGATCAAAACGTAAGCTATAGGAACCTTTAACAAATAGAATACAACTCTTAATCCAAAACACAACTATGATCAAGATCCAAAACACCCACTTCATAGCCGAAACAAATCAAACACAACTCTTAATCCGTTTACCACCACACAAATTAATTCGCTTCTAAATAAATATGTTAATTAACTGGTTTTAAAATAATGAAAGTAATGGAAATGGATTTAGGTTTTTGACATACCCAAGCTGATGGCGACGGCTGTGACAATGGTGGTCGCGTCGGCCAGTGGAGGAGTATAGAGGGTGGCGGCGCCGGAATGATGGTGTCCGGTTACATGGCGGCAATCAAAGAAGCGAGGAGGGTGTAGAGTGAGATCTGATATGTGAGTGTTAAAATGAGTTAAAATGAGTTATTGGATTATTTATATACTTGGGACAAATGATGCAATTTTTATAAATTTAAGGGTAAAATTGTCATTACAAATTTATTTTACTCAATCAAGACAAGAATGCGAGTTTAATGCCTGTAAGAGTTTATTTTTTTTGTTCGCTACGTTAAACCGACATTTTCATGACAAAGATGACGCTTTAATAGGTTATTAATTTCAGATTGATATAAACTTAGGCAAAAGTTTAAAGTTTAATATAGATCTCAAATTTACCATAGATCCAATGAACCAATAATAGTAATTTATTTAAAAAATAAAATAAACTTTTACCCTTTTTTTAAAAAATTAAATATCTCGCAAACCGTTAATTGTTACGCTATAAAAATCATACCATCGCGACGAGAATTAAATTATCTTTATATAAATATACACTACTATATACTTTTAACGATTTTTTTTTAAATTTCGGCCCAGAAAAATCAAATATAATTTGTGAAAATCATATATAATTCGATTTTTACAAATCGTATATGATTTTTATTCGATTTTTACTCGATTTTACAAATCATATATGATTTTTGAAAATCATATACGATTTGTAAAAATCATATATGATTCGATTTTAAAAATCATATATGATTTTATAAATCATATACGATTTTTCCGCTGAATTTTGAAAAAAATTGTCGAAATATAGAAAACGCATATTAATAAAAGATAATTTAATTCTCGTCATGATAGTCAGATTTTTATAATTCAAGATTTACCGTCATAAAGATATGTTGTTTTAAAAAAAAGTGAAAATAATTTTTATTAACTTTGATTAAAAATGAATGGCTAAGATTGGTTTATTGGATCTATGGTAAATATGAGATCTATATTGATCTCAACTCTATAAACTTATGAATGTTAGTTTTATCCCTCATTTCTGTTATAAAAGCAAATCATTTTTTTCTCATCCAAGTTTCGTTTTAACCCTCGATGATATGATTTAGTGCATGAGATTACTTGAATACACGAGTAAACTTGAAACAACATTATATGAAATTTCTTTTGTAAATATTTTGTGAAGATAGTAACATTTAATACATTACCCTATTTCTAGCATATCAAAATTTACGTGTCAACTTTTTTCAATTAAGTCTAAGAACATTTTCTTCTCTACATTTAATCCAACAAACAATCATAAATGCTAAACACATATAACATTAAACACAAATCATTTAAAGTTCAAACAAATTACTCCCTGAAGCAAAATAATCGTCTCTAGAGCAACACAATGCAAAACCAAAATGCACCACCACAAGAACCAACAACCGATCAACACGACGAAAAAGACCCTTACAACATAACATACATTATTCATTTCTCATGTTTTGAAAACCGGGTCATTAATCGACTCGACGGTTCCGTACGCCCGGCATGCCGGCCCACAGTTGAAATAAAAGAAAATTTGCATAAATAAAAATGCCGAAGTTGATAAAGTGTGGTTCGAACCTGGGACACCCGTTTTGATAGGATGGCATTTAACCAACACGCCACCACCTTCAGCTTGTTATCTTTTACATTCTTTATTACATGACATATCATATGTTTACGTAATCTTTACGAACAGAAATTCACGCAATGATATGGCTAGCATATTTTTCCATTCAATACTGTTACGAAAAGATAGAGCAAAATTATTTGAAGTGAAAATTTTGGATGGGATTGGTCGCTTCACTTGTTTATCTTTTTTAGACAGGTAAACTATTTTTCAAATATGTATACTTGCTATTTTGAATCATCTTCTTTGTGTAATATCACGACACACGTCCCCTGTGCCAGAAACTTGTCCTTCAGAGCATGTGTGGGCAACCCATTTCTCTTCATTTTACCACGCGCCACATCACTCCACAAGACTCCAACACACTCACTTAAAAATACCCCCAATCACAACTAACTCACTTTCGTTTTTACCACCCACCCATGTCACAATTCTCAATTCCGGTATTTTTAAATTTACTATTCATCTAAGGAATTTACTATTCATCTACATTATTCATCATTTTACTATTCATCGCTTTTTAAGTCGAGTTGATATTTTGAGAGGTTATTTCAAAATTATACTATTCACAAAACACTATTCATTCCTATAAAATTTATATTTACGACCATTATCTCAGATATTATGCGTTTTATCGCGATATTTCAATAACGATATTTTCTTATTAAATAAACGCTATCGCACGATCATTTATTTCAATAATTGATCCGACCTTCAAAAAATTATCCTAATATATTTTTATACTTATTTTAAGACTATAAAATTATATTATTGTTTACCCGATGTTTTGAAATTATTTTGTATATGTATTGTTATATATATATATATTTTCGACGGTTTTCGTAAATTTTACTTGATAATTATTTATTCACTCAATTCTTTTGAGAAATGTATTTTTATAATTTTTTTATGACTTCGATATATTTTATTTTGTTCCGTTAAAATCAATTTCTAGTTAACGCTACACTAAATAATTAATTTTATGCATTAAATACTCATTATACTTAACATTAAAATGCATTTAATTACAAAACTCATCCAAACCCCCATTTTGGCCTTGCCGACCTCCCCATATGAGTCACCATCTTTTATTAGTTTTCTTGACTTTAATGTGCACACTCATCAAATTTGGACTAGATATTTGTATAATACAAATTATATACCAAAACAAACACATAGACTACACATTTGAAAGGTGAAATAAACTAGAAAACCTTCTCCTCTTTGTTGGGTGGTTCGGCCAAGGCAAGGAAAACAAGGAAGAAGGCAAAGTTTTTCAAGAATCAAGTAATTTTATAAACTCTAGTATACTCTCTTTTAAGGTTTTGCAATAAAAACCTAGAGTATTTAGGAAAATCTTGTTCCATAAACCTCATCATCATACTAATAAGCATTTCATGATCATTATTAATCTTTCGTATTTATACTTAAGTTATTTTTATCATGCTTGAAAGAAAACATGCAAGTTTCATGTGTATCTATACCACTTTTATTGTTTTTAGTACTTATAATTAGTATATATCATCCTCTAATTAATCCCTCGAAACATATCATTTTTGATGATGTTTAGGAACCCATGACACCCTAAGAAGGTGTATGGTAGGTTTAGAATAGATTTTGTGTTGATTTGAAGTGGTTAGAATAAGTATTACGCAAGAAAAATCACTTTCGACGACTTAAAAATAAGGTCTGATCATTTTTGTAAAATCTGGAAAATTCGAAAGGTTATAAATTATTTTGGGCTAGATATTCAGAAAATATACTTTAAAACGAAACCGTAGTCGCTTGAACGGGTTAAAACGGATTTATAACGAAGAAGTTACGATATTTTCAAGTTTAACGACGAAAACTATTTTTCTGAAAATTTGCAAGCTGTCAAGGTTTATTTAAAGGGCAAAAATGAGTTTTAAATATTGTCTAAATGATTCGATTTGTCAAAAATATATTAGTATACATTAACACGAAGCTAAGGATATATAGAACGTAGAAAAGGGACTTATAACGACTAAGTTATACACATTTTAAATAAGGATATCGTAACTATTTTTCACAAGTATAACACTTACATATTTTTACTTGACCAAAATGGTTGTCGCAAGTGACCGTGTTTGGAGTCATTTTTAATATCGATATAATGCTTTTGAGAAAACGATGTCTTATAGTAAAAGTGAGTTCGCTTATTCTATTTTCCAAAATGTTTAACCGTTTGTTAAACGAAGCTATAACGAATAATTTACGATCACTCAAAATTGGTCATTTTCATGAATTGTCAAGTGTATTATTTTGCGACGAAAAACTATAACTTCATAACTAATCACTAAATGACTATCGTAGGATATCATTTCAACGTAAGTACTTGTAAAGTATTTTATAACATGACGAGATGTCATAAACGTGTATTTCAACGATAAACTTTATTTTCAAAAATGTACAAGTGGTATGGATATCATATGAGTTTGCATGCACGACATTGTTTCATGACTTACATTAGGACATATCATTCATATTAGGTCATGGAGAGATCGCACCTCATTTCGATGTATCTACTTTTGTCATCATAATCATTGCATCAGGTGAGTTCGTAGCCCCACTTTTACTCGTTTAATTGTTTTATAAACTCTTTGGGGGAGATACATGCTCAACTACTTGCTTTTACGTTACCTTTATATGAACTTAAATAACTGTTGTTTCACTACTTATGCTAGTGAGTAGATTGTGCCCGAACTAAATTGACCGCTATGTTATGAACACTATTATTTGAACCACCTTCCTTGATTTTGAGCCCTTTGACGCATATAATTAATCTCTTTTAACTTGATTTAATTCTTTTGACATATAATTAATATCTTTTAACTTGATTTAATTCTTTTGACATATAATTAATCTCTTTTAACTTGATTTAATTCTTTTGACATATAATTAATCTCTTTTAACTTGATTTAATTCTTTTGACATATAATTAATCTCATTTAACTTGATTTAAAACATTTTGACATATAATTAATCTCTTTTAACTTGATTTAAAACATTTTGACATATAATTAATCTCTTTTAACTTAATATTGAACCTTTTGACTATTTTGAACTTGTTTGACTTTATATTGAACCCTTTGACTATTTTGAACTTGTTTAACATAATATTGAACCTTTTGACTATTTTGAACCTTTTGATATGTTTCGAGCTCTTTGACTGTTTTGAACTTTTGAACTCGACTTAAACTCTTGAACTTAATTACGAACTTTTGAATGGAACACTTGAACTTAATTACAAACTTTTGAATGGAACCATTGAACTTAAATACAAACTTATGACTTGTTTGAACTTATTGAACCGTACGTGCTATGACCTTGACCTAAAGTCTCCCATGATCGGAGCATCACTATAAAGTCTCCCATGATCGGAGCATCACTATAAAGTCTCCCATGTTCGGAGCATCACTATAAAGTCTCCCTATGTGAACGGAGCAATACTAAGTCTCACATGCGGAGCAAAGGCAAATTCTCCCATGTTCGAGTGTTCTTAATTGTATATTAATAGTTGTATGATGTATTGTTCGTACATTTGCATTGTTAATCTCCTATTAGTAGGTAGTATGGATAGCGCTATTAGAGGTCGACCAACCTCTCGCTCACTATGTTACTTGAACGCATATTATTTATTCTAGGGCTTTGCTCGGTATACATTATTATATACGTGGTGCTATATTGTGAACTATTATGACAACAGATACTTGACCACTAGACACACTATATTTTGTGCAATGGGTTGTGAACACAGGGTTGCAAGTTTTGTATGCTTAACTCGGGCGAGTGGATTAACAATGCTTTGCTTTGTGAACTATTATGATAAAGTGTACTTGACTACTAGACATACTACTTTTGGCAGTGGGTTGTGATCACACAGGTTGCAAATTTTGTATGGGCGGAACTTGGAAATGAGTGGATTTACAATGCCTTTGCTTTGTGGACTATTCTAAATGACCAAAAACTTTGCCTTTGCTACATGAGCGTTCTTTAAAAGCTTTACATGTTAGACAAACTCTATGAACTCACTCAACCATTGTGTTGACACTTTTTAGCATGTTTTATCTCGGTGTCTAAGGATTCACCGTACATGCGATGCGACTTATCATAGAGTCGCGGTGTCGACGCGTCTCACATATATTTTATGCACTTACTATCGCTTGATTGTAACAAACTCATTTTGGTATATTGAAATCTTTTGGGACCTATGTTTGTAAACTCGATTATTTTACTTAATCAAACGATATTTTCAAACGACACTTTAGGCCGATTCGATATAACTATAACTTTGATGCTATACGGTCATCCCTGCGTATTCCATTCCACAGAAAACAGTGTAATTTGGGGTGTGACCATTTTTTTTTTCTTTTCATATTTTCAAACAAAATAAATTTCATTCTATTCACTTAAATAAAAATACAATTATAATACTAAAAAAAAAAAAAAAAAAAAAAAAAAAAAAAAAAAAAAAAAAAAACATACGGAAAATAAAAACATAAAAAAATAAAACCATACGAAACTTAAAGTTTATTTCGCTCCTAAGAACCCTCAGAAATCATAACTCTTAAATAAAAATAAAGTTTATTTCACTAATGGATAACTTTTCTATCTACACTCTTGTCACTACCAACCTCAAACAATTGCACAAGTATGAAAAAACAATGTACAATTCTTTAAACTTACCTTTCTCTTTCTTTAGAACATTTTGTATATAACAAGCTCTTTAAAATCATTAAATATAATTTCATCAAAATCCACTTAGCAAAAACATTTTGTATATTATATTCCCTCTGCACAAACACTACTATCTCTCTTTGCATAACTATCAACTTCATTCTTATCTCTCTCTCTGCTCATTTAATCAAAGGTTTATGACGATATCGCTACCCAACTTTTCAACTTTATTCGCCCAAGCTTACCAAACTTTTTTTGTGCAAACAGGTATTGAGTATACTGGTTCGACATTCGAGCATCGAACACTAAAACCTTGTTCATTTAGGTTACCCCAAAACCCAGAAGGAGATTGACTTTACCTTGTCCACCTCGACTTTTGTGGGCCCCATTGTCCAACCTCGGATATCCACTTACCATTACTAAACAGATGAGTTCTTTCAACTGCGATTTTATTCGTCAAGTTTATGAAGTTCTTTTTTTGTTCAATTCGTTACTAATATATATTTATTTACATGGCTAGACTCTCCTCTTCGCTTGATCACAAAACTCATAGAATAGTTTAATTAGTTTAATTTATCGCTTTAGTAGTTATAATCTTTTATATAATAAAGGAATTACATCATTTCGGAGTTGATTTTGTCAATTCATTCTTCTTGAAAAAACAATTGGCCAATAGGAGAGCTCGATTTCATAGCGTAAGTAAAATTGTGTGATGTGATTGGTTAATAAAGTCAAAATTAAATTGGTTTTACCAACCTTTAATTAATTTGGTGGAGAAATTTAGTTGTAAGAAAAGCAGATAAAAACATGGTGTCAATTTGTGAAAACAAAACTTAAAAAGATGGTGTAATTAATAAAACTTTAGTGGTTAAAATTTTAAAATTGTATAGAGTTAAGTGTAATATTATAAGTTTTCGTATTTTTAATAACTTTGAAAATTAAACATATACCCCTTATACTTTATAATTCTATACTTTATAACTTAAAATATAATATATATGTTGTTTTAAAACTCCAACATATAAATATACATAAGATTATAAATATCATTTTTTTACTATATATGCTTACTTAAAGACTCATTTATTTCATATTAAAAGATGACAAATGTGGACAAAATTTGAATATTAAATACTATTTAAATTATTGAAAACGGAATATAATTATCAAATTGTAGAACGAATAACAGAATATAAAAAGCGTGATTGTACTTATAACAACTACTCATGTAATTTTATTTATTTATATAAGGATATGTAAAAACATTTTTTAAAACTTTAAGGAGTATATTTTAATTTCATCAACGTTTATTATATGCAACTAAACTCGCATCTTGTGTACATCATAATATCAGTAGTGAAATTTAAATAGGAACATCAACATCTATATCAACTAAATATAGTTGAATCTTGAGTTATCTAACAAAATTTTTTACAAAATTAGATTATACAAAATTCTAATGGATATTAATAGATAATGAAAAACTCATGCATATGTATACAATTATATGTAATTACTTTTAAAGACACAATATTCAACATTAATATAAAATAAATTTTTTTGTCAAAATCCTGTGCGTGCACAGGTATTATAACTAGTTAAATCAAATCAAAACCCCTTTGAAACTTGTAAAATCACAAGTTGTTGTACGTTTTCATCCGTTTTTATACGTTTTCATACATTTTACAAGACTTATGGTTTTAGTGGCTGAATTCTCATTTTCATTTAAATGAATGAATACGGTTTATAGTTTATGAATGTTTAGGTTTTAATTTCATACGTTTACGTTTTTAATTATTTATGTAACGTTTTTAATTTATGATGTGGCGTCGATGTGTTTAGTGAGTGAGGATGTTTTCGGTGATCGATAAAGATAACCTAAATTAACAAAGTTGATAGTTCAAGAACCTAATTGAACAAGAAAACTTTAGTAACTTAGGTGAACAAATTGCAAAGTTTATTAACTTATTTGTATAAAACCCTTTATATAAAGATTATTTTAAATTAATAAAATAAAGTCACCGCCAATGGCAAAAGAACCCAGTATCAAAGGTTAAAATAGATCATCCCTAATTTGTCCAGAAAGATAGTCCAATACCTGTTTGCACAAAAATAAAGTTTAGTAACTTGAGGCGAATAAAGTTGGAAAGTTGGGTGCTCATCTCGATATAAAACCCTTTAATCAAAGCTTGTAACCTTCTTTTATACTAACTTTTTCTTTGAAATCTGCTACCTTCATAACTCTCAGAATAAAATAACCAAAAGTAATTAAATTCTTTCTTCCAATTCTTCGTCAATTATTTTTTGTCGTATTCATGTCGTTGGAACAACGAAGAGCAAAGTGGCGAGGGGATCTGGTGTGGTGGCGGTGGTGGCCCACCCATGAGGTCGCCACATCGGATTCGGCGAGGAGCAACATAACGACACCCCATGCTCTTAGGTATTTTGTCAGGGCGATTTGTACTGTCGGGGCGACTTGTACTTTGAGCGACCAACTTTTTGTCGTTTAGTGACTAAATGACGATTTTTTTTTCCCATTAAATGACAAAATTTTGGTACTCAAGGTACAAGTCACCCCGACAGATTAGCTAGGGGACAAGTCTTACACCTAAGGGACATGTGTCATGATATTAACTAGGTAGCCCAATTTCAAAGTAGTCCATGTCTTTTTGAGGAAAAAAATCCGATCTAAAAAAATAAACACGTGAGGCGACCGATCCCTTTTTAGAATTTTATCTTATTTGAATATACATGAAAACTAGAGACACCATTATATGAAGAAATTTTTTAAATTTCACCTCATCCGTCTCACAAAATATGTCCACCTTACTATTTATGTTTATCTAAAGAAAATGTTCAATTCTTATATATGGACAATATTTATAACTAGTTTTCAATCACAATTTGCATTAATTGCTTATTTATAGTTTGAGTAATGCTATTTGTACTTAAAACACATGTCTAGATATATGTTTAATGCATAAATCACTTGTACAAGTATATTATGTACATTCTCTCTTTAAATTTTAACAATCATTTTTTCAAATAAGCCATTAAAATTATTAGATATATAAGTAGTCAGCACATCAATCATTTTTTTTCTTTCTATTTTTTATTTAAAAAATGATTGTAAGAATGATTTTTTATAAATTAAAATTTGCATTAGTTACAAATATCATAATCTATTTAATTTTTGTTCGTGAACATTTTTTTTAGACGGAGTGACGGGTATACACAACATTTCTTCAAAGAGTGATGATAGAGATGACTAACTTATATGAATAATTTTAAGCCTAAATCATTTATCACTTGACACGCGTCATATACACTTTCTTCCTTTAAATCTTCACATTTAAGTTTGCCACAAGTCTTTATATGATCTTTAGACACACTTTTAGTCATAAAAGTTAGGCATGGATATCATTTTTCCTTCTCCAAATACACTACTTTATTTCTAGCATGACCATGCATCTCAACTTTTTTCAATCAAGTCAAAGACCTTTACTTCTCTACATTTAATCCAACAAACTATCATAAATGCTAAACACATAAAACATTAAACACAAACCCTTTGAACAAATTACTCCCTGAAGCAAAATAACCATCTCTAGCAACAATATGCAAAACCAAAATGTACCACCACAAGCAACAACAACAACCGATCAACACGACGAAAAAGACCCGTACAACATAACATACATAATCCATTTCCTACTAGGAGCAGGCTACCTAGTCCCATGGAACTCATTCATCACAGCAGTTGATTACTTTCAAGACATTTATCCAACAAAACATGTCACCAAAGTGTTTTCTGTTGCATATATGTTAGCTGCAACGTTGGT
This sequence comes from Chrysanthemum lavandulifolium, assembly GCA_022545495.1. Classification (NCBI taxonomy): domain Eukaryota; kingdom Viridiplantae; phylum Streptophyta; class Magnoliopsida; order Asterales; family Asteraceae; genus Chrysanthemum; species Chrysanthemum lavandulifolium. The sequence continues at coordinate 264,758,056 of CM040244.1, read as the reverse complement.
TCTTTTTATCATGACATATTTGTCTAGCAAAATGAAGTTGCCTGGTTTTAAAATTAGGATGAACTTTGGTTATGGTTTGTTTGTTTTGGCTTTAATGGTTGCACCAGTGACTGACTGGATTGGTCATTGGGACGAGGCTAAAAGAGGCTCCAATGCGGCTTTTGTGGTTCTTGTGTTGATGGTTGTGGTTACTGGCTTTGCTGAAGGGTTAACTGGAGGGAGTTTGATTGGTGCTACGGGGAAATTGCCTGATCGGTATATGCAGGCTGTTGTTGCTGGCAATGCGTCTGCTGGTACGTATTATTGTCCACTTTTCTATTTTAGATGTGTTGATATATTTCTTGAGTTCCATAAATTACTTACAAATTTGCATTTATTAGTAATTAATGTAATAATAACATATATTGTCGGAGACGTGTTATAGCAAAAAGTGTTGTCACTTCAGTTTTTCCCTTGTAACATAATGAAACGAAGGTTCTTAAGATATATGAAACCCTCGGGCCCACGGTTTTTAAGCTACAAGTACTGAACATAATGAAACGAAGGTTTTTAAGCTAACTTTCTGCTAAATAATAGTAGTAGTAAATAAAGATGTTCAACCTTAGTAATATAGAAACGAACCTTTAATAACTTGGCCACTTAATCAAAATAGAAAATGTATACTCAAAATATGTAAATTTATCTTTGACACTGCTGCAGGGGTACTGGTATGCATGTTAAGGATCATAACCAAGGCTTCACTTCCTCGCTCAAGAAAAGGCCTTCGAACAAGCACACACATCTACTTCTTCACCAGCACCTTCATTGAACTCCTTTGTATCATCTGCACCAACCTCCTCCACAAATTACCACACATTCGACATTACACCAACAAAACACAGCTCGATAGCCAACCCAAAACCGAATCCAAGTCCTATAAAACTGTCAATGTCCTAAAGAAACTTCGATGGCTAGTAATGTGCATGGTCTCAATCTACATTGTGACCTTATCAATCTTCCCAGGATACTTAAGTGAGAATGTTAAATCAACGCTTTTTGGTGATTGGTATCCTGTGTTCTTGATAACAGCTTTTAATGTTGGTGATTTCTCAGGCAAGTGTTTGACTGCGCTTTATGTGGTTAAGAGGAGTAGATGGGTTGTGTGGGGGTGTGTCGCAAGGGTTTTGTTTTATCCTCTTTTTATGGGTTGTGTTTTTGGACCCAAATGGTTGCGAAATGAGGTTGTTGTGTCACTTTTAACGTTACAGTTGGGAGTTAGCAACGGGTATTTGACTAGCGTACTTATGATCATGGCTCCTAAATTTGTTCAAGTTGAGGAATCAAACATTGCTGGAATTGTGATGAGTTTGTTCTTGGCGATTGGTTTAGTGATTGGTTCGGGTTTAGGTTGGTTATGGAACATCCGAACCTAGAAACCTTGTTATACTTTAAGCAAATTATATTAGATTGTTCTGTCATGACTTAGTCATCTTTTAAATTTTGATATGTTAAAAGTAAGTGAAGTTGTGAACTAACATAACACAAATGATTTTGTGGAGATTAATACAGTAAAGCTTTTAATTCTGGTATGGAAAATATCTACATGTACCTCTCTTGATTCTTTTCTGACATGAATGAGACGTTGTCGTTGCAAGTACCAATAATGATTCACTAAACAACACTCGGGTGCATATCACATTTCGCTATTGTGTTTGTTTAGATAAGTAATCAACATCATAAAATGTTAGGCGCAACATAATTGACATCTATTACATAAAAGTCTTATTGGTTAATTATTAGTATCATCATACATTAACATCAAAGCAAAATATCATTAGATGTAGTACTAAACCACAGTTACAGGACATCCATGTGAGGAACCTGCAAAGGTCTCGGGTTTTGAGCTATTTAAGTTAAACTCGTCTTCCACATCGTCATCATCCTCTGCGTCCCAAAGGAATCGAGCAAGAAGCTAAAACATAACTGCAAACATGAAATTCAAAACTCAATGAGACTATCACAAATGCCTTACAAAATATTAGACCATCAAAATTGCAAAACATAACTAAACTTTCAAAACTTGCATAGAATAAGATGATGTATACCAGTCATTAGGATCGGTTTCGACAGCTTGATTAAAGTAAGATTCAGCACGATCAGCATCATTACGAATCTGCCATATAAGATCAGCATACTGTGACAGAACATTTCCATCACTTGGATCAGCAAGAATTGCTCTTCCATAGTACTCTTCCGCCTTCTTGTGATCACATCGAACCTGAAACAACCAAAGTCTTGTATTTACTTATTTTCATATAAAATAAAACTTATATGAAAGTAACAAAGTTAAATATTTATGTACTTCTTTCAAGAACTTAGCATAGTTTGCTAGCAACAGAGCGTTTTCGGGGTTGGCCTCCATCATCTTTTGGTAATACAATTCGGTTTTATCATGTCCATGATCCGAACCACCACCAGATCTATTCCCATGACCAAGGCATAATCTCCCACCATTGTCACCCCCACCACCTATCACACCTGTCTGCAGCATTATAATGCTTTCATCACCAACGTTCTTTTTCAAAGGTTCACCTGAACCCGTTCCAGAGAAGATACACAAAGGAGTTGAGGCGGTTCGGGTTAGGAATACACCAGGTTGGGGTTGGGGTTGGGGTGATGATTGTTTTGATGGAAGGGAGTGCAAGATATGTGCTGAAGAGCATCTCAACAGCATGATTGGATAAACTTATTAGTACATAGAAAGTTGGAGAGTATGGAGTGAAGCACTTTTCAGAAACTTATAACTGAAAGAGATATACTATTTTTAAGGTGGCCTATGGACTTGTGACATATACACATGGTGGCATGGGTTATATATAAGATACATATTCTGTTGTGTTTTGTGGCCTTTGGACTAGTGTGAAATAATTGAACATATCTTTCATTTGATAATGACTGATAGCTGATTAACTACTACACTAATATCAGGCATCATGTCCATCACACACAACCAAATCAAACTTAATTCCGTTTCGGAAAAACAAAACCAAGTACAGGGAGTTTCATTTGTCATTCCCTATAGAAATATGGATCCAAACTTAATCATTTAGATCCTTAATACATAACAATAAACCATTGTGTGATATCATATCAGTGTTTATATAACTAAATTTCTCAATCTGAGTTAATCAATGGCCCCAATGTAAAAGGGTATATGGTTCAATCAAAATGTCATATGATACACATGATATCGATATGATAAAGCTGATATTATCGCACAAAAAGAAATTGTGGGTAAAAACAGATGTAACTTGAATTAAACAAAAAAAAAAAAAAAAAAAAAAAAAAAAAAAAAAAAGGTAATGAACGGTCCTCATTAAGACTGCTAGAAAAGGGAGAAAGAGGGTAGAGCAGGATTGTAATTGATTATTTGGATTTAACCAAGTCCTGTGGATGCAACAAAAGCTAAACGCAACACGTATATTTCCAATTAGAGGTCTAAAAGTTAAGATAGCTCCGGTCTTGGTCTTGTTTGTGCGACGGAAACCTACAGATAGCAACAGATGAAAAAGATTTTGACATAACGCAAGTTCACTCCAGAGAAAACTCTACTCATTTATATCTCTAAAGTATATCAACCAAAATATCAAAGTATTACAAGAAGCTACATATACTAATCACCATATTTCTAAGCAAGCACAACAACGCATAATAGTGGTAATTCTAGTAATCATCATACATCTTGGGACTAAATAAAAGTGAACGGGAGAGATCTACGAATACATTACAATGACCATTTTCATAGCTATATGATTGTTTGGCTACTTATTTACCACATGCGGTATTATTAGGAAATCGGCCTAGTTTTATCATACTATGTATACAAATACATTACACTGATTTATTTCCAGAATCTAGATTCCTTATCCAGCGTTGAAGATCAACATCAGGTTTAGAAACAGATCCATCAATGCAGCCGAGCCTCCATATAGCTCCCAAAGCCATTTTAATTGTGCGACTCCACCAAGGAAATTACTTCCATTGATAGGGGTTTTAGTCACATCATACCAGGAAGATATAAACTAGCAATATGCAGAGGGTCGTTAGAATCATTGTGGGTATTCGAATCTAAAGCCAAATTAAGGTTCGTAGTCGTGGTTGACACATTATCAATCAAATCACAGACTGATTAGAAATTAAATCAATTAATCAAATCGAAAACCTTAACGAAGCATAGTCAATCAAATTATAACACTAATTTGATATCAGTTGGTCGTAGCTCTCATAGGAAACAACTACAAACTCAAGACCACATGAATTGCTAAGGATTTGAGAGAGAACTCGATACACACACACTCTTTACAAATGAGAGTAAAATCCCCATTTACTGAAGCTAACTAGCTCTTGTAAACCAATCAAGGTTATAACAGAGTTAACCGCTTGAATTAACTAATTCTATATTATATACATACTATACCCTTTGTACTTTTATCATTTACAAACATAAGCTGAAGTAGTACATACATAGTAAATAAGTTAAAAGGAAATATCTTTATATCAAAATATCATCACATGATAAGCTGACACTTTGGCCAAAAAGAAATTGTAGGGCATGTCTAAAAACAGATGTCATTTGATTAAAAAAAAATGAGGTAATGAAAGGCCCTTATTTTTTAAGACTGCTAGCAGAAAAGGATAGACAACAAAATGGCATTATACTCCATTATTTGGATTTAACCAAGTCCATGTGGACGGAACAAATACTAAACGCGCACTTGTATTTCCAACATTTGATGTCTAAAAAAATGTAGATGGTTCCAGTGTTGATATGGTTCTTGATAAACCTGTAGATAGCAACAGCCGAAAGAGACTTTGACATGACACAAGTTCACCATAGAGAAAAATGTACCCACTTATCTCTAAATTATATTGATCGAACACTTGGCATATATCAAAATAACAAACGGACACTACAATTAGTGATCCAAGCTTCGAAGACTATAGAGCCGTATGATACTAGTAATCATCAAAAGTCTAGAAACTACACAACAGTGAATAGTAAGAAACCTGCAAAACTTATATATTACAATAAATATTTCCATAGCTAAAGGGTCGTTTGGATACTTATGTCGCAGTTGCTGTTTCATTATGCAATTGACCTAGTTTTATCATGACATATATACTGTACAAGCTAACTTATTACAAATTTATTTCCTGAATCTAGGTCCCTTGTTGGATCTGCCATTATTCCTTCCATCCCATACGGATGACCAAAAGAAGAGAGACATCCAGAAAAGAACAGCAAAAAATATCTGAACACTTTCTTGAAGTCTAGAGAAAGATGCAATTGAACCTGTTCATGGGCACAATAACATTCGTTACTACCTAACATAGAGCATTGATAACAACAATTCCGTAAGAAGCTAAAATGCAGCATCACTATGTTATCAGATAAGCTATTTCCTCAAAAACGTCACTAACATTAATAGATATCAAGAGAAAAAGCACATAATGCTCCACCATATATGAGTAATATACTAATCAAAATAGTACCATTTTCTTAAGTTGTCCTGCATCAGTATTTTTATATTAGACAGACCCACTGCAAAATAAGGAAAGCTAGAATATCGCAAATGTCCTTATGATTCAGAGGGCGTGCTTAGAAACCCATTTCAAGAGTGGGTTCTAAGATAAAATGATTAATAAGATAAATTGCTTTATCAGACATGGTTCCTATTCCGTCAATCTCTAGCTGACTGTAATTAGGAATAGCCTAGCTAACAGCAAAGCAATTAACCGGAAATTGATTTCAGGGATAGGGACATCGTTCTTTAGAGCTCAAAGCCAACATTTCACCTGCTTGTCTCTCTCTCATTAAAATTGTATTTCTTCCCACAAACATGATAGTTAATGGCCAACATCTAGGTCGTCTAGTGCCTCAGTTCAGGTCCTAGCAGCTATGTTGTCTTATCATGCTTAAGGCACACACAGCTTCACTTGGTCATTCACCTTTGCCCACAGGGAAATTTAAGTACAAAAATACCACCGCAGTTATAATGTCACTGGGTTCGATTCGACTTCATATATAAAAAAACAGAACTTATCTCTATTTCTTCTCTCCTATATGACGCCTAATCTATGTCCTACATCCCTGTGCAAAACTCCTTAAAACTTCTTTGTCATCACAAGGTACTTACGTTTATAGAGCACACGGTATGGTTGCAAATAACATGCCATCCGTCCCTTTTTTTCGTGCCAATCATGAATCAACCATACCGGCTAACATGCCAAACATGTGCCAAAGGGTTTTGAGCCACTCCAATGGCTCATGCCAAATGCACCATTTTGTGTTTCGTTTTTGTCTTTTTTTGTGTATTGTGAGTGAGTGGGTATATTTGATGGGGTATTTTGTGGGACCTACATGTAATGTTATTAGGGTACTGGCAATCGATGCGGTATGGGCTTCGGTTTGATCCATGCCGATCGGCATTGGTGTTGCCTGGGAATCGGCATGATTAGGCATGGAGCATGGGTTTGTAGAATCGGTATGTTTCACCGAATTGGCATGAAACGAAATGTGAACGTTGGACATTAAAATGGAGCCTTTGGACATTAAATGAGATGGAAAATAGATGAGGTATGGGTTAGGCATGGTTGCCACTAAAAATTTATTGTTAGGTATGAGATTGGTATGAGATGAGATGGAAGGATATTATTGGTGGGTGATTAGGCATGAAAAAAAGGTTCAGGCATGGTTGCCACCACCCTTAGTGTGTTATGAAGGAGGGGTGTTTTAGTTATTGGTGTGTTATTGGGAAGGGATTATGTGGCGCTGATGTGGCATACCAATAACGTGTTATCCGTTCCTACCTTACCTTGTGCTCAGAAGAACCCGATAATCACTTAGGCGGTGTTTGTTTTTTAAGAGATGCACTTTATTTCAATTTTGTCTGCAAGCAGGAAGAGGAAAGCAAAGAAGTGCGTTTTTTTTTTCCCTCTCTGTCTGCAAGCCGAGAAGATTAAATGAAAGACGTGTATTTGTTTATTTGTAGACATAAGAGGAAAAATGACTTTTGGAGATCCACCTCTTCTCTTGCAGACATGGTTTTGAAGATCACAATCAACAATAATCCCTCTTTAATTTTGAAGGTATTGTAATTTTTATTTCAGCCGTGATCCTAGGTTTCTATGCCAAACTATATCATATGTAAAAACTGAAAACTTTTTACCAACTTAGTCGCATTTTATCTAGTTTGCGTTGTTCTGTTACAGATTTTTTTTCCTAAGGCAAAATGCTAAATTTCGATAACTTTCGCGTAACCAGAATACTAAATATCAATGACTAACAATTTGTAGTAACGGTTAATTAACAATAAAAATAAAAAATAAAAAATAAAATTAATCAGCAAATAAAAAAGCAATAATAAGTAGTATTATACCTGATTTTGTATCCTGTTCGTCACCAGGAGGAGGCCCAGAATCCGGAGGACGAGGACTCGAAGCACTGCACCGAAACCGACGTGTTTTCGAGCTCAGCGACGAAATTAGTGACAGTGAAGACGATTTGTGACGGTTTAATGACGGATTTAAAAGAATATGATGATAATTTGTGACGGTTAGGATCGATGAGTGGTGGTTTATGGTTGCTAGAGTAGTGTACGCCATTCGAACACCAAACAGATTTTTTTTTTTTTTACAAAATGAATTTATAAAACTTTTTAACGGATTTTTCATTTCAATAGTCAGATAGTTGTATTGGGCCTTGGGCTCAACAATGTTGGGTCAGATACGTCTTGGGCCGGCCATATAAACTTAGGGGCGTGGAGAAAAAAAAAAAACCGACTCAGAATCAAACCGAATTTACTAAAATTCAACCGAACTAAATTAAATATTTGATTTTGGTTTGAATGTGATTTTGGCAAAAATAAAACCAACCGAATCAAAATCAATTCACGTAAATATATATATAGTTTTATATATTTATATTAAAGAAATATATTAAACTCTTTTATAATATAAATATAACATTTTTAAACTTAAAATTTTTGTTGGTGAAAAGTTTTATATATTTAAATAAATAAATAATTAAAATTATGTAATTCGGTTTAGTTTTGGATTTTACTCAAAAGACAAAATAACCAAACTAACCGAACCGAATAAACAAAATAATATAATAACCAAACTGATGAACACTCCGGCCAAAATGTCTATTCACCGGGGAGTGTCCACATCTTACTAGTGGCTGATGGTTATTTTGTTTTTGTATTTTGAACCAACATATTATTAATCAATTGGAAAAAGTTAAAAAGGATGTTTGTTGCTATATGTGGTAGTATTAGATTTGATAAGAACGATCTATTTCTTCTTTTGAACAAGATAAGAACAATCTATATTCAACAAGTTTTCTAGTTTTTTATGGTCAAAGGAATAACATCAAAAAAACAGACATACGTTTAGGATTTCGAAATTTTTTGGTCCCAAATCATATGTGCTTAGGATATCTAGACAGAATTAATAAGACATATCAAATACTACAAGTATTCCTGAAATGCAGTTGTTCTTGGATAGATAACCGGTGTTCCATGCTTGGTATCCCCAAATGTGACAAGCAAAATTCACGAGAAACGTTAGGTGGTAAACCCGTACAGTCCTAACACCCTGCTCACAAACGATTTAAACCAACATTATATTACGTGCGGCTAAGTACTACATACATGTATTGTGCTAAAAATTGAACCAATTACGATGCTCACAAATCACTAAGTTATGTTGGTCAATTATGATTAAAGAAAAACCGTGATATTTTGAATTATCTACTATATTCTTAAATAATAACGTCGACAATATGATGACATTTTTGTAGTCGTAAGAACAACAAGATGTAACATCAACGCTTCTTTCACATCTAAAGATATTTGCAATTTTGCACTATAGAAATATTACCACTTGTTAGGCTAGGCAATTGGGCCAATTGGGTAAAATAAAGATTCTTTACCACTCCAAACTACAAAATAATTGTATCGTTAATGTAATTATTGTTTATATTTATACTATCTTAACTACATTATAATGTATTTAGGTCTATTTTTTAAGAAAAGTCTTCAAAAAATAAGTCTACATACTTATTATAAAAGGAAGACTTAGACTAAAATACACTGTTGGTCCCTAATCTTGTACCTTAACATCACGTTGGGACAAAACTTGCTTTTTCATCGTCGCGAGTCCAAAACAAGTTTTTTATAGGCTAAACTCGTCCCTTGACTATTAACGCTAGGTCAATGTCTGATTTATGTTAGTTAGTCGAAGGTATTATTGTCCATACACACTTATGCCACACCTTAACTCAACCGCTTTTTTTTTTGGCTACCGATTCAAAATGTTACTGATCACTATATGTTACTGATACAAAATGTTACTGATCACTATATCTGGCATGTTGCTAATACAATCTGTCATATTAGTGATAACATTAGCTCCGATCGACATGGTATTGTTGGAAGTTGGGTTGGTCTTTTGAGTTCTGGAAATGAGGATTTAGATTCGGATTTTGATCAATTGATCGTTTCTGGATAAGGGTGTGTTATTATGATTAGTAAAGGTGTTTGTTGGGTGGGTTTATGGGTTCGCGAAATAAATGCTAAGTGATCGGGGAAGAAACGGGTTGTATAGCCATAATCACATTGGTCCCCAGGTTGAGCCGCGAGTTAGATTTAACCAAGACGTTATAATTGTGAATGGTCTATTATACCCTCGATGTACAACCTGAAAAGTTACGTTGACTATGGTAATCCTGGCCAATGGACTTGTTTAGATTATAAAAACCTTGTTTTGGACTACCGGCGATGAAAATGCCAAGTTTTGGTTCAACGTGATATTTGTGTACAAGATTATGGACCAACATTGTATTTCACTTGAAGGCTTATATTCAATACATCTCATTAAATTGAATACAGTTTTTAAAGACCATTATTAAAAACGTGCAACCGCTAAAAATCATTATTATCAATAATGATTATTAAAAACATATAATCGCATCTACAATATAAATACACACAAACCATTTCACATATTTCTCACACACATATAAAACATCAGCGATAATAGCTCACCTGAAATTAAATACATAAAGTTATTGTTAAAAAAAACATATAAATGAAAAACATTTGTTCGTTATAAAATTTAGTCATAGAGTATCCGCACAATTTTAATCTCAAAGTACTCACCACTGTATTACGCAAATACCCTGCTATATAGTAGTTGGAAATGATTAAGTTTACTATAATAGTTCTCAATTAAAATTGTAACTCACGAAACTATATAAATATATTAAAAATTTGTTAAAGGGTAATTTTTCTCTTCGTTTTTTGTTCTTTTATAAAAATGAAAGTTATAACAAATGAGCTTTTGTTAAATTGTTTATTTTCTGTCGGATGACACTACTTTTGACTCGACCACCACGCCTACGAGTCACGATTCATAAGTTATGTCGGACAAATAAGATTGCACTCCAACCAAATGGCTTTTTGCCTGATAGAAGAGTGAAGGGGTGATATAGTTGTAGATTTTAGTTGACTTTAAGTAACAAGAAAAGAAAACAAATACAACAAAAATTGTTATATTTTGACGCATTTATTATAGGGACTAACATATGTATAACAAAAAAACATATGCACAACAAACAATACTTATCATATCAGGTCGCTTCTTGTAGTGATTCAATCCTTCATTTTCCCCGCCACGCCTTTCTTTCCAAATGACCGGTGATTAGGTCTTTGTGCCACAAAGAAGTATGATTCTTTTTTTGTTTCATATGCAACGATACAACAATAAATATCGATCTTGCAGGCGATTGATTTGGTTAACTTGGGACGCGATCGAATGTCTTCCACAACAACACGATCGATATGAAATCGATCGCCAGATAGCACGATCGAGTGTGAATCGCCTCTATTGGGGCTAGCCTCACCTCTTGCACTTTTGCACATGTACTTCATTGATGTGCTACGTCATACGTGTGTACAAGTTTTAAATTTATAAAAAATGATTTATCAATTTTACCAATAACACATACGAGCAAACGCACTCGTCCATTATAGCAAAATTGTGATGGTAAGTCGTGATCGTTCGCAGGGATTTGTGAGTCGGATTGCAATTAACCATATTAGCACATTAGAGTAGTTCAAAACGTATTTTGTTGAGATAGAAACATGTTTGTCATGTTAGCGTGACATAAATACCCAAAAATAATTAAGATGGCCCCAAATTTTTACATACTTTCAAAAGTGTGTAAAGTGATATTATTTTGTAGTGATATTTTTTGGTACGCCATCGATCTATCTTTTTTTAAATTTTCGGTCTTCGGTCCGATTCGGTCTTACACAAAACCGACTATTATGCTTTGTTGGACCATACCTAACACGGACATGGACCGAACATTTCGGTCCGAACTTTTAAACCAAATAGGTTTTTGGTTCGGTCCGGTCCGGTTTTCAGACCGTGACCAACCCTAATAATAGCAATCAATTTTTGTCGATGTTCCGGTTAAGCCATATAAACTTTATATTAAGTGCAAAAATAATCTAATTTAAATATTGTGTCAATGTAGTGTAAACTAGTTATAAATTCTGTGAACGCATAGGGTTTTAACGTAGCGTTTTTTAAATAATAAATATTCTTTTAGGATATACGACTTTATTTGACGTTTGGATGAATTGATTTTATTTTAACATCAATTTTGTCTAACTATTGAATGCCAAAATGCGAACTATGTGTCAATAAACTTCTTTTCAAAAGCTCAAGAAATTACCTTTTTTAGTATGCCCCTTTTAATTTATTTTTCAAAAAAAATTTGCACCGTTAGTCTTTAGGACTAACGATGCAATTTATTTCTGAAAATAAATTGTGTCGTTAGTCTTTAGGAGTGCCGATGCAAATATTCTCTCTTCTGTTAGAAGATAACGGAGAAATAATTTGCACCGTTAGTCCTCATTGACTGACTTTACTAACGGAGGGATGGTTTCGTGCCAACTTTACTAACGGAGGGATGGTTTTGTGCCGAAAAAAGTTTAGGTATATAAAGCGAGACACATAACAAACCACATGATGTATTTTGGACTTTACTTTATTTATAAAAGTCTAGTTAATGATTTGTCATTATATTGTGTCAAAATAATGTTCATTTTAAAAGTCTATAGTTTCGTCTTTTTGTCAGGTTTAAAGATAATAACTATTTTATTATTTGTAAAAGTCAATTTAAAAGAGTGTTCGTCTCCTTGTCGTTATTTTAGAAACTTATGTTTACGTAATATATCTTGGCAAGTGACCGGCGTGTTCTTGTTGAGATCTTTCGATCTAAAAGTTTTTGGCGAATCATGTATTTTAGGTTATTATGTTCTTTTTTACAATAAATTTTCAAATGTCAAAAATTTCATGTGACATATTTCAACTTTTTAACTAATGACGATCTTTTTTATTCTACAATTATGATAATAAATATTTTAGTGAGCAATGTTTTTTCGTCGTTCAAAATATCTATTTGATTCATATAAAACTAAGTTTATGGATACGGGTGTTAAATAAATCTGTGAAACCGACAAACCAATCCGACCCGCTCAATCCGAAACAACAAAAAACGACAACTAAGAAAAATCGAATCAGAGAAAACCGGAAATCAGATAAACCATCTTATCGCGGTTCGATTTTAGTTTTTATTTTAAATAGAGTAAACTACACCGTTCGTCCTTGTGGTATACGTTGACCATCAAGTTTCGTCCCTTGACCAAAAAAATTGCATCGTTGGTCCTTAACCCCGAATCGTTAGTCATCGTTGGTCCCTCACACTAACTGATTGGACTAGCAGGCGTTAAGCCTGTTAAGTGGAGGGTATTTATGTCTTTTCCCACCCACACCACCCACACCACCCCCACCAACACTTAAAACCATATTCGATTCTTCCTTTTTGCTTTTCTCGCTTTCTCTCTCCATTTCGCTTCTCTCTCTAGAAATAATCCCCAAACTTGCAAATCATTCAATATCTCTGTATGATGATATCTCTGTATTTAATTTAACATATCCAACTAACTAATAAAATATGAAAGTTTTGTCCTAATCCCACAATATTCTTATTCTAGTTTGGATGACTTTGTAACATTTCTCATCAATTTCCTGTGACTTGATCATTCATCTCTTACCTCTAGACAAAACCAGAAAAACCTCTTCATTACATCATCATCATCATCATCATCAATCATGCAACAACCAGGCGATTATTCATATTACCCCACCACCAATTACCCTCCTCAATTAATGATTTTGCTTGTGACCCTTGAAGAGGTATGGGACCCGTGAACCTGTTTTTTGAAAGATCCACATGGGTCAAACTCATTGAAGTGAATAACCCAAGCGGAATTGACCCGTCAAGTTCATTCATTCATGCTTAAGCGGAATTAACCTGTCGGGGCCTATGAATGTGAATATTAAAAGTGTCGACGCGATTATGGCTATGATTGTTAGGAAAATGAAGAGACGGCGTTCGGGTAGTAAGGGGGTGTTATTGTTGTTGCCTTTCATTTTTTTGTGTTTTTTTGAGGAAGGAACCAATGGGAAATGGGAGTTAAGGGAGATCTATGAGTTTCGGTGTGTGACAGAGGAAAGATCATATACATGATGGGGTCAACTTAACTTCATTGGTCAATGCATCTCAATGTCTTTGAAACATTTTTGGATATTAATTTTGAGGAATATTTTGCCATAAAGAATAAGATATTTTTGTATAAGTTTACTCAAAGAAGGTAATACAGATCGAGTACTACTTGCAAAACTCGGTTCAATCTGTTAAATATATTAGATCCAACCAAGGTCATAGCGGATTAGAGCAAAGCCACTTAGGTGTCTTTTTTTTTTTTTTTAAACATGATGGTGGCGGTGATTAGTATTTGTGGGTTTTGGTACAGTGTTTCTGGATGTTGATTTTGGAGATTGTGAAGGTGTTAATGGTGGTGATGAAGATGAATATATGAAGAATTGTTGGAGATGTTAGTGTGTGGTGATGGTTGAAAATGAAAGTAACTAAAAGAAGATAAAGTTAAAAGTGAGGGGTAAAAAGACTAAAATACCCTCACGTGGGTATCACATGTGAACAGATAACGAGCGTTACTGAAGACCGTTAGTGTGAGGGACCAACGATGACTAACGATTCTGGGTTAAGGACCAACGATGCAATTTTTTTGGTCAAGGGACGAAACTTGATGGTCAACGTATACCACAAGGACGAATGGTGTAGTTTACTCTTTTAAATATTAGCGGTTACCCGAATCGAAACGTGTTTTATAGGCACATTTTCGTTAACGTATAAAATTTAACCATGTGAAATAGTTAACCTTGTGAAATTAGAAAGGCCAAAACCAACCTTAGTGCAGTTAGCAAAATTTAGTTCAAACAACAACTTAATTTTAGCTCTAACAGTAGGGGTGGAAACGAGCCGAGCCGCTCGTGACAAGCTCGGGATCGGATCGTTAAAAAGCTCGAACGAGCCGAGCCTAAACGAGCCGAGCCTAAACGAGCTCGAGCCTAAGTTTAGGCACATTTAATAATAGAGCTCGAGCCCGAGCTCTATACAAAAAGCTCGTTTAGGCTCGCGAGCCTAAACGAGCCCTAGAAATATATATGTGTATGTAACACCCCAAAAACGACAACATTTTTTTTTTTTTTTTTTAAGCACTTGATGGTATTAGTCTAAAGTAGACCCTTTTTAATTCTGAAAAAGACTCATTTTCTGCAGACCCTTGAAATAGACCCATTTATAGTCTAAACTCTAAAGTAGTCCCATTTTCCCTGCACCCTAAAATAGACCCATTTATCTAAAATGGACCCATTTCCTGCACACTAAAAATAACTCATTTAGGTCTACAATAGACTCATTTACATCTAAAATGGACCCATTTTCTGTTAATCTAAGAATGACTCATTGAGTCTAAAATAGACTCTTTTACCTCTAAACGGACCCATTTACGCACACTTTCATATTTTGACCCATTTTCACAACAAACAACCATTACCACTTCATTTCACATCAAACCTATCCAAAACCATTAATATAACATAATACATTGTTTACAAGACCAATCGACCCATTGTAACCCAAAATGGGTATAAACATATGTTATGCCAAACACCCATTTAGCTTTTACTAATAACACTTAAAACACACTTTGACACAACTTTTGACCATCAAAACTTTACGAATACTTTGACATATGTTATGCCACTTGACTACACTTTCCAATCCATTAATGACTCACGGGGGGTTCCAACATAACACTTGAGCTCGGCATCCTATACTAAGCTCCTAAATGCATACTATCTTCTATCCTTGCATATCAATCCTTTAATCCATATCATCACAGCCATCCATAAAAGTATGCCAACCTACAAAATGGTTAGACACTAAACCGTAAGCACGAATGCTTAGTAAGTAAAACAATTATAACATAACATCATAACTCATTCACACATTGGGCATCATAATCCATTTATTTCATCACAATACTAAACATAACACATACCTTAGCCACTTCAAGCCTTATCATTACATCACAACCTTTCCTATATACTTACACTAATCCAACTCAACTCTCAGTCTCTTTTGCTAGTTATGCCAAACTAGTCTTACGTCTACTTCTCCACCACACAATCATTCAAACACTTTCAAATAACCTCATCATAACATTCATATAACACATAATGTAAGAAATCATTATAACATCAAATCATAACTGTTTTACTTACCTTAAATCCAAGCTAAGCCAACAATCATTATTTCAACACCATCATCATCATCCTTCACCATCATCAACAAACCTAATAATACATATAACTCAATACTATCAACAAGGGTTTATATAACCCACCATAACTTACTCATCATCCTTTCCATATCATCATATGATCATACTTTGATCATATGATGATTACCCACTTAACCCATGACCTTGAGTCCTTGACCTCAATAATCACTAAGAGAAAGCTACTTACTTGTGGTGATCTTTGCTAGGAAGGACCCTTAGCATAATCTCCTCATCATCTTCTTCCTACCCTTCCAAGCTACTCTTGTCCCTCCATTTTCTTATCAAAAACCGGACACATACAAACACAGCCAAGAAAGGTGTGGAAATGTCTAGAATAATATGGATAGCTACATATATACTTGCACAACCTTGGCCATAAGGCAAGCTTGGTCCCTCTAGTTCCATTCATTTTACTTTGGCCACAGTACTTAATAATAACACTTTAATACTAGGCCACATTAGTCCCTTAAGTTATGCATCATAACTTCCAAAACTACGTTACACATTCGTTGACTATTAGGTTGACCATCGGGTTTGACTAGCCAATCCCGTTAAGTCCTTAGTCAATTCCATCTAGGGTGGGGCCTATTTGTATTTCAGAAATGGGTCTAACAATTCTACCCCTTATTTAGATTTCGTTCCCGAAATCTCTCGTCTATTACTATCCAAAATTGATTCTCAACATGCACCCGTTCTCATACTTTCAAATCATTAGTCATTTCATTGCAACGATCTAGATGATCTTGCAATTCTATTCTTACTATAATACAATCATTACTCATAATCCACTATAAACAAAACTTCACATCACAGGCTTATCTAAAACTTCCCACAATGACGACTTGTCATCCGGAAACGTCTACTATTTGACTTTATATAAGTCAAACTTCAATGCAATTTCACGTCATTCATTAATGCACTAACATGACCTTAAGTCATAAACTGGTCTACTTCGCATTCTACTTAATGCCAAACGCATATCTACTTCACAGCTAGCAATTTATTTCAAATTTATATAAAGTACCATCTAAACGGCACTCTCATAAACCTTTACCACTCATTACTTAAGCAATCTTCTTGCTAAATTCTAGGAATGCTTACTTGTCATCTCCTCAACTTAATGAACAACTCATTCTAGGCGTCTACCTTAAGGTTTCGCACATGACCTTAATGCCATTATAAATTTCCATCCATACTAATCTCATTTCTTATAACGTCTAACTTGTTTTAGCTTTCACTTTCCATTCTCTACCCATACTCATGCCATATCGGATACACATAAGCCCACTCATTTACAATTCGTTATTACATAAAAAGGCGTCCCAGACTATGTAAGTAAGGAATCATAAACTTATGGTTAGGTGATTTACAATTTCTTTATTTAAATGAAAAGGCGTCCCAATCCATCTAAATAAGGAAATTGCAAATCATCCTACTTACGTACTTCCGACACAACAATCATACTTACTTTTCTTTTCATTCTTTTCTAGCCTGGGATCCAATCTCTCTAACTTCTCATCCATGCCATAAAGGCAAGCTAAACAACATGCCAAAAAGGCAAGCTATACAATTATGCCATGAAAGGCAAGCTAACAACCATGCCATAAGGCAAGCTATACAACCATGCCATGAAAGGCAAGCTAACAACCATGCCATAAGGCAAGCTATACAACCATGCCATGAAAGGCAAGCTAACAACCATGCCATAAAGGCAAGCTATACCACCATGCCATGAAATGCAAGCTAGGCTATCCCAAAGAATACCAACGTACATGCCATAAGGACAAGCTATCAACCATGCCAAAAGGCAAGCTAAGCTACCCCGAAGGATACTTCCACACATGCCAAGGATATAGGCAAACCATGCCGGTGAAGGCAAGCTAACAACCATGCCATGAGAGGCAAGCTAGGCCATTCTGAAGGATGCCAAAACACATGCCAAAAAGGCAAGCTGGGCTATCCCGAAGGATACCAAAACTAGAGCATTGGATCCAAGCTATGTTTACTTTAACATCTTTACTCGTTTTATCTTTCATGCATTTTTCTCATAAAGTACACGCTATCACTTTCTTAATTCTCATTGCCTTAAGCAATCTCAACATTCACTATCATATTTACTTTCATCTAGATAGGTTTCTATATAACACTTGCCAATTTTTATATTTGCATTTCCACAATGCAATAATATCATTAATCCGTCAACCCCAAGTTAACCCACACTTTCACCATGTGCCTTCTTTATTTTAGACAAGTTTTGCATGATACTTGTCCATTTAAAATTTACACATCTATGTGTGTTCTTATTACGCACTTTTACTATTATCCATCAACCCCTTGTTGACCATATTATCAATTCATACTATCATTTCATTTAGCATACTCAACTAACGCATATAAACCTTACATGTGTTTGTTCTATGACATTCTCATTAATCTCATCATACACATTCCAATATATTAACATGATTATATTCATGTTTTACAATTCTTCGGCGACTTCATATCGCTTATGAATTCTAGCGCAATCTATATCTCATTCATCACTTTACTCATTACGCTGAACATCCATTTCTAGCATGTTTCACTTATCATGTTTTATATATAACATGATATTATCACGTCTTAATCACACACTTTACCTTATCATGCTCAACATTTATTACTTTATCTCATGTTTTCAAAGCATCTATGCTTTATCAAACACTTATAATACTTCTTAACTTTTTCACATATCAATATGGTTTATCAACCTTTTAGCCACCATTTGGTCATCACGCATAATGTGGCAATTATAAATTATATTAAATCTAATCCATGCTTCACGCAACTTCTATCATCAACCAATATTCGCTCAATAAATATTACTCGCACATATCAATCAAGTCTTACATATTATGCATTCCAATGCATCTATCTTATTTCGTACAATTCTATGTACCATGCTATCAAACACAATCTCATTCTACTTAGACATATAACCAACTACCATAGACTTAACATCGCACCCACGATAACACTTTAACACTTAACACTTATCCAATAAGTTTTAAAACATTCATAATCAAAATCAAATCATATAGTCTATGGCTCTTATATCACATCGCACAATCGTCTATGTCTAAGCACCAACATTCTAATTAGTCGCAAATATTAGTCTACCTTATAACTAAGGCATCATAAAACTTTAATTCACTCCTTAGCCCATATCTAATACCACTTACCATTCTTACTCGCATTCCATTACCATTACTCTATCATACATTCATAATCACAATATAATCACCGGCACCAACCGAGGTGCACAACTAACTAATTATTCAAGCAATTTAAGTCTTTCGCGGACTTACATCTCATACACATCAACATTATAACACACATTCATCACTTATCATCAATAATCTCATCTCACAAAAGACATAATCCATCTCATACTTAACGATTACTTTTCGCATCACTAACACTTACGTTCAACGCTTCTATGAGTGGTTTAAGACTAGGCAACCTATAGTGGAAACCTAATTCACTTAAACCGAAGCTCTGATACCAAGTTGTAACACCCCAAAATGACAACAGTTTTTGTTGTCTTTTTTTTTTTTTTTTTTTTTTTTTTTTTTAACACTGATGGTATTAGTCTAAAGTAGACCCTTTTATACTTTGAAAAAGACTCATTTTCTGCAGACCCTTGAAATAGACCCATTTATAGTCTAAAGTAGTCCCATTTTCCCTGCACCCAAAAATAGACCCATTTATCTAAAATTGACCCATTTCCTGCACACTAAAAATAACTCATTTGCAGTCTAAAATAGACTCATTTACATCTAAAATGGACCCATTTTCTGTTAATCTAAGAATGACTCATTCGGTCTAAAATAGACTCTTTTACCTCTAAAATGGACCCATTTTCTGCACACTTTCATATTTTGACCCATTTTCACAACAAACAACCATTACCACTTCATTTTCACATCAAACCTATCCAAAACCATTAATATAACATAATACATTGTTTACAAGACCAATCGACCCTTTGTAACCCAAAATGGGTATAAACATATGTTATGCCAAACACCCATTTAGCTTTTACTAATAACACTTAAAACACACTTTGACACAACGTTTGACCATCAAAACTTTACGAATACTTTGACATACGTTATGCCACTTGACTACACTTTCCAATCCATTAATGACTCACGGGGGTTCCAACATAACACTTGAGCTCGGTATCCTATACTAAGCTCCTAAATGCATACTATCTTCTATCCTTGCATATCAATCCTTTAATCCATATCATCACAACCATCCATAAAAGTATGCCAACTTACAAAATGGTTAGACACTAAACCGTAAGCACGAATGCTTAGTAAGTAAAACAATTATAACATAACATCATAACTCATTCACACATTGAGCATCATAATCCATTTATTTCATCACAATACTAAACATAACACATACCTTAGCCACTTCAAGCCTTATCATTACATCACAACCTTTCCTATATACTTACACTAATCCAACTCAACTCTCAGTCTCTTTTGCTAGTTATGCCAAACTAGCCTTACATCTACTTCTCCACCACACAATCATTCAAACACTTTCAAATAACCTCATCATAACATTCATATAACACATAATGTAAGAAATCATTATAACATCAAATCATAACTGTTTTACTTACCTTGAATCCAAGCTAAGCCAACAATCATTATTTCAACACCATCATCATCATCCTTCACCATCATCAACAAACCTAATAATACATATAACTCAATACTATCAACAAGGGTTTATATAACACACCATAACTTACTCATCATCCTTTCCATATCATCATATGATCATACTTTGATCATATGATGATTACCCACTTAACCCATGACCTTGACCTCAATAATCACTAAGAGAAAGTTACTTACTTGTGGTGATCTTTGCTAGGAAGGACCCTTAGCATAATCTCTTCATCATCTTCTTCCTACCCTTCCAAGCTACTCTTCTCCCTCCCTTTTCTTATCTAAAACCGGACACATACAAACACAGCCAAGAAAGGTGTGGAAATGTCTAGAATAATATGGATAGCTACATATATACTTGCACAACTTTGGCCATAAGGCAAGCTTGGTCCCTCTAGTTCCATTCATTTTACTTTGGCCACAGTACTTACTAATAACACTTTAATACTAGGCAACATTAGTCCCTTAAGTTATGCATCATAACTTCCAAAACTACGTTACACATTCGTTGACTATTAGGTTGACCATCGGGTTTGACCGCCAATCCGTTAAGTCCTTAGTCAATTCCATCTAGGGTGGGCCTATTTGTATTTTAAACGGTATAATAAATATATATATTTACTATACGTATAACCGTGTTAACGAGCCCGAGCCTTGTGTTAACGAGCCGAGCTTTGTGTTAACGAGCCGAGCTCGAGCTCAAAATGTGAGGCTCAAAACGAGCTCGAGCTCGAGCTTTTTATATATAAATAAGCCGAGCTCGAGCTCTGGCAGGCTCGGGCTCGGCTCGGCTCGTTTTCACCCCTAGCTCTAAGTATCATTAATAAAATTTGGCATAACCAAATTTGGTATAACAATATTTAACTCCTAAAAGAATAATCCTTATTAACAGCCCAACTCAGACTTTCGGATAGGTTCAATATTAATCAAAAATTTCGGTTGAGTATTCAAGCTAGCCCAAATCCACCATTGACCAATTATGACCCAAGTACTGATGTATAATAAGTGCTTGCCTTTTTTTTTTATTCCGTAACCCTAATCTCATTTCTTCCATATGCAGCCCCCATCGTCTTACACCTATTTAATCTAATCAACACACATAGCCTCCATCAACATTACACAACCAAACACAGCAAAAACTTCATTCTTTCAGCTGCTCGAACACCCAAACAGATACCCTTAAAACTTTAAAAGATTATATCTTCACTCGATCGAACTATAAATAGTCCAAACCCATTGTTTATGCTTTAGGAGACCATGGTTAATCACTCAAACGAACACATACAAACAACAGCTTCAAAAGGTCTTGGGTAGGTTGTTTTAATTTTATTCTTGTGTTTGTTTAAACGAAACAAATATCGAATAAAACATTCTTGTTTTTGTTCTTTATTTAATATTTCAAATATTAAAGGAGCTATGCTCTTCAAAGATCAATGATGGTTTTGTTTTCGAGTATAAAAGATCATTAAAGGTCTTGTAGTCTCATGAGATATACACTAAGAAAACATAACTGAGATCTTTATTGTTACTTTTCCATTTTTGGTTTGAGTCAATTAGATGTTTCGAAGTGAATTTTGTCGTTTGAGATTTAGGATAGATTGGATTTGTTGTTGTTGAAGTGTTTGTGATGAATATTATCCGTTCCTCTCTTAGTCTTCTTCTCTTTTCATTTGACTTTCTTAACTAATTTTTTATATTTCTACATTCCCAAGTTTTTAGTCTAAATAGTATTTTGCTGATTTTCAGGTTTTATATGGAGGGAAAGGCATGCATATATTTAAAAGATTTTTATTGAAGGAAGCATGGATATGGAGAGGGGGAAACATGTCTGCACCAAGAAAAGTCATTAAAAATATTGACTATATTAATATTTTGGAAACTTAATTATATTATACATTGTGTTAAATAGTTGTATTTTTGAGTGAAGAGATATTTTTAATAGTGTATTGAATGTATTGGATGAGTAGTGTTTTTTTAGTTTATTTGTGCTTTAAATACTTGTAAATAATGCTTATAAGCTAGTATTTGCTTAAAAATCTATTTTATGAAGTCTTAAAAAATTAATTAATATGAGGGAAGTGTCTTCCTCTATTATAATGTAGTATATATTTGTACATTATGTTTTACATTTTGTATTAATTGGTGATGGGGTGCATTAATTGTATAGAAGGAAAACTATTATTTGTATTTATACATTGTGATTTACATACTTGGACATTGTGCTTTACATAGTAGTATTTGCTTAAAATTTAATTTTGGAAATCTTAAAAACATTAAAAACCTAAATAGGAGAGAGGGTCATCCCTCCATTATAAGTAATATAGATAAATGTAAATTTATAATGAAAATTGGGTATATTCTGTTTGTATATTCTCAATTTACCAAGTCTTAGACTTTTTCGGAAAATAACTAAATATATATTAACCTATATCTTTTACCAATTTGTACCCATCTCGTCTCTAACGGTTCAAAAACCATTTCAAGGTCCATAAAAATATAGTCTTACTAATATTGCAGTTTTTCTTATAAAAGTATAGTTTTCGTCGTAACTTCAAAATAGCGTAACTTTCTCGTTTTAAGTTCGTTTTTAGTGGTTCAATCGGCCACGTTTAGCTTACAGTGTCTATTTTCGGTTTTTCTATCTTATTGTTGAAAAACTTAAAATCATTTTGGTATGGTTCCGACGTTCTAACTACGTTTTCAATCGCAAATAACAACTTCAATCTAAAACTAGTTCTCTTCCACTAATTGTTATCATTTCCTCAACCAATAACAACTCCAAACTAACCTAGTTTTACTTCCACCAGTTTGTAATAACAACATCACGTTATCAAGTATATAAGTAAAATGAACAACAATTAAGCCGCAATTGCAACACATGTAAACTTTGTACATGTAATTAAACACAAAAAGACAAACACAAACATGATGATATTCCTACGTTGAACTCTCGTGTGATGTGGCGTTAAATGTTTGGCGGTTGGTTCGTATTTGGGTGGGCATGAATATTCCTACGTTGAACTCTCATTCAGATTGGGAGTCTTGGGTTTGATAACTTTCGGGCCTCTACCGAAGTTAAGCTTCGTATGAAGGTGATTGCCGCGACTACTTGGTGGTTTCTTTGGAAGCATCGGAACTCAGTCACAGATAGCTCTCAATGCAAGAGGAAATGTGATTTGTTTGATAGCATTCATCTTTTTTCTTTTTCCTGGTTAAATAGTAGAGGCTCTAAATGTTTAGTTTGGCCAGATTGCATTAAAAAACCGATGTAATCTTTTTCTAGCTCCTTGCTAGTTTCTTTTTATATTCAATTTTCCTGTTCAAAAAAAAAAAAAAAAAAAAAAAGGCACTTCGATATACTTACGATATTTTCTTTTTGAGTTTTGTTTTAGTGTATGAAGGTTTTCGAGTAATATAATACATACCCCCGTTCACTAGATCGTTTAAAATTGACAATATCACAACCATGTTCCCTTTGTAAGTTTATAAAACAAGTTAAAAGTGAACAATGGTGAAATTAACATAAAGAAAACACACTAAGTAATTTTCAACATCATATTCTTATTAGAAATAATTCAACAAAGAATCGTTACCCAAGTACTTGCGGAATAGTACTTGGGATTGAAATAAACAAAGTTGGGTGATTCTCTCTAAGCTCGGGGCTATGTCGAGCACAACTCTTAGAGCTCATTGAGCTATCTCGGGAACTAAGTTGTATTTGGAGGGTGAAAAGATGGCTTGCGTGTATGTGTTTTACAATTCACAAGCTTAACCTTTTCACTCCATCTCTTATGCTATTTATACATGTATGGTATTTGACTCTTTCCTAAGTGACAAGCGACATCATCTGAGAAGACAAAATCTTGATGTATTTTGTCTCATTCTAAAGACTATTCTAGGTAAGAGACAAGACTACTTTCCTAAGTTCGGTGATGACCTTGAGCACGATGTTTTGCTATTCGGGGAAAGTTGACTTTGGATGATAAGGACTTCGTCTTATCGATTCAACCTTTCCGCTTTGTCCGCTCTTTCTTGATCTTTACATTCTTGATCTTCTACTTGGTTTGTCTTGATGTAAAAAGTTGGATAGGAATCTTAGGGATTCGGTGAGTTATTGTCATCACTCTTGAATCCATCATCTTCTTCTTGACTCGGTCTTCACCCTTTAAGTTCCGCCTTCTTGGTGGAGACTTCTTCTTTGCCTCTTCTTGAGTATCACGAAGGCGACTCACCGAGAGACTATGCACTCGGTGACTGTTTGTGTTAACGGATTAAATACTTGGGCTATTTTCTATTCAAATCCTAGATTAAGGAGTTTGGGTATTCTTGAACCTTGGTCTCCCCTATTTGGATATACAAATAGCCTAAGTGGTTGATCGATGTAAGTGAGCAAGAGGCTTCTTCTTACCTTGAATGTACTAATGAATACAATAGGGAACACCGAGTAAATGAATAAAACATACATCGTTTATTGATCGATTACAAAGTTCCTATCACTAGTACAAAAGATAAAACAAAATGATGTCATTCGGATGGATACCCAATGCTTCAAGCTTCACTTTCTTGGTGATGAGTGTTTCCTGTCGGGATGGTCTCGATCTTGGCATTGGTCTTGTGCGAACACGATGTTCTTTGGGGATTGGATCGAGAGGCCACGAGAATATATAGCGATCATTGCGGCCACTCGGCTGATCAATGTCACTCCATCTTTGAAATCACGGGGTTCCATAGACATCAATGTGGAATAGCCCTCTTCGAGCTCTTCAATCACTAGGCAGTTCACAAAATTTACACCTTGGTGGTTTCTGTTGCAATCAAGGCGGGCACTTTGATCTCGGGTTGAAATCAACTCTTTTCCTTTTGCGGTGGAAGCTTGTGGTTGAGATCCTTGAGGTGCGATCAAAGCGGTGAATTCTTAGTTGGGTTGGTGCTTCCTCGACCTTTCATACCTTTTGCTAAGCATCTTCATCGACTCCTTGACCACCTTATTTTGCTTCTTTCCAATGATCGGACCAAGTTCATCAAGTTCGATGATCCCAAAGTCTTTGAACTTTAAGGATCATGAACCTCAAAGTGTCTTTTGTCATCTCCTCTGTAAACATTCATAGCCAATGGTTTGGTGTTGGGAATGATTTTGACATCGATGATTTTTGAGGAAGCCTTGGTGGTCATTGTCGATTATATTCTTTGATTACATTTTGCACGAGAGCTTGATTTTCTTTCTCTTTTCTTCATCTTGAGCTCTCATTCGACCATTGAAGCGACTGAGCTTCCATGAACTTCATCTGCTGACCCTTTTAAGCTTGCTTGCATCTATTCCACATTTTCGACTTCTTGGCAATCACTTGGGTCAATGCCTCCTTAGTCTTCTTATCATCCTCGACTTGTTTCAATTTTCTTTCTTCTTTGGCAAGGTGTTTGGTTATTTGTTGAGGAGTGAAGAGGTATTGATGTCACCGATTTTGTAGGGGATCCTCTCGGGCTCGATGGTTGTCGGTATGCCTTTGCCCTTGTCTGTCACGAGGAGGATGATGCAATGATGGGTGGTGGTGTTGTCATGATAGGTGTTGAGGCTATCGGTGTTGTTGTTGTTGTTGCTTGAGGTGGAAGTGATGAGATTGGTGCTGCGGAGGTCTTGATGATGATGATGTTTGAGTTGCTTGAGGCGGTGGTGTTTGCTCCCCTCGGTGTGAAGAGGAGTTTCTTGATATTCTCCCCTCAGCTGTTGCCGTAGCGTCGGTGAGGGCAAGAGTTGGAGTAGGTCTTGAGGGGGTGACCGGCTTGACTTTGAAGGCTGATAGATTTCGATCATCATGGCCTTTATTTCAAGTATCTGCTTGAAGACCGGTGACCTTTGCATCAAGTTTGCATGAGATAACTCAAAGCGGTCATTCGTGGACCAAGATTCCAAGCCATTGAAGGCGAGGCTGAGTCAAGGTAGCTACGAGTGTTTAGTGAGTCCATGGTGGTGCGAAGAGTGCAGGCGAAGTTTGAAGACCACGAACATTCGCGAGACTTGAGCATCTCTATAAGGTCGGTGAGCTGGATGAATTTTTGCATAAGCTTCGGTTGCCTCCGGCACTTTGGCATTGGAGCTGGGTCTTCTTTGGCGTCCACGATTTCATCAATCGTAACCCCATTATGCGAAGATGCTTGAGGAACTTAACCATGTGTTCATCGGTTGACAAGATGATGGTACATAAGATCTCGTGCTCATGAACATTTTCGTTGAAGGTGAGCACATCGGATCTCAGGTCGGCATAATGGCGGCGACCTCGGTGTGTTGATCCCAAAGCTGTTCGATAACCTGAAAACAATCTCCTTGAAGCCCTCTTGATCCAGCAACGAGTTGTCTTTCGGTGAGTGGATGAACATTGTCAAATCTTTTGAATTCGTCGGGTGGAAGATGAGGTGAGTCATTGTCTTGAGTTGAAAAGGTGACTCGATCTGCATTCTGTGGATCGGTGAGGCTCTTGTTCGATTTGAACCTCGGCGTCCACTTCTTCCCTGGCGATAAGATTTCTTCATCACTTTCGGCATAGTCATCATCGATTCTAGCATTTCGGTAACCTCGACAGCAGTTAACAAGGGGTGGGAATGGGTTCCATATCGGTGGTGGTATTGATCCTACGAGTCTTTGTCCCCGTGGACCCCTCGGACCTTGGTGGGAGTTTCCAGCGTCTTCTCGGGAGTCGGGATTGGTTTTGGGTTCCGTATCGGTGGGTTGTTTCTTTCCTCAGAGTCTTTGTCCCCAGTGACCCACGAGACTTGGTGGGTATTTCCAGTGCCTTTAGCGAGTCGGTGAATGTTGTATCCCTATCGGTGGATTGTTTGTATTCCCCGAGTCTTTGGGATCGATCGGTGTGCCCTCGGACAAAGGCTTGGATTTGCTAATGTCATCACCGGGCAAAGTGGGCGGCCCCTACCGGTGGGTTGTTTGTTTCCTACGGATCTTGGGAGTAGTAGGTGTGACCAAGGCCTTGGCTGTGATGTGTCGGTGTCCTTCGTTGTCACGGGGTGGTTGTTGCACAGTCGGTGGGTGTCTTTTTGGTCTCGGGTCTTTTGTGCCTCTTGGCGGTGCTCACGAAGCCTCGGGGCCACGAGACTTTGGTTTAGTCTTAGTCGATCGAGACTTCCCTTTTTCTTTTAAGCGGGGTTTGGAACCTTGATCCTCACAGTTGTTCTGACAACCATATGGGCCGTCAATTCTATAGGTGTGACAAGGGATGGGTCCTTTTGAAAGTTTGAAGGACTCGGGATGCGGGTAAATTTCAAATTTTTCATCACGAGTATAATTGGCACCCGATGTGATTGTAAAGCACAAGAGACAAACCTAGGATACGAAATATACTTAGTCCTAGTTTTGCTCTGTAGCTTCGTTACAAGATCACCGTAAATGATCTCCCTATGTCGACGGTGACCCCATTCATCGAGCGGTATGCCATCATCAGTGAATAGAGTTTTGTTCGGTGGATGAGTGGTTCCGCCGAGGACACGAATCACAAAAGTGAAAAGGATCCTCCAAGCCACGGGAATGAACTTTTAGTGGTGGGGTCTTGTCCAAAATGTGGGATCAAAGCGATTTGTTTTAACCCATCCTTCATTGTGGAAGGTTCGGGATGGGCGACATAAACACCTTTGTTGTAATCTAACCACATTGAAGTGCAAAAGTTTTGTAATCCGGGGTATATTGTTGCCCCCATTAAGGTGAACGATGAGATACTCCACAGTGGTCTAAGGTTATTCTCATCGATCGAAGGTGTCGGGTCAAAGGCTTTAGTGATTGCCCAAAACTCCACGAGGTAGTTTGGGTACACCACTTGAGGACACTTTACAAAGGCCGTTTTAGTGGGCGGTTGAATAAAAATTTTACAATGTCTTTATAGGTTGGGACATTTTGGGGTATTCAAAATTACCTATGACATTGTTTGTTTTGAATTCAACGTTTGATAGATCCCTACCATTGAGAAGCAAGCGGAGAGATTGTGTTCTAGCCATATCTTTTAAAGAAGTTTTAGGGTTTAAAAAGCGTTTGGCAAAACGATTAAAAATGTTTAGATCTCTCTAGTTAGTGATGAAAAACTTTTGTAAATGTTTACAAGAAAGGTTTTCAAAAGAGGTTTTGAAGGTTTTGAGAACACACAAATATTTGGATTTGAGAAAAGATTTTGTGAGTTTAGTTGCGAAATTGATTTGTGTGTGTTGTTTGTGTAGAAGAAGAGGGTATTTATAGAGTGATAAGAGGGTGTTTTGTGCACAAATGGAAAAACTAAGAGTAGGTTTTGAAAGACTTTTGAAATTCCCATTTAATGCTACCACTCCATTACCCATGATAAAAATCCGTTTTCAAGGGAGCAGTTGAGGTGTCTGATAAAAGTGCACCTTTGCGAGAGAAAAATATCAATTTGATATTTCTTGTGAGAGCAATAAATGCCAAGTGGGATGACGATAAGACAAAGAGACATATATTCCTTTATTAAATTGGCATAGTTACCAACCTAGGACATTAAAGTAGCGATACTTGGACCATTTAGTTACTCATTCAATGCTCTTTGTCAAGTGTCGGGGACCACGAATGAGTATTACTCATTCGGTGAGAGGTTTATTTTGGATTTTCGGGAGGATGAACCATGTCGAGAGAACTTCTTGAGATTGGTTTTCAAATACTTGACTTTCAATGTCAAGCATTCCCAGTCGACTTCGGTCTCACGAAGGTAGGCTCATCAAGGGTTTGGTGAAGATATCGGCCAGTTGATATTCGATAGGGATGAAATGAAGTTCTATGTCTCCTTTCATTATGTGATCCACGATGAAGTGATATCGATATCAATGTGTTTGGTTCTTTGGTGGAGGACGGGGTTGTTGGAGATTGCAATTGCACTAGTGTTATCACGGAAGATAGGCACCATTTTGTAATGGATGTCATAGTCATTGAGTTGACTTTTCATCCATAATACATTGTACTGACATCTGCTGCTGACTACATATTGACTTGGTGAGGACATAACCTTGATTGTTGCTTCTTTGCACTCCAACACACGGTTTTCCTCGAAATTAGCGGGACCACGAGGTACTTTTACATCCATGTTGCGGCCGGCATAATCGAATCGAGTAACCCTTGAGATCAAACCACGAGCATATTGGATAATATAGTCCAAGGTTTGGGGTTCCTTCAGTACCTGAGTATTCTTTTAGGCTGCGGTGAGGTGGGATTCTTTTGGATTGGTGATATCTTGCTATTAGGCAGTGAGAATTGTATATACGGTCTAGTAGCGGTTAGATACATCGATGAGCCAACAATCCCTCGAAATGAGTTTGATTGGTGATTTGCCGGTGAGATCGGGTCCAAGGTTGTTAGGTGGAACCATTGGTGTCTTCAACGAGGCATAGTCAAATATCTCATATTTCTTCAAGAGATTTACGGTGTATTTCTCTTGGTGATGGATATACCTTTATCGGTTTGCACGATTTGAAGTCCAAGAAAGTAAGTGAGTTCCCCATCATGCTCATTTCAAACTTCTTTGTCATTAGTTTTCAAGCTGTTTGCAAAGTTTGTAGTTTGTTGAGCCAAAGATGATATCATCAACATACACTTGGACTAGTATCACATCTGTTGGGTTCTATAGACAAGCGATTGTGTTGTCTATCTTTCCTCGACAAACTTGTTTTGTATCGGGAAGGCGAGAGAGTTTCATACCATGCCACAGGAGCTTGTTTAAGTCCATAAAGGGCTTTGTCAAGCTTCGAGACATAGTCGAGAATTCACTACTCTCAAAGCACGGAGGTTCTTGAACATACACATCTTCCTTGAGATCACCATTTAAGAATGCACTTTTAACATCCATTTGGTAGACCACGAAGTTCATGTATGTTGCATATGCAAGGAAGATCTGATGGCTTCCATTCTTGCAACGAGAGCAAATGTCTCATCATAGTCAATGCCTTCTTGTTGTTGTATCCTTTGGCTACAAGTCGGCTTTGTTTTTAATAGCGATGCCGTTTTCATCGGTTTTGTTTACGAAAACCCACTTCATTCCTATGACTACTACATCACGAGGACATTTGATCAAGGTCATGACCTTGTTTTTATCAAGCTGTTGCAATTCATCTTGCATGCTTTGAACCCGGCTTGGGTGTTTTAGAGCTTGATGACACTTTTGGGTTCAATGTCGATAGGTAATCGGCATATAGACATTCATTGGTGAAGCTGCGAGTTAGACTAGCGACCATGCTTCTAGTGAGCATGCCTCGGTGGGTTCACCAATGATGTTTACAAGCTCAATGTCACGAGATCTAGTCCACTTACTTTGTGGTCTAGGATGCGAGCTTGAAGATGTCCTTTGGGAGTTCGGATGTGAGTTCGGTGCAAGAGCCGCGGGATCATTTAGAACATCTGTTGAGATGTCTTGATCGAGTTGAGGATCATGAGTTCTGAGTTCACGATCATTTGGATCATTGTTACTTATCGGTGAGGGACGGTGATTATCAATGAATTCATTGATGGTTGGTTGGGGTAGGTTGTGGGGTAAGACATAATATGAGATGTCGACATCGACGATATGAGGAATTGAGTTCGATGTTGTACTCATCGGGAGGATATCTTGATGAGTTATCAATTCTATTTCCTCCTCTTGAGGTGTTGGTGAACTGATGCTTTCGGTACTTTCATCAAAGGTGACATGAAAGGTTTCCTCAACTTGTTGTCTCCTTGTGTTAAAAACCACGAAGGCTTTGGAGATCGGTGAGTAGCCTAAAAGTATCCATCATCGACTTTTGCATCAAACTTGCCTAGATGATCCTTGTGGTTGTGAATGAACACGGGACATCCAAACACATGAAAATAGGCGATGTCGGAAGTCTACCTTTGAAGATCTCATATGGGGTTTTATTATGTCTTTTGACAATGATTGACTGTTTTGAGTGTAACAGCGGTTTTGTTGCTTGATCGAGAAATGTTTTGAGAGGTGAGCCATTTAACATAGTTCTAGCGACCTCAATGAGAGTTCGTTTTTCCTTTCAACAACCCCATTTTGTTCGGGGTATAAGGAGATGAGAAATTTTGAGAAATTCCTTTTCATCACGAAACTCTCAAGTTCTTGATTTACGAACTCGGTGCCATTGTCGATTCGGTTGTTTGTGATAATGTCATTACGGTTTTCAATCTTCACGATGAATGACATTATTGCATCATTGCTGACTCTTTTTGAAAGAAAGTATACCCAGTGTATCTTGAGAATTCATCAACAATGACAAGTGTATACTTCTCATCTTTGGATTGATGCGGGATGAGCGGTCCAAAGAGATCCATGTGCGAGGAGGTGAAGGCGACTTTGATGGAGAAATTTTGTTTGGTTTTGAATGATGCTCTTTGGTGTTTACCCTTTTCACAGGCGAGCATGGTTTGTCTTTGCAAAGACCGGTGATGGTAAGCCAAGGACCTTGTTTTGTTTTGCCAAGTTGTTGAGGTTTTTGAAGTTTAAGTGTGAGAGTCTCTTATGCCACAGCCAATTGATAGTTTCGGTGGCTTTAGCAAGAGACACGTTCCATCTTGGGAGAGAGTTGACATGTCAAGCACATAAACATCATCTCTCTAGGAGCTATCAACACAACTTCCTTGTTGGCATTAAAAATGGTACCTTGTTTATCATTGAATTGTACAATGAATTTTGCATCACATAGTTGGTGACGCGATGAGATTGTATTTGAGACCATTGACATAGGCTATTCTAGAAAACTATTCCATTGCGGTTCTTGAACCATAACCTTGATGGGACATGATGAGTTATCACCAAATACTACCTTGGGCCTGGTTCCTTTACATACTTGTGCGGATATTCCTTCACACAGTCATGCTTCTTGAGCATCCTTTGTCTAGATGCCAAATAGGCTCCTGGCATGTCTGCACAAGTAGTAAAGCGAATTAGTTTCTCTTGTGACCCACTTACTAGTGGGCTTGGATCTCAAGGTCTCTTTGAAATTTGCAATCGACTCATGGTCGGTGGTTGTGTGCATGGTGCTACCACAAGTTTTGCATTTAGAGGTGAGGATGACTCGGTGACTACGGGTTGTTTGGAATTTCTCCTTGCATGAATAATCTTGTCATGTTGGGATGTCTCATGAGTGGATTACCGCATATATCACGGCATGTATTCATGAGACAATCATCGATGATGATCATTGAACCAGCGGTGAGGCGAGAGAGGAAAAGGTTTTGCTCTATTCTTTGGGGCAGTTTTGGAGGATGAAGCATCTTGATGACCAACTTTGGTATAGTTTGCTTGGTGACATCTTGTAGATGATCTGCGATCTGTGATCATCCTTTTGCGGATCATGCAAAAAGGATTCTATAGCGATTGTCGATGGTATGGGTGGTAATAATGACATAGCTCACACTTTTGTTTGTTTTGGAGGTTGACTTAGACTTTGAGGCGGAGGAAGGCGACTTTGTCTCCTTGATTGGTTCGAGGACCTTTTCAATGGATTCCATTTTTGATAAGCTTCCTCACAAGTTCGATCGATTCTTTGGATTTGGTCGACTTGATGGGGACGAGAGGATGATGAAGTCTCGGAGGAGTAGACTCTTGTTGGATTAGTTTTGCTTGTCTTTGAAGGATGGTTCTACCACGTCGGACCTTTCTTTTGGTGAATGAGGATTGAATTGTAGTGGAGTAAGCTCGAGCTTGGGCGGCACCACGAAGAGGTTTCGGTGGTGGGCGGTGCTTGAGATTACGCTTGAGACTCGAGAGATGTGTTCGGTACCTGCTGGGCGCATCGGAGTCAAGCATGCTCTTTAGAGCTTGACTTTCGAGCTCTAGAATCCTTCGAATCGAAGTTTGGAAGCTTACTCTCGGGATTAACTCGTTCAATCCATTCCTTTGGAATTTGAATCGACCAACATACTTGTAATCATGCCACGGACACAAATGGCTTAGGAGGCGGTCTTTGTTGAGAGAGTCGGGAGATGATCTTCACCTATGACTCTCTTCTTGCTCTCTTGGGGCTCCACGACATCAAAGACCACAGGATTCTTAGCGATCCAACTCTTAAGAATATCATTTGCCTTTTTAAGTTCATCTTGAAGATTACGATTTCTTTTAACTAGTTCGGTGTTTTGAATTTGCAAAGTGTGACCTCAAGCTTAGCTTGTTTTAAAATAAGCAATTCATCCCTACACTTATTCAATTCAAAACTTAACTTGTTGTACTTAGAAAAAGATTAGGTCTTTGCTCTTCTACAAACTTAAGGTCAACATTTAGATAATTCATATAAGGCGCCAATCGAGTCATCATCCATAGAAAGTAAAGTGTTTACCTTCTTCATTGTGATGTTGACCCATTCCCGTTCTAGCATGATTCTTCCCAACGACTAGCTTGTCTTCTTACGAGAGAGCCATTAGAGCAGCGACATGTACCATTTCATCATCCGATGAGATTGGCTCTTCATCGATCAAAGGTTTGACAACAAGGCCTTTGTTCTTCCCTGCGCAGATTGAACATTTTTGTTGTTTACGAGGGTGGCCTCAAGCAATGCAAGCTTAGCTTTTGCTTTCTTATACTTAGCTTCATAATCAATGGTTTTGTTAAGATCAGTTGTTTTGAACATTTTGATGAGGCGATAGATTTTTGGTTGAAATTTGCTAAAGCACGAAGATTGATTAGATCACGATGGTTTGTAAGAGGGTTGAAATTGTTTTGAAAAGCAGTCTTTTGCAAAATGGCCTCTTTTATGACACTTATAGCATTCGGTGTCTTGATTGCTTTAGCAGTTGAAAAACCTTTGTTTCTTTTATAAACCTTGAGAGTTAGCGAGGTGCCCTTTCTGAAATTGACATTTGGTCATTTAGGTACTCCTCACTTGATCTCTCATCGGGCTCATCATCGAGTTTTCTTGGAAATCTTGAACTACATTGTTAGAAAAGCGGTTGATATTGGTGATGAGGTAGTGGTGGGGACTTCTTGACTTCACGAGACTTCTTTAAGTCGGGGTATAAATGCATTGATGAGGTTTTCCTCATAGACAAATTTCCATAAATTTCGGGAAGCTCAAGATTTTGGATATGATTAGCATTCACAGTCCACGAGAGAAATTCAACCACTTCTCGGGAGGCTGTTTACAAAACCAACATTGATTTCATGCTTAGACAACAACACCATCATTTGAAAGTTCATTTAAAGAGTTTTGTATCGGTGTAAGTTTGAGAGAGAGTTTACGAGTCCTTAGCCACGAAGGTGTTATACTCGAGTTTGGTCCATTATCCTGTTTTCCTTGGTATCGGATGGTCCTTCATGACTATGAACTAGGTCATCGAGGTTTGCTTAGCGATACTACTGACTTATATGAGACTCCATAATATCGTCGGGAAGACAAGATATTATGATACTTTTGAGTCTTTGGTCTGGTTGACCACTCTCCTTTCATCACAGGTCCATTGAGCTTGAGGTTTGGGCAACCCTTGACGATCTTTGGGACAAATGGACCTTCATTTATGCACTTGACATAATAAGGTTCCATCGATCAAATAGCAAAGCATTCGCTTTTCCATTTGTTGAATTTGCCAACTTCAAGTCTAGGGCAACAATTTGAATAAGCTCCACCCTTTTATCGACTAGTTGGGGTACATCAATTTGACCATTTAGGATCCTAATTTAAAAACTTTTAGGCGGCCTAAAAGCAGTTTTATAATTAGCCTTGCTCGATACCACTTGTTGTTCCCGTTCACTATCGTTTAAAAGCAGTTTAAGTTTATAAAACAAGTTAAAAGTGAACTATGGTGAAATTAACATAAAGAAAACACACTAAGTAATTTTCAACATCATATTCTTATTAGAAATAAATCAACAAAGAATCGTTACCCAGTACTTGCGGAATAGTACTTGGGATTGAAATAACAAAGTTGGGTGATTCCTCTCTAAGCTCGGGCTATGTCGAGCACAACTCTTAGAGCTCATTTGAGCTATCTCGGGAACTAAGTTGTATTTGGAGGGTGAAAAGATGGCTTGCGTGTATGTGTTTTACAATTCACAAGCTTAACCTTTTCACTCCATCTCTTATCTATTTATACATGTATGGTATTTGACTCTTTCCTAAGTGACAAGCGACATCATCTGAGAAGACAAAATCTTGATGTATTTTGTCTCATTCTAAAGACTATTCTAGGTAAGAGACAAGACTACTTTCCTAAGTTCGGTGATGACAGAGCACGATGTTTTGCCATTCGGGAAAGTTGACTTTGGTTGATAAGGACTTCGTCTTATCGATTCAACCTTTCCGCTTTGTCCGCTCTTTCTTGATCTTTACATTCTTGATCTTCTACTTGGTTTGTCTTGATGTAAGAAGTTGGATAGGAATCTTAGGGATTCGGTGAGTTATTGTCATCACTCATTGAATCCATCATCTTCTTCTTGACTCGGTCTTCACCCTTTAAGTTCCGCCTTCTTGGTGGAGACTTCTTCTTTGCCTCTTCTTGAGTATCACGAAGGCGACTCAGCGAGAGACTATGCACTCGGTGACTGTTTGTGTTAACGGATTAAATACTTGGGCTATTTTCTATTCAAATCCTAGATTAAGGGTTTGGGTATTCTTGAACCTTGGTCTCCCCTATTTGGATATACAAATAGCCTAAGTGGTTGATCGATGTAAGTGAGCAAGAGGCTTCTTCTTACTTGAATGTACTAATGAATACAATAAGGAACGAGTAAATGAATAAAACATACATCGTTTATTGATCGATTACATAGTTCCTATCACTAGTACAAAGATAAAACAAAATGATGTCAATTCGGATGGATACCGATGCTTCAAGCTTGACTTTCTTGGTGATGAGTGTTTCCTGTCGGGATGGTCTCGATCTTGGCATTCGGTCTTGTGAGAACACGATGTTTCTTTGGGATTGGATCGAGAGGCCCGAGGAATATAGGCGATCATTGCGGCCACTCGGCTGATCAATGTCACTCCATCTTTGAAATGCGGGGTTCCATAGACATCAATGTGGAATAGCCCTCTTCGGGCTCTTCAATCACTAGGCAGTTCACAAAATTTACACCTTGGTGGTTCTGTTGCATTCAAGGCGAGCACTTTGATCTCGGGTTGAAATCAACTCTTTTCCTTTTGCGGTGGAAGCTTGTGGTTGAGATCCTTGAGGTGCAGTCAAAGCGGTGAATTCTTAGTTGGTTGGTGCTTCCTCGACCTTTCATATCTTTTGCTAAGCATCTTCATCGACTCCTTGACCACCTTATTTTGCTTCTTTCAATGATCGGACCAAGTTCATCAAGTTCGGTGATCCCAAAGTCCTTTGAACTTTAAGGATCATGAACCTCAAAGTGTCTTTTGTCATCTCCTCTGTAAACATTCATAGCCAATGGTTTGGTGTTGGGAATGATTTTGACATCGATGATTTTTAGGAAGCCTTGGTGGTCATTGTCGATTATATTCTTTGATTACGCTTTGCACGAGAGCTTGATTTTCTTTCTCTTTTCTTCATCTTGAGCTCTCATTGCGACCATTTGAGCGACTGAGCTTCCATGAACTTACATCTGCTGACCCTTTTTAAGCTTGCTTGCATCTATTCCCCATTTTCGACTTCTTGGCAATCACTTTGGTCGATGCCTCCTTAGTCTTCTTTTCATCCTCGACTTGTTTCAATTTCCTTTCTTCTTTAGCAAGGTGTTTGGTTATTTGTTGAGGTGAAGAGGTATTGATGTCACCGATTTTGTAGGGGAATCCTCTCGGGCTCGATGGTTGTCGGTATGCCTTTGCCCTTGTCTGTCTGAGGAGGATGATGCAATAATGGGAGGTGGTGTTGTCATGATTGGTGTTAAGGCTATCGGTGTTGTTGTTGTTGTTGCTTGAGGTGGAAGTGATGAGATTGGTGCTGAGGCTGGTTGATGATGATGATGTTTGAGTTGCTTGAGGCGGTGGTGTTTGCTCCCCTCGGTGTGAAGAGGAGTTTCTTTGATATTCTCCCCTCAGCTGTTGTTAGTAGCGTCGGTGAGGGCAAGAGTTGGAGTAGGTCTTGAGGGGTGACCGACTTGACCCTTGAAGGCTGATAGATTTGATCATCATGGCCTTTATTTACGAAATGTCTGCTTGAAGACCGGTGACCTTTGCATCAAGTTTGCATGAGATAACTCCAAAGCGGTCATTCGTGGACCAAGATTCCAAGCCATTGAAGGCGAGGCTGAGTCAAGGTAGCTACACAGTGTTTAGTGAGTCCATGGTGGTGCGAAGAGTGCAGGCGAAGATTGAAGACCACAGAACATTTGCGGACTTGAGCATCTCTATAAGGTCGGTGAGCTGGATGAATTTTTGCATATGCTTCGGTTGCCTCCGGCACTTTGGCATTGGTATTTGGGTCTTCTTTGGCGTCACGATTTCATCAATCGTAACCCCAGTATGCGAAGATGCTTGAGGAACTTAACCATGTGTTCATCCGGGTTGACAAGATGATGGTACATAAGATCTACGTGCTCATGAACATTTTCGTTGAAGGTGAGCACATCGGATCTAAGGTCGGCATATGTGGCGGCGACCTCGGTGTGTTGATCCCAAAATTGTTCGATAACCCGAAAACAACCTCCTTGAAGCCCTCTTGATCCAGCAACGGTTGTCTTTCGGTGAGTGGATGAACATTGTCAAATCTTTTGAATTCGTCGGTGGAGGATGAGGTGAGTCATTGTCTTGAGTTGAAAAGGTGACTCGATCATGCTCTGTGGATCGGTGAGGCTCTTGTTCGATTTGAACCTCGGCGTCCACTTCTTCCCTGGCGATAAGATTTCTTCATCACTTTCGGCATAGTCATCATGATTCTAGCAATTCGGTAACCTCGACCTTGATTAACAAGGGGTGGGAATGGGTTCCATATCGGTGGTGGTATTGATCCTACGAGTCTTTGTCCCCGTGGACCCCTCGGACTTGGTGGGAGTTTCAGCGTCTTCTCGGGAGTCGGGATTGGTTTTGGGTTCCGTGTCGGTGGGTTGTTTCTTTCCTCGAGTCTTTGTCCCCAGTGACCCTGAGACCTTTGGTGGGTATTTCAGTGCCTTTAGCGAGTCGGTGAATGTTGTATCCCTATCGGTGGATTGTTTGTATTCCCACGAGTCTTTGGGATCGATCGGTGTGCCCTCGGACAAAGGCTTGGATTTGCTAATGTCATCTTTGGGCAAAGTGGAAGCGCTCCCCTACCGGTAGGTTGTTTGTTCCCTACGGATCTTGGGGAGTAGTAGGTGTGACCAAGGGCCTTGGCGTGATGTATCGGTGTCCTTCGTTGTCACGGGGTGGTTGTTGCACAGTCGGTGGGTGTCTTTTGGTCTCGGGTCTTTTGTGCCTCTTTGGCGGTGCTCACGAAGCCTCGGGGCCTGAGACTTTGGTTTAGTCTTAGTCGATCGAGACTTCCCTTTTTCTTTTTAAGGCGGGGTTTGGAACTTGATCCTCACAGTTGTTCTGACAACCATATGGGCGTCAATTCGATAGGTGTGACAAGGGATGGGTCCTTTTGAAAGTTTGAAGGACTCGGGATGCCGGTAAATTTCAAATTTTTCATCACGAGTATAATTGGCACCGATGTGATTGTAAAGCACAAGAGACAAACCTAGGATACGAAATATACTTAGTCCTAGTTTTGCTCTGTAACCGTTACAAGATCATTGTAAATGATCTCCCTATGTCGACGGTGACCCCATTCATCGAGCGGTATGCCATCATCAGTGAATAGAGTTAACTTGTTCGGTGGATGAGTGGTTCCGCCGAGGACACGAATCACAAAAGTGAAAAGGATCCTCAAGCCACGGGAATGAACTTTTAGTGATTGGGGTCTTGTCCAAAATGTGGGATCAAAGCGATTTGTTTTAACCCATCCTTCAACATGGAAGGTTCGGGATGGGCGACATAAACACCTTTGTTGTAATCTAACCTGTTGAAGTGCAAAAGTTTTGTAATCCGGGGTATATTGTTGCCCCATTAAGGCGAAACGATGAGATACTCACAGTGGTCTAAGGTTATTCTCATCGATCGAAGGTGTCGGGTCAAAGGCTTTATGATTGCCCAAAACTCCACGAGGTAGTTTGGGTACACCCGAGGACACTTTACAAAGGCCGTTTTAGTGGGCGGTTGAATAAAAATTTTACAATGTCTTTATAGGTTGGGACATTTTGGGGTATTCAAAATTACCTATGACATTGTTTGTTTTGAATTCAACGTTTGATAGATCCTACCTTTGAGAAGCAATTTGGAGAGATTGTGTTCTAGCCATATCTTTTAAAGAAGTTTTTAGGGTTTAAAAAGCGTTTGGCAAAACGATTAAAATGTTTAGATCTCTCTAGTTAGTGATGAAAAACTTTTGTAAATGTTTACAAGAAAGGTTTTCAAAAGAGGTTTTGAAGGTTTTGAGAACACACAAATATTTGGATTTGAGAAAAGATTTTGTGAGTTTAATTGCGAGAAATTGATTTGTGTGTGTTGTTTGTGTAGAAGAAGGGTATTTATAGAGTGATAAGAGGGTGTTTTGTGCACAAATGGAAAAACTAAGAGTAGGTTTTGAAAGACTTTTGAAATTCCCATTTAATGCTACCACTCCATTACCGTGATAAAATCCCGTTTTCAAGGAGCAGTTGAGGTGTCGATAAAGTGCACTTTGCGAGAGAAAAATATCAATTTGATATTTCTTGTGAGAGCATTAAATGCCAAGTGGGATGATGTGATAAGACAAAGAGACATATATTCCTTTATTAAATTGGCATAGTTACCAACCTAGGACATTAAAGTAGCGATACTTGGACCATTTAGTTACTCATTCAATGCTCTTTGTCAAGTGTCGGGGACCACGAATGAGTCTTACTCATTCGGTGAGAGGTTTATTTTGGATTTTCGGGGAGGATGAACCATGTCGAGAGAACTTCTTGAGATTGGTTTTCAAATACTTGACTTTCAATGTCAAGCATTCCCAATTCGACTTTCGGTCTCTGAAGGTAGGTTCATCAAGGGTTTGGTGAAGATATCGGCCAGTTGATATTCGATAGGGATGAAATGAAGTTCTATGTCTCCTTTCATTATGTGATCACGATGAAGTGATATCGATATCAATGTGTTTGGTTCTTTGGTGGAGGGCGGGGTTGTTGGAGATTGCAATTGCACTAGTGTTATCACGGAAGATGGGCACCATTTTGTAATGGATGTCATAGTCATTGAGTTGACTTTTCATCCATAATACATTGCACTGACATCTGCTGCTGACTACATATTGACTTCGGTGAGGACATAACATTGATTGTTGCTTCTTTGCACTCCAACACACGGTTTTCCTCAAGAAATTAGCGGGACCACGAGGTACTTTTACATCCATGTTGCGACCGGCATAATCGAATCGAGTAACCCTTGAGATCAAACCACGAGCATATTGGATAATATAGTCCAAGGTTTGGGGTTCCTTCAGTACTGAGTATTCTTTTGGCTGCGGTGAGGTGGGATTCTTTGGGATTGGGTGATATCTTGCTATTAGGCAGATGAGAATTGTATATACGGTCTAGTAGCGGTTAGATACATCGGTGAGCCAACAATCCCTACGAAATGAGTTTGATTGGTGATTTGCGGTGAGATCGGGTCCAAGGTTGTTAGGTGGAACCATTGGTGTCTTGTTTGAGGCATAGTCAAATATCTCATATTTCTTCAAGAGATTTACGGTGTATTTCTCTTGGTGATGGATATACCTTTATCGGTTTGCACGATTTGAAGTCAAGAAAGTAAGTGAGTTCCCCATCATGCTCATTTCAAACTTCTTTGTCATTAGTTTTCAAGCTGTTTGCAAAGTTGTAGTTTGTTGAGCCAAAGATGATATCATCAACATACACTTGGACTAGTATCACATCTGTTGGGTTCTATAGACAAGCGATGTGTTGTCTATCTTTCCTCGACAAACTTGTTTTGTATCGGGAAGGTGAGAGAGTTTCATACCATGCCACAGGAGCTTGTTTAAGTCCATAAAGGGCTTTGTCAAGCTTGCGAGACATAGTCGAAATTCACTACTCTCAAGCACGGAGGTTCTTGAACATACACATCTTCCTTGAGATCACCATTTAAGAATGCACTTTTAACATCCATTTGGTAGACCACGAAGTTCATGTATGTTGCATATGCAAGGAAGATCTGATGGCTTCCATTCTTGCAACAGAGCAAATGTCTCATCATAGTCGATGCCTTCTTGTTGTTGTATCCTTTGGCTACAAGTGCGGCTTTGTTTTTAATAGCGATGCCGTTTTCATCGGTTTTGTTTACGAAAACCCACTTCATTCCTATGACTACTACATCACGAGGACATTTGATCAAGGTCATGACCTTGTTTTTATCAAGCTGTTGCAATTCATCTTGCATGCTTTGAACCCGGCTTGGGTGTTTTAGAGCTTGATGACACTTTTGGGTTCAATGTCGATAGGTAATCGGCATATAGACATTCATTGGTGAAAGCTGCGGTTAGACTAGCGACCATGCTTCTAGTGAGCATGCCTCGGTGGGTTCACCAATGATGTTTACAAGCTCGATGTCACGAGATCTAGTCCACTTACTTTGTGGTGCAGGATCGAGCTTGAAGATGTCCTTTGGGAGTTCGGATGTGAGTTCGGTGCAAGAGCCGGGATCATTTAGAACATCTGTTGAGATGTCTTGATCGAGTTGAGGATCATGAGTTCTGAGTTCTGATCATTTGGATCATTGTTACTTATCCAGTGAGACGGTGATTATCAATGAATTCATTGATGGTTGGTTGGGGTAGGTTGTGGGGTAAGACATAATATGAGATGTCGACATCGACTTGATATGAGGAATTGAGTTGATGTTGTACTCATCGGGAGGATATCTTGATGAGTTATCAATTCCTATTTCCTCCGAGGTGTTGGTGAACTGATGCTTTCGGTACTTTCATCAAAGGTGACATGAAAGGTTTCCTCAACTTGTTGTCTCCTTGTGTTAAAAACCACGAAGGCTTTGGAGATCGGTGAGTAGCCTAAAAGTATCCATCATCGACTTTTGCATCAAACTTGCCTAGATGATCCTTGTGGTTGTGAATGAACACAGGACATCAAACACATGAAAATAGGCGATGTCGGAAGTCTACCTTTGAAGATCTCATATGGGGTTTTATTATGTCTTTTGACAATGATTGACTGTTTTGAGTGTAATGAGCGGTTTGGTACTTGATCGAAATGTTTTGAGAGGGTGAGCCATTTAACATAGTTCTAGCGACCTCAATGAGAGTTCTGTTTTCCTTTCGGCAACCCCATTTTGTTCGGGGTATAAGGAGATGAGAAATTTTGAAATTCCTTTTCATCACGAAACTCTCAAGTTCTTGATTTACGAACTCGGTGCCATTGTCGGTTCGGTTGTTTGTGATAATGTCATTACGGTTTTCAATCTTCACGATGAATGACATTATTGCATCATTGCTGACTCTTTTTGAAAGAAAGTATACCCAGTGTATCTTGAGAATTCATCAACAATGACAAGTGTATACTTCTCATCTTTGGATTGATGCGGGGTGACGGGTCCAAAGAGATCCATGTGCGGGAGGTGAAAGCGACTTTGATGGAGAAATTTTGTTTGGTTTTGAATGATGCTCGTGGTGTTTACCCTTTTCACA
This sequence comes from Chrysanthemum lavandulifolium, assembly GCA_022545495.1. Classification (NCBI taxonomy): domain Eukaryota; kingdom Viridiplantae; phylum Streptophyta; class Magnoliopsida; order Asterales; family Asteraceae; genus Chrysanthemum; species Chrysanthemum lavandulifolium. The sequence continues at coordinate 264,714,881 of CM040244.1, read as the reverse complement.
GGCGAGCATGGTTTGTCTTTGCAAAGACCGGTGATGGTAAGCCAAGGACCTTGTTTTGTTTTGCCAAGTTGTTGAGGTTTTGAAGTTCAAGTGTGAGAGTCTCTTATGCCACGACCAATTGATAGTTTCGGTGGCTTTAGCAAAGAGACAAGTTCCATCTTGGGAGAGAGTTGACATGTCAAGCACATAAACATCATCTCTCTAGGAGCTATCAACACAACTTCCTTGTTGGCATTAAAATGGTACCTTGTTTATCATTGAATTGTACAATGAATTTTGCATCACATAGTTGGTGACGATGAGATTGTATTTGAGACCATTGACATAGGCTATTCTAGAAAACTATTCCATTGCGGTTCTTGAACCATAACCTTGATGGGACATGATGAGTTATCACCAAATACTACCTTGGGCCTGGTTCCTTTACATACTTGTGCGAGATATTCCTTCGCACGGTCATGCTTCTTGAGCATCCTTTGTCTAGATGCCAAATAGGCTCACTGGCATGTCTGCACAAGTAGTAAGCTGAATTAGTTTCTCTTCGTGACCCACTTACTAGTGGGCTTGGATCTCAAGGTCTCTTTGAAATTTGCAATCGACTCATGGTCGGTGGTTGTGTGCAAGGTGCTACCACAAGTTTTGCATTTAGAGGCGAGGATGACTCGGTGACTACGGGTTGTTTGGAATTTCTCCTTGCATGAATAATCTTGTCATGTTGGGATGTCTCATGAGTGGATTACGCATATATCACGGCATGTATTCATGAGACAATCATCGATGATGATCATTGAACCAGCGGTGAGGCGAGAGAGGAAAAGGTTTTGCTCTATTCTTTGGGGCGAGTTTTGGAGGATGAAGCATCGATGACCAACTTTGGTATAGTTTGCTTGGTGACATCTTGTATATGATCTGCGATCTGTGATCATCCTTTTGCATATCATGCAAAAGGATTCTATAGCGATTGTCGATGGTATGGGTGGTGTAATGACATAGCTCACTTTTGTTTGTTTTGGAGGTTGACTTAGACTTTGAGGCGGAGGAAGCGACTTTGTCTCCTTGATTGGTTCGGGGACCTTTTCAATGGATTCCATTTTTGATAAGCTTCTCACGAGTTCGATCGATTCTTTGGATTTGAGTCGACTTGATGGGGACAGAGGATGATGAAGTCTCGGCGGAGTAGACTCTTGTTGGATTAGTTTTGCTTGTCTTTGAAGGATGGTTCTACGCGTCGGACCTTTCTTTTGGTGAATGAGGATTGAATTGTAGTGGAGTAAGCTCGAGCTTGGGCGGCACCACGAAGAGGTTTCGGTGGTGGGCGGTGCTTGAGATTACGCTTGAGACTCGAGAGATGTGTTCGGTACTGCTGGGCGCATCGGGAGTCAAGCATGCTCTTTAGAGCTTGACTTTCGAGCTCTAGAATCCTTCGAGAATCGAAGTTTGGAAGCTTACTCTCGGGATTAACTCGTTCAATCCATTCTTTGGAATTTGAATCGACCAACATACTTGTAATCATGCCACGAGACACAAATGGCTTAGGAGGCGGTCTTTGTTGAGAGAGTCGGGAGATGATCTTCACTATGACTCTCTTCTTTGCTCTCTTGGGGCTCCCGACATCAAAGACCACAGGATTCTTAGCGATCCAACTCTTAAGAATATCATTTGCCTTTTTAAGTTCATCTTGAAGATTACGATTTCTTTTAACTAGTTCGGTGTTTTGAATTTGCAAAGTGTGACCTCAAGCTTAGCTTGTTTTAAAATAAGCAATTCATCCTACACTTATTCAATTCAAAACTTAACTTGTTGTACTTAGAAAAAGATTCGGTCTTTGCTCTTCTACAAACTTAAGGTCAACATTAAGATAATTCATATAAGGCGCCAATCGAGTCATCATCCATAGAAAGTAAAGTGTTTACCTTCTTCATTGTGATGTTGACCCATTCCCGTTCTAGCATGATTCTTCCCAACGACTAGCTTGTCTTCTTGAGAGAGAGCCATTAGAAAGCGACATGTACCATTTCATCATCCGATGAGATTGGCTCTTCATCGATCAAAGGTTTGACAACAAGGCCTTTGTTCTTACCCCTGCAGATTGAACATTTTTGTTGTTTACGAGGGGTGGCCTCAAGCAATGCAAGCTTAGCTTTTGCTTTCTTATACTTAGCTTCATAATCAATGGTTTTGTTAAGATCATTTGTTTTGAACATTTTGATGAGGCGATAGATTTTTGGTTGAAATTTGCTAAAGCACGAAGATTGATTAGATCACGATGGTTTGTAAGAGGTTGAAATTGTTTTGAAAAGCAGTCTTTTGCAAAATGGCCTCTTTTATGACACTTGTAGCATTCGGTGTCTTGATTGCTTTAGCAGTTGAAAAACCTTTGTTTCTTTTATAAACCTTGAGAGTTAGCGAGAGTGCCCTTTCACGAAATTGACATTGGTCTTAGGTACTCCTCACTTGATCTCATCAGGCTCATCATCGAGTTTTCTTGGAAATCTTGAACTACATTGTTAGAAAAGCGGTTGATATTGGTGATGAGGTAGTGGTCGGGGACTTCTTGACTTCACGAGACTTCTTTAAGTCGGGGGTAAATGCATTGATGAGGTTTTCCTCATAGACAAATTCCATAAATTTCGGAAGCTCAAGATTTTGGATATGATTAGCATTCACGAGTCCACGAGAGAAATTCAACCACTTCTCGGGAGGCATTTACAAAACCAACATTGATTTCATGTTTAGACAAATTTACACCATCATTTGAAAGTTCATTTAAAGAGTTTTGTATCGGTGTAAGTTTGAGAGAGTTTCGAGTCCTTAGCCACGAAGGTGTTATACTCGAGTTTCGGGTCCATTATCTGTTTTCCTTGGTATCGGATGGTCCTTCATGACTATGAACTAGGTCATCAGGTTTGCTTAGCGATACTACGACTTATACGAGACTCCATAATATCGTCGGAAGACAAGATATTATGATACTTTTGAGTCTTTGGTCTGGTTGACCACTCTCCTTTCATCACAGGTCCATTGAGCTTGAGGTTTGGGCAACCCTTGATCTTTGGGACAAATGGACCTTCATTTATGCACTTGACATAATAAGGTTCCATCGATCAAATAGCAAAGCATTCGCTTTTCCATTTGTTGAATTTGCCAACTTCAAGTCTAGGGCAACCTTGGTGAATAAGCTCCACCCTTTTATCGACTAGTTGGGGTACATCAATTTGACCATTTAGGATCCTAATTTAAAAACTTTTAGGCGGCCTAAAAGCAGTTTTATAATTAGCCTTGCTACGATACCACTTGTTGTTCCCGTTCACTATCGTTTAAAAGCAGTTCAAGTTTATAAAACAAGTTAAAAGTGAACAATGGTGAAATTAACATAAAGAAAACACACTAAGTAATTTTCAACATCATATTCTTATTAGAAATAATTCAACAAAGAATCGTTACCCAGTACTTGCGGAATAGTACTTGGGATTGAAATAACAAAGTTTGGTGATTCCTCTCTAAGCTCGGGCTATGTCGAGCACAACTCTTAGAGCTCATTTGAGCTATCTCGGGAACTAAGTTGTATTTGGAGGTGAAAAGATGGCTTGCGTGTATGTGTTTTACAATTCACAAGCAACCTTTTCACTCCATCTCTTATCTATTTATACATGTATGGTATTTGACTCTTTCTAAGTGACAATGACATCATCTGAGAAGACAAAATCTTGATGTATTTTGTCTCATTCTAAAGACTATTCTAGGTAAGAGACAAGACTACTTTCCTAAGTTCGGTGATGACAGGCACGATGTTTTGCTATTCGGGAAAGTTGACTTTGGATGATAAGGACTTCGTCTTATCGATTCAACCTTTCCGCTTTGTCCGCTCTTTCTTGATCTTTACATTCTTGATCTTCTACTTGGTTTGTCTTGATGTAAAAAGTTGGATAGGAATCTTAGGGATTCGGTGAGTTATTGTCATCACTCCTTTGAATCCATCATCTTCTTCTTGACTCGGTCTTCACCCTTTAAGTTCCGCCTTCGGGTGGAGACTTCTTCTTAGCCTCTTCTTGAGTATCACGAAGGCGACTCGCGAGAGACTATGCACTCGGTGACTGTTTGTGTTAATGGATTAAATACTTGGGCTATTTTCTATTCAAATCCTAGATTAAGGAGTTTGGGTTTGGGTATGTATTTTCGGGAATGAGAGTCGGAGGTTAACATTTCGACCGAATTTGAAGCAGGCAGAATCGTCTGAAACCGTGACCGATTCACGATGTAGGGGCAGTGCAGGGACTACAAAATAAGGTGAAAAATGGGACCACTAATTGATGCGAGGCCGGTACCAAATCGGAAATTCGAAAAAACGGGAAAACCGATTTTGCGGTACATATCCGAATCTCGTTCGATGCTGATGCAGTACCACTAATTTATGCTCGATAAAAATCGGTGCCACTAATTGCATACAAGATCGGTGCACGAGATGCACGTGCTCATCCCTAGATCCGAGTCAACCCGGATTCGAGTTCCGAACATAATAAAAGTGTGTGTTTTTTATTTTGATAAAAAAATAAATAATCAAAATTTATTCATTCGAACTTTAAAAAATTTGTGTTGTATATTAAAGTATGCCATGTTTATTTACTTTACAAAGACATATAAATTAACCATTAGATACACGTTTTAATCTATTGGAAAAAGTTAAAAGGATGTTTGTTGCAAATTAATTAATCATTCCATACGTGGTATTTGATTTGATAAGAACAACCTATATTTAACAAGTTTTCTAGTTTTTGTTGGTCAAAAGAATTAAGACCTAGAAAACACAGACATGTGTTTAGGATTTCGATAAATTTTGGTCCAAAATCATACTATGTGCTTAGGATAGCTATGCAGAAATAATCAAACATATTAGATCTTTAATGTATTATGTAGAAGAAAAAGGTAAAAATATAAGAACCAATAAACATAATGCAACTTTTAGTTTTATTTGCCAACTGAAACTAGCCAAGCAAAACTAGGGTCTTTCGTGTCATAGAAAGACGTCGCGAACAAAAAGAAGAACCTAATTTACACGAATTCATACATAAATCTCAAATCGTAATGTTTATGGTGTCTAACAGTATAATCATGTGAAGAACAAAACGATGAATCATTTGGATTTATCATCCGAAGTGGGAAATGATCTTTTAAGCTTGTGGGTCTCGGTTGGTACTTTGACGTTAGTGGCCAACCCTAAGGCTTGAAAAAGGTTATGATGTACCAAGCAATGTCAATTTGCCACCATTCTAACCCGTGTCGAGCTGAGAACTCAAATGCGTGGTGGTTGTTATGCCATCCTTCTCCAAAAGTAAACAACGCAACCCACCTTCACAAAATTTAGGACAAATAAACATATTAGATTTCAACACAAAATTAAGTAAACAATGTAACTTGAGGTTTATGAAAATTACCAATTGTTCTTGGATAGATCACCGGTGTTCCATGCTTGGTATCCCCAAATGTGACAAGCAGAATTCACGAGAAACGTGAGGTGGTAAACCCATACAGTCCTAACACCCTGCTCACAAACGATTTAAACCAACATTATATTATCTGATACTAAGAACTAGCCACATGTGTTATACTACAAATATGCTTGTGAGTAACTCAATGACAACGCTCACAAGTCACAAATCACAAGTTAATGTTGGACAACCTATGATTAAAGAAAAGCCGTGATGCATTGAAGAATTTACTATATAAGAAAAACGTCGACAATATAATGACATTTTTGTAACCGTATGAACAAGAAGATGTAACATCAACATATTAGACTTACAAGCTAAACTAAAGGTATAAATGCTTCTTATATTTTTATACTTTGTTTAAATCACATCTAAAGATATTTGCAATTTTGCACTATAAGAATATGGGTTTATCAACGTGTGCGCAAGTCATGAGTTAAGCGTTAAATGGACACTAGGTCACATAGAAAAAACAGCGGGATTCAGAAAAATACAACTGTGTGAATCGCATGTCGCTACTCTGCAGGGCCGATGTCTTTAATGTCTTTAATTCATCGCCAATATTAACACTTGTTGGGCTAGGCAATATGCACTTTCGCACATGCATTTCCATCTAGTCTTTGCAGTAGGTGCAGTTTTGTTGTACGGATTATTTTCCCTTTATTATATTGAATATTATATTCTTGAATATAAAGGTCGACCGCATAACGACATTTTTTAAATGCATAAACAAATATTCCTTCTGTTCAAAAATATTAAGCCACAAAAAACACATGATCTAAAAAAAAATTGTTACCACTAATTCTTCAACTAATCAAATATCATTCTCACTTAAAAATGGCAAAAGCACTCGAAATGTGCGGAGAAAACCGAACCAGTTGGGGCAGATTGGCGGTTCGGATGCGGGTTTGGGTTTGAGTATTCATAAAAAAAATTAGCTAGATATAAGTTCGGTAACGAGGTCTAGAAATACCAGCTCGATTACCCGTTCTCGTATTCGTTTACCTGAATTCGTACCGCTCTGTTGCTATTATAATGAATTAGAGTATATATATTATATAGAATTTCTTCCATTATATATTTTATATAAGTATCTATATTATTTAACATATTTGAATTTTGTACATGAGTTATTCAAGAAAATTAAATCATTTGATACGATAATTGTTTCTTTTAACTTCTTAAAATATATTAGGGTTTTTTCCTTTGTTTTTTCGGTGGGTTTCAGTGTAACTTAATCTTGATACCCGACATTTTGTCCATAGAGTATTAAATTGGGGAAACCCAACCGATGAATAATATTAACCGGGTGTCTAGAGGTTATTGGGGCGGGTACAGTTGCGGATATTATAAATGGATGCGGGTACAAATGCACTAAAACCCGCTCCGAACCCGACCCGTTATCATAGAAAATCTCGCTCAATAAACTTTCTTTTAGTTGTTTTAGTTAGTTGACACAAGTAAAGACTACTAGTATTATTTAAGACATTACAAATTGAAAATGAGAATATAATTTTAAGAGTATTGCTATCTTTCTAAGTTTAATCAAGTGGCTCGTCAATTAGTAACCAACAATCCCATCCATCATGTTGTTCCTATTGTTCTACTTTCAACAAAATGATTATTTAACTTTAATTATCGTTTCGCAACTTATTAATACAAACCACTATGAATTACAAATGCTTAAACAATATAGTAGTCAATATATTATTTCAACTTTGTCACTTATAAAAACATGACACCATAGCCACATTGTCTCGATTGGACAAAGACTTTTAACACATTCATACGCATGTGGTATCTTTCATGCAACTTTGTCCCTTTGTATCGATTTATTAATCATGTAAAGCATAACTTTATTTTGACGACTTATTCAAAGGTAAAATATCAGAGAAAAAGGTGACTTATATGACCCATGATGTATATTCTATAAACCAAAGTCATTAAACATTAGATTAACGACCAGATGACTCTTGACTCAGCGGTATTTGATTAGACTAATATCTTAGAGGTTATAGGTTCAAGTCTCATTTAAAGCATATGTAAAATTGAATTTGTAAAATACTCGTATGTAGTGTAGGTTGTAAAGAATTGCCGTTCAAAAATACAAAACATTAAATGAACGTACCATGCCCCAAACGAGATACGGAAATCCACCCCAAGCATACAAAAGAGCTCCACATCCTAGTATATGCCACATGTATGTTTTTCTAATAAACATATAAAAGCCTGCTTTTTAAATCTTCTACATTTTACGCTCCTTATCTGCATCAAACAAACACAAAATCAATTTAGCAATTTTAATATCATTAGCACGTTAGAAATCGGGCGGAGCAGGAGGGGTCGGGTCAAAGACGTTCAATAACAGACTTGAACATGTTAATTTGAAGCAAATTTTAGGAGGGCCAAAATATAAAATAATATATAAATATCTTATACTTTTATAAAGGTGGCACAAATATATAATAAAACACAAATTTTGGAGGGCGTCCTCCTCTCTACACATCCTACACCCTCATGTGTTTAGCGAAAAAATTGTAGTGTAAAATTTTGAAAATATTTGATTATTTTGTAATTTAAGCCTCATCATATAGCCGATTTGTAATGTAATTTATAAAATTTATCAAAATTTGCTCACTTTATCATAACTTTCTCGCCCACTCCTGCGTGAGATTCAAATACAAGAAAATGTACATAGATCAAAAGCATAATGTATTAAATAAAATGTTGACACCTTTTCAAGAATATATCCACTGTCGAAAAGCCAACCCATATGACTAAACCAAAAGCCATTGATCGGCGAATGCGCATCTTTTCTGAATCGACAAATTGATGATGATATCTATGCATGCTCACCCAAAATATCGGATCTCTCTATTCATGCAAATAAAAATTCATACACCTGGTTAGATAACAGATCTCAATTTAGATCAGCGTGACGGTCGTATTTTCACGTGAGAAAGCATTACGGTCGTATTCGATCAAATTTTAAACAAGGTATGCAGATTGATATATACAAAAGAATATATCATATTTACCTGGGCAGCTAGGACACCGAAATAAACACACGTGTATTCGAGCCATTTGGGAAGTTTAAGACTATGATGAGCAAGAAGCCGATGATAAGCAAGAGTTACACCTAGTATTCCCGTAAGCAAATAACCAATAAACGCGAGGCGAAAAGCATCCCACGAAAATGTAAATGGTGCATAAAGAGCTAGCACATGAACCGTAGCAATCCATATAGCCACTTGTATATCTATCCTACGCCATTTTCGTCCCCAATGGTTTCTAGTACCCGTGACTACGACATCGGAAAATGGTATTTTGGCCATTTTCCGATGCTCGTCGTCATGATGATCGGATGAAGACTCGGAGGGCGATACCAACAAATTTCTCATTTTTACTCCGGCAAGTTGTTGTTGTGCGGTTCTTGTGGTGTATAAATAGCGAAATATATGGGGCTCAAGTGGAGTTAAAGTTTGCTAAAAAAAAGTGGAGTTAAAGTTAAATATATACAATACAATTATTATATAACCCTTGAGGTTAAGTTTACGTTATAAAATGAGCATCGAGTTAGTTAAATAAATGTACGAAAATACCCTCTCCTCGATCCGAATATTATGAGATGCGATGGGAAATTGAGTAGTATAAAATAATTGTCAGATTTTTTGTAATTATCTGATTTAACACGTTACTCTTTGCTTTATGCTTTGTTTTACATATTCCTTAAACAAATATTCTGAGATTTAATATTGCAAATTAATTCAAGTAAATCAAATTTGTGGATCATAGTCGTTGCTAGCAAATCTCATCTTGAAATTAGTGCATGTTATAATATACTCTATTTATGTTTTAATAGAAAATGTTTGGTTATAGAAAAATCATATAAAGGTAACTTCAAATAAACCGTAAATGGAAAGTTTTATTTATTTATTTATTGTATTATTTTTTAATTTCTTTTTATTTATTTTTTTAATTTATCTACCTATCTATTTATTCTATTAAAAAAAATAAGTTTTTAATTTTAATGTACGCTACCTAATCGTGATATTCGCATGATCAAGACTTACCATCATATAGACCTTTCAAAATATGTTAAAAGTGAAGCTTGAAAAATCATATTAGAAACTTTTGTTATTTCATTCATTTATCAAGTATATTTAAAGCGATTATTACACTAAAGCGACAGACATGACAAGAACAATCATATTGAAATAACTTAAAATTAACCATAAATGAAAAGTTTCTCTATTTATGCTACTTTAAAAACTAAATTGTTAATTCAGATGTACACGATTTAATCGTAGCATTCGCGTGATCATGTCTTACAATCTTACAAACCTTTCAGAATATATTACAAGAGAGAAGCTTGAAAAATCATATTGAAGTAACTTAAAATTAACCATGTATTGAAAGTTTTTCTCAATTTATGCTATTTGAAAAAAAAAAGTCTTTAATTAATATGTACACGATTTAAACGTAATATTCACATGATCATGTATTACAATCTTACAAACCTTTCATAAGATATTAAAAGTGAAGCTTGCAAAATTATATTGAAGTGACTTATAATTAACCGTAAATGGAAATTAAAGTTTTTCTCTATTTATGATATTTGAAAAAATAAGTTTTTAATTTAGATAACATATCTGAACATAATGAGAATGGTACGTCTATCCCTAAAGAATCTGGTGACTCATCTTTTCTTACGAATAATATTAACATTGTATCTTTAAAAAAGTCTTTTGAGACTGAAAGATAAAAGATAATATCTTTGAACGAAATAAGGATGATTTGTGTAACAACAGTAGAGAAATTGGAAGTTTTATGGATACCGGAAGTGAGAGTGATGAAGTTGAAAAATTAATTGATACAACAACAACAACATACTCAATCTCGTCGCGATGGGGTATGGGAGAAGTAAAATGTGAGCGGATCATACTCGCCTTGCGGGATAAACCGGAGTACAAAGGCTGCTTCCAACGAGACCTCCGGCAAGTGAAGGTATCGGGTGAGAAAGAAAGGAAATAGAGCAGAAGACAAGTAAGCGACAAGCACAAGTAGGAAAAAAGCGAGCAAAACAAGGCATGGTAGCAAAGAAAAGCAAGCAGACCTAAGTGGGCAACATAGAGCAAAGCAAAACGACGCGCGGGCCTAAAGCTAAGGCATGGCAAAAACAAGGCACCAAAAGCAAAAGCAGGGCAAGAAAAAGCAGGCAAGCCTAAACGGGACGAGCAAAGCAAAGCAACGCACGGCCTACAACTACGGAAAAGCAAGGGGGCACAAAAGCAGAAAAACACAGGCGAGGCAACAACGAGGCGCCAAGATGCATAACCCACCCAAAACTACCTAAGCCGACAAAGCCCCAAGCGAAAAACTAGCCACAAATCCTAATCTATCTCTCCACCCTTTCTATCGAGGTCATGCCTCCGGCAAGTGAAGCTCAGACATGTCAAACTTAAGTCTATCCTCCCTTTGAGTTTGGGTGCGCCTTCTTCTCACGCCATCAACTACTAGCGCTTGACCTTCTAACTGCTTTGTTTGAGGCCTCCTCTTGACATGGCGAACCACTCAACCTACCTTCTCTCATCTTGAAATAATATTTCCGACTTCAAGTTTTGCTCGAAAACTCCGTTCGGGATCATGTCAGCGGTTTACCACAAGTCCATCTTAGCATTCTCGATTCGCCACCTCTACCACAGTAGCATGGGCCTTGGAGATGGGCCCACACTCGGACCCGTACAACATAGCCGGTCTAATCGCCCTTTATAAAATTTCCCTTTAACTTTAAGGGACGTTCATATCATGAGAGGACTCCGACGCCGCCATTTCACTGACCGGCTCGATCCGGTGGGTTCGTCCTCATCTATCCTCCATGATTTGTGGATCATCGATCTCGGATATCTAAAAGACTCTTTGGGTGGCGGATTTGGTCGCGATCTGAATATCCTCGTGGTGACTGACTCGCTCCTCAAAAGCACATCTTAGATATTCGGTCTTGTCTCTTTCTTTGAAGTCCGTTGTCTTGAGCCTCCTCAAAGCTCGAGCGATGTTTAACCCTTCCACTGATTACGCCACCAACACAATGTCATCAAGAAAATCATGCTCCACGGGATGCCCTCTTGTATCCCTCGAGATAAGTCATCTAGAATCAAGGCGAAAATGTATGGACTTAAAGCGGATCCATGGTGTGTGACTTTCACAGGGAAAACTACGAGATCCCACGGTGGACCGTGCAGGGTCTTAGCCCTCTCGTACATATCCTTAATGACTCTCGCGTATCTCCTTGGTGTTCCGCTGATAAGAGTTCTCAAATCAAATCTCGTGGGACACTATCATAAGCCTTTTCAAGGTCGAGGAATGCCATATCACGGGTCCTTTTGTCTCTCTATACTTCTCCATAAGACTTACGAGAAGATGTATAGCCTCAATCGAAGACCTTCCTAGCATAAAACCAAATTGGTTTTCAGACACCCTCGTCAACCTCCTCTCTATAACTCTCTCCCAAAGCTTCATGGTGTGGCTAAGGAGCTTGATGCCCCTATAATTGCTACACACTTGCACATCCCCCTTGTTCTTGTAGATGAAAACTTAATTGATGATACAAGGAAAAAGGTGGGAGCGTCTTTCAAGAAGACCGGTACTTGGTCGGGTAAGAATTCGAACTTTGATCTCTTCACGAAGGAAGATGAGAAGAGTATTTTGCGTGATATACTGGAGAGTGATGATGATGTTGATTTTAAGAATGTTTATGATGAAATGGCTACTTCTAATGTAGCAGCTGGATGATTTTGGTGTTCTAGTTTGTGTATGCGGTTAGCATGTCGTTTTGTGACATGTCACAAATAATCTAGTAGTTGTTCAGCGGTTCTTGAGGATAATATGATATTTAGCCATATTTCATTGTATTTAATTATTTACTATTTTTTTGTAATATATTTTACGGTTCCTTTACTAAAAAAATGTTTACAAATTAATCGTAATATTTGCATGATCACATCTTACACTCTTATAAACCTTTAGAATATACTAGCGAGTACGGTAGCGTTGCGTGATGGGTACTCAAACAATTTTTTGGCGTGCAATGTTTTCGATTATACTAAAAGTTTTGGCGGCGAAGACCACCTATACCATGTCGAGGGTGGTGATCTTGACACACGTTAGCGGTGGTGGCAAATTTAGTTGGTGGCGTCGGTTGCTATTTAGCACAAGAGTGGCAATTTACGTTTTGAGAGAGTGTGAGATATGATTGGTCTTGTGTGTGTTTATTTGTGGGTTTTATACGTTTTGTCTAATCAATACATTTAATGCTGCCGTTAAGGTGGGCGTGAGAATGAGGTTGTTCTAATCATGACTTTTAAAGTCATAAAGTGGGCATTAAAAATATTGGAGGGACTTTAAATTTTGTATTCAATGACTACTAATGTTACAAGTATTGAGTTAACTTTTAAGCTATTAGTTATATGTATTAATTTAGCAAGAGATATTATATTTTCATAATAAGTAAGTTACAGTCTGCATTTTAAGCCTTGCTATTTAGAGAATGTCATAAATGCATTATAAGGTAGTAAAGATTAAAAGTGAAGCTAATCATATTGAAGTAACTTAAAATTAACGGTAAACCGAAAAAATTTCTCTATTTATGATATTTATAAAAATAAGTTTTTAATTCAGATATACTCAATTTAATGTATTAATTTAAGCTATCAGTTGTATGTATTAATTTAGCAAGAGATATTATATTTTCATAATAAGTAAGTTACGAGTATGAATTTTAAGCGCTTCTTATTTAGAGAATGTCATAAACGTCATTATAAGGTAGTCGAGATTAAAAGTGAAGCTTGAAAAATCATATTGAAGTAACTTAAAATTAACGGTAAACGGAAAGTTTTCTCTATTTATGATATTTATAAAATAAGTTTTAATTCGGATATACTCGATTTAATCGTAGTATCCGCGTGATCATTCGACAATATTACAAACCTTTAAGAATATGCTAAAAGTGAAGCTTGAACCTGAAACTTTTGTGATAAGATCATGATATCCGATTTGTTAGTTGTATTTTTGGTGCTTATACGAAGTAATTTATCTCAAAATACAATTAGTATTAAAGAAATGTACGTAATTACCGGCGTAAGGAGTGTCTCGAAAAGCATGAGAGGGTGCCACCCATCGACACAAAGGCTCGTGCACGCGACTACCAGGGTCTAGCTGTGGGTTCCCACTTACCATCACAAGAAATTTTACAATATATTATTGTGTGATATTTTCAGATTTCATCATATTTTAATGTAGATATTTGTAATCAGCCTTTTTATTTTAATGACATTTTTGGAAAAGTCTATGAAAATGTCTTAGGTTTATGCTCCGAATATAGGCATGTTGGACAGACACCATTATTATAGCTAAAGTAAACTTTGGATTTTCTTTTATGTAATTTAATACAGTAATTGCAAATATGTATCTTTGTTAAAACATGAGAGAAAAAAAGTGAAATACAAATCTTGTCAATACTCGATATTTCAATTTTGTTAATATGATTATCTTCTATTCACACTGTTTGAAATAGTTTTTTTTTCCACAAGTCAAAAGTACTTTTACTACTTTATACTAATTTGAGGACTTTTACTAGGGGGCATGGTTGTCAAACGCGTTAGACAGTATTTTTGTACACATGTAGTCGGAAGTTTAATCAGCCGTGAGCACTAATAAAGTTGGTAAAAATGGCTTATAACTATAGGTATGTGTTAAATGACAAATCACCGTCCTTTTTCTTTTTGTCATATGAGAATAACAGTTGGGATGAGAAGGCGTATTGGTATTTGCTTCTTGTCTCTTTCAGCGAGTAAGACCGACTCGATGGCTTCCTGAGATACCGGCAAATACATGACAAGAGTTTTGTTGGGATTTAAGAACAAGTTAATTATTTTAACTGTGAGTCCGTTGCGGATAATGGATCTAGTTTAAGTAACTACAATTAACACGTATAATAAACAAACTAAAGTAAAAAAAAAAAAAACAAGAAAACTAACATTCGTAGTCACCAAATAAACACGAAACTAGTGATTAAAGTAATCACCTCTACGAGTGCTCACACAAACACGTTAAACGTAATACGCCCGAAGTGCAAGTTGTATCACGTTTACCCAAACAACTAGTGTTAATGCTCAAAACCCCGAACCAAAACAAACCAACCTATCGTTGTTTGTTGTCCGATAACCAGAAACAACCCGAGAACAATCCAAAGAATTGTCCGATATCGGGTATAACAAACTGATCGGGTTCTTCCTTACATCCGATTACGCACCAAACAAAACCAAAACCCTTTGCTTTACGCTCGAATGGAACTGTTGGAACACGAAACAAAACCTATCCTCACCTTGGATCGATTAAGGCAAGTAACAAGTTTTAAAAGTGGAACAAAACCAAAACCCTATAACCGGTTTTAGTTCTAATCGAATGAGAAAGAGAAAGGTGGCGTGATGTTTTCAATGTGTGTGTCGTGTATATGAGCTAGGGTATGAGGTGTTTATATAGCCTCAAACCCTAGCTAATAATGGCTTCAACTTAATCTTTAAGCCTTACAACTTGACAAACATTCCATATCTCTTTCAAAAATCCTAGACCGAAACTACCCTCCTCAAACCCCTCTATGGACCGGCCATATGAGCTTAGAACAAGTGGATTTCGGGTCTAGTATTATATCTCGTGTCCAAACCGGGTCAAATTTGAGCTCAACGTGAAAACGTATTATAATGTTTTATCGTGTGTGCCCCCAATAAGCTCACACACCTCTAGCCGTTTTATGCTAAGCCAACTTCCACATTCCAACAGCTCCCACTTGGGAGTTGGAGTAGCAAATAGCATAAAATACCAACGATGGAAACGTCTAGCAAAGCTCTCACTCGCTCTTTAACTAAAGGTGTCTAAGATATAGTTTCATAAATCATTCTCAGTAGCATGGTCATTTATGTCTTGCTTTTATCATCATTTGTTATAGATACCGTTAAACCGTGGATATGGATCCTAACTCATTCCATATAGTTTAGCCATTTAGATTCTCGTTATAGAATTTAATTCAAATATACCAAATGTAATCAAGAATTATCTTGCATTACCCTTTGGGTTTGGCCAAACTGTTATTTGATTATTTCTGGAGAGGGCCCATGGTATTTTTCTGCACATATCAAGTGGAGTAACAAATCCTTTGTTGACTACAAGTGTTGTGGATGCTGCTTCACATCACTCCAAAAAATAGCTTTTATAACTACCTTATTCAAGACATCGTTTGGCATATAATTATAAAAGTGCTATCCACACATAACAGATGTTGCTTGTATCTCAAGTTTCAGGATGACTTAACAAACCATTTCAACATTTTACTCATGACAAGGATCCAAAAGTAAATGTTTGAAAGTTGTGATATCCAATATGCATCCTTTGTGAATACACATGAGTTTGGCGAGAACAATCCACATTCTTATAGAATATAACCAACACTCCTATATTGTTAACTAAAATGGACATATTTAGGATGATAAATCGTTTCACGAAAAAATATGCAAATATGAAATATGAATAAAATAACAAATACCTCGTATCTTTATTTATCAGAAAGTAAAACTGTCTTACAATTTCAAATTATCTAAATACTAATTACACACAGATTTACATGAGACTACTAGCTGGTATCAAACCAATACCCCTAGTCAATTTAGAATGCTTAGGATATGCTAAAGCGTTCACAAATGGATCAGCTATGTTTTCATCTGTGTGAACTTCTAATATCTTCACGTCACTCATTTCAATGGTTTCTCGAAGATAATGAACTTTCGTGCGGTAATGTCTAGCACCCTTGGTGATTCCACTTTCATTAGCTATAGTAATGGCTCCCGTATTATCGCAATACATATTTATGGGTTCTTCGATTGTGGGAACAATGCCAACCCCAGAAATGAAATTACGAATCCATCTGACCTTTTAGAGGCATCATAAGCGACTATATACTCGGTTTACAGATGAAGTTGCGAAATACTACGCTTTGTGCTTTTGATCAACAACACCTCCATTTAAAGCGAATACATATCCGATCGTGATTTTAGGTCATCGGCATCCGGATATCCAAACATCGGTAGCAATAAATCCTGAGCTCTCGTTTCGTATCACCTCCATAAACCAGAAACATATCCTTAGTATTGCGTAAATACTTAGGTCATCAAAAGTCTAGTAAAGTTCACCTAGATTCTGTTGAAATTGGCTTGTCATGTTCTATGCGAACGCAACATCAGGACGAGTACATCTCATAGCATACATAATTGATCCTATAGCCGAAGCGTAGGGAACCCTTTGCATGCGCTCTTTATCAGCAGGTGTCTCAGCACCTTGTGACTTACTCAACTTAGGCTCATCTTGCATTGGGATAGTTCCTCGTTCGGAATCCTCCATGAAAAATCTTTTCAAGATTTTCTCAATGTAAGCACTTTGACATAAACCATTTAATCGTTTTGATCTATCTCATAGATCTTGATTCCAAAAATATATGCGACTTCTCTAGATCTTTCATGGCAAAACATTTTCCAAGATAGGATTTTACATCTTGTAATATTGGAATGTTGTTTCCGTGAGAAATATGTCATCAACATATAGAATTAGGAAAGTTGCATAACTCTCACTAGCTTTCGATATACACATGGCTTATCTTGATTATGAGTGAAACCGAATTTCTTAATTTCATCATCAAAGCGTTTATTCCATTACCTAGATGCTTGCTTAAGTCCATAAATGGAATGCTTGAGCTTGCATATTTGGTTAGGATATTTAGGATTAACAAAACCTTCAGTTGCACCATATAGACTTCTTGAAAGATGTCCATACATTGAGGAAGGTGGTTTTGACATCCATTTGCCAAATCTCATAGTCATAGAATGCGACTATGGTTATGAGAATCCTTATAGCTCTAATATACGCAACGGAGAAAAGGTCTCTTCATAATCAACCCCGTAGGTTTGAGTGAAGCCCTTTGCTACGGCGAGCTTTAAAGGTATGTATTGCACCATCCATGTCGGTCTTCTTTTGAAGAGCCATTTGCTACCAACTGTTTCTGATTAGGAGGAAGCTCAACTAATTCCGACTTTATTGTCTTTCATGGATTGCATTTACATTCATCGCATCAAGCCATTTCTTGGATTCAGGATCCATCAATGCAACTTTATAGTTATTGGATTCACAAAGATCCCCTAACTCATGTTCCTCAGCATCGACGTATAAGCACATTCGATCTGGAGCACGGCGAGTCCTAGTGGACTTACGAATGGGATTGATATCACTTTGAGGTTCATCAATTTTTTGATCATCCTCATCATGACCTAAGCTAGTGTCTACAGAAGGATTTGTATCTTCTTCTTAATTCAATATCTTCTAGACTCCCACTTGCTTCTTGATCCAAGAGATTTTTCTTAAAGAACTCAACATTTCGAGCAACAATAACTTTGTTCTCTGATGGAAGGTAGAAAGAATAACCCATTGTTTCCTCTGGGTATCCTACGAAGATACACTTAATAGATCTGGGTTCAAGTTTGTCAGGTTTGGTAAGTGTATCACGCTTAACAAGTGTCTCACAACCCCAAACTTTAAGTAAGACAACTTAGAGGCTTGCCCATGCCATACCTCGTACGGTATCTTTCAACCTTCTTAGTTGGAACCATGTTGAGAATGCGTGCAGCAGACTCAAGGGCATAATCCCAAAAGGACTTTGGAAGAGTAGTTTCACTCATCATGGAGCGAACCATGTCTAGAAGTGTTTGATTTCTCCTCTCAGACACACCATTATGTTTTGGAGTGTAAGGAGGAGTTCGATGGCAATAATCCCATGCTCCTTAAGATGATCCAAAAACTCTTGACTCATATATTCACCTCCACGATCAGAATGTAGTGACTTAATGGTCTTACCGAGTTGGTTTTCTACTTCTTTTTGAAACACCTTAAATGTTTCAAACTGTTAGGATTTAGTAAATCCGTAAGTTAAAGACTCAGTCCTTTTGGGAACCCCGGCCTTTAGGAACTTAGATTCCCCCTAACCTCTTAAATACCTCCACTTGCAAAGTGATCATTTGGTCAGTTCGCACACGAAGAGTGGTCGTACTATGGCCAACTCCTTTCATACTTCGCTATCTATCAGACTGGGGTCAGTTGGTCATATCTCCCAGCCCTTTAGATACTATCAAGCTTATAATACTACCAAGGCTAGCGATCTATGAAAAGACTATCAAATGTCTATAAAGAATTTTAGAGAATAACAATAGCATAAATGCAAACTTCAATTAAAGACATGAATTCATAATATAAGTTCTAGAAAAATATAAAAAGAATCCAAACTCGAATACAAAGGAAATCGTAGACGAGGACTGTAGTGCTCCTAAACCATGCTTCTTCTTCTTCTGTTTTTTGATCTCCCCAAACCCTAGAAGGTTTGGGAAAGGAGAGATATCTAAAACTGGTGAAACTGTCGAGTATTTATAGGCTTCAAACTAGTTACGGCGTAACCTTATTAGGTGGTTACGTCGTAACTTCTTTCATTCATTTGTGGTTATCCATGGTTACGGCGTAACCTAAGCTGGGGTTACGCCGTAGCTTCTGTAATCCAGTGTATTTCTTCATTACGGTGTAGCCTAAGGTGAGGGCTATGCCGTAGTCTTTGTTAATAATACGCTTCTCAGTAGTTACGGCGTAACCTGAGCTGAGGGTTATGCCGTAGCCTTCATAAAATTTAGTTGCGTCGTAACTTCATTACTTGGTTACGCCGTAGTTAAGAGAAAATCGTATCAATAGGGCATGAAAACGTCCAATAGCAGCTTCCTTTCTCCGAATGGGTCCTGAAATAAAATAATAAGCAATAAGGATGTTTTCACTAGTATTTAACTCAAAATATGGTGATATAGGGGGAAATTAACGCCACAAACTCGGGACTATTTGATGTTATCAAATATCCCCACTTAAACTCTACTTGCCCTCAAGTAGATCAATTTAGGCAGTAAAAGATACATTCATGAAGAATGCGTATTTTTAATTTCCATGCTAGAATATTAATAAGAGCCAAACACCTCACAAAATGGGAACGAAAACACTCTTACTCTCATCCTATTCTAAGTGTTAATTTCGGGGTAATCACTCAATTGCACGAACATAGTATGTATTCTATCATAAGATTAGCAATTACACGCAACTCCACCACTAGATCAAGACAAATTTTAGAAAGCAATGTTGGGTTGTGTTTCAAAGGCTAAGGGGTGGTGTCATTACTAACGTGTCACGGCGAAGTGGACAAAATCAATGATACATGACCAAATCCATGGCCAAGACATCAAGGATTGCTCGTTGCATCACCTAGACACGCTTCATGACAAGAGGGTAATGATAGGCATGGGATATTTTAATGGGTGAAAAAGAAAAAAGAAAGCAAATAATCTTAGCTTAAAACCGAGTTGCCATCGCCCCACCGATAATCCAAGGTTCATCTTCATATGGTCAATATATTCCACCGGAGTCCACCATTATTTATTTGTGAACTATTCTTCCAACCTTCGAATGTGATCGAGAAGATTATTATCAATGCCAACTTCTTCATATAGTGCATATAATTCATCGCACATATAACAACAATTTTTTTTAATTTTATTATTATTTTTTATTTTTTTATTTTTGCATCGAAATGCTTTCCCCCTACTTGAACTTGAACATACGATGATAATTTTGGGGGTCTTTGACGTTCTTCAGCGAGTTGTAGATGATAAGTAGCCATCAAGCTTTTTATTTTGAACCTCGAACTAGGGTGAAAAATGACTTCAAGGTAACAAGGTAAGATTACACGGTAGGCTAAGGTGTAAGGTGTAACGAAAATAAGGGTTAGAAAATGAAAGGATAGGCTCAAAAGGGTGTAACTAGGGTATCTTGCACTAAAGGTGAGTGCAACAAAAGGGTTAACACGGAGGTCGAAAAGCCAATGCGACTATTCGATAAATGCACACAAGTGAACACATATGGGCTATATGGGTTTAATCCTAAAACATTTACTTTTTTCAAATCGTCTTTTCCAAATACACCAAGCTAACTTGATACACTACTCATTTATGGTCTCGAAGTGATATAAAAGCCAAGTTCTAAAGTTTACAATACTATCGGCACACTCAATTTATGGTAGATTTGGGTAAAATGGGGGAAACAGAAAGGCTAAATCTCACCAATGGCAATGAGGGTTATAGTGTGCTCGGCTTAATGTGATTCTAGATTGGTTAAATGTATGACAAAAAAATTTCAAATAAGCTTAAAATTTTAAACCAACTAGAAAATTAGGGCAAGTAGGCTAAGTCATCATACACTTCATTTATATTCCTATCCTCCCACTTGAAGTGTACAAAGTCCCATTTGTACGAAGAAAAAGGAAAAATAAAATAGAAATGAAAAATAATCAAGAAAGAAATAAACTCCCCTCTCGAATGGTTGCCTAAGATGTCTTACTAAAGGTTGAAGGTGGGTCGTGGGGTGGCTAAGGTTACGCCGTAACTGCTTCACAGAACCAAAACCTGCACAGCATATAAGGAAAATTTTGTACCCGACGGGTACAATTGATGATAGATCACACAAATATCCAAATAGTTAAGTTATTACAGACATTAGTAGCAAATTGTTTTAAAATTGTTTCATCAAATAGGGCAATCAGTTATCCCTAGGAAGATCATGCTCCATGGAGTGGAATTGGGAGGGATCATATGGAGTGCTCGTGGCGCTTCCAGGAGTAGTGTCGGGCTGCGTGTATGCTACACCTGCATGGACGCCAAGGTTGGGGATATCGGGCTGGTACACGTACTCCGGACCTTCCCACCTGGGGTGACTCAAATGCATGTGATGCAGCATTTGGCTCATCCTATCCGCACTCTAATGGAAGAAATCCTGCTGGGCCTGGCTCACCTGATCCAATGTACCTGAAAAACCCTCAAACTGGTTACTAAGAGCATAAAGACCCACTTCGAGGCTTTCAATCTCCTCGTTGAAATGGGTTGACATTCCCTCTATCCTCTCATCAATGATCCGCAATCTATCCCTTATGTTCACATGTGCCTCCTTGACCCACAGGCACTGCTCCTCGACCTCTCTTGACATCACCCCAAAGACCACTAGCTTCCCGACTTCTCTCCTCGGGGGTCCTAGCCAACTCAATCACTCCATGTATATCACGGGTGCAAATCCCGAGCTCGACCGACTTAGGCAATCCTAAAAACTAGTCTCTACCTCGGGTCACCCTAGCTAAAGCTGCATCAGTCATAAGATCAAAACTCCTAGCAAACCTCCCAATAAAATGAGCCCCCTGCAAAGGACTCCTAGCTGAAAACCCCTTAGCACCAACAACCATAAACCTCGCCAAATAATAGAGAACATCAATGTGGTTCCCCCCTTCCATGCCCTGCATTAGGTAAAGATCATCCATAGTCATCTTTTCTTTGGTGGAGTGCCTTGCTCGAATAGAGCAAGCAAGTAGGCGGTGCACAAGTCGACAAATGGGGCTCCTCACCATTACATACGATGGTGGGCTCTTCAAATCATATCCATCCATGACAGCAATCTGGTTGAAATAAGCAGCAAGATCTTGATTCTCATCCCTTCTTCTCCAACAAGTGTTATAAAACCGACAAAAAGCTTCAATATCCATTTCTGCCTCAGTGTACAAACCCATACGCATATTAAAGTGCCTAAGAGTCAATCTTCTCCAAACACCCCCAAGCTGGAAAAATATTGAATCCACTTCATCATTATCAACATCAGTACGAAACTCCACACTAGCAAGGAATTCACGGACGTACTCAGGAATGACTGGCTCCGTGATCCTGAACAACCTCAACCAAGCATTACACGTGAACTCCCCAGCATTACACGTAAACTTAACTTTTCAAAACTTCCTCAATTTCCGACTAGCTTTCCCATTTGCTAAATTTCCAAATGCCTCAAAATCAAGTTCCTCAGGTTGACTGATGTTCTTTCCCCTTAATTTCTCATACTCTTCCACGCACAACTGCCTAATACCAGCATCAGGGTGTGCCAAAAACCTAGGCCAATTAGCGGGGTTGTTTGCACCGAAAATAAGACAAATAACGATAAGTGTAGACCTTATCGATGTCAAGTTCTGGCGTAACCTTCACAAGAGTTACGCCGTAATTGGGCAATTCAAAGGTTACGGCTTAGCTAAATCAATTCGCCACGCTCGTACTTACAGATTTTAATGGTTACTAGTAACTAAATCCCGATTCGCCGTAACCGCCGCCGATTACCGTAACTTCCCGATTACTCAAAGACCTCAGATGTTCCAATTAAGCAATAGATTACGACGGAACCATCAATTTTATCAAGTGGTAAAAAGTTTTCGATATATTTTTAACCTATTAGTGCTGAGGGATCGCGCCTAACCCACTAAGTTTGTGTTTGACCCAAAACCCAATTAAATAAAGCCAAAACACCCAAATCGACCCTAAAGGGATAGGATACGAGTTAAAATAACATGGGGGAAATCATCAAAATCATCAATTAAACAAAACAATCTTAATAATTTATTCAAATAGGCAAGATCCCTAAAATATTAAAATATAAACCCTAATTGAAATAATCATAAAAAAATAAAAAAGAGTAGTGATAGATCTTACCAGCCATAGGGAATGATTAGATGAAGAGATCTTGATGGAAAAATTTTTGGAGAAAAATTTTACTGTTCGGTTAGGCGGTGAAATTGTAGGTGTAAAACCTAATTCTTATTCCGTAAAAGGTTTTATACCGCCCAGATAGTTACGGTGTAATTATATTAATTAGTTACTCCGTAACTAATATTTTTAGAATATTAAATGGTGGAAAAAGGGTTACGTCGTAATCCTAATAAGGGTTACGCCGTAATTCAATTTTTAATTTTTAATCAAAGATTTAATTTTTATAAATCTGATTGTATAGTGGTTACGTCGTAACTCTATAAAGAGTTACGTCGTAACTAATTAGTCAATAGTTTTTATAAAAATTTATGAATTGTAATTAGGTTGCGTCGTAACCCATGAAATGAGTTACGTCGTAACTAATATCGTCAGAGGATAAATGATGAATAATTTCAATAGAAGAGATTTAGAAACGTACCTTGCTTAAATCTCTTAATATGTTGAATAATGAAATACCATAGATCTTTCATTAATTGCTCCCCGGCAGCGGCGCCAAAAAGCTTGTTGTGCTATTTCATCCTGCTTTTAATATTTATAAAACTTAGATAACTTAGGATAGACACATACTAACGGGCAGAGTACCCGATCAGATGTAGTATAGCCTTAGGTAAATCCGAGTGTCGTCCCAAGAGAGCTGTGACCTTGAAAGAACTAAGATTATCAGAAATGATATTGATAATATTATAAGGTTGATATAATCTAATGATGTGCTATTATTCTACTCACAGAGACACCAAAAATTTAGGGAAAAGAGATAGATAAACGAAGCTAATCAAATAATAAAAATATGAATTGATTCTCAATACTAAGATTCAATATAGTGGTTAATTATCACCAGACTCCTTTGGTCGATTCGTCATGGCCTATGGTTCTTAGATTCCTCACCAAGATGAGCAGGTCACCCGGGATCATTCGGTAACCTAATAGCAGTCATTAAGCACCAAATCTACTAGATCTAGACGGTGGGAACCAGACCGTTAGGAACTTAGATTCCCCCTAGCCTCTTAAATACCTCCACTTGCTAAGTGATCATTTGGTCGATTCGCACCGAAGAGTGGTCGTACTATGGCCAATTCCTTCCACACTCGCTATCTATCGACCGGGGTCGATTGGTCATATCTCCGACCCTTTAGATACTATTAAGCTTATAGAGAATAACATTAACATAAATGCAAACTTCAATTAAAGACATGAATTCATAATATAAGTTCTAGAAAAATATAAAAGAATCCAAACTCGAATACAAAGGAAATCATAGGCGAGAATCCGTTATTGATGCTCTAAACCATGCTTCTTCTTACGTGTTTGATCTCCCCAAACCCTAGAAGGTTTGGGAAAGGAGAGATATCTAAAACCGGTGAAACATCAAGTATTTATAGGCTTCAAACTAGTTACAGTAGTAACATTATTATGTGGTTACATCGTAACTTCTTTCATTCATTTATACTTATCCATGGTTACGCGTAACCTAAGTCGGGATTCTGTGGTAGCTTCGTAATCCGATGTATTTCTTCATTACGGCATAGCCTAAGTGAGAGACTCTGTAGTAGTTTTTGTTAATAATATGCTTCTCATGAGTTACGGCGTAACTTTGGTGAGGTTATTCTGTGAGCCTTCATAAACTTTAGTTCGCGCAGTAACTTCATTACTTGATTCTGTTGTAGTTAAGAGACAATCGTATCAATAGGGCATGAAAAGGTCCAATAGCGACTTCCTTTCTCCGAATGGGTCACGAAATGAAATAATAAGGAATAAGGATGTTTTCACTAGTATTTAACTCAAAATATGGTGATATAGGGGAAATTAACGCTTAGAAACTCACGACTATTTGATGTTATCAATACGTGATTTACCAACTATTTGATGATTTCGATAAAACATGTAAGAAGAGAATCACACCAACGGTATTCTTGAGGGAGCAGGGTTTGAGCAAACAAAAGAGTGTTATCTTACTGAGGTTATTCCATTCTTTAAACAGTTGAAAGAACAATTCGAGGGTATTCAAAAGGCCTTAGATACTGAAGTTAAAGAAATGGAAAACATGTTTAATGAACTGGAAATCGAGGCAAGAAATAATGCATATGAGCTTAGAAGAAATAAGATTGAGAGAAAGAATATTCACATCCTTAATGAGAATTTGATTGCGGATACATTGCCTGGATGTGTTTTATATTGTCACTAATTATGCCATAACCGCTTCTCAATTTCATGATCATTTATTGCATTTAAAGTTTCCCAAGAATGTGTCAAAGAGCTTGAGACCGAGAATTCAAAATTGCATGAAATAATCTAAAGAATGATCATGATAACATGATCATGCATTTTAAATTAAGTTGAATATCTTGATTTACAATTAAAATATCAACATCTTGAAGAAAGAATCAAAACCTTAAATTCCAAGACATCTTCGGATGCTCACGAGTTTGATGCATATATTCAAATAAGTACACGTGATGAGCAGTTCAAGCTCACGCAACACGATCGAAAGTTGAAAGCTCAAATTTCCCAATTGATAGGAAAGAGGGTGAAGTGATTGGCACTCGAGACACCTCCGCCTTTAGATTCTCGAATTTCCAACTTCAAAACATCATCAATAAATTGCAACAAGAAAATGAATGTTTTGAAGCTGAAAATTCAAAGGTTAGATTGCAATACAAAGAGTTATATGATTCGATTAAGGTCAATCATGATAAACACATTGAAAAAGTAACTTCTTTGTAATGAGATTGAGAATTCTAAAGCGTCGGTGAAAGGGAAATTGTTGATTCCACGCAAATATGTTGTTCCAAAGGTTTCTACTTGTAATAATTATGCCATTGATGTCTTGTATATTCCCCTCCTCTTAGGAATAATGAACTTTCATATCAAGCCTATCTCTCATACCTTAAGGATAGTTTAGAGAGTCTCGATGAGATTGTAGAAGATGATAGAATAGAAAAACCACTTGATAGTGCTAATTCCTATGCATGCATGGATGCCAAACGATCTTAGGAACTCTTAGAATATGTCATTGCCACATGTCCTAAAACTGGTACTAGGCGAGATAGAATAGTTGCAACCACTTCAATGCCTAAGGTCAAGCATGCTACCTTTGATATACCTTGTAAAGTCTCAAAGCCCAGCACTTCTAGGCCATAAATGCAAAAAGTAGTGAAACAAACTAATATTCCCGTCGTTCCTTCTACAGGAGTAAGCAGTGACACTAAGGCTAGCGGGTCAAAGCCTACAGGCAATACAAAGCAAGATAGGACCATGCGAGCTAAAAGTGATCAAGAGAAGAAAGTAGAAGACCACTATAGGAATAATAAGTTTAAGTGGAACAATATGAATCGTGTTGATTCTAGTATTAGCTATAAGCGTACTGTAATTAATTCGAATTCTAATACTGCTTGCAAAACATGTAATGAATGTTTAAATTCTGGTAATCATGATGAATTTGTTGTGTCTTATTTGAGGCATTATGTTAAATCCCTAGTTGATAAAGTTTGGAATACAAAATAGGTTAAGCAATACTGGAAGCCTACAGGGAAAAGGTTTATTAATGTGGGTCTTCAGTGGAAGCCTACAGGCCATAAATTCAAAATTGGTGAACTTTGCCCTACATTGTCTAGATCAGTGCCCCTTAAGAAATGGAAGCCCACTGGTAGAATTATACCTTTAGGAACTCAGCACACTGTGACTAGGTCCATTGCCTCTACTAGTGCAGCTCCCACTAATAATTTCATTACATCTAGGGATGTTGTAGGTTTACAAATTGTATGTGTTACAATAGGATCCCTCATTCTCATGGGGATCCAATGCTTCGATTATCCATTCTCGTCTATTTTCAAATGCGGGTTGTACAAATCGTCATTTGGTATTTGGATTCATCGCTCAAAACATATGGTGAGGATCGCTCACGGCTAAAAACTTCATGAATAAATTCATCGACCGTTAGATTTGGGAATGATCGTTTGGGGCAATTATGGGTTACCAAGATTATGTTTTGGTGATAATGTTATCTCCGGGTATATTATGTAGAAGGACTTGGGCAATCTGTCTCTCGTTGGTCAATTTTGTGATTTTAATCTCGAAGTAGCTTTCAGAAAACACACATGCTTCGTTAGAGAATTAGATGGTGTTGAGCTTCTAAAGGGATCTCGTGGCACAAACTTGTACACCATCTTTATCAAGATATGATGAAGTCTTCTCCTATTTGCTTGTTGTCTAAGGCATCTAAGAACAAATCATGGTTATGGCATCATCGACTCAATCATTTAAACTTCGGCATCATTAATGAGCTTACTAGAAAGGACCTTGTGAGAGGTTTACCCCGGTTAAAATATGAAAAAGATCGTCTTTGTTCTGCTTGCCAATTGGGAAAAAGCAAAAATTATGCCCATAAACCAAAACCTGCCAATACGATCATGGAAGTTCTTCATACCCTTCACATGAATCATGCGGACCCATAAGAGTACAAAGTATCAATGGGAAGAAGTATGTGCTAGTTGTTGTTGACAATTACTCTCGGTTCACTTGGGTAAAGTTCTTGAGAACCAAGGATGAAACTCCCGAGGTTATCATTAAGCTTATCAAACAATTGCAGTTTAGGCTTAACAAAACTGTCAGAATCATCCGAACAAACAATAGAACTGAATTTGTGAACAAACAGCTCATTTAGTTCTATGAAAGCATTAGAATTAGTCACTAGAAAAGTGTTCCACGCACTCCTCAGCAGAACGGTGTAGTTGAAAGGCGTAATCGTACTCTTGTGGAAGCTGCTAGGACTATGCTAATGTTCTCAAAGGCTCCAATGTTTCTCTAGGGGGAAGCCATTGCCACTGCTTGTTACACTTAAAATCGATCCCTAATACATATTCTTTATGGAAGAACTTCATATGAATTAGTGCTGTGAAAACCATATCTCTTATTTCTATGTGTGTTTGGGGCTTTATGCTATCCAACCAATGATGGCCAAGATCTGAGAAAGTTGAAAGCTAAAGGCGATATTGGATTTTTGTTGGTTATGCACCTAATCAGAAGGGTTACCGAATCTACAACAAAAGAACCCGGGATATTATGGAAACTATTCATGTTACGTTTGATGAGCTGACTGAGCAAATGGCTCCTGGACACTCCAGTCCTAGACCTGCACCTCAACTTTTGACACCTGGACCAATTAGTTCAGGTCTCGTACTGAATCCCACGCTTGCAGCTCCTTATGTACCTCCCTCAGAAGAAGATTTGAAGATGCTATTTGATCCGATATATGATGAATACTTTGAGCCTGCAATTGATGATACTCCTGCACCACCAGCTGCTGCTCCTCCTACACCAACCAATTCAAATGGTCAATCGATCTCAATTTCCATAACACAAGAAGCCCATCTGCTGACCATTCACTATCATCATCGAATCCTCAATCATCTTCAGTACAACAAGGAAATGCTGTTGATAATTCTTTTGAAGACAACCCCTTTGCCACTCCTGAAGATGCTCCATTTGAGAATATATTTGCCCCAGAACCCACTCCTGAGTCATCTTCACCAGGGGATCCTAACTCTACCACTTCAGTACCTTATCAACAACGACATGAACATCTCTGAAAATGGACACATGATCATCTATTGGATAACATCATTGGGAATCCTTCTCGTCCGGTATCTACTAGAAAGCAACTTGCCGCGATGCCTTATGGTGCTTCTTTAATTACATACTATCCAAGATCAGACCAAAAGATGTCAATCACGCAATGTCCGAGGACATCCGATTTAGTGCTATTCAAGATGAAATTCACGAGTTCGATCGTCTTGATGTATGGAATTGGTGCCACCTCCAAATTGTGCTATGATTATCGCTCTAAAGTGGATCTTCAAAGTGAAACTTGATGAGCATGGTGACATTCTGAAGAATAACGAAAGACTTGTTGCTAAAGGATATCGACAAGAGGAGGGTATTGACTTTGAGGAATCATTTGCTCCGGTTGCACAAATTGAGGGTATCAGAATCTTCCTTGCTAATGTTGCCAGCAAGAATATGGTAGTCTGCCAAATGGATGTAAAGACTGCGTTTCTTAATGGCGATCTCAAAGAAGTGGTCTATGTCAGTCAACCAGAAGACTTTGTGGATCCTGAATCCTAACTATGTCTACTGTCTGAAAAAGGCTCTCTATGGCTTGAAGCAGGCTCCAAGGGCATGGTACGATACTTTGTCAAAGTTTATTTTGGCAAATGGATTCTACAAAGACGCTGTTGATCCCACACTGTTCACTCGAAAGTCAAGAAAATATTTAATTCATGTTCAAATATATGTTGATGACATTATCTTTGCCTCGACCGACCCAGATGAATGTGACCATTTTTCTAAAGAGATGGGCTTTAAATTTTAAATGTCAATGATGGGACAAATGTCATTTTTCTTAGGTTTACAAATTTCTCAAAGTCCCGGAGACATTTTTATAAATCAATCTAAATATGCTAATGAAATATTAAAGAAATTTGGATTTGATTCTGGTGACCCTGTTGATACTCCCATGGTGGATAAAACTAAACTGGATGAGGACCTCTCTGGGATCCCTGTTGATCAAACTAAATATCGTAGTATGATTGGATCCTTGATGTATATCAACGCCGAGACCACGATATTACATTCATTGTATGCATGTGTGCTCGCTACGAGACTAAGCCTACTAAGAATCACCTTGAAGCGTTAAACGGGACTTTCAGTATCTCCAAGAAACCATTAACATGGGTCTTTGGTATCCGAAGGACACCGCCATGTCACTAACAGCCTATGAAGATGTTGACCATGCAGGGTGTCAAGATACTCGTCGAAGTACGTCGGGAGGTGCTCGGTTTTGGGTAATAAATTAGTGAGTTGGTCGTCAAAGAAGCAAATGAGTACTTCTATATCTTCTACGAGGTGAATACATTGCCATGTCATCATGTTGCTCTTAAATCTTATAGATGAGATCAACTATCGATTATGGCTTCTTATTCAACAAAGTTCCTCCATCTTGTGACAACAAAATGCCATCGCTCTCACGCAATATTGTCCAACACTCAAGATCAAAGGACATTGACATTCGACATCACTTCATCGGGGAACAAATAGAAAGGTGTGGTTGAACTCTACTTTGTAAGGACCGAGTATTAGTTGGCATATATCTTCACCAAAGCTCTTCTAAGAGATCGGTTTGATTTATCCTCCCGCGACTCGGCATGAAGAGTTTGCAACCGGAAGCGCTCAAATGTCTTCAGGAAGAGGATGAGGAGTCTAGGAGTTTCTTCACCAATTCCTTGTACATATTTTTCAAAAAGCAAAATACAAAAATATAAAACCAGCAAAAACCCATAAATTTTGAAAAATCAAAAAATTCTAAAAATATTGTTTTTCTCAAGGCATGTCTTCTGATATCGATAACATTTACAATCCTAGAAATGTCATTCAAAAATGACACAAGATTTTAGATGAAGTTCGAGTAGAAGTTCAAATTTTTTCAAAACATGGCTAACAATGGTTTCTGATCATTTGATGCAAGTTTTAATATTTATAATTACTCGTTATACCTATGGTCTACCTAATGCACTAACGGGCGGTGTGGTCGGTCAGTGTATTGTAGTATTCGGTAAACCGAGGTCGTCCCAAGAGCTATGTGTGCGGATTTAAACTAAGTCTAGGTGTCATGATTATAATAGATTTTAAAGAAAATGATGAATTACTACTAAGACAATAAAAGCAAATAAAGGCGAGGTTGTGATCAATAGAGGAGAGGTGCTAACCTAGTTATCATCCTAATTAGTAGTGTTCACGTCTAATTACTTCCAATTACTTGGTGGGGTCAAAGTCGCTAGGACAACATTTGGTCGGTTCGTCTAACCTATCAACAAAGGGTCTCATTTGAGAAATCGGGTGACCGTCATAAGTCGATTGTTCTTAGTCCCTAAGCCAAGTCATTAAGTACCGCTACATGCTAGATTCATAATAGTGAGTGCCCGGACGCTAGCATCTTAAACACTCACCCCCAACTTCTTAAGTTCATCCAAACAGTAGGTGATCAGTTGGTTAAATCGCACAAGCAGAAAGGGTCGTCAGTTGGTCATATCTTACCCTTCCCACTCAGTCTACCTACTTAGGGTCAGTTGGTCATATCTCCTAAGTAACTAGTCACTACCGCCATTCAGAATTACCAAAACAAGGGTAGCTACCAACAAACTATGCATGCATACACTTAGAAATAATTATACGGAAGCAATATAAGCGCAAACAAAATAATTAAGGAATCATAACTAGGCCGACACGGAGGTGCTTAGCCGCTATATTAACTAAAACAATCGATTCAATGTTTAACATTACGAAATACATGAATTGAAAGTAAAGAAAAGATAAAAACTAATGCTTATCGTATGGGGAGTGATTTCTCCTTGGAGATAGCTCGTATACTCCTTTAGATCGCCTTGACTTCTTATCCGTTCTTTGAATGTTGTGTGTGAAATGGGATGCTTTGAAATCTTGGAAATCGTGGGGTGTTTATAGGCGGATCCGGTTCTGGCGTAACTAATTTTAAGATTCTGCCGTAACATACAATTCTTCGTATTTTGCAATAAAAATCTTTGGTTACTGCGTAACTATGGAAGGAGTTACGTCGTATCTTCAATAAATCTGGTTACGCCATAATTGATACAATAGTTACTGGCGTAACTTGCGGTGTGTGAACCTCATTTGACCTAGTTGGTTACATCGTAATCTTTGTGAGAGTTACGCCGTATTCTTACGTTGAGTTGGTTTTCCGAGCCATGCTTTAGTTAGGCGTAATGAGATAGAGGAGTTACGTCGTAACTTATTTAAAGTGAACATACTATGATATATCTTTAATAACTTCTCAAAATCCGCGTCTCTTTAGCTTCGATGCTCGTAAATTACCTGAATGTGTAAAACATAGGAAAACAAGCGTAAATCCATATAAATGATATAAAATACGAGCATTATCTGGGAAATTGACACTTAATATTGAGGATAATTTGATGTTGTCATCATTTGTTTGTAACCCGTGCTTAAACAATGGTTTGATCATTTCAGTTGTAACCTTCGCTAAACAATGGTTTCTGATCATTTCGACTATAACCACGCTTAAACAATGGTTTCTGATCATTTCGAGTTGTAACATGCTCTTAAACATTGGCTTGCGATTATTTCAAAGCTGTAACCCGCTTTTAAAGAAATGAAAGTGCTTCGCTAAATCGTTTTATTAATTTCTTGCACTTTTCCTAAAACAAAATTAGGAAAGCTCGTCGCCAAAAGAAGGTTGTTCCTATACCAATGTTTTTCATTCTAAGATTCTTAGAAAAATATTTGTTTTCTCATGGTGATAACATTGTTTGAAAATAAATCGGACTAAATTTTTTGAAAATCAATCAAACTCCATTTTTCATAAATTTTTATCACTCAATCTATGACTTGGGTCATTGATTGAGGGGGAGAGTGATTTCAAACTTCATATTTTCAAAACAATATTTCATCAAATGGGTTCCTTTGAGTAATTTTGTCCAGTTTGTACGTTATAAAGTGGTGAATAAATGTTTTTGTCGATTAGGTGTCAGTGTATGATCTTTCGTTATACTCAAAGATATTTCAAAATGAAAATTTTCTTTTACTTAAAGATCTCTCAAAACTGTCATACCTGACACCAACACTCTCCCTCATGAATTAAGGGGGAGCGACAAAATGTTCCTGATCAGTAAACGTTTAAAAAAAACCCATATCTTTCCCCAAAATTTTCAAATTATTTAAATCAATTAGAATCACAAATCTCAAAAGGTTTGAAATTTTTGATCGGGGGAGAGATTGTGATTTAAATATCAAATCTGATAAAATGGTGATTGTTTTAGAAAATAAAAGCACTCCTTCCTCTATGTGCCAAACGATTTGAATACATGATGCACATGTTGAGGGAGCATTCATCTAAAACCGTAAGAAAAGCGATGTCACCAAGTAACAAGTTGAAACACGATCATCTAAAACTCAATTTTTAATGCTTGGTTTGTCAATGTTTTCGAACAAATCCTAGATGAGCTAGGTGTAGGTGTAGCTACTTGTTGAGGTTTAATGTAACTAGAAGCATTTTTCTAAGGTGATCGTTTAATGACTCAAGCAAGCATTCCTTCCTCCATGTGCTAAATGATTTCAAAACCAACGCACATATTGAGGGGAGCATTTTAAAATCTCAAAATAATTGAGGTACAAAATGCTTTGATTTGATATCACAGTACCTTGATAGTTTTTTCAAATTGTTTTCATTTGGTTTTAAAGCGGAAGAAGCGTTACCACAAGACCAACCATTTTAATTTATGCATTGGAGTTATAAGAATGGTAGGGTTAGGTATTAGTTCCGTGATCCCGCTAGAGCGGAAGGATTTACCGAGGACAATCCACTAGATAGTATAGAAGTCCTTAGGTATGAATAAAAAGGAGAAAAGTGAGAATAAGGGAAGAGTGCGAGTAAGATAGAGCTAGGGTGGAATAAACCCAACAAGGTTCTAATACTTGAAGTTTCGGTAAGCTTGAAGGGGTTGAAGAATGAAAAAAATGAAAAGTGAAAGGGTGAAAAGAAATAGCCCTCAATAATTCAACCTAATGGCGAAACGGGTTCAATACATATCTTGCTAGTGGTTACTAAGGTAGCAGGTATTGAAGACAAGATGTCATGGACCCATTGACGCACTACACTAAACTTCCCAACCTACTCAAGTTCTCTTAAAGAACTTGTTTCATTCTCATGGGGACCTACATAATCTATCGAATTTCTTTTAGAGATGGTTGATATTAAAAAATGAAACCCTCTCCCTAATCTCCACATAGGAAACCAAAATGCACTATTGAGTCTAGAGCCAAGAGATCATCCACAAAATCTCATTAGGACACACATTCATGAAGGCTTGCTGTTCACACAATGTAAAAAGTGAGAATATATATTGAGAAACTTAGGCATTATCCTCATGGTATTGCCGAACATCAAGTGATATATAAAATATTCACGATGAAGATGGAAATCATACAGAGCCAACATCAAATAAGCTCTTGGTGGGTGACATGTGAGATTCTTCAAGAATCAAACTTGTGACAAGCGGAAAGAAACAATGGGCGATTCACTCTTGAATCAAACTTGTTCCGGAAATGGATTGACGAATGCTTTTGAAAAACCTTTCGGCGTGCTCTACAATTCTTTTCTCTAGCACATCGATTGTCGTTAATTTTCAAAAAAAGTATTTATGATTAAAACTTGATTTTTCTCATAAAACTTTAGTCGTATTACAAAAACTCTCTATCTCTTGAATACGCGATTGTTTTCAAATCAATTTTCATCAATCGGTGAATCTTAATTCGTTGGTTCACTCGCCCGTGTTGTCTACTCACGGGATGCTACGGCTTTGAGCAGCTAGATCAAGCTGCGAAACCACAGTGAAGGAGATTCTTAGGAATTCTACCTAATCATAGGGAGTATTTATACTGATCAACGGGGAACCGTGGTTCTTTTAACCTATTCAATGAAAGTGAAAAAGACACTTTCGTGTGTTTTATTACTAACTGTTGTTTTCAGGAACATCGAGCAGTTGCATCTAATCAAAATTGAGAAGTCAATCCATAACCACATGCTCGAACCTCACACTCGCGTTTAAAGAAATCATGATAATCTAAAGACCTTAAGTAATGCTTCCGCTTACTACGATGCAAAATATCATGATCCAAAAAAGTGTGAGCATGTCGGTCCATAAGTCACAAATATCACATGGAAGCGATACAACATAGAATGATTGAGAGATTTTCGAGGTGATGATCTTGAAGAAAGCTCAAAGATCACCAAGTCATGGATCGATTAAAGACCTCCTTGAAAGTACAGTATCACGGACTTTGAAGAATCAAAGGCTACGAGCTACAAAACAAAGAATGTGTAATAGAATGCTAGAGCTCAAAATGTATTATCTATATGTAATTGAGGTGACCTCCCTTAGGGGGAGATTGTTAGGATTTAGTAAATTCGTAAGTTAAAGACTCGGTAACCTCAAGTATTTGTAAGCATTAGAAAACTTATAGTCTTAGACGTTTAGTCATATTAAGTAGATAGTTAAGTAACACCATGGAGGACGGACGGGGTCTTTACCCACTGTATACCTGATCCACGGCCCATAGGAGGCGTATTTGTAAAGAACTATAAATACCCTCTACCTCCCAAGGTAGATGGTGGAGCTTCATAATATATCTTTTTACTTTCTCTCACTAGAAGTTCCCATCCTCTCACTTTCTCTCTCTAAAATCTTATACATACTTGAACCATAGATTAGTGTGTTTGTGTGTTACAATAACCAATATATTACAAATACTTCATGTTTATGTTTCAACAAGTAAACATAACCATACCGACTATAGTCGTCGGTAAAAGTAATGATAACTTGCTCCTTGTCTTGACACAGTTCTAAATGGGCCACATACATCGGTGTGTATTAGTTCACGTAGATCCTTAACCCTTTCCACTTGATGTGAATAGGGTTTTCTTGCCATCTTACTAGACATGCATGAAATACACTTTTCAAATGACTTAATGTCGGTTGAGTTGAGAAGTACATCATGTTGCAACTTCTCCATGTGTTTCTTGCGAATGTTTCTAAGATGACAATGCCACAAAAGAGTAGAGTCAAGGAATGCTTGGCTCTTTTATTGCTTAAAGCAAAATAAAACTTTCATTAGTTTTAGAACAAGACATATCAATTTCATAAATACCATCCCTTGGGATAGCACTAAAATAGACAACATTATTCCTATAAAGCTGAAATTGTATTATTCGATTCAAAGCGATTAACAAACCCATACGTCAAACAAACAAGAAATTAAAATAATTCCTCTAGTAATAGAGGGCATAATGACAATTGTTCAAAACATCCACTAATCCACTAGGAGACATAAATGAAAAGCCAATAGCTTTAACCCTGCGTGTTGACCATTGCCCATGTATAGACTTAAAGCTCCCGGCCGGCTTCCTACTTCCCGAGACCACGAGTAGTATTACGGATGTGAGTACCACAACCCGTGTCATAAACCCAAGATGTATCAGGAAAATAGTAGAGTTCTTTGGTGAAAATACCTTAAGTGCTACCTCCTTGAGATAGATTCTTCTTTTTCATCGACTCGGCGAGATACATGGGACAGTTCCTTCTCCAATGACCTATTTCACCACATTTGTGACAGGTCACGTAATTAGCAGGTGATAACATCAAATAGTCCTAAATATTAAGTGTCGGTTTCCCGATAATGCTCGTATTTTACATCATTTATATGGATTTACGCTTGTTTTCCTCTATATATCACTTTCATGTAAATTACGAGCATTGGAGCTAATAAGACAGCGGTTGGAGAGTTTAGTAAAGATATATCGAGTATGCTCATTTGAAGATGTTACTGTAACTCCTCTCTCACATTACGCCGTAACAAAAGTGTGGCTCAGAAAACCAACTCAGTGAAGATTACGGCATAACTCCTCCAAAGATTACGGTAACCAATTAGGTCAAATGAGGTTTCGGCATTGCAATTTCGCCGTAACTATTTTCTCATTTATGGCGTAACATGGATTTATTGAAGATCTGGCGTAACTCCTTCCGGATGTTCGCCAGTAGCGCATTTTAGTGCAAATTACGAAGATAATGGTGTTACTGACGTAACTCTAAAGATTAGTTCGCCAGTAACGGATCGGCCTATAAATATCCACGATTTCCGGCATTTCTAATCATCCCATTTCATATACAACATCTTTGAGCGTGAGTAGAAAGTGGAGGACGAGATCTTAGGGAGCATCTGAGCCATCTCGAGGAGAAATCATTCCCTACGATAAGCATTAGCATTTTATCTTTTCTTTACTTTCAATTCATGTATTTCGTAATGTTAAACATTGAATCGATTGTTTTAGTCAATATGAATGCTAAGCACCTCTGGTGCTAGCCTAGTTATGATTCATAATTGCTTTGTTTACGTTTACATTGCTTCATAATTATTTCTAGTGTATGCTTGCATAGTTTGTTGGTAGCTACCCTTGTTTGATAGTTTTGAATGGCGGTATTGGCTAGTTACTTAGGAGATATGACCAAGCGCCTAAGTAGGTGGTGAGTAGGAAGGTGAATATGATAATGACGACCCTTTTGCTTATGCGATTTGACCAATGATCACCTACCGTTTGGATGAACTTAAGTCGGGGATGAGTGTTTAAGTTGCTAGCGCTTGGGCACCCATTGTTACAAATCTTGCTTGTAGAGGTACTTAATGACTTGGCTTAGGGACTAAGAACAAGCTGGACTTTCGACGGGTCATCGACATCTCTAGTGGAACCCTTTGTTGATAGGTTAGACGAATCGACCAAATTCTATCCTAGCAACTTTGACCCCACTTGAAGTAATTGGAAGTATTTAAATATGAAATTAGCTTGATAGGATGAATAACTAGGTTAGCACACTTCTCCCTTATTGATCACAACCCTCGCCTCTATTTGTTTTCTTTATTTTCTTGTTTTATTAGTTAATTAATTATTTGACCCCTTAAATCTATTAAAATCTGTGCCACCTAGACTTAGTATAAATCCGCACACATAGCTCTTGGGACGACCTCGGTTTTACCGAATACTACACTACACCCGACCGGGTACACTGCTCGTTAGTGCATTAGGGTAGACCATAGGTATAACGAGTAATTATAAATATTAAAACACAGTCGAAGAAACCTACATCAAGTTTTTGCACATTGCCGGGAGTTATATTTGGATTTTATTAAGTCTTACATTTTTGTTTTGTTTTAAAAATTTCTCAATTTTTCACGATCTCTTTTCAAGTTTCGGGTTACATGGAAGTTGTTAACATTGATGACCTCCTCTTGAGGAATATTTGGCGTTGACAAGAGAAGAACAAGGGTCGGGATCGTTAGGCGGACCATAGCCGAGAATGCTCAATTCAAAATCAAACCACAATTTATGGGGAGCTTAGTGCAAACCCTTTCTCTGGAAGCACTACCGATGATGCTTATGAACATGTGGACAACGTGGAATACATTGCCGACTGTTTAAAATCCCGAGAGTCTCAAGCGATCTTTGTGATGTTACGAGTATTCCTATTTCACTCCTGGGTGCTAAAAGATGGGTGATCGATTACCGGTAGGGATAGTTAACACAGCCACTCTAAAAATTATTTCATTCAAAGGTACTACCCTTCATCTAGGATGCCAAAACAACTGGAAGAAATCCATAACTTCAAACAAGAAGGTGATGAAACATTGTACCAAGCATGGGAAGATACAATGAACTATTATACAAATGCCTACTCATGACCTCAATAGCAGGAAAAGGTAAACATCTTCTACAAAGGTCTTAACATCCCTCAGGGCAAATGATCGATGTTCAAAGACCAATACCTAGAATGACTCAACTATGGCTTTAGAAACTATTCAAAAGATGGCAGACCACTCTCACTAGTGGTACAATGGGGAGCAATCGAGTAAAATGGAAATATAGAAGGCCTTGCAGCAATAAATAACAAATTAGAAAGCCTCGAAAGAGACATGAAAAAGCTCAAGGAAAATGTGCATTCCATACAAGTTGGACGAAGTGAACAAAATGACACTCTCCCTTCCAAGGAGTGCTCATCTAATGAGGAAGTGAAAAGGATTGAAGAAGTAAAATATGGAAGTGTAAGTCCCTTCAACGGATACAATGGTAACAGGTACTGGGAGAAATCGCCAGGTTCTATACTAGAATCAACAACAATCCTACTAGACCAAGCCTCAAAGAAATAATGCATAAACATATCGAAGAATCTACAAAGAAAGTAATAGACTCAAAGAATGGATGGTCAAGGTAAAAGAAGTCACCAACATGAACTTGCGAAACCAAGATGCTGCGATTAAAAACCTCGAAACCCAAATTGGGCAATTAGCTAAAAATCTTGAAACCAAGAATGACAAAGCCATTGCTTGCAAAGTCATATTTGCACAAGATAAACGAAGGAAGAACAATGCACCTCTTACATCACTAATGATTTTGTAGGATTAACTACTTAAAGAAGATGACAAAACTAAAGGCGACAAGGACACGCTAAGCCAACTACGAGAAGGAACACTATCAGAAAGTTTTCTTCTACCATGCAATATCGGTAATCTTAAAATTCCGCTTTAGGCGATTTAGGGATTGGTGTAAACCTTATTTCTACCTCATTGTTTGAGAAAATAAAACTTACCAATTTAAAAGAAACAACAATAATGATTGAAATGGTGATTCCTCTAAAGTTGTACCTAGGAGAGTGGTTAACAATGTTCTCCTTAAAATTGGTAAATTCCTTTTTCCTCTTGATTTTGTAGTTATTGACATGGGAAGCGAGAGACTTACAACAATTGTTTGAAGACCTTTTCGGCCACTTGTCGAGTACATATAAAGGTTTTGAAAAAAAATTTCTTTGGGAACCGAAAAGGAACGAATCACTTTGTTGAGGAAGGAACAATTAAATCAAGACTAGAAATTTCAAATAAAGTTGATGTTGTCAAATCCGCCTATATGTTGTGACCTAAGAACTAACAATTCGAGCAAGATTTTGATAGTTGTGACCGAGAGCAGGAAAAAATTATCCCAATCATTAAAGAAGCTTTGGACCACGACAGCATCACTACATCCCTATAACAACGAGACATAACGAGATAAAAAAAAGCATGTGCCTCGTATAAACCCTCTCATGAAATTTATAATAGGAGTATGAAGGTGGACGAATGGACATGCCCGCACAATAGACACGCCATTAAGTTTGGAAATCTATCCTTTGATTGGTACAAGGTAAGATTTGAATCTTGGAACATCAATTACGGATTGATGAAGCGGTACGTCTGTGATTACAATGAAAATCACCTTATTGGTAAATTGACCAGCGATGAAAGATCAAGCATGAATACCACGATCACGACAATCCCATAATTGAAGAAGGCGAGTTGGAAGTCATTCAACAAGTGGCCCTCACAAAAATTTGGTGCATATATCATCAGTAGCACGAATTGAAAAAAGAGGTTTTGTTGAAGGAATGAATGATTCTTTGCCAAGAAAGCGAAGGAAGTTGATCAAGTCCAAAGGCACCATAAAGCCCCAAGGCTTTGAGTCTAACAAAACTCGTAAATAAAGAAAAGTGCTCTTTTGGAGACAACCCAAATTATCCCTTTCATTTGTTTTATTTCCATTCTCTTTGGGTTTGTGTTTTAACCATATTTGCGAGGATTTTGTGAAAAAGTTCTCGCACCATGCTAAGCAGGGGACTGATCTATACATAGTTACTAGGCGTAACTCATTCTTATGGTTATCTTGGTAACATACTTTTTTGACATAACCCGAGCAATACCAATTCTGGCGTAATCCCATTCAGCAGTTCGCCAGTAACTACACTCTGTAGCGTCTGCGGGTTTTGTAATTACGGCGTAACTCCTTATAAGAGTTACGACGTAACTCTCTTTGACACTTCTTTCATTTTAAACACAATAACCTTGTATTAGTTTTCAAATGAACTTTGTGGGTATGTTCTCGTAAGCCCTTGCGAGACTACACTCGTCCACTTGGGACACCAAGTGGTTTAAAACTTGTTGCATCGCTAAATGCAACCGTGATTCCTCTGAAAGTGAGTTAAGTTTCTTTTTCATTTTTTCTTTTTGAATTATTCTTATCGGTAGTGTGATTTAAGGGATTGAAGTTTGCTCGTGGATGCTTATGTGAAGGCACGACTCTTTTTGTGGGCCTTCTTTCTTTTGGAGCAAATTTCGGGAAGTTCTCGCCTAATTCTACTTTTCTCTTCACCTTTATTTAGCGCTTAGTACAAAAGGGACTTTGTACATTTCAAGTGAAGTGCGTGAGTAGAATTGTCTCTTAAACTTTATTTTGCCCTCGTTTTTCTAGTTTATTTTGAAAAATTATGCCATTTTTAAAATTTTGACATGTTTTCCTTAACCTAACTAGATTAGACCTTAGCCGAGCACATTATAACCCTTGATATCATATGGTGAGATTAGCCTATCCATTTCAAAATTTTATCCCAAATTCACAAAATTATGAGTGTCTTAGGTAGCTTGTAAACTTTGGAACTTGGCCTTTATATCATTTCAAGACCATAGGCGAGGTATGTTGAGTTAGCTCGATGTATTTGGACTTTTTAGTTTAAGAAAGCGTTATTATAGGATTATCACCCAAATAGCCTTTCATTGTGCGTCTATCGATTAGTCACTTTCGACTTCTCGACCCCATGTTAAACCCTTTGTTGCACTCGCCTTTAGTGCAAGATACACCTAGATACACTCTTACGAGCCGTTCCTTTCATTTTGTTTACCCAATATATTGTTTCGTTGCACCATTACACCTTAGCCTATCCTGTAGTCTTTATTTGTAATTGGGAAGTCATTATTTGCGTAAGTTCAAGGTTCAGTGGAAGGTTCGGGAATCACGCTCTGCCGACGACATCATTGAAGACCCCCCAAATTCTAATATTGTTCATCTCAGTGGGGATGTTATATTTAGTTATTTAGTTATGATTTTAAAAAAGTGATTGAAAAGAAAAAAAAGGTTATTCATTTGATTGTAAAGTGTGATGTTATAAGCACTCTTGTTATGAGTTTACTATAGATTTAGTATCGAGGAGGCCACCTCGGTCACATTTGAAGAATGAAGTTGGAAGTGTGCCCATCATGACATCCTTTAATGGCACATCTACACGGTAATATCATGATCGGTTTCTTAACTTGAAACTTGAACTTTGGGCGAGCGTTAAGTGGTGATGAATTGGTTATAGATTTAGACTATTTGCTTGATTTTATTTTACACCAATTTTATCCCATGTCTTATCCTACCTTAGTCATGAAGCATGTCTAGGTGATGCAACGAGCAATCTTTGGTATCTTGGCCATGAATTTGGTCATGTATCATTGATTTTGTCCATCATGCCGTGACATGTTAGTAATGACAAATCACCATAACCTTTGTCGTGTCTCGCATATTGCCTTTAAGAATTGTTTAGTCCTTAACTCTAGTGGTGGAGATTTGTGTAACCGTAAACTTATGATAGAATACATGCTATGACTGCAATGGTGATCACCCGAAATTGACACTTAGAATAGTTGAGATATTTGAGTGTTTTGTTCCCATTTCGTGAGGTGTTCGGCTTTGTTTTATTCTAGCATAAGGATTTGTAAACTTATATTTTCGGTGATGGAGATATCTTTTAGGAATCTATCTAATAAGGTCTACTTGAGGGCAAGTAGAGTTCAGTGGGGGATATTTGATAACATCAAATAGTCCTGAATATTAAGTGTCAATTTCCCAGATAATGCTAGTATTTTACATCATTTATATGGATTCACGCTTTTTCCTCTATATTTTACTTTCAAGTAAATTACGAGCATTAGAGCTAATGAGGCGAGATTTGGAGAATTTAGTAAAGATATATCAGTATGCTCATTTTGAATATGTTACGTAGTAACTCTCTCACATTAAATCGTAACAAAAGCGTGGCTCGAAAACCAACTCAACCGAATATTAGGCGTAACTCCTCCAAAGATTACGGCGTAACCAACTAGGTCAAATGAACTTCGCTGGCGCAAGTTACGCCATAACTATTGCCTCATTTATGGCATAACATGGATTTATTGAAGATCTGACGTAACTCCTTCCGGATATTCGTAGTAACGAAGATTGACAGTGCAAATTACGAAGATAATGGTGTTACGGCGTAACTCTTAAGATTAATTCTGCGCAACTATTTATAAAACTTAGATAACTTAGGATAGACACATACTAACAGGCAGTACCCGATCGATGTAGTATAGCCTTAGGTAAATCCGAGTGTCGCCCCAAGAGAGTCGTGACCTTGAAAGAACTAAGATTATCGTAAATGATATTGATAATATTATAAGGTTGATATAATCTAATGATGTGCTATTATTCTACTCACGAGACACCAAAAATTTAGGAAAAGAGATAGATAAACTAAGCTAATCAAATAATAAAATATGAATTGATTCTCAATACTAAGATTCAATATAGTGGTTAATTATCACCGACTCCTTTGGTCGATTCGTCATGGCCTATGGTTCTTAGATTCCTCACCAAGATGAGCAGTCACCCGGATCATTCGGTAACCTAATAGCGGTCATTAAGCACCAAATCTACTAGATCTAGACGGTGGGAACCGACTGCTAGGAACTTAGATTCCCCAGCCTCTTAAATACCTCCACTTGCTAAGTGATCATTTGGTCGATTCGCACACGAAGAGTGGTCGCACTATGGCCAATTCCTTCCACACTCGCTATCTATCGACCTGGGGTCATTGGTCATATCTCCCAAACCCTTTAGATACTATTGCTTATAGAGAATAACATTAACATAAATGCAAACTTCAATTAAAGACATGAATTCATAATATAAGTTCTAGAAAAATATAAAAGAATCCAAACTCGAATAC
Source organism: Chrysanthemum lavandulifolium (assembly GCA_022545495.1). Taxonomy (NCBI): domain Eukaryota; kingdom Viridiplantae; phylum Streptophyta; class Magnoliopsida; order Asterales; family Asteraceae; genus Chrysanthemum; species Chrysanthemum lavandulifolium. The sequence continues at coordinate 264,671,165 of CM040244.1, read as the reverse complement.
AAAGGAAATCATAGACGAGAATCCGTTATTCAAAGGCTCCTAAACCATGCTTCTTCTTACGTGTTTGATCTCCCAAACCCTAGAAGGTTTGGGAAAGGAGAGATATCTAAAACCGTGAAACTGCCAAGTATTTATAGGTTTCAAACTAGTTACGGCGTAACATTATTATGTGGTTACATCGTAACTTTTCATTCATTTATACTTATCCATGGTTACTGCAGAACCTAAAGTCGGGTTACGCCGTAGCTTCAGAATCCAAAGGTATTTCTTCATTACTAAGATAGCCTAAGCTAGGCTACCGTAGTTTTTGTTAATAATATGCTTCAAGAGTTACTACAGAACTCGAATGAGGTTACGTGAAGAGCCTTCATAAACTTTAGTTGCGTCAGTAACTTCATTACTTGGTTACTGTCGTAGTTAAGAGACAATCGATCAATAGGGCATGAAAAGGTCCAATAGCGACTTCCTTTCTCCGAATGGGTCCTGAAATGAAATAATAAGGAATAAGGATGTTTTCACTAGTATTTAACTCAAAATATGGTGATATAGGGGGAAATTAACGCTTAGAAACTCACGACTATTTGATGTTATCAATACGTGATTTACCAACTATTTGATGATTTCGATAAAACATGTAAGAAGAGAATCACACCAACGGGTATTACTGAAGGGGAACGGGGTTTTGAGCAAACAAAAGAGTGTTATTCATCGAGGTTATTCCATTCTTTAAACAGTTGAAAGAACAATTCGAGGGTATTCAAAAGGCCTTAGATATCAAGTTAAAGAAATGGAAAACATGTTTAATGAACTGGAAATCGAGGCAAGAAATAATGCATATGAGCTTAGAAGAAATAAGATTGAGAGAAAGAATATTCACATCCTTAATGAGAATTTGATTGCCAGATGCATTGCCCAGGATGTGTTTTATATTGTCACTAATTATGCCATAACTGCTTCTCAATTTCATGATCTGTTTATTGCATTTAAAGTTTCCCAAGAATGTGTCAAAGAGCTTGAGACCGAGAATTCAAAATTGCATGAAATAATCTAAAAGAATGATCATGATAACATGATCATGCATTTTTTTAAATTAGAAGTTGAATATCTTGATTTACAATTAAAATATCAACATCTTGAAGAAAGAATCAAAACCTTAAATTCCAAGACATCTTCGGATGCTCCTGAGTTTGATGCATATATTCAAATAAGTACACGTGATGAACGGATTCAAGCTCACTGCAACACGATCTGAAAGTTGAAAGCTCAAATTTCCCAATTGATAGGAAAGAGGGGGTGAAGTGATTGGCACTCAGACACCTCCGCCTTTAGATTCTCAGAATTTCCAACTTCAAAACATCATCAATAAATTGCAACAAGAAAATGAATGTTTTGAAGCTGAAAATTCAAAGGTTAGATTGCAATACAAAGAGTTATATGATTCAGTTAAGGTCAATCATGATAAACACATTGAAAAAGTAACTTCTTTGCTTAACGAGATTGAGAATTCTAAAGCGTCAGGTGAAAGGGAAATTGTTGATTCCCACGTGCAAATATGTTGTTCCAAAGGTTTCTACTTGTAATAATTATGCCATTGATGTGCTGTATATTCCCCCTCCTCTTAGGAATAATGAACTTTCATATCAAGCCTATCTCTCATACCTTAAGGATAGTTTAGAGAGTCTCGATGAGATTGTAGAAGATGATAGAATAGAAAAACCACTTGATAGTGCTAATTCCTATGCATGCATGGATGCCAAACGATCTTAGGAACTCTTAGAATATGTCATTGCCACATGTCCTAAAGCGGTACTAGGAAGTAGATAGAATAGTTGCAACCACTTCAATGCCTAAGGTCAAGCATGCTACCTTGATATACCTTGTAAAGTCTCAAAGCCCAAAGACTTCTAGGCCATAAATGCAAAAGTAGTGAACAAACTAATATTCCGCTGCTCCTTCTACAGAGTAAGCAAGTGACACTAAGGCTAGCGGTCAAAGCCTCACAGCAATACAAAGCAAGATAGGACCATGCGAGCTAAAAGTGATCAAGAGAAGAAAGTAGAAGACCACTATAGGAATAATAAGTTTAAGTGGAACAATATGAATCGTGTTGATTCTAGTATTAGCTATAAGCGTACTGTAATTAATTCAATTCTAATCTCGCTTGCAAAACATGTAATGAATGTTTAAATTCGGTAATCATGATGAATTTGTTGTGTCTTATTTGAGGCATTATGTTAAATCCCTAGTTGATAAAGTTTGGAATACAAAATAGGTTAAGCAACACCGAAGCCCACAGGAAAAGGTTTATTAATGTGGGTCTTTTGGAAGCCTACAGCCATAAATTCAAAATTGGTGAACTTTGCCCCACATTGTCTAGATCAGTGCCCTTAAGAAATGGAAGCCCACCTGGTAGAATTATACCTTTAGGAACTCAAAGACACCGTGACTAGGTCCATTGCCTCTACTAGTGCAGCTCCCACTAATAATTTCATTACATCTAGGGATGTTGTAGGTTTACAAATTGTATGTGCTTACCAATAGGATCCCTCATTCTCATGGGGATCCAATGCTTCCAGTTATCCATTCTCGTCTATTTTCAAATGCAGGTTGTACAAATCGTCATTTGGTATTTGGATTCAGGCTGCTCAAAACATATGACTGAGGATCGCTCACGGCTAAAAAACTTCATGAATAAATTCATCGGACTGTTAGATTTGGGAATGATCGTTTTGGGGCAATTATGGGTTACCAAGATTATGTTTTTGGTGATAATGTTATCTCCCGGGTATATTATGTAGAAGGACTTGGGCACAATCTGTTCTCTGTTGGTCAATTTTGTGATTTTAATCTCGAAGTAGCTTTCAGAAAACACACATGCTTCGTTAGAGAATTAGATGGTGTTGAGCTTCTAAAGGGATCTCGTGGCACAAACTTGTACACCATCTTTATCAAGATATGATGAAGTCTTCTCCTATTTGCTTGTTGTCTAAGGCATCTAAGAACAAATCATGGTTATGGCATCATCGACTCAATCATTTAAACTTCGCATCATTAATGAGCTTACTAGAAAGGACCTTGAGAGGTTTACCCGGTTAAAATATGAAAAGATCGCCTTTGTTACGCTTGCCAATTGGGAAAAAGCAAAAATTATGCCCATAAACCAAAACCTGCCAATACGATCATGGAAGTTCTTCATACCCTTCACATGAATCATGCGGACCCATAAGAGTACAAAGTATCAATGGGAAGAAGTATGTGCTAGTTGTTGTTGACAATTACTCTCGGTTCACTTGGGTAAAGTTCTTGAGAACCAAGGATGAAACTCCCGAGGTTATCATTAAGCTTATCAAACAATTGCAGTTTAGGCTTAACAAACCTCGTAATCATCCGAACAAACAATAGAACCGAATTTGTGAACAAATGACTCATTTAGTTCTATGAAAGCATTAGAATTAGTCACTAGAAAAGTGTTCCACGACTCCTCGCAGAACGGTGTAGTTGAAAGGCGAATCGCACTCTTGTGGAAGCTGCAGGACTATGCTAATGTTCTCAAAGGCTCCAATGTTTCTCTAGGGGGAAGCCATTGCCACTGCTTGTTACACTTAAAATCGATCCCTAATACATATTCTTTATGGAAGAACTTCATATGAATTAGTGCACAACAGAAAACCATATCTCTTATTTCTATGTGTGTTTGGGGCTTTATGCTATCCAACCAATGATGGCCAAGATCTGAGAAAGTTGAAAGCTAAAGCTGATATTGGATTTTTTTGTTGGTTATGCACCTAATCAGAAGGGTTACCGAATCTACAACAAAAGAACCCGGGATATTATGGAAACTATTCATGTTACGTTTGATGAGCCGATCGAGCAAATGGCTCTCGGACACTCCAGGCCCTAGACAAGACCTCAACTTTTGACACTGGACCAATTAGTTCGGGTCTCAGATCAATCCCACGCTTGCGACTCCTTATGTACCTCCCTCAAGAAGATTTGAAGATGCTATTTGATCCGATATATGATGAATACTTTGAGCTCGCAATTGATGATACTCCCGCACCACCACCGCCTCCTCCTACACCAACCAATTCAAATGGTCAATCGATCTCAATTTCCATAACACAAGAAGCCCATCTGCTGACCATTCACTATCATCATCGAATCCTCAATCATCTTCAGTACAACAAGGAAATGCTGTTGATAATTCTTTTGAAGACAACCCCTTTGCCACTCCTGAAGATGCTCCATTTGAGAATATATTTGCCCCAGAACCCACTCCTGAGTCATCTTCACCAGGGGATCCTAACTCTACCACTTCAGTACCTTATCAACAACGACATGAACATCTCTGAAAATGGACACATGATCATCTATTGGATAACATCATTGGGAATCCTTCTCGTCCGGTATCTACTAGAAAGCAACTTGCCACTGATGCCTTATGGTGCTTCTTTAATTCTGTACTATCCAAGATCGAACCAAAAGATGTCAATACTGCAATGTCCGAGGACATCTGATTTAGTGCTATTCAAGATGAAATTCACGAGTTCGATCGTCTTGATGTATGGGAATTGGTGCCACCTCCAAATTGTGCTATGATTATCGCTCTAAAGTGGATCTTCAAAGTGAAACTTGATGAGCATGGTGACATTCTGAAGAATAACGAAAGACTTGTTGCTAAAGGATATCGACAAGAGGAGGTATTGACTTTGAGGAATCATTTGCCCGGTTGCACAAATTGAGGGTATCGAATCTTCCTTGCTAATGTTGCCAAAGAAGAATATGGTAGTCGCCAAATGGATGTAAAGACCGTTTCTTAATGGCGATCTCAAAGAAGTGGTCTATGTCACCAACCGAAGACTTTGTGGATCCCGAATCCTAACTATGTCTCATCGTCTCGAAAAAGGTTTCTATGGCTTGAAGCGTGCTCCAAGGGCATGGTACGATACTTTGTCAAAGTTTATTTTGGCAAATGGATTCTACAAAGACAGCTGCTGATCCCACAATCGCTCACTCGAAAGTCAAGAAAATATTTAATTCATGTTCAAATATATGTTGATGACATTATCTTTGCCTCGACCGACCCGGATGAATGTGACCATTTTCTAAAGAGATGGGCTTTAAATTTTAAATGTCAATGATGGGACAAATGTCATTTTTCTTAGGTTTACAAATTTCTCAAAGTCCGGAGACATTTTTATAAATCAATCTAAATATGCTAATGAAATATTAAAGAAATTTGATTTGATTCTGTGACCTGTTGATACTCCCATGGTGGATAAAACTAAACGGATGAGGACCTCTCAGGATCCCCGTTGATCAAACTAAATATCGAGTATGATTGGATCCTTGATGTATATCAACGCCAGAGACCCGATATTCGCTCATTGTATGCATGTGTGCTCGCTACCAGACTAAGCCTACTAAGAATCACCTTGAAGCGTTAAACGGGACTTTCAGTATCTCCAAGAAACCATTAACATGGGTCTTTGGTATCCGAAGGACACCGCCATGTCACTAACAGCCTATGAAGATGTTGACCATGCAGGGTGTCAAGATACTCGTCGAAGTACGTCAGGAGGTGCTCAGTTTTTGGGTAATAAATTAGTGAGTTGGTCGTCAAAGAAGCAAATGAGTACTTCTATATCTTCTACAGAGGCTGAATACATTGCCATGTCATCATGTTGCTCTTAAATCTTATAGATGAGATCCCAACTATCTGATTATGGCTTCTTATTCAACAAAGTTCCTCCATACTGTGACAACAAAAATGCCATCGCTCTCTGCTGCAATATTGTCCAACACTCAAGATCAAAGGACATTGACATTCGACATCACTTCATCGGGGAACAAATAGAGAAAGGTGTGGTTGAACTCTACTTTGTAAGGACTGAGTATTAGTTGGCATATATCTTCACCAAAGCTCTTCTAAGAGATCGGTTTCAGTTTATCCTCCCGCGACTCGGCATGAAGAGTTTGCAACCGGAAACGCTCAAATGTCTTCAGGAAGAGGATGAGGAGTCTAGGAGTTTCTTCACCAATTCCTTGTACATATTTTTCAAAAGCAAAATACAAAAATATAAAACCAAAGAAACCCATAAATTTTGAAAAATCAAAAAATTCTAAAAATATTGTTTTTCTCAAGGCATGTCTTCTGATATCGATAACATTTACAATCCTAGAAATGTCATTCAAAAATGACACAAGATTTTAGATGAAGTTCGAGTAGAAGTTCAAATTTTTTTCAAAACATGGCTAACAATGGTTTACAGTCATTTGATGCAAGTTTTAATATTTATAATTACTCGTTATACCTATGGTCTACCCTAATGCACTAACGGGCAGTGTACCCGGTCAGGTGTATTGTAGTATTCGGTAAAACCGAGGTCGTCCCAAGAGCTATGTGTGCGGATTTAAACTAAGTCTAGGTGTCACTGATTATAATAGATTTTAAAGAGAAAATGATGAATTACTACTAAGACAATAAAAGCAAATAAAGGCGAGGGTTGTGATCAATAGAGGAGAGGGTGCTAACCTAGTTATCATCCTAATTAGTAGTGTTCACGCCTAATTACTTCCAATTACTTGGTGGGGTCAAAGTCGCTAGGACAACATTTGGTCGGTTCGTCTCTAACCTATCAACAAAGGGTCTCATTTCGAGAAATCGGTGACCGTCATAAGTCCATTGTTCTTAGTCCCTAAGCCAAGTCATTAAGTACCGCTACATGCTAGATTCATAATAGTGAGTGCCGGACGCTAGCATCTTAAACACTCACCCCAACTTCTTAAGTTCATCCAAACAATGGGTGATCGTTGGTTAAATCGCACAAGCGAGAAAGGGTCGTCGAGTTGGTCATATCTTACCCTTCCCACTCGGCCTACCTACTTAGGTCAGTTGGTCATATCTCCTAAGTAACTAGTCACTCACCGCCATTCGTAATTACCAAAACAAGGGTAGCTACCAACAAACTATGCATGCATACACTTAGAAATAATTATACGGAAGCAATATAAACGCAAACAAAATAATTAGGAATCATAACTAGGCCAAGACAGAGGTGCTTAGCCGCTATATTAACTAAAACAATCGATTCAATGTTTAACATTACGAAATACATGAATTGAAAGTAAAGAAAAGATAAAAACTAATGCTTATCGTAGGGAGTGATTTCTCCTCGAGATAGCTCGTATGCTCCTTTAGATCCGCCTTCACTTCTTATCACGCTCATTGAATGTTGTGTGTGAAATGGGATGCTTTGAAATGCCGGAAATCGTGGGGTGTTTATAGGTTGATCCGTTACTACAGAATTAATTTTAAGAGTTACGCCGAACATACAATTCTTCGTATTTTGCAATAAAAATGCCGGTTACGGCGTAACTATGGAAGGAGTTACGTCAGATCTTCAATAAATCTGGTTACGCCATAATTGATACAATAGTTACGGCGTAACTTGCAGCCGCGCGGAACCTCATTTGACCTAGTTGGTTACATCGTAATCTTTGTGAGAGTTACCGTATTCTTCCGCTGAGTTGGTTTTTCCGAGCCATGCTTTAGTTAGGCGAATGAGATAGAGGAGTTACGTCAGAACTTATTTAAAGTGAACATACTATGATATATCTTTAATAACTTCTCAAAATCCGCGCCTCTTTAGCTTCAATGCTCGTAAATTACCTCGAATGTAAAACATAGGAAAACAAGCGTAAATCCATATAAATGATATAAAATACGAGCATTATCGGGGGAAATTGACACTTAATATTCAGGATAATTTGATGTTGTCATCATTTCAGGCTGTAACCCGTGCTTAAACAATGGTTTACAGTCATTTCAGGCTGTAACCTTCGCTTAAACAATGGTTTACAGTCATTTCAGGCTATAACCCACGCTTAAACAATGGTTTACAGTCATTTCAGGTTGTAACATGCTCTTAAACATTGGCTTGCAGTTATTTCAAACTGTAACCCGCTTTTAAAGAAATGAAAGTGCTTCGCTAAATCGTTTTTATTAATTTCTTGCACTTTTCCTAAAACAAAATTAGGAAAGCTCGTCGCCAAAAAGAAGGTTGTTCCTATACCAATGTTTTTCATTCTAAGATTCTTCTGAAAAATATTTGTTTTCTCATGGTGATAACATTGTTTGAAAATAAATCGGACTAAATTTTTTGAAAATCAATCAAACTCCATTTTTCATAAATTTTTATCACTCAATCTATGACTTGGGTCATTGATCGAGGGAGAGTGATTTCAAACTTCATATTTTCAAAACAATATTTCATCAAATGGGTTCCTTTGAGTAATTTTGTCCGGTTTATGCGTTATAAAGTGGTGAATAAATGTTTTGTCGATTAGGTGTCGATGTATGATCTTTCGTTATACTCAAAGATATTTCAAAATGAAAATTTTCTTTACTTAAAGATCTCTCAAAACTCATCATACTCGACACCAACACTCTCCTCATGAATTAAGGGGAGCGACAAAATGTTCCCGATCAAGAACGCTTTAAAAAAAAACCCCATATCTTTCCCCAAAATTTTCAAATTATTTAAATCAATTAGAATCACAAATCTCAAAAGGTTTGAAATTTTTGATCGGGAGAGAGATTGTGATTTAAATATCAAATCTGATAAAATGGTGATTGTTTTAGAAAATAAAAAGCACTCCTTCCTCTATGTGCCAAACGATTTCGAATACATGATGCACATGTTGAGGGGGAGCATTCATCTAAAACCAGAAGAAAACGATGTCACCGAAGTAACAAGTTGAAACACTGATCATCTAAAACTCTGAATTTTTAATGCTTGGTTTGTCAATGTTTTCGAACAAATCCTAGATGAGCTAGGTGTAGGTGTAGCTACTTGTTGAGGTTTAACAGAACTAGAAGCATTTTTCTAAGGTGATCGTTTAATGACTCAAGCAAGCATTCCTTCCTCCATGTGCTAAATGATTTCAAAACCAACGCATATTGAGGGGAGCATTTTAAAATCTCAAAATAATTGAGGTACAAAATGCTTTGATTTGATATCACAGGTACCTTGATAGTTTTTTCAAATTGTTTTTCATTTGGTTTTAAGGCGGAAAGAACAGTACCACAAGACCAACCATTTTAATTTATGCATTGGAGTTATAAGAATGGTAGGGTTAGGTATTAGTTCCCGTGATCCCGCTAGAGCCGGAAGGATTTACCCAGGGACAATCCACTAGATAGTATAGAAGTCCTTAGGTATGAATAAAAAAGGAGAAAAGTGAGAATAAGGGAAGAGTGCCGAGTAAGATAGAGCTAGGACTGGAATAAACCCAACAAGGTTCTAATAACGAAGTTTCGGTAAGCACTGAAGGGGTTGAAGAATGAAAAAAAATGAAAAGTGAAAGGGTGAAAAGAAATAGCCCTCCAATAATTCAACCTTAAGGCAGAAACCGGGTTCAATACATATGCTGCTAGTGGTTACTAAGGTAACGCCGGTATTGAAGACAAGATGTCATGGACCCATTGACGCACTACACTAAACTTCCCAACCTACTCAAGTTCTCTTAAAAGAACTTGTTTCATTCTCATGGGGGACCTACATAATCTATCGAATTTCTTTTAGAGATGGTTGATATTAAAAAATGAAACCCTCTCCCTAATCTCCACATAGGAAACCAAAATGCACTATTGAGTCTAGAGCCAAGAGATCATCCACAAAATCTCATTAGGACACACATTCATGAAGGCTTGCTGTTTCACACAATGTAAAAAGTGAGAATATATATTGAGAAACTTAGGCATTATCCTCATGGTATTGCCAGAACATCCGAGTGATATATAAAATATTCACGATGAAGATGGAAATCCTTCTAGAGCCAACATCAAATAAGCTCTTGGTGGGTGACATGTGAGATTCTTCAAGAATCAAACTTGTGACAACTGGAAAGAAACAATGGGGCGATTCACTCTTGAATCAAACTTGTTCCAGGAAATGGATTGACGAATGCTTTTGAAAAACCTTTCGACGTGCTCTACAATTCTTTTCTCTAGCACATCGACTGTGCGTTAATTTTTCAAAAAAAAGTATTTATGATTAAAACTTGATTTTTCTCATAAAACTTTCGTCGTATTGCAAAAACTCTCTATCTCTTCAGCAATACGCGATTGTTTTTCAAATCAATTTTTCATCAATCGATGAATCTTAATTGTTGGTTCACTCACCCGTGTTGTCTACTCACGGGATGCTCGGTTTGAGCGGCTAGATCAAGTGCGAAACCCACAGAAGGAGATTCTTAGGAATTCTACCTAATCATAGGGAGTATTTATATCGATCAACGGGAACCGTGGTTCTTTTAACCTATTCAATGAAAGTGAAAAAGACACTTTCGTGTGTTTTATTACTAACTGTTGTTTTCAGGAACATCGAACAGTTGCATCTAATCAAAATTGAGAAGTCAATCCATAACCACATGCTCAAACCTCACACTCACGTTTAAAGAAATCATGATAATCTAAAGACCTTAAGTAATGCTTCCGCTACTCTGATGCAAAATATCATGATCCAAAAAAGTGTGAGCATGTCGGTCCATAAGTCACAAATATCACATGGAGGCGATACAACATAGAATGATTCAGAGATTTACTGAGGCTGATGATCTTGAAGAAAGCTCAAAGATCACCAAGTCATGGATCAGTTAAAGACCTCCACTGAAAGTACACAGTATGCGGACTTTGAAGAATCAAAGGCTACGAGCTACAAAACAAAGAATGTGTAATAGAATGCTAGAGCTCAAAATGTATTATCTATATGTAATTGAGGTGACCTCCCTTAGGGGGAGATTGTTAGGATTTAGTAAATTCGTAAGTTAAAGACTCGGTAACCTCAAGTATTTGTAAGCATTAGAAAACTTATAGTCTTAGACGTTTAGTCATATTAAGTAGATAGTTAAGTAACACCATGGAGGACTGACGGGTCTTTACCCATCAGATACCGATCCACGGCCCATAGGAGGCGATTTGTAAAGAACTATAAATACCCTCTACCTCCCAAGGTAGATGGTGGAGCTTCATAATATATCTTTTTACTTTCTCTCACTAGAAGTTCCCATCCTCTCACTTTCTCTCTCTAAAATCTTATACATACTTGAACCATAGATTAGTGTGTTTGTGTGTTACAATAACCAATATATTACACAAATACTTCATGTTTATGTTTCAACAAGTAAACATAACCATACCGACTATAGTCGTCAGTAAAAGTGACGAAGTAACTTGCTCCTTGTCTTGACACAGTTCTAAATGGGCCACATACATCGGTGTGTATTAGTTCACGTAGATCCTTAACCCTTTCCACTTGATGTGAATAGGGTTTTCTTGCCATCTTACTAGACATGCATGAAATACACTTTTCAAATGACTTAATGTCAGTTGAGTTGAGAAGTACATCATGTTGCAACTTCTCCATGTGTTTCTTGCGAATGTTTCTAAGATGACAATGCCACAAAAGAGTAGAGTCCAAGGAATGCTTGGCTCTTTTATTGCTTAAAGCAAAAATAAAACTTTCATTAGTTTTAGAACAAGACATATCAATTTCATAAATACCATCCCTTGGGATAGCACTAAAATAGACAACATTATTCCTATAAACTGAAATTGTATTATTCGATTCAAAACGATTAACAAACCCATCGTCAAACAAACAAGAAATTAAAATAATTCCTCTAGTAATAGAGGGGCATAATGACAATTGTTCAAAACATCCACTAATCCACTAGGGAGACATAAATGAAAAACGCCAATAGCTTTAACCCCTGCGTGTTGACCATTGCCCATGTATAGACTTAAAGCTCCTGGCTTCGGCTTCCTACTTCCCCTGAGACCCTGAGTAGTATTACAGATGTGAGTACCACAACCCGTGTCATAAACCCAAGATGTATCAGGAAAATAGTAGAGTTCTTTGGTGAAAATACCTTAAGTGCTACCTCCTTGAGATAGATTCTTCTTTTTCATCGACTCGGCGAGATACATGGGACAGTTCCTTCTCCAATGACCTATTTCACCACATTTGTGACAGGTCACGTAATTAGCAGGTGATAACATCAAATAGTCCTAAATATTAAGTGTCAGTTTCCCCCGATAATGCTCGTATTTTACATCATTTATATGGATTTACGCTTGTTTTCCTCTATATATCACTTTCATGTAAATTACGAGCATTGGAGCTAATAAGACGCGGATTTGGAGAGTTTAGTAAAGATATATCAGAGTATGCTCATTTTGAAGATGTTACGGCGTAACTCCTCTCTCACATTACGCCGTAACAAAAGTGTGGCTCAGAAAACCAACTCAAGTGAAGATTACGGCATAACTCCCTCCAAAGATTACGACGTAACCAATTAGGTCAAATGAGGTTTCGCGCCGCTGCAATTTACGCCGTAACTATTTTCTCATTTATGGCGTAACATGGATTTATTGAAGATACGGCGTAACTCCTTCCAGATGTTACGCCGTAACTGGCATTTTTAGTGCAAATTACGAAGATAATGGTGTTACAGCGTAACTCTAAAGATTAGTTACGCCGTAACCAGATCTGGCCTATAAATATCCCACGATTTCCAGCATTTCTAATCATCCCATTTCATATACAACATCTTTGAACGTGAGTAGAAAGTGGAGGACAGATCTTAGGGAGCATACTGAGCCATCTCCAAGGAGAAATCATTCCCCACGATAAGCATTAGCATTTTATCTTTTCTTTACTTTCAATTCATGTATTTCGTAATGTTAAACATTGAATCGATTGTTTTAGTCAATATGGCTAAGCACCTCGGTGCTAGCCTAGTTATGATTCCTTAATTGCTTTGTTTACGTTTACATTGCTTCCGATAATTATTTCTAGTGTATGCTTGCATAGTTTGTTGGTAGCTACCCTTGTTTCGTAGTTTTGAATGGCGGTATTGGCTAGTTACTTAGAGATATGACCAACCGCCCTAAGTAGGTAGATCGAGTAGGAAGCGGTAAGATATGACCAATGACGACCCTTTTTGCTTATGCGATTTGACCAACCGATCACCTACCGCTTGGATGAACTTAAGAAGTCGGGATGAGTGTTTAAGTTGCTAGCGCGGGCACCCATTGTTACAAATCTTGCTTGTAGAGGTACTTAATGACTTGGCTTAGGGGACTAAGAACAACTGGACTTTCGACGGGTCATCTGACATCTCTAGTGGAACCCTTTGTTGATAGGTTAGGACGAACTGACCAAATTCTATCCTAGCAACTTTGACCCCACTTGAAGTAATTGGAAGTATTTAAATATGAAATTAGCTTGATAGGATGAATAACTAGGTTAGCACACTTCTCCTTATTGATCACAACCCTCGCCTCTTTGTTTTCTTTATTTTCTTGTTTTATTAGTTAATTAATTATTTGACCCTTAAATCTATTAAAATCAGGCCACCTAGACTTAGTATAAACCGCACACATAGCTCTTGGGACGATCTCGGTTTTACCGAATACTACACTACACCCGACCGGGTACACTGCTCGTTAGTGCATTAGGGTAGACCATAGGTATAACGAGTAATTATAAATATTAAAACCTGGTCAGTAAAACCTACATCAAGTTTTTGGCACCGCTGCCGGGGAGTTATATTTGGATTTTTATTAAGTCTTACATTTTTGTTTTGTTTTAAAAAAATTTCTCAATTTTTCACGATCTCTTTTCAAGTTTCAGGTTACATGGAAGTTGTTAACATTGATGACCTCACTCTTGAGGAATATTTGGCGTTGACAAGAGAAGAACAAGGGTCGGGGATCGTTAGGCCGGCCATAGCCGAGAATGCTCAATTCAAAATCAAACCACAATTTATGAGGAGCGTGCAAACCCTTTCTCCGAAGCACTACCGATGATGCTTATGAACATGTGGACAACGTGGAATACATTGCCACTGCTTAAAATCCTGTGAGTCTCAAACGATCTTTGTGATGTTACGAGTATTCCCTATTTCACTCATCGGAGTCGCTAAAAGATGGGTCGATCGATTACACCGGGATAGTTAACACCGCCACCCTAAAGAATTATTTCATTCAAAGGTACTACCCTTCATCTAGGACTGCAAAACAACTGGAAGAAATCCATAACTTCAAACAAGAAGGTGATGAAACATTGTACCAAGCATGGGAAAGATACAATGAACTATTATACAAATGCCCTACTCATGACCTCAATAGCCAGAAAAAGGTAAACATCTTCTACAAAGGTCTTAACATCCCCTCCAGGCAAATGATCGATGTTCAAAGACCAATACCTAGAATGACTCCAACTATGGCTTTAGAAACTATTCAAAGATGGCGCACACACTCACTAGTGGTACAATGGGGAGCAATCAAGTAAAATGGAAATATAGAAGGCCTTAAAAGAATAAATAACAAATTAGAAAGCCTCGAAAGAGACATGAAAAGCTCAAGGAAAATGTGCATTCCATACAAGTTCGACGAAGTGAACAAAATGACACTCTCCTTCCAAGGAGTGCTCATCTAATGAGGAAGTGAAAAGGATTGAAGAAGTAAAATATGGAAGTGTAAGTCCTTCAACGGATACAATGGTAGCAGTATCGGGAGAAATCGCTGAGTTCTATACTAGAATCAACAACAATCCTACTAGACCAAGCCTCAAAGAAATAATGCATAAACATATCGAAGAATCTACAAAGAAAGTAATAGACTCAAAGAATGGATGGTCAAGGTAAAAGAAGTCACCAACATGAACTTGCGAAACCAAGATGCTGCGATTAAAAACCTCGAAACCCAAATTGGGCAATTAGCTAAAAATCTTGAAACCAGTAATGACAAAGCCATTGCTTGCAAAGTCATATTTGCACAAGATAAACCGAAGGAAGAACAATGCACCTCTTCTGTCACTAATGATTTTTGTAGGATTAACTACTTAAAAGAAGATGACAAAACTAAAGACGACAAGGACCTGCCAAGCCAACTTCCTGAGAAGGAACACTATCAGGAAAGTTTTCTTCTACCATGCAATATCGGTAATCTTAAAATTCCCGCTTTAGCTGATTTAGGGGCTGGTGTAAACCTTATTTCTACCTCATTGTTTGAGAAAATAAAACTTACCAATTTAAAAGAAACAACAATAATGATTGAAATGGCTGATTCCTCTAAAGTTGTACCTAGGAGAGTGGTTAACAATGTTCTCCTTAAAATTGGTAAATTCCTTTTTCCTACTGATTTTGTAGTTATTGACATGGGGAAACGAGAGACTTACAACTTAATTGTTTGAAGACCCTTTCTGGCCACTTGTCGAGTACATATAAAGGTTTTTGAAAAAAAAATTTCTTTGGGAACTGAAAAGGAACGAATCACTTTCAGCAGGAAGGAACAATTAAATCCAAGACTAGAAATTTCAAATAAAGTTGATGTTGTCAAATCCGCCTATATGTTGTGACCTAAGAACTAACAATTGCAGGCAAGATTTTGATAGTTGTGACCAGGAACAGGAAAAAATTATCCCAATCATTAAAGAAGCTTCGGACCCTGACAGGCATCACTACATCCCTATAACAACGGAGCATAACAGATAAAAAAAAGCATGTGCCTCGTATAAACCCTCTCATGAAATTTATAATAGGAGTATGAAGGTGGACGAATGGACATGCCCGCACAATAGACACGCCATTAAGTTTGGAAATCTATCCTTTGATTGGTACAAGGTAAGATTTGAATACTGGAACATCAATTCTGGATTGATGAAGCAGCTGATACGCGATTACAATGAAAATCACCTTATTGGTAAATTGACCAACGATGAAAGATCAAGCATGAATACCACGATTGCTGACAATCCCATAATTGAAGAAGACGAGTTCGGGAAGTCATTCAACAAGTGGCCCTCACAAAAATTTGGTGCATATATCATCGGTAACGCAATTGAAAAAAAGAGGTTTTGTTGAAGGAATGAATGATTGCTGCCAAGAAACGAAGGAAGTTGATCAAGTCCAAAGGCCACCATAAAGCCCCAAGGCTTTGAGTCTAACTTAAAAACTCGTAAATAAAGAAAAGTGCTCTTTTGGGAGACAACCCAAATTATCCCTTTCATTTGTTTTATTTCCATTTCTGCTGGGTTTTGTGTTTTTAACCATATTTGCAGGATTTTGTGAAAAAGTTGCTGCACCATGCTAAACGGGGACCTGATCTATACATAGTTACTACAGAACTCATTCTTATGGTTATGCCGTAACATACTTTTTAAAGATAACTTCGAGCAATACCAATTACGGTAATCCCATTCAACGTTACGCCAGAAACTACACTCAGTAGGTCGCTGTGTTTTGTTTAATTACGGCAGTAACTCCTTATAAGAGTTACGACGTAACTCCTCTTTTGACACTTCTTTCATTTTAAACACAATAACCTTGTATTAGTTTTCAAATGAACTTTGTGGGTATGTTCTCTGTAAGCCCGCACGAGACTACACTCGTCCACTTGGGACACCAAGTGGTTTAAAAGGCTTGTTGCATACGCTAAATGCAACCGTGATTCCTACGAAAGTGAGTTAAGTTTCTTTTTCATTTTTTTCTTTTTCAGAATTATTCTTATCGGTAGTGTGATTTAAGGGATTGAAGTTTGCTCGTGGATGCTTATGTGAAGGCACGACTCTTTTGTGGGCCTTCTTTCTTTTGGAGCAAATTTCGGGAAGTTCTCGCCTAATTCTACTTTCTCTTCACCTTTATTTAACGCTTAGTACAAAGGGACTTTGTACATTTCAAGTGGGGGTACGTGAGTAGAATTGTCTCTTAAACTTTATTTTGCCCTCGTTTTTCTAGTTTATTTTGAAAAATTATGCCATTTTTAAAATTTTGACATGTTTTCCTTAACCTAACTAGATTAGACCTTAGCCGAGCACATTATAACCCTTGATATCATATGGTGAGATTAGCCTATCCATTTCCAAAATTTTATCCCAAATTCACAAAATTATGAGTGTGCCGGTAGCTTGTAAACTTTGGAACTTGGCCTTTATATCATTTCAAGACCATAGACGAGGTATGTTGAGTTAGCTCGATGTATTTGGACTTTTTAGTTTAAGAAGGCAGTATTATAGGATTATCACCCAAATAGCCTTTCATTGTGCGTCTATCGATTAGTCACCTCGACTTCTCGACCCCCATGTTAAACCCTTTGTTGCACTCACCTTTAGTGCAAGATACACCTAGATACACTCTTCTGAGCCGTTCCTTTCATTTTGTTTACCCAATATATTGTTTCGTTGCACCATTACACCTTAGCCTATCCTGTAGTCTTTATTTGTAATTGGGAAGTCATTATTTGCGTAAGTTCAAGGTTCAAGTGGAAAGGTTCGGGAATCACGCTCTCGCCGACGACATCATTGAAGACCCCCCAAATTCTAATATTGTTCATCTCAAGTGGGGGGATGTTATATTTAGTTATTTAGTTATGATTTTAAAAAAAAGTGATTCGAAAAGAAAAAAAAAAGGGTTATTCATTTGATTGTAAAGTGTGATGTTATAAGCACTCTTGTTATGAGTTTACTATAGATTTAGTATCGAGGAGGCCACCTCGGTCACATTTGAAGAATGAAGTTGGAAGTGTGCCCATCATGACATCCTTTAATGGCACATCTACCTGGTAATATCATGATCCGGTTTCTTAACTTCGAAACTTGAACTTTGGGCGAACGTTAAGTGGTGATGAATTGGTTATAGATTTAGACTATTTGCTTGATTTTATTTTACACCAATTTTATCCCATGTCTTATCCTACCTTAGTCATGAAGCATGTCTAGGTGATGCAACGAGCAATCTTTGGTATCTTGGCCATGAATTTGGTCATGTATCATTGATTTTGTCCACTTCGCCGTGACATGTTAGTAATGACAAATCACCCTTAACCTTTGTCGTGTCTACGCATATTGCCTTTAAGAATTGTTTAGTCCTTAACTCTAGTGGTGGAGATTTGTGTAACCGCCAAGCTTATGATAGAATACATGCTATGGTGCAATGAGTGATCACCCGAAATTGACACTTAGAATAGTTGAGATATTTGAGTGTTTTGTTCCCATTTCGTGAGGTGTTCGGCTTTGTTTTATTCTAGCATAAGGATTTGTAAACTTATATTTTCCGTGATGGAGATATCTTTTAGGAATCTATCTAATAAGGTCTACTTGAGGGCAAGTAGAGTTCAGTGGGGGATATTTGATAACATCAAATAGTCCCGAATATTAAGTGTCAATTTCCCCCGATAATGCTCGTATTTTACATCATTTATATGGATTTACGCTTTTTTTCCTCTATATTTTACTTTCAAGTAAATTACGAGCATTGGAGCTAATGAGACGAGGATTTGGAGAATTTAGTAAAGATATATCAGAGTATGCTCATTTTGAATATGTTACGGCGTAACTCCTCTCTCACATTAAATCGTAACAAAAGCGTGGCTCAGAAAACCAACTCAACCGAATATTAAGGCGTAACTCCCTCCAAAGATTACGACGTAACCAACTAGGTCAAATGAACTTCCGCACAACTGCAAGTTACGCCATAACTATTGCCTCATTTATGGCATAACATGGATTTATTGAAGATACGACGTAACTCCTTCCAGATGTTACGCCGTAACCAGCATTTTTAGTGCAAATTACGAAGATAATGGTGTTACGGCGTAACTCTTAAGATTAGTTACGCCGCAACCAGATCTGGCCTATAAATACCCCACGATTTCAAAGATTTCTAATCATCCCATTTCACACACAACATCTGTAAACGTGAGTAGAAGGTGGAGGGCAGATCTTAGGGAGCATACGGAGCCATCTCCAAGGGAGACATCACTCCCCTATGATAAGCATTAGCATTTTATCTTTTCTTTACTTTCAATTCATGTATTTCGTAATGTTAAACGTTGAATCGATTGTTTTAGTTAATATGAGCGGCTAAGCACCTCTGGTGCTAGCCTAGTTATGATTCATTAAGTGCTTTGTTTATGTTTACATTGCTTCTACATAATTATTTCTAGTGTATGCTTGCATAGTTTGTTGGTAGCTACCCTTGTTTCGGTAGTTTTGAATGGCGGTAGTGGCTAGTTACTTAGGAGATATGACCAACTGACCCTAAGTAAGTAGACTGAGTGGGAAGGGTAAGATATGACCAACTCAAGACCCTTTTGCTTGTGCGATTTGACCAACCGATCACCTACCGCTTGGATGAACTTAAGAAGGGGATGAGTGTTTGTTGCTAGCGCTGGCACTCATTGTTACAAATCTTGCTTGTAGAGGTACTTAATGACTTGGCTTAGGGGGCTAAGAACAACTGGACTTTCGACGGGTCACCTGACATCTCCAGTGGAACCCTTTGTTTATAGGTTAGGACGAACTGACCAAATGTTGTCCTAGCAAATTTGACCCCACTTGAAGTAATTGGAAGTAATTAAATATGAACTTAGCTTGATAGGATGAATAACTAGGTTCGCACACTTCTCCCTTATTAATCATAACCCTCGCCTCTATTTGCTTTCTTTATTTTCTTGTTTTATTAGTTAATTAATTATTTCACCCCTTAAATTTATTAAAATCTGTGACACCTAGACTTAGTATAAATCCGCACGCATAGCTCTTGGGACGATCTCGGTTTTACCGAATACTACACTACACACGACCGGGTACACTGCCCGTTAGTGCATTAGGGTAGACCATAGGTATAACGAGTAATTATAAATATTAAAACATGGCCAGTAAAACCTACATCAGCAGGATTATCATTCTTGGATGGTGGAGGAATCTTAGGCTTGGGAGCATAAGATGGTTTATGCTCAGGAGCATAAGTCAACTTGTACTTACCCTTCCCTTGATTCCCCTTAGCAGCCTTAAACGATTTTTCCCATGGTTTTTCTAGACCTTTCCCACATGTATATTATGATTTGCAGGTGTAACATCTTTCTTGGGTAGCTTTTGCTCATGTTGTTTAAGCATAGCATGTAGTTCATTCACAATCTTCCCCATGCTATGCATATTATAGTTCTGCACAAAGGTGTCATACTCTTTAGAAAGACCAATCAAGATCAGACTAACTCCATAGTTCAGAGTGACGGGATCAACGAGACGCTTCAAATTGTCAATGTAGCTTTTCATCTTAAGAACATATGAGCTTGCAGATTGACCTTCTTCTTGCTTGCACGCGTGAAATTCTCTCGCGGTTTGAAGAAGTTCCTATTCTGCATGTTGAGCAAACATAGAATTCAGCCTGTAGCATGTCATGTGCACTAAGGTGAGTTAGATTTCATTGGATCTCTAACTCCATAGTCATAAGCATGAAGGCAGCAATGTCCTTAGATCCTTGACCCAAGCAAAGGTGAGAGTGCGCAAGAGCCTCGGGAGGACTTATGGCTGGGAGTCGCAACAAAAAGCAGAATGGGATACTCCAAGTAGGTTTCCTTATCTTCAGCTGACAGGATAATGCGAAGCTGGAGATACCAGTCAATGAAGTTAGGTCCATTGAGTTTATATTTCTCAAAGAAACTCCTGAGTACCGAATTGTTTCCGACCGAGGTAGTTATCTACAATTTAGAAAAGTTCAAATAATTAGTATTTTCAATAATTAACTTCTTAATAGACTTAACTACCCAATTAATTACTAATAAGACTAAGATCCATCTTGGCCTCTCACTTATTACCAAAGGTCTGACCAATTTGTAAACAAGTAGGGCAAGAGCTAAGCGACAAGCATTAATTGTATAAAATGAAACTCTTAGACTTATGAGACTGATCAAGGCATTAGTAAACAAGTAATAATGTCAAGAGCATGTTTAGTCTCATCTTATGCCTCGGGTCCAAGGTCTGACTAAGCATACTCAAAATAAGTCGACGAAGTAAGAACATGCAAATATCGCCAAAAGTCTCACCAATGAGCAAAATTCGCCATGGGTTGGATGGCACTAAGGTCTAACCAAAGAGGTCAAGCCAAATGCACATGTTCTTGGTTGGCTGGCATAAACTTAAAATTTACACATAAATGTGGTAAAGTCGTGTACAAAGAAGCATGCAAAACAACTTTGTAACACTTATTTTAAAAACTTTAGTAATGACACTGTAGTGATCACCATGGTTCACGGTAGCTCCAATCGAACTCGCAAGGAGGCTGAGGACCAGGTCAGCGCGAAGCAGTCACCAGAAATTATTTAGGCGTGACTGTGCGCACCGCCTTAAACCCCCTAATAGTTTGTTCTGGTGGGTGAGCCGTACATCTCAAGTGTCCATAGTATCCAGTTTTTAATTTCATGAAAACTTTTTCAATAATTAAGTCACTTAATTTTACAAAACAATTTTTCACGAATCAAATAGCGGTCATAATGAGCATGGTGTTTAGGCGATAAATTAAGACCATATTAATGTCATGGTTTCAATATGTATTAATCCATATTGCATGCAATTAGGTGTGAAAACATGTAACAATTATGCACATAAGGAATTAAACACATAAACAAATAGATTAACATATATTGATCCGAGTTCTCTCGCAAGTCTTCCCCAAAAGGAGAATCATAAGACCGTCACTAGGTGCAATACCTAGATCGCCCCATACATAAAAAAAAAACCAATTGAGTGGGTCTTATGGCCGGAATACACACATAAAATTAATCATGAAAAACTAATTAACCTTTAATTATGTAATTTTATGTATCTAATTAACCATTAATTTAATTTATTTGTGTCTAGGTATTTTTTATTAGTTATTGACAAGTATTGCATTATAGTTGTGAAAACAAAAATAAAACAAATAACTAAGCTAGATATCATGCAGCCTTTTCGCGTGTTTATTAAAACGTGTAACCCATAATCATAAAAACAAGTTGACTCGTGATGCCACTGTTGGGATTAAAGAACAAGTTAACCATTTTAAATACGAGTACGCAACGGATAATGGATCTAGTTTAAGTTATTACAATTAACACGTATAATAAACAAACTAAAGTAAAAGAGAAACAAGAAAACTAACCCTTGTAGTTACCCGCAAATAAACACGAAACTAGTAATTAAAGTAATCACCTCTACGAGTGCTCACACAAACACGTTAAAACGAATACGCCCGAAGTATTAGTCTATCACGTTTACCCAAACAACTAGTGTTAATGCTCAAAACCCCGAACCAAAACAAACCAACCTAGCGCTGTTTGTTGTCCGAGAACCAGGAAACAACCAGAGAACAATCCAAAGAATTGTCCGATATCGGGTATAACAAACCCAATCGGGTTCTTCACTTCTGTCAGATTACGCACCAAACAAAACCAAAACCCTTTGCTTTCTGCTTCGAATGGAACCTGATGGAACATATAAACAAAACCTATCCTCACCTTGGATCTATTGATGCAAGTAACAAGTTTTAAAGTGGAACAAAACCAAAACCCTAGAACCGGTTTTAGTTCTAATCAAATGAGAAAGAGAAAGGCAGAAAACTATGATGTTTTCAATGTGTGTGTCGTGTATATGAGCTAGGGTATGAGGTGTTTATATAGCCTACAAACCCTAGCTAATAATGGGCTTCAACTTAATCTTTAAGCCTTACAACTTGACAAACATTCCATATCTCTTTGGAAAGCCCTAGACCAAAACTACCCTCCTAAAACCCCTCTATGGACCGGCCATATGAGCTTAGAACAAGTGGATTTCGGGTTTAGTATATCTCGTGTCCAAACCGGGTCAAATTTAAGCTTAACATGAAAACGTATTCTAATGTTTTATTGTGTGTGCCCCCAATAGGCTCACACACCTCTAGCTGTTTTATGCTAATCCAACTTCCACATTCCAACAAGTTTCACCTGTGATTAGGACTGTCAAATATTGTAACTTAATTAAGAAGATTTTCATGTCTTGGAAAGCATTCTTAGCTTCTTTCGACCACTTGATTATAGTTTCTCCCACATGATCTTTTATCAGCTTAAATAATGAGAGAGATTTATTGGCAACTCGTGGTAAAAATCGACTGGGAGTTACGATTTTAGCATTCAGGATTTGTGTTTGAGTGAGAGTCTTTGGTGATGTCATCTCCAGTATGACCTTGATCTTCTTTGGGTTTGCTTTTTATGCCTTTGGGGCTAATGATGTGCGCCAAAAATTGACCCTAATCTACTCTAAAAGAACATTTAGCTAGGTTTAGCTTCATGTTACTTCTTCTCAAATTCTTGAATGTTTCTACTAGCTCTTTCGGAAATGAATCTTCAGTCTCTTTTTTTATCACCATGTCGTCCATGTTAGCTTTCAGGTTAACTCCGATCTGATACCTGAACTTCTTGTCAACCAGTGCCTCATACGTGGCCCCTGCATTCTTCAGACCGAAAGGCATCTTTGTATGGCAGTATATTTCTTCATTTTCTGTAAAAGGTTGTCTTGTCTTCATCTTTCTTTTTTATAAGTATTTGATTATAACCTTTGTAGGCTTCAAGGAAATATTTGTATGTAAATCCAGAGAGGGATTACCCTTTTTCAGTCGATTGGAGGTAGCGGATAATTGTCCTTGGGGCATGCTTTATTTAGGTAAGTGAAGTCAACACACATGCGTCAGGTAGTGTTTCCCTTCTTTACCATGATTGGATTTGCAACCCAGGTTTAAAATTTTACAAGAAGAAGGATATCATCATGTATAAGGTCATTGACATCCGTGTTCGTGGATTCTGACCTTTCAAGGGAGAGGTTTCTCCTTTTTTTCCTGACGGGTGGTGCATATTGGTTGAGACCTATGCTATGTTCAACAAATTCTCTTGGAACGCCTGTGATGTCGGCTGGTGTCCAGAAAAAACATCAAGACAATTCGCCAACAATTGAACGAGTTGATTTTTTTCCTAGGGATATGAGGTATTTTTCGATGGTGATTGGTTGTTATGGGTATTTTTCCTTGATGACCACTATTTCTTCCTTGTTGATATCTCCACGCATAGCTTTCCGCTGGATTTCCCCGATCGTCATGTTCCATTGCTGCTAAAAACTCTACGTCTTCCCCTGGGTACTCGCTTTTGACTGTAGCTATCCATGACTTTATTGGGAATTGAACATGTGACCGAATCGTGGAGAAATCCGCACATAATTTTTGTATAGTAGTTCTCCCGAACAAGATATTGTATTTGAAATTTGATTTAACGATATGAAGTTCCATGATCACTTTTCGCGACAGTGGGTGAGTTCCCACTGTGGTTTCCAGCTTGATTACTCCTTCAGGAATAGTTCTCTTAGACGAGAATCCGATGAGAGGAATAGTTGCAGAACGTATCAGTTCCCTGACCTTTTTAGGTAGTTTCCTGAAACAATGATCGTACATGATGTTGACTGAGTTGCCCCAATAAATGTAGATTCTGCTTATTTTTTGTGAAGTAATTACGACTGTAGTGACTACTGGATCTGATGAAGGTATGAATCCCTCCCACGAAAATTGCTCCTTGGTTGTCGAAGCCCATTCCTCAAGTACCTCACTGCATCGTGTCTTTACCGGTAGCGAGGTTTAAATCATGTGTACGTGAGGTAGTTGTTGAGTGTTTGGTTTGTTTTCGAGATTGTATTGGTTTTGTATATCCTGAATGTTTCTGAAATAGAGGTATTTTTATTTATTTACTTATTTATTTTTATTTTTTTAATGATGAAGGTGAAAATGGGGATATTTGGTCTTGTATGTAACGAAAAAGTGAATATTTTAATTTTTTCGACGCCGGAAAAGATGAAATCGATGGCTTTGTTTACGTCATGGATCCCACGGATGACGCCATGTTTACGTATGGTACGTAAAACAAGGATTTGGGTCAATGGTGTGAGATGAGTGTGATCGTAAGTTCGGTTTCCCACGTTTGTTAAGGACCCCGAGTTAAGAACGTTATCTTGAGTTAGGGTAACACGCATATACGATTAGGGTCTTGTGTTTGAGAAATGGAAAAGATCACTTGGATCTTTCTCATGAAATGCACCGATATTTATAGGGATGCATTTGAGGTTGTATGTCTCGTTTATGTGATCTAACGATCCTAGATGGTCCACATGATAAACATTCAATAGTTGAGACAAGAATGACACTTGGCGTGATATCCTTGGCTTAGGTGGTTATTGGAATATTCGAAAGGATATGCACGTACTAACGAAACATCTGCGATACTACCTCTACACGAATGAGGTAGCTATACGTGGTGTTAGTGCGTACCGGTTTCATGGATAAATTTTAAGACTCTTTCTTCCCCAAAATTAGTTTTAATTTCCACGAAAGGGTCGCTTTGTGTTTGGCTAATGTTAGTCTGGGAAGGCGACGTTGATGTGGGCTTTTGATATTGTGGGCTGTTATGGCCAAAGGCTTTAGCTAATTGGGCTAAAATATCTATACGCTATCAGAATCTATAGAAGGATCCTCTCATGGAAGGTGTAGATAGAGGTCCATCTTAGAGTTTGTACATATATAGTAGTTTTAATTTTGTAGTATAAATAGAGGCATCCGCATTGAGAAAATTATCTCTCAATTAACTTGTAATCTTCTCTTGTAAATTCTCTCTAGCAATCTAAAGTTTTTTCCGAACTCCCTTGTTCTTTTCTTTAAAGCTCTCTTTGATTGCCTAGTTCGGTGAGTGTTCGAAAAAGGCTGACTTAGTCGAGACTAAGTGTCGTATGAAAAATCATTATCGAGACAAGCACGTGATATATAGCTCCAGCTCATTTCGTCAAAGATACCCCAACTCAGAAACATTATTGTGAATAACATACTCTCAAAACGATGTAGTTAAGCACAGCCCAAGTGGCAACAAATGATTCTATAGTAGACCCAGCTCAACAAATGCAGGCCTCAAGTGATCTTGTGGCTTGGAATTATAGAAACTCAAATCAATAAAAGTCGAACAAAAATCCAAAATGTCTTTTAACACATTGTTCCGACAAATTTTTTACACCCACATCTATGACCAGGTTTGAACAAACGTACAACGTTAGATATATTAGTGACTACTTAATAATAAAGTCATCATGAGGTTTTGAAGACTAGAAGAAAACTAAACTAATTAAGTATCCATAAACAAAAAAATTAAGCTACTAAACACCCAAAACAAGACTTGTTCAACCAACCCCATTCTCGACAAGTCAATGTAATGCTAGACCCATATATGAATTCAAAAAAAAAAAAAAAAAAAAAAAAAAAAATCACGACGTGTGAACAAATGGGTGATAGGTGAACCATAGAGAGAGAGAAACACAAAACGATCAATCACTTTGAAACGTCGGTGATTTTATCTTTATGAATTCTTTAGGTGGGTCTAGCCTCATTTTTTTTTTTTTATTTTATTTTTACTCTTTGAATCTGTAAAAGCAATATGCTTGCAAAGGAGACAAATACAAGTTAGTTCAAAACTATATCTCAAAATCTATCATCGGTGAGAATATACTAGTTAAATAGTCAAATATTCAGTGATTTGTTTGGCAAACTGTATAAGATCATTCGAACTTCGAAGTTATGTGAATCTTTATTCATGAATGCTTATTATTTCCGTTCAAAAAATGAATGCTTATCACTTTATATTTTGTTTGGATGACTCATTGTTTCAAAATTACGTTTGCTTAATGCTTGACTCCATTTGTTAAGCAAATGAGTACGAAGAAATGATTATGCTTCCAAAACTTATTCTCGCAGAACTATCGACATTGCTTTGTAAAAGAAAAGCTAAAAATACGTAAAATAAACCGCGCTCATAAGATTTCTTAAAAACGATCTAAGGTATAAATTATCTTGTCAATGCATTTTAAACTTGTGCTAAATTAAAAGTGACGACTCTTTCTAATAATATTCAGGATAAATTTGGAGTTCCTCGAAATTTTGAGCCATGGCGAGTACTGCAAAAGTTAGTAAAAGTGATGTTTAACAAAGGTTAAATGTCATAAAAACAAAGTCAAGTAAGAATTCATTTTCAATCACAGTATCTAATTTTATTTTTTCATAAAAAGGTAGCTATCTTATTTTACTGGCCACTTTAAATATTTTCATTAAATATTTAACGATCATTTCTAAGTTTAATATTTCATGTGCACTACTGCCGCCACCACCAATCCCACCCATTACTATCACCACCAACCACCCCGAGGGTGGTGGGTGGGTATAGTGGTGATGGCAGCAGTGGGTTGGGTTCCGTTGGTAATGACAACATTGTTTGTTAAAGGGTGACAGTGGTAGTGACGACAGTGCCAGGTGGCGATGGTGTTAGGATAAAACGGTATATGGGTAGGGTGGTGGTAGCGGTGGTAGTTGGTGGTGGTGGTGGTGGCGGCGGTGGTTGGTGGTGATTGTGATGGGTGGAGTTGGTGGTAGCGACGGTGATTGGTAGTGGTAGCGGCGACGACGGTGAATTTGAAATGTAGAACTTACGAATGATCATTAAATATTTGACGAAAATAGTTAAATTGCTATCTTTTCATGCAAATAAATAAATAAATAACTACCTTGATTGGAAATAGCTATTAACTTATGTGTTTTTTTGCGGCATTTGCCATTTAACAGTAAATTTGTGTTAATGACAAATCATCCTTTCGAATTGTTCTTCCTTTCCGCCTTATGAGCATAATTGTTGCAAGGTTTTTGATTGTCAATTAATGTACAATTCTCTTTGTTCCAAATAATGTACTAAGAAGAATGATCAACGTTATTGAAATTTCAAACCCAGAGTCCAGACTAACTTTAAAAACAGAACAATAGTTGTGTATTAGTGTGTAACATACTCCTCGAAGCAAATATTGTTTAGCACAGCAAAAGTGGCACAAATAACTTTAGTAGATCCAGCTTTAGCAATGCCTTTGTGGCCAGGAATTATAGAAACCCAAATCAATTAAAGTTGAACAAAACCCAAATCAATTAAAGGGAAACCAAGTAGACTTTTGGCTGAACTTTAAAATATCCCATATTAAAATATGAAAATAATGATGTCACACTAGCTTTTAGACACATTTGTCACGAAAAACTATTTACACTCGCATCTCTAATCAGGTTTGAACAAACAATGTTAAACATATAAGACAACGGTGAGCACACGTAATCGCGGTCACCACTATTACATCATAGTCAACTCATTACAACCTTTTTCATGACTTAGTGTAATAAGGTGACCGTGATAAACATATCACATTTAAACACAAATGTGCCTTACAAAAATTATTTAATAAAAACTTGTTTTCCGTCAATATTTTCATGTGACGGATTTTCTTAGATAGGCTCCCTAGTTAATCGCTTAAACTTATCTTCCCGAGGTTTAGACTTTGATTCAATTTCTTGCATGGTTTGCAACGGGTATGTAGAATCAAATGCGCAAACTTTTTTCACTGGTGACACGCCTACTTCTGTTTGGCGTCTTGTTCATTCTTAGACTAGCTTTTCGTTCCCGATCTTTTGCTCGTGTGAAGACCGGAACATTTGGTTTGATTCTTGGCGCTTTTCTAAAGATGAGGAGTTTCGTGCTTATACCATCTTCGCGCCTATTTTTTTTTTTTGAAAGGCGGAAATATATTAAAAAGTTAGAGAGAAACTAGCAAAAAACACAAAATGTTAGAACATTGGGTTTTGTAACCACAACGTCCAAGCAATGTTACACTTACCACATCTATTTATATACCAATCAAAAGAATGAATAACTATGCTATCATAAATATCACTTTTCTTCATTTTCGGATCCTGGAAAACGATACTGTTTCTAAAACTATATATGATCACACCCACTACCTTTCTTTTCTTTGCATCTTCGCGCCTACTTGTTAGACCCTTTGGCGTTATGGAAACAATATCACATTCAACTATCATTTTACGAGGAAATGCGATATTTTTTATTTTATTTATCTTGTTTCCTTTTTTTGGCTTAAATTTAGAGGCAATCTTTGTAATAGCCGGAACAAGTTGCAATTCTATAATTTCTAGCGCCTTCTTAGTTTTCCTTTTTTAATATATCATTGCCGTTAAAAAAAAAATTCTCACACAACTCAATCGAGTATACGACTTGGTCCTTGTAAAAAAACCATATTGGACGCATTTATTGAAAGGGTGTAACAAAGGATACTATCTCTTGGGGTGACCGAGCAAGAACGACCATCTGTAAATGATTTAAGTGACTATTTGGGTCGGTACCCATCAGTAACTTTTGGATAACATTCATTTATTTTTTATTTTAGGAAAATGATAAATTTAGGCATCAAACTTGCCACGCTTTTCTTTTCGGGCATTGAACTTTTTTTTCCTATGTAGAAGATCGAACTTGCTTAAATTTCCTTTTGTGACATCGAGTCACACTAAACCCATAATTAACCTCCTTAATCAAAATTAAAGCGTTTAACCTCAATTTATGTATTTTGGGCGTGTTTTGAACAAAAGGTGTATCCTTAGGGGTGTGTTCTAAACTAATTTACAAACCTTAATTACATCCCCCACCCAAACCCGTTTTCCTCATAACCCGTAAACATTAGAAGCCCTAATTTCACACACACAAAAATTGTTCGTTGTGCATTGCCATAATTGATGATTGTTTCGTTGTTTGAGGTAAACAATTGTATGATTTCTTTGATTTGTATCTGCTTTGATCAAAGTTTTAGCATGGTGAAAACCCTAATTTTTTTTCTCAATTTCGTGCTAGAATGATACCAGTACTAATTTGCACCAATTTGATGTACACAATGACGGATATTTTAGGCATTTGCCCTAAACTACGCGGATGGGGTGATTCTTAACATGTGTGCTCCAAGGATGCCCTATCTTAGATTTCTTGAATTCTCGGAAGAAAAGGTTGGTAATTACTTTCAAGGTTTGTATTATAAGGTGCCTCATCATGAGTTAGACAAAGGGTTAGTTAGAGTAACTAATGATAAGGAAATAGAACACATGTTTGATGTTGCTCAATTGTTTGGTAGGTTGAGCGTATCTTGATCACAATGATATGAATCGTCGAGTATTTAGGTTAGCAGATACCACTTTTATGGATGAGTCATTGCTAAAGCAAAAGGGTCTCCCAAAAGAGGTATTGCAATGACTTCTCAAGAGATGAGATGGTTAATCAATGAGATGGAGGTAGATCAAACTAGGAAGGTTAATGAATCGAGGGTGATAACTCTAGGACTAGTGTAAATGGTCAGAATACTAGGACTAGTGTAGATGGTGAGGATTTGCAGACTAGTCTAGATGGTGATGATATTAGGTCTAGATCAGGTGTGGATAAAGGCAAAGGGAAGGCTAGTGTAGTTGAGAACATTGATGCAGTAGATTCAACTGTTGCACATGAAGTGGAATTACAAGATGATGTAGTACAAGTTACAGTGTGGAGGCCTAGGGAAGATGGTGAGGATTTACAGACTAGTCTGGATGGTGAAGATAGTACGCCTATATCAGGTGTGGATAAGGGCAAAGGGAAGGTTAGAGAGGATGAACAAGATGGTGAGTTTGATAGTGACAATGACGGTGGATATGGTTCGGATAAATCATTGACTATCTAAGTCCCGTGAAGAGGAGGTTATAGAACTTAGAAAAGGATTAAAGCCAATAGATTGCGTGTAATTGAGTCAATGCCAAAATCGGTGAACCAACTCCATCAAACACGCACCTCCTAATAACCTTAGAAGTGAGACTATGCTCGAACATGATATGTTCATGAACACATTGATGAAAAGGTTCTGACCATCCAAGGCGCTCGATGAAGATACTTTATTTGTGTGGAGAAAGTCATTGATGTATCCAATCTATGATGAAACTAGTCACCGGAGACCGAGGCATCCAAAGGTATTATCTTACTTTTATATTTGAAGTACGATATTGTTTATGAATTTTGGTCATAATATTTTTGTTGTATTTGTAATGCAGTTGGTGAAAAGTATGCAAGTATTGTGAAGTTTAAAGAGTGTTTAACCTACTATGCTTTGGCAAATGGCTTTTCTTTGTGGTATGAGGAGTAGTAATGTAAGGTTGTGGAAAATGTGGACAGAGACCACCAAAGTTGAGTGATCCCGACAAAGGTAAACAGAGGAAGATAAATTAATATCCTAGTGCTAGTTCTTATGAATTACCCACCGTCCATGGAGATGTTATGCTAGGTGGATGAATAAAGAGAAAACCTTTCAGACAGTCTTTAGTAAATGAACACACATGTGTTAGGAACTTCCAATTTGGTTCATTAGTAAACTATAAGTGGCTAGGGACACACTTTGGTAATAAGATTAGGTGACGACCGAAATTAGGTTGAAAGCTATAGTCGACCTAGTGATGAAAAAGTATAAGTGTATGGTATCCCCAAATCGTTGTAGAAATGCAAAGACATTTGCCTTGACAGAGTATGAGAAATCACTTGAGAGCATTATGCCTTGTCGAGATCATATGGAAGGGCAATTTTAGATTCAAACTCGGGTCCACCGTCAAATTAGGAGCGATCAGAACTCGATAACAAAACATACTTTGATAGGTTTTATGTCTTCTTTCTTTGGACTAGTAGATGGTTGGAAGGTCGGTGTAGGAGAATAATTGCCTTAGATGGTTGTTTTTGAAAAACCAAACCATGGTGAAATCTCATCGCTATTGGAAGAGACGGAATAACCACATTTACCCAGTTGCTTGGGCGGTGGTTAATGTTGAAAACAAGGATAACTGGAGTCGGTTTTGGAGTTACTAGAAGGAGACTTGGATTGCATAAAAGGACAAGGTCTAACTCTTATGTCCGATCAACATAAGGTATGCTTCTATCCATACTATGATGTTAATGACTTAGTCTTACATATATTCTAACTAGGTATGCTTCTATTTAGGGTCTTATTGAAGTCGTGAAGACCGTCATGCCATATGCGGAACACGTGCAATGTGCCGTATATATATATGAAGGGTTCAGAAAGTATTCGGTGGTGAGGAATTTAGACAGTTGTTTTGGTCAAGATCTAAGGCTTCCTATCCACAGTTGTTTAACAAGATCATGGAGAAGATTAAAAGGGCTAACCCAAAGGCTCATCGGTGGCTTATGAACAAGAAACCAAAAACATGGTCAAGAGCATTCTTTGAAGTTAATAGAGGATGTGAAGCGGTGGAGAATGGATTCATGAATGCTTTAATGTCATTCTAAGTGTTAGGGACAAGCCATCGCTAACTATGCTAGAAGCATTGAGAGTCATAGTTCTTGAGAGGATGCACAAAATGAGGGAAATTAGTAAGAAATGGAACCTCGGGTTTGTCCCAACATTCGTAAGAGGTTGGAATGGTTAAAAGACCAACAAAGGTAAGTATCATTTACAAATTAAAGTTATATCGCTTATGAAATTGTTTGAATTGACACTTATAAGCTTGTTTTATTGTAGGTTTTGGCATATTATCCCCCGGTGGGAATGTGTTTGAGGTCGATCGTGGAGTGAGGCATTCACAGTTAGTGAAGCAAGTAGGACTTGCACATGTCGAATGTGGCGCTTATCATGTATACCTTGTGTACATGCAACAAAGGTAATTCTATACATAAACAAGGTACCGAGAGCTATGTGCCCGATTGGTTTAAAACAGACAAATACTATGACACCTATAACCATTTCTTGAAACCATGGATGGTATTGATTTTGCCCCGACTGCAGTATGTACTGCTGTATTGCCTCCCAAACCCAAAAATGCCCGTAGGCCAAGAAAGAAAAGGATCGATCAAAGGGTGAAGGTGGTAGCTCAAGTAAGGTATCTAAGGTAGGTGTTGAGATGTCATGTTCTATATGCCACAAACCCGGTCACAACAAAAAGGATGCAAAGAAAATATTGTGTCGGGTCAAAAGAGACTGGAATGTGTCGGGTCAAAGAGGAAAATGTTGGGTCAAATGAGACTAGTGGGTCAAATAAAAGGCTTGTGGGTCTAGTGGAACCGTGGGTCAAAGAATGGTAGCTCAAGTGGGTCAAAGGTATTATCTTACTTTTATTTCAACCGCATACATTGTTTCATACTTTTGGTTTTAACCATTTGTTGTATTTAGGCCAAGCATGTTTGGTGGGTCAAGTGGGACAAATAGGAAGGTGTTGAAAAGAGGATGCACATCGCCTTATGCAAGATGGTTTGGTGACCAACATGATCAACAACAAGTCAAACAGATGCTCAACTCAAGATGCAATGAAGACCCACAAGTTGACCATGAAGATGCAAATCAAAACCTCAAGATCACAATGAAGAACAAATCAAGTTCAAACAGAGATTGAAATGATCGCTACTCAAGTTGAACACATGCAAGTGAAATAGATCGACTCAAGAACAAGTTCAGAACAAGTACAAGAACAACCTCAAGAAGAACATTTGCAAAAAGGATGACTAAACCGAAAGTAAGAAGGCCCAGTGAAAGAATCCGAAATTGAAGTTGGCAAACAGTTTGATGGATGGCAAAGACTAAAGAGTCTCAGACCGAAATAGATGATGCTTGAACAACAAGGAACTCCATGTGCCCTTTTGTATATCTTTTGTGGGCAACTAATGTAAACTATGATAACTTAATTGGGTATGTAATATGTCTAGATAACTAATGTGAATAGGTCATGACCATCAACCAATAGCCCATTTTGTAAATCTTTTAGGCACTAATCGATGGTCATTTTGGTATGTAATATGGGTAGAACAGATAGTCGCCACTATTGTTACAAGTTTATGTAATGACCATCTCAAGACAAGCCCATTTTGTACATCCTTCGAGGCGTAAAAGATGGTCATTGTTAAACTACTAAGTTTAATGAAATCTGCAGTTTGTAACTATGTTTTGTTATTAGTTTCCAATAATGAAATATGCAGTGTTTTTACCATGGTTTATAGGCATTACTGTTTGCAATAAATACACTTGTCATCCTTTATGCATACATATATATGAAGAAAGTCAATGAGACATAGGCATCCTATTTGCAGTGTTTCTTTATGCAGCCTACATACACATTGATAAGGCAGTTAATCAGACATAGGCTATGTGCAGTCAAGTTGACATCTGTTATTTATGCAGTCAAGCTTGCTTTTTATGCAGTCAATGAACTTAGACTATTTGCATCAATGAGACATAGGCTATTTGCGCATCATTGTAAATTTAATGACAATCCCAACCCAACTGCTTTGAAGACAATTTGCCCTTATAAAATCCAATGAACCAATACCATATACCACACATCTACTCATATCCGCTCTATCTAAACAAAATTCCTATTAACATGAGTTCAGCAAGAGGATAATGTCCACCAACCACCGTGTCTCTAACAACTTGATAATAACCATTTCCATAAATACTAAGCATAAACCATGAATTCTAACAACTTTAATGCACATTTCCTTTATGCATTTACTAACATTTTTTTTATTTCGAGATAATAACCATTTCAAGCACCTCGAGGAGAGTATGTAACAAGGTGGTTCAAGGATCCTCATGGGAGGTTACTTTCCACCATTGCAAAGACATTGAAGAGCCACTCGTTGAATGGAAAGTTGGTTCCACCAAGGCAAGATGAAGAAAATTTTGATGAGGAGGTGCCCCTAACTGAAAAGCAGCTTGCCAAGCTTGCTTTTGATGCAAGGCCCAAAGTGTTGGGTTTGCCAAACAAGGCAACATGTGCTGAGATGGGCATCAAAGACTGGGTTGCCAAGCCTGTCAACAAAGAAGCTGAGGGGAAAGGGAAGGGAAGAGGACAAGGTCTAGGAAATGAGTGGTTTGGAACTTGTGGGTGATTTTATGGCTTTAGTAAGGTTCTTGGTATGGGTTTAGTATGCCCTATAATAATCATATGTAATGCACTCTGCTTAATCCTATGACTATGGTTGCGTCCTATGTAATATGACTATCCTAACTGCTTGCATACCATACTAACACTTAACAATTCAACACATGTACAAAACTAAAACATTGACATTCATTTTCCAAAGTTAAGTTTTAACAATTCAAAATACTACATTAACTACTCAAGAAGAACTAAATCGGTTGGATAGTTTCATACCAAACCAAACACAAATGAAACATAACACTCCTAACATCATCATAAACAACCTATCATACAATTCAAGTTTTGACTTTCCACCTTCACCTCCTCTTCCAATCTTGTCTTTGTAGCCTTCAACCTCTTCCAACCTTGCCTTATCCAAAGCTAGAGCTTCAATCATTGGTGCACTTTCAACACATCTCTCGCTTTGAAAGAACCCATATACCAAGTCCTTGTAGTATTCACTAGGAAGGTCTACATCCGTAAATTCATAGACGCGACATTGAGCACATTTTACAAACCTCTTCCGTGATTAGTCCTTGTGGTTGATGTTTGACTCTCGTTGTCGCTCACACTTACGTAAATGTTCAATCTTACCTCCAACTACACGTGATTGTGTCAAGATGAACTACTCATAATTAGGGTTCTTGATTTTCAAACGAATTGGGGACAAATTTTGCAAGAATGGTTTAGGGTTTTGATTGGGTGGGGAGTTATTATTGTTTGTAAAATTCTCCAAAATCCCCCTAAGGATACACCTTTGTTCAAAACACGCCAAAATACATAAATTGAGGTTAAAACGCTTTAATATTGATTAAGGAGGTTAATTATGGGTTTAGTGTGACTCGGTGTCACAAAAGGAAATTTAGGCAAGTTCAGCTACAATAGGAAAAAAAAATTCAATGCCCAGAAAAGGAAAACGTGGCAAGTTTGATGCCTAAATTTATCATTTTCCCTTTTATTTTTAACAAAGCCATCATGAAGTTTTGAAAACCAGAATGAAATTCAACTAATTAAAGACATCCACACTAATAAGAGTTGCAAGAAAATGTTTCAAAACTAGCTAAAAAAGTAATTCTGTTCAAGTTATATCTTTTAGAAGTTGCAATTCCCTTTATTATTATCCTTTATCATTCATGACTTTATATAGAGTACAACGTTGCACCGAAAACTTTAGATAAATTTTATAGACCCAAACAAACAAACTAGCTTGGCTGACTAAATCTATCTTTTAATACTCTCCCGTAGTTTGAACGGTGAAAAAGCCCAGGCTGCAGTAGAAAAATAGAAACATAAATAATAAATTGTTGACAAAACCACATATCTAGCTGACACGGTATAACCTCATTCCGTAAAATCTTGTACTTAGTGCTTGTAAGTTTTACAAGAAAGAAACAAACCACTGGAGTTAGCTCAGTGGCCACCTCAAGTCCCAGTGCTTTGGGAGGAGGCCTGAGTTCAAACCTGCAGGGGTTTGAATGAGTGATTTTTCTTCAGTAGTATTCTTTAATGAAGGGTTTGGGCAGAACCCTGGTTTGAATCTTGAAAATGCAAGGTTTTCCCTATTAATCGTCGCATTTCACGGATTAGAGGGGTTTTCCATCGGGTTTTGAAATAAGATTTCCACTCGAGGAGTCTTCTAGCGGGACCGGTTTAGATAACGTAGTCTTGACACCATTGTCGAACCGCGACACGAAGACTTAATAAAAATTCACCTTCAAAAAAAAAAGCAAGATATGTGGTTACCCCGCAAGATTTTACAGGGAAAACGATGTTTCACTGTGATAGTGTAATTTTCTCATAATACAAATCCACAATATCAGGAGAAGATAATCATGGGCCTAATAATGTTTGCTCATAAATTTGTTGTATATATATTATAAGATCGTTAGCTGCCGTTCAAACAAAAAATCAGTTGTTGCTAAAACCATTAACATGCTGTTCTT
This sequence comes from Chrysanthemum lavandulifolium, assembly GCA_022545495.1. NCBI lineage: Eukaryota > Viridiplantae > Streptophyta > Magnoliopsida > Asterales > Asteraceae > Chrysanthemum > Chrysanthemum lavandulifolium. The sequence continues at coordinate 264,634,527 of CM040244.1, read as the reverse complement.
TTAGAGTTAGAGGTAAGGTTATATTTCTTTTAGCCATGCTCCTACTCTCATAGTAAACTCTCTTTTGTAGATTAGGTGTAGACTCAACAGCCCAAGTACGAATCATTTTGGATTAACAATACGGCCCATTAAATCATAAATGTTGAGCTAAAATCCTAAAGCCCACTTTTTAAACTTGATTAGTTAATGGGCCTAGACCGTTATGTTTTGCTGAAAAATATGTATAACACATAACACAATATAGTCTTTCCATAAAGGCACATAAATTAGCTTGATTATAGCATTTGCCCAAATCAGTAGCTCATATGATTGATCCATCAACTAAACTTTCTCATATTCAAATGAAATAAAAAACCAATATTTAATTGTGCTTCAAACCCTAGTAAAATTGTACAAAGTTCAAAATTATTCTACAAACATAGCAAACCTAAAAAAAGATCAAGATGAGAGATGTCCATTTGTATACAACCCATCTTTGTCCCTTTTTTTAGCCGCAACAATATTGTTCATGTAGTTTCCCGCAAGGGAGTCGAACAACATGCCTGCACCTACTCCAACGGCTAGGTCAATGGTGTAGTGTCCTCTGGTGCTCAACAACCGCACCACTTGTAAAAGGTTCAAGGTGTCAAATAGAAGCGCCAATTTCCACCTACGCATCCTCCTCATATCAAGAGATGCAATGACCGATCCTGCTACATGACCCGAATAAAACAAGAAAAAGGAAACGTTCCCCACCGGAAAGTCTGCACCCGAGCCCAAAAATTCCTAGTAAAATACAAAATATGTAATTGTCAATGCATGTACTCTAGATTCTTTTGCTTTTATCGTAGATTTGTTAATTTTAGTTGATGCAAAATATATGAATGACCGATCTTGCTACATGACCCGAATAAAACATAAATTAGATTATGTTCAACTTAATATTGTCGTACCAATCATTATGGACTTTTAAGTCACACCAAACTTATGCATTCTTCAAATTTCAAAAGATGGCCGGTAAGGCACCTTTATTTTCTTATGACACAACTTTTTCACATGGGATTTAATAGAAACACAGAAAAAAGTTTTTAATCTTTTCAACTACAAATTTTTGGATGATTTATTAGTCATTACTCAAGATTACTAGTAAGTTTAACTACTTTTCACAAGTTTTTTTCTTAAGAAACCTTCTAAATATTATTTGATAACCAAACTATTTTTTATAAATTTTTGGTATTTACTATGATAAACTATTATAAAGCTTTATAAATTAAAATTTTCATGTCACATGAATAACTTAGACATTTTGAGTTAATAAATCTATTTATGCTACTATAGTATAAATATCTTAAAGTTTTAGAGCATCTACTATGCTGGTTTATGAAAAGGTTTATAAAATTATGAAGATGTTTAAAAACTAGTAAACCATAGTAAACATTTAATTTAGGCATTTTATATCTTGAGATTACGAAAATGTCTAACATTTAGAATCATTTCATGTCCAGTTTGACTTTTTAGAGTCAAACTGGATCAACTTTGACCTTATTTATTTTTGCGAGTGTTACATAATACTTGATGAAAAATATATGAATGGATTGGGTTTTAAGTGTATTTTCATTGGTATAGTTTTTCATCAACTATTATATAACACACAAAAAAATATTTACGGTTAAAGTTGAACCAATTTGACTCTGAAAAGTTAAACTGAACATTTATTTAGGGACGAAGGGAGTACCATTTAACAAACCATAACTAGAAAAGAGACATCGTATTAAATTACTGGGACCAATATAAAGTTTTACCCCACACGCACGTCAACTAGTACTAGCAAAAAAATCCCACCTTCATATGGGTCTGTTTTCTTTCTACCAAATCCATATTATTACTTCTTAATTAATGCATAATTTAACAAATCCAGAAATTTAATATACATCCTTATATATATCTTTTGAGAAAGTGTCTATTTCTTATGAGGGATGGATCAAAGATTTTTAAAAGAGTGTTGTACAAAAATATTATCGCTAACTAAAGTTATCTGAAGTAAACGAAAGTAGAAAAGAAAGTTTTGGATGTTGCACATTTCAAAAAACGACAATTTTAAAAAGAAAAATCACTTTGTAACTTAAACTCGAGTGTAGCTCGTGCCACACCCAACACCCATGTAGATCCGTCGTGTATCCATAACTTAACAATCTTAATTTCTATAATATGAGACACATCATATTTTATTTTCAGTGTATGCATGTGGATGACCTCAAAATGTGTGGAAAACATTTTAATAACTATGTGAAGTAAATTTATGAGTCACATAAGTTTATCAACCGGTTTCGTTATATTGGATTTAATATAATTAAATGAAACAAAACATACAATTAATTAGTTGACCTATAAAATAATTCTTGTTACATCCTCACCACATTAATGAGTGAATGAGATAAGTACATGACTCATTATAAACCAAGAAAAAAAAAAAACATGCATCATCATAAATGGACGGTGGAGACTAAATATCTATATTGCCACAATTCAATTGATGTCGGCAAGAAAACAATGTACCTGTGGCAATGGAAGCTGTGTCGAATAGCCCAAAATCCCTCTGCATGTGAACATGAACACTGTTGCTATGGTGGCTCTTGGTCTCCCTTCAATCACAAATGTCCATAGTATGTACACCGTTTGCATCCCCACAAACACCTTCATTTCCAAATTTTCATAATAATCAACATTAGATTTCTTTTGCATGTTAAAATTTAAGGACGGAAGAAGAACCAAATATGATTGGGTGCACAAAAGTTTTTGAACAATAATGTAATATATCGAAAAAATCCATGAGACACTGGACCCCGCGAGAACCCACGGTTCCATCCCTGTTTGTCATACCATATCATATCCGGATCTAGAAATTACAAACAACTATATATATACAAAATGTACTTTTCTTTCTAGCTAGCTAGCACATGAAACATTTGCCGTGTACCATATATATTAACGTTTATTACAATACAATATTAATTAGTAATATCAGCATTCATTTAGAAAAGATTTGGAAATTTGACAACTTTTTTATTCTTTAGCCGTATAAAATGCAGAGACGGAATCAGAACTAAATATGATCACGTGCGCAAAATTTTGTATGAGTATACTAACTAAATAACATTAGAAACACATTTCGATAGATCGAGTGCATTTAAGTTGCATTTAGAAAAAATCGATGATTTTTTCAAAATATGACACTAAATAAAAAGTCCATGAGGTCCCGGAACTCGCAAGAACCCCTGATTCCGTCCCTGATAACATGTATATATGTACGTCTGGTTAATTAGCAATATTAGACTTTTGTAAACAAGATTTGGATATATGACAACATATAATATATATACCGTATTAAGACCGGCACAAATGGTATTTAGCACAGGACTCGAATCAAGAACACCATGCAACCAAACAGTAGCCACAAATCCAACATCAAACGGTGGTGAAGAAGCTGGTATCATCCTCAACGTATACTCAACACCCATAAAAAACAACAAACAAGCAGCAAAGAAACATGGCACAGGGTGGTACTTGAACACACCAAACACATCTGCAACACTCCATTGCAGAAAAAACGCATTAGACAATGACCACTTATTTGTTTTTGTAAGGTTAAAGTTATTTATGGAAATGTTGTTTTTAGGTTTTTTGAGGAGAGTGGTTGTTTGTGGTACGGAACGGTGGTGAAGCTTATCATGACCTTTCATTTTTGGAACTGAAAATAGTTTTAGTGTGTGAGAAAATATTATGTAAGTGTGTGTGTGTATTTATAGTGTGTGTGTGAGTGTGTGACGGATATTCCGATAAGAAATTGTAGTGTGTGAAAAAGTGTGAGGTGGAGATCTTGTTATGAAAGAAGTGTCATGATTACTGGTTTCAGACCTGAACCTTGGAATGTATTAATTGTGTTACTATATTTGGAAAGTTACCACCTTACGTTCTCGTGTCTTTACTACGCAGTAGTACGTTACTGTTGGGGAAAAAAAATGAAGAAAGCTATTGGTTCGTTGTAGTAAAATTTTTGTTATGGACCAAGACCAAAACAAATGACAAAAATACAATTAACAATGTAAACTATATATGGATTTAGCCCATTTATGAAATATTTGATATGTAAACAATGGATTTAATCCACATTTTACTTTTTTTTATTGAAATTATTATTCGCATTAATTATCATGAACATCACAAAGAACTCGCTAAATTACAAACAAGTCCAAACAAGTCCATCGTTAATAGAATTTACATGAGTATCTAAATCCTAGTTAGCTATAGCATGAACATGCACATTTTTAGTGTGCTTGACCAACATCCACTTATATTAGTCAAATTGATGGCTTATTTCAACAATATCGTGGTCACAAACTAGCAATTTGAAAAAAAGATGTATTTGCATAAAGTGATCAATGTAAAATTAAAGAATCCATTTTCACTTTAATTCTTGAGAACTATCTATCTTTAGTACATGTAAAAAGAAAATTCTCAAATGTTAATATTGCTTAAATACTTAGAAACATAAATAACTTACAAAATAAGTTATCTTGTTTAACTAAAATACTCATGTTTTAAAATGAATACAATATATTAATTATTTAAATACTAAGTTACAATTTAATTCACAAATTTTTTTTTCAGTTTCACTTACACCAATATATACGGAAAAATAAAATAAACACACACAAACAAATTAATGCTGCTATACATTCTCGCAGTTATGCCCAGATAATCGTCTAGTCTATACTTCTATATCTATATTTATACTATATAAAATGTATTTAGGATTTTTATTTTTGGAAATCTTAAAACTTTTAAGTTTACACATCTTATTTTATTTAGTAGCTTAATATTAAAATTCAAAATATAATAACTGCACATCTTAATAACATTAAAAAGGATGTTAAAGTAATAAAATATAAGTACTATCATGAATTTAATATATTTATAATTTGAAATCACAACTTTTCAATTTTGCACATAATAATAAGATATATTAACCTCTTTACAATCTCACACAATAAGCTCACAGCACAAAAACTATCATCAATCAATAAAAATGTCATCCACAAAAGATAAAACGATCATCCCTAAATATATTACTCACTTGCTTATTTATTTTCATGCAGACTAAAATATCTATATTATATATAAAGAAAAAAACATTTACTTTAAAACTTAAAAGTTAAATCCTTACATAAGTAAGTAATATTGTTGGATTAAAATACTCCTACTTATAAAAGGCAATCTATTAAATATTTAAATACTTAATACACATTTAAACCACTAACTATCTCTACTTTCACTTATTCCCGCCCATATCATAATGAAAAAATTGCACATACAAACTAACGCTAATATTTATCGTCGTTGTTATGTGCGGGTAATCGTCTAGTCTTTACTATATATAAAGTAAAAATTGTTTTTATTTAAAACTTAAAAATGAGTTATGTTCACTCCCCAAAGTGCCGCCTTTCAGTCTTTTGTTTACATTCTACATAAAAGTTCAATTTATGTTGTCTTAGGTATCATTTGTTTTTTCAGAGCTTTTACCTCTTCATCTGCAAACCATGTCTGCAAAAGAAGAGGTACATTTAAGCTCTTCATCTGCAACAAGAAGCACCGTTTGTTTTTGCGCTTATCAAGATTCTTTCATTTTTTCTTTTTCTTTTTCTTTTCACTAGTATTTTTGTGCTATTAAAGTAATTTTTTCCTTTTCTTTTCACTAGTTTTTACATTTGTCTGTTTTTTACATTTTCCTCCATTTTCTATGTTTTCGTCTGCTTTTTAATGTTTTGTCATTTTTACATGAAAATATAAAACGGATTAAAACGAAAACGAACGAAAGCGTAAAAACGGATGAAAACGTAAAACGGACGTAAAACGAAAAAGGACGAAAAGTAAAAAATTTGGCGAAACGTAAAGAAATGGACGAAAACGAAGAAAACCGACGAAAACGTAAAAAATGACCGAAACGTAATGGGACGAAAATGGACGAAAAAACCGACGAAAACATAAAAACGGACGAAAACGTAAAAAATAGATGAAAACGTAAAAAAATGTGAAATGCATTTAAAATGGTAAAAACGAAGAAACGGACGAAACGTAAAAAAGCGGAAAACGTAAAAAGGATGAACACGTAAAAGTCTTAGCCAACTCTTAGATAAATTATCAATATTATCTTTGGTGAGTCGATTACCAATTATGGTTTTTCCATCGCTTTACCACAAGCCATAACCTCATGCTAGCCAACTCTTCACTTTTTAGGATATGGTGAAATAATACCATACAATTTTAGGCAAATTGCAAGCCATATAAACGGATTTGAGAAATCTTTACCAAGAGCCGTTTGCTCGGATTAGCCAATCCTTTTGTCTATTAGACATGGCGATCGATAACCAAATGAGAAAGTATAAAACACTTACTCCAAAAACAAATTTTGGCCAAAAACGGGAATTGGTATAATTATATGATAAAATTCGTGAGAATTCCCCACACTTAGAAATGAATATTGCCCTCAATATTCAAAGTACCGCGCGTTATGCCAAACCGAGAACGTAAAGGAAATACTACTACCAAGATATTATTATTATTATTATTTTTTTTTATTTTTTTTTTTTTTTTAGACTTATATACATATAACATGTGGGCACTTCACACTACAGTGATACACACGGTGAAACCCATGTTAAGTTACTTTTTGATTACCGAGTCGCTAGCTTGACTCGACCCCAATTCATTGGTTCATGGGGAAGCGAAGTGGAAGAAACAATCTCCATCGGACTTTCATTCAAGATGTTTGGACAAACATTTGAAGCACGTGAAAGTTCCACACCGATGAGATATACATAGAACCGGCTCACAAATGATGAATGAAAATGCCGGGGTCAAAGATAGTGTCTTCATTCCCGAAGGAGTGAAGATGGGGAGAAATCACAAGATATTTGAGGAAAGGAAGAAAGGTCTTGATAACAATCAAGATCCATTCTTCATCCTCAAATGCAGACATATCGGGAGGAAGGGTGAGGGTAGTATTATCAATAGGCAAACTCGTATGATAGAGTACACCTTCCTCCGAGCTAATATCATCCTCAAGATCAAAATAGAAATGATCATGTTCCGAGGAGATATGTCATGAGAGAGTTCACCGAGAACTCTTCATGAAGAGAATCATTCACATGAAGTGAAGTTGTGAACTCTTGTTCCATTGTGGGCTCATCACTATCCTCAACTGGTATCAAAGAGCGGATTCTCGAATTGAAGTGAATTGAGTCGAATTCAAATAGAGGATTCGTGAAAGTAGCTTTGAATGTTTCGGGAACAAAGTGATCAACATTCTCTATCGGACTGCTGGGATAAAGTGAGTGAACGATCATTATCAATGAGACTTTTAGTCTCCCGGATCGGCTTCAAATCAAAGAGTGGATTGATGCGAGTGAGTTCACCGAGAACTCCTCAAGAAGAGGTCGATCGATTGTGGAAATGATGCCTCAACGCACTCGATGTTTCCAAAGGAAGCACAATCGTCGCTAAAATCGAGAAAGTTTCCAAATGATCATTTGAACACTCAAGAGGGAAGAAGAATCACACACATGATCGAAGTTCCCCGTGTGACTCTCGGGATTGGGACAAGGTCCTCAACACTAGACTTTATGAATTCGTCCGATTCCTTTTCGTGAACAAGGTCAAGATGCTCGTCCCCATGTTCGGAGAGTGAGTGGGAGCTTTGTGTGATAGCGCTTGTTCGAGAATGAATCTCAACCGCTGGATATCAACCGATGAACTTGATGAATTTTTATAAAATTGAAGGATATCAAGTGTATCCTCATCATCATCGCATCAGAATGAACGAATTGAGAGCTAGATCCGGCCGCTTTTGCAATTGATTCCCTAATAGATTTTTCAAACGCATTTGGGAATTTATTTTAGCACCGCTTCTTCACCTAACAATTCTTCCATGGGTTTTGGATTATCTTCGAATGTTTACATTCCTTCAAATCTTCACTAAATCCAAAAGATCAAGGAGAAGATTTTGAGGAAGTGGATCAGGTGAGGTGGTGCTCGATTCATTTGGTACGGTAGAGGTTGGTCATGATACTAAGAGTCGTAATTTTACAAGGAAATGGATTCCTTGTTTGACAATCGAGCTAAAGTGAGGACCTCCACAATACTCACAACAAGAAACTGATGCGGCCGCGAGTCACACGTGTTGTAGTCAAAATTGTTATCGTGAACCGCTCATGACAAGCGTGTTTCCCAATGTGCAATCGAACCGGAGTGTGAATCACCACAAGACTCACAACAAGAAATCGCCGAGTCTCACGGTGTGGTAGCCGATGGAATAAATCGGTGGTGTTATGGTAGGAATAGGGATCCAAGTTATGCATGCACCCGCTTCCGACTCCACCATGCCACAACCGGGCAATTGCCACCATTATAAGGACCACCACACCATTGACAACCAAGAAGGTGAGGATAAGACATAGAAAGAATCAAAGGTTTTCGGAGGGTAGGGATGAAGAATCAAAGATGTGAGAGGTAAAGATGAATATTTTTGTATTTTGAAAACATTTTGCAAAAACAAAGAATGAAAATCTTTTGGATTTTGATTTTTTAAAAGAAAATATAAACACATACTGGATGGATGGTATGAACAAAGAGTGAATATCCAAATCACTAACTGCTAGACGGAAGATAATCAAGACACCTGAGAATGGCGTAAAAATTTGATGCGTACAAACAAATGTTAATCACACAAGCCCGCCACTTGTGAATGGCGGACCGTAACCAATTTTAAACCGCTTGAACACGAATGCAATGAAGATCCGAGGAGTATAGGATTTCCGGTCGTTATGTCCCAAATGAAGCTATGCAATGGATTATCAAACGAATAGTGATCGAGAGAATTTGAACGGAAAAGGAGATGGAATATGATTATAACTAAGGAAAAGCCAACAAATTACAACGGCTTAAATGCAAATTAAAGGAAATTAAAAAGATAAAATCTATTAAATAAATGCTATCACTATATTTAAAGTGATGAACGTTTAAAACTTAAAACTTACGTTTAAATAAAAAACTACGTAACGTACAAATAAAAACGTGAAACTTACACAATATAAATCCTAAAAATATGAAAAATACATTTTTACAATCCTAAATATAAAAGAAAATTATTAGAAAAGGAAAATTATTTTTACAACTATTTATTTAATTATTATTAATTAAAAACTATTTATTAAGTATTTAAAATGCACTAAAATAGAAGAAAATACAAAATTAACCTAGAAAAATGAAATTATAACTTAGAAAAATCTAAAATATGATAAAACTGAAAATATATTTTTTATACTTTTTAATTATTTATTACTAATTAATTACTATTTAAAACTAATTTAAATTGTGAAAAATACCAAATAAAAGGGAAAAATAAGGAAAAATCTTTTTTATGCTTTTTATATTTTTCTTAAACTGAGAAAATTGAAAATTATTTTTGGAAACTTTTCTTAATTATTTGTATTAATTGCTAATTAAAAGTGCTAAAACTAATTTAAATTAGGAAAAATACCAAACAAGCTTAGAAAAATATGAAAATTTCGTGAAAAGCTTAAAATATTATGAGGAAGCTAGGAAAATAGAAAACAGGGCTTGTTTGGAGGAATTAGAATCGATGAGTAAGTGCTTATTGAAATAAGCACTTAATAACAAATGGTATCCAAAGGCTACCAAACCGAAACACAAGCTACAATATACTAAAGGAACTAAATGGAACAAGTTTCAGCAAGTCCTAATCACCTAAATCACAAGCTAGCATGATTTGACTATAAGAGCTTTTGAGCTTAAAACAGGTGAGAGAAGTGGGTACTTTAAGCTAGAATATAAGAACCTAAATAAGCTAGAAACATGAAAAAGGAATTGGAACTTGGAGAAGACCTGGTAAGAACCTTAGAACCAAAAAGGCACTCTAGAGGAGCTTAAGTAAGCCTCGCACAAGCTCGCAAAGCTCCATAAAACCTCGCAGTAACAAAGTTGCAAGCACAGAGACTTTCGCCACTTTTAACAAGCTCATTTGGGTCTTAAAGAAAAATCACAAAATATGTAAAAGTGGACATAAGAAACTAGACCAGAGGGCTCTCTAAAACCACAAGTTTCATTGAAATTGGTTAAGAAATGAGTGAATTAAAATCATTCTCGGTTGGCCAAACCGAGTTTTTTAACTTTGACTTTTTCACAAACATGGACAGTTGACCAATTTGAGTTTTGATCAAGATTTTGAACCAAGATGATATATTGAGATGGAATGAAGTTAACAAAAGCAAAGTTTATGAAATTTTAAACACAAAACAAGATTGGACTTGCTAAAGCTCCAACAATGAAGTCGCTATGATGATTCAAGAGAATTTGACTTTCTTGATTTAGACTCAATTTAAAGACGAGATAAGAGCATGAAATAGTTACCCAAGAATGAAACAACAGAAACTAATCAATCGAGCAAGCCTAGTGGACGTGATTGACAAAGAATTCCAAACACCCCTATTCTAACCGACAAGCAAGTAAAACTATCCTATTCGCTAAACTGCCTTAAGCCATCGATCCAACTAAGCTTAAGTATCTTAAATACACCTTAATGAACACACAAAACCAATATTGACCACAGATACATCCACAAGCAAATAATGCAAATTTGGCTTGAAATATGAAAATCTAGAACTTACTCAAATGAGTCCATCTTATTGCAGCCAATACCAAACCCAAACCTAATCTAAATGAAGCTATTCTAACCCAATTCACGATCCTGCAGACCCATTATCAACTTCCATTCCCATTTGAGCTCCTGTTGACTTTTGTTGACTAAAATGGAAAATTGTTTGAAACTGATTTCAAGGCTAATCAGAAACTATAACAAGCTTAAATGAACTTGTTTAAGTGAGACAAGAAGCTATTGGAGGCTTCAATATAGGACCATGAATTTGAAAATTCCAAAAGTAAACACAATAATGAGAATTTTAACTAAACCTTGAATTTGATCCTCAAAAGTACAAGACAATGCTGTTTTAACTTAAAAGAGATACAATTAAACTGAAATTACAACACTTGATTAAAACTAAGACATTTTAAAGAAAAATCGACATTAAGAGAAAAATAAAACTAGCTACCCTCTCCTCTCTCTTCCTTCCTTTTTATATGCAAACTCTCTTTCCTTTGACTTTGAGTATATCCCACCAATAATAATAGCCATTGGATCAAGAGAAGCATTTTGGCCATTGATCAATTTTGCGCCAAAGTCCTTTTAACAAATTGGAGGGTTGAGTGAAGGGGAATGCATTAAATGGCTTTGTTTTGTGTTGATGAGGAGGGACAAGGGAGTGAGATGTCGAGGTGGAGGTGAGGTACCGGGGAGTGATTTCAGGGAAGCAGTTGAAGGTGAAGACTATTGGCGCCAAGTTGTGTTTGTTTGACCAGAGGGGTGAGTTGACTGGGTATTAGTAATAGGGGGAGGTCAAAATAGTTAAATGACAGGGGGTCACATGGGGTGTGAAGGGTCAAAAAAGGTTTATGATAGGGACCAAGGTTTAAAGAGGTTTAATATCCAAGGACTAGTTGTGTAATTTCTGAAAACTCAAGGACCTAGGCTGCCATTTCTTGAAAAGCTGCTCCAAGGACTAAAAGTGACAATCTTCAAAAGTACAGGGACTAAACTTGCCATTTTCAAACTTTCCAAGGACCATTTTGACATTTTTCAAACTTGAGGGATCAAAGTTGTAATTTTGCAATTTTAAACTTCAAAGGTTTGTTTTGACAACTTTTGAATCCCATGGACCTTAAATGACATTTTCTCTATTTAGATATATCGTGGACCTGCTTTTTGACAACTTTTGAAACTTGGGGACTAAACCGCCAATTTTGCAAATTTGATACGCTTTTCATCCGATTTTGATATTTTGCATTTAAAACACATAAAACATCGATTTGTGATATTTTGATCATTTTGATGTGTTTCGAGTGTTTTCGATGATTTTGCGGTTTATATCAGATAAAATGATGAGTATTTACACACTCATCAATCCCCACACTAAACTATTGCTAGTCCCTCTAATGATTTGAGAAAACTTAATGGATTTGAAACTCTTTACCAAAAGCCATTACTCGGAGTAGCCAAATGTTTCAGTTCAAGTAAGAACCATGGTACACCGATAACCATGTGATTTTGAGCAAACCACCGACTTTCAACGGTTTTGATTTGTCTTTACCGTGCCGTACTTTTCTCGACTAGCCAACTCTTAGATAAATTATCAATATTATCTTTGGTGAGTCGATTACCAATTATGGTTTTTCCATCGCTTTACCACAAGCCATAACCTCATGGCTAGCCAACTCTTCACTTTTTAGGATATGGTGAATAATACCATACAATTTTGGGCAAATTGCAAGCCATATAAACGGATTTGAGAAATTTACCAAGAGCCGCTTGCTCTGGATTAGCCAATCCTTTTGTCTATTAGACATGGCGGATCGATAACCAAATGAGAAAGTATAAAACACTTACTCCAAAAAAATTTTGGCCAAAAACGGGAATTGGTATAATTATATGATAAAATTCGTGAGAATTCCCACACTTAGAAATGAATATTGCCCTCAATATTCAGCACCGCGGTTATGCTTAAACCGAGAATGTAAAAGGAAATACTACGGCAGATTATTATTATTATTATTTTTTTTTTTTTTTTTTTATTTTTTTTAGACTTATATACATATAACATGTGGGCACTCCCCACACTAGTGTGATACACACGGTGAAAACCCATGTTAAGCTACTGCTTTTGATTACCGAGTCGCTAGCTTGACTCGACCCAATTCATTGGTTCATGGGGAAGCGAAGTGGAAGAAACAATCTCCATCTGACTTTCATTCAAGATGTTGGACAAACATTCAAGCACGTGAAAGTTCCACACCGATGAGATATACATAGAACCGGCTCACAAATGATGAATGAAAATGCCGGGTCAAAGATAGTGTCTTCATTCTCAAGGAGTGAAGATGGGAGAACACAAGATATTTGAGGAAAGGAAGAAAGGTCTTGATAACAATCAAGATCCATTCTTCATCCTCAAATGCGCATATATCGGGAGGAAGGGCGAGGTAGTATTATCAATAGGCAAACTCGTATGATAGAGTACACCTTCCTCCGAGCTAATATCATCCTCAAGATCAAAATAGAAATGATCATGTTCCGAGGAGATATGTCATGAGAGAGTTCACCGAGAACTCTTCACGAAGAGAATCATTCACATGAAGTGAAGTTGTGAACTCTTGTTCCATTGTGGGCTCATCACTATCCTCAACTGAGTATCAAAGAGTGGATTCTCGAATTGAAGTGAATTCGAGTCGAATTCAAATAGAGGATTGGTGAAAGTAGCTTTGAATGTTTCGAACAAAGTGATCAACATTCTCTATTGGACCGCTGGGATAAGTGAGTGAACGATCATTATCAATGAGACTTTAGTCTCTCCGGATCGGCTTCAAATCAAAGAGTGGATTGATGTGAGTGAGTTCACCGGAGAACTCCTCAAGAAGAGGTCGACATCGATTGTGGAAATGATGCCTCAACGTACTCGATGTTTCCAAAGGAAGCACAATCGTCGCTAAAATCGAGAAAGTTTCCAAATGATCATTGAACACTCAAGAGGGGAAGAAGAATCACACATGATCGAAGTTCCCCGTGACTCTCTCGGATTGGGACAAGGTCCTCAACACTAGACTTTATGAATTCGTCCGATTCCTTTTCGTGAACAAAGGTCAAGATGCTCGCCCCCATGTTCGAGAGAGTGAGTGGGAGCTTGGTGTGATAGCGCTTGTTCGAGAATGAATCTCAACCGGGATATCAACCGATGAACTTGATGAATTTTATAAAATTGAAGGATATCAAGTGTATCCTCATCATCATCGCATCGTGAATGAACGAAATTGAGAGCTAGATCCGGCGCTTTTTTTTTGCAATTGATTCCCTAATAGATTTTTCAAACGCATTTGGGAATTTATTTTAGCACCGCTTCTTCACCTAACAATTCTTCCATGGGTTTTGGATTATCTTGGGAATGTTTACATTCCTTCAAATCTTTCACTAAATCCAAAAGATCAAGGAGAAGATTTTGAGGAAGTGGATCAGCCGAGGTGGTGCTCGATTCATTTGGTACTGAGAGGTTGGTCATGATACGAAGAGTCGTAATTTTACAAGGAAATGGATTCCTTGTTTGACAATCGAGCTAAAGTGAGGACCTCCACAATACTCACAACAAGAAACCGATGTGGCCGTGAGTCACACGTGTTGTAGTCAAAATTGTTATCGTGAACCCGCCATGACAAGCGTGTTTCCCAATGTGCAATCGAATCGGAGTGTGAATCACCACAAGACTACAACAAGAAATCACGAGTCTCACAAAGGTGGTAGCCGATGGAATAAATCGGTGGTGTTATGGTAGGAATAGGATCCCAAGTTAGCAGATGCACCCGCTTCGACTCCACCATGCCACAACCGGGGCAATTGCCACCATTATAAGGACCACCACACCATTGACAACCAAGAAGGTGAGGATAAGACATAGAAAGAATCAAAGGTTTTCGGAGGGTAGGGATGAAGAATCAAAGATGTGAGAGGGTAAAGATGAATATTTTGGTATTTTGAAAACATTTTGCAAAAACAAAGAATGAAAATCTTTTGATTTTGATTTTTAAAAGAAAATATAAACACATGATGGATGGTATGAACAAAGAGTGAATATCCAAATCACTAACTGCTAGACGGAAGATAAACAAGAGACACTCAAGCAATGCGTGGCCAAAATTTGATGCGCGCCAAACAGTCAATGTTAATCACACAAGCCCGCCACTTGTGAATGGCGGACCGTAACCAGCTTAAAACTGCTTGAACACGAATGCAATGAAGATCTGAGGAGTATAGGATTTCCCCGGGTCGTTATGTCCCAGCGAGCTATGCAATGGATTATCAAACGAATAGTGATCGAGAGAATTTGAACGGAAAAGGAGATGGAATATGATTATAACTAAGGAAAAGCCAACAAATTACAACGGCTTAAATGCAAATTAAAGGAAATTAAAAAGATAAAATCTATTAAATAAATGCTATCACTATATTTAAAGTGATGAACGTTAAAACTTAAAACTTACGCTTAAATAAAAAACTACGAACGCATAAATAAAAAACGTGAAACTTACACAATATAAATCCTAAAAATATGAAAATACATTTTACAATCCTAAATATAAAAGAAAATTATTAGAAAAGGAAAATTATTTTTACAACTATTTATTTAATTATTATTAATTAAAAACTATTTATTAAGTATTTAAAATGCACTAAAATAGAAGAAAATACAAAATTAACCTAGAAAAATGAAATTATAACTTAGAAAAATCTAAAATATGATAAAACTTATTTTAAAACTGAAAATATATTTTTTATACTTTTTAATTATTTATTACTAATTAATTACTATTTAAAACTAATTTAAATTGTGAAAAATACCAAATAAAAGGGAAAAAATAAGGAAAAATCTGTTTTATGCTTTTTATATTTTTCTTAAACTGAGAAAATTGAAAAATTATTTTTTTGGAAACTTTTCTTAATTATTTGTATTAATTGCTAATTAAAAAGTGCTAAAAACTAATTTAAATTAGGAAAAATACCAAACAAGCTTAGAAAAATATGAAAATTTCAGGAAAAGCTTAAAATATTATGAGGAAGCTAGGAAAAATAGAAAAACAGGGGCTTGTTTGGAGGAATTAGGAACTGATGAGTAAGTGCTTATTGAAATAAGCACTTAAATAAGCAAATGGTATCCAAAGGCTACCAAACTGAAACACAAGCTACAATATACTAAAGGAACTAAAATGGAACAAGTTTCAGCAAGTCCTAATCACCTAAATCACAAGCTAGCACAGATTTGACTATAAGAGCTTTTGAGCTTAAAACAGTGAGAGGGTGGGTACTTTAAGCTAGAATATAAGCACCTAAATAAGCTAGAAACATGAAAAAAGGAATTGGAACTTGGAGAAGACCTGGGTAAGAACCTTAGAACCAAAAAGCAGACCTAGAGGAGCTTAAGTAAGCCCTGCACAAGCTCTGCAAAAGCTCCATAAACCCGCAGTAAGCAATGTTGTCAAGGCAGGCACTTTCGCCACTTTTAACAAGCTCATTTGGGTCTTAAAGAAAAATCACAAAATATGTAAAAGTGGACATAAGAAACTAGACCAGAGGGCTCTCTAAAACCACAAGTTTCATTGAAATTGGTTAAGAAACGAGTGAATTAAAATCATTCTCGGCCAAAACCGAGTTTTTTAACTTTGACTTTTTCACAAACATGGACAATTGACCAATTTGAGTTTTGATCAAGATTTTGAACTGAAGATGATATATTGAGATGGAATGAAGTTAACAAAAGCAAAGTTTATGAAATTTTAAACACAAAACAAGATTCGACTCTAAAGCTCCAACAAGTGAAATTGCTATGATGATTCAAGAGAATTTGACTTTCTTGATTTGCAGACTCAATTTAAAGACAGATAAGAGCATGAAATAGTTACCCAAGAATGAAACAATGAAACTAATCAATCGAGCAAGCCTAGTGGATGTGATTGACAAAGAATTCCAAACACCCCTATTCTAACCGACAAGCAAGTAAAACTATCCTATCTCGCTAAACCTGCCTTAAGCCATTGATCCAACTAAGCTTAAGTATCTTAAATACACCTTAATGAACACACAAAACCAATATTGACCACAGATACATCCACAAGCAAATAATGCAAATTTGGCTTGAAATATGAAAATCTAGAACTTACTCAAATGAGTCCATCTTATTTGCAGCCAATACCAAACCCAAACCTAATCTAAATGAAGCTATTCTAACCCAATTCACGATCCGCAAAGACCATTATCAACTTCCATTCCCATTTGAGCCCTCGCTGACTTTTGTTGACTAAAATGGAAAATTGTTCAAACCGATTTCAAGGCTAATCGTAAACTATAACAAGCTTAAATGAACTTGTTTAAGTGAGATGTTAAGCTATCGAGGCTTCAATATAGGACCATGAATTTGAAAATTCCAAAAGTAAACACAATAATGAGAATTTTAACTAAACCTTGAATTTGATCCTCAAAAGTACAAGACAATGATGTTTTAACTTAAAAGAGATACAATTAAACTGAAATTACAACACTTGATTAAAACTAAGACATTTTAAAGAAAAATCGACATTAAGAGAAAAAATAAAAACTAGCTACCCCTCTCTCCTTCTCTCTTCCTTCCTTTTTATATGCAAACTCTCTTTCCCTTTGACTTCAGAGTATATCCCACCAATAATAATAGCCATTGGATCAAGAAGCATTTTGGCCATTGATTGAATTTTGGCGCCAAAGTCCTTTTAACAATTTGAGGGTCGAGTGAAGGGGAATGCATTAAATGGCTTTTGTTTTGTGTTGATGAGAAGGGACAAGTGGAGTGAGATGTCGAGTGGAGTGAGGGCATGGTGGGAGTGATTTCAGGAGGAAGTTGAAGTGAAGACTATCACGCCAAGTCAGGTTTGTTTCGACTGGAGGGTGAGTTGACTGGGTATTAGTAATAGGGGGAGGTCAAAATAGTTAAATGACAGGGGGTCACATGGGGTGTGAAGGGTCAAAAAAGGTTTATGATAGGGACCAAGGTTTAAAGAGGTTTAATATCCAAGGACTAGTTGTGTAATTTCTGAAAACTCAAGGACCTAGGCTGCCATTTCTTGAAAAGCTGCTCCAAGGACTAAAAGTGACAATCTTCAAAAGTACAGGGACTAAACTTGCCATTTTCAAACTTTCCAAGGACCATTTTTGACATTTTTCAAACTTGAGGGACCAAAGTTGTAATTTTGCAATTTTTAAACTTCAAAGGTTTGTTTTGACAACTTTTGAATCCCATGGACCTTAAATGACATTTTTCTCTATTTAGATATATCAGGGACTGTTTTTGACAACTTTTGAAACTTGGGGGACTAAAACTGCCAATTTTGCAAATTTGATACGTTTTCATCCGATTTTGATATTTTGCATTTAAAACACATAAAACACGATTTGTGATATTTTGATCATTTTGATGTGTTTCGAGTGTTTTCGGATGATTTTGCGGTTTATATTGTACAAAACGATGAGATTTACACACTCATCACCCATTCTCTAAGGTGGGAGATATTATTGATTCCGACAGTGATGAAGTGGAGGTTGTGAACACTTTTGATGAGTCAATGAACCTATTTGGTGGTGGTCATGATCGCGAAGATGATTATGATGACTATGCGAATCAGGTCTACGATCTTCCAGGGAATTTGAATGCTTTTTATGACACGTATGGTATCAAGCTCAAAGGCCTTGGTGGGAAGTAATTTTGTTTTCATAGGAGTCTAATGTTATATTTTGAGTAGTGGTTTATTTTCTTGTTTAGAGAATAGGAAGTATCTTGTTATATGCTTTTCCACCTATGTAACAGTCGAGATACGGATTCACCCATATCCTTTGTAATTAAATGTTTTTGGAGTAATATATTTACCGGTCTTTGACCTTTACAAAAAAAAAAAAAAAACTTCTCATAAGTGTGGGTGTGTTCTTGGTCGTGACGCGGAAATAAGAAAAAAGGTGGGAAGACCAAATTATGTTGATTTCCTAGATGAAAAATTAATGGTGTTTTGCAAGATTAGCACCTAGCTAATGTTTCCCATGAAGTAAGTAATCTTCATATTGATTTAATTGGTAAATTTAAGGTTAGAGTTTATACACCTAATTTAGGGATTTAGGATAAAATGAGCTTTGAGCTAAACTAGAGATGATAAATGATTTAGGGATTATGTCCTTATATTGGTTTATGTTTTGTTTACTTTGGGTTAAGTGAGGGATTCATCATATGACTAAGATATGATCATATGGTAACTAGAGATGATGATGGGTTGTGTAAACCCTTGTTAGATTATATTGTTTTAATGTGGAAATAAGTGTTTGTAATGATTTTTTAGTAGGAACCAAGAATTGATGATTACGGTATTTGGTAAATTTAGCTTGGAGCTAAGGTAAGTAAAATGATAATAATGTGATGTTATATTGAATTTTGACATTTATGTGTTATGTGTATGATTGTACTAAGGTATATGAGGCATTGGTTTGTGGTGCTTGGGTTAAAGTATAATAAGGAGCTAGTTTGGCATAACTAGCCAAGTTTGTGTTAGACTAGTATGAACTAGTTAAGGTATGTGAAAACTAGGTAAGTTGTGATAAATGTGGTTAAAGTGCTTAAGTATATGTTATAGCACGAAAGTGATGATGTATGTGTTATAACGTATATATTCATGGTTAAAGTGTTTATTGCAAGTTATAGCATGATTAAGTTCGTCGGACTAGTATTTGGATGCATATGATGCTTATATGAATGAATGATATATAATGTCATGTTATACTCGTTTTACTTACTAAGCGTTTCGTTTACTTTTTAGTTGTAAATATGTTTTGTAGGTGTTTATGTGAAGAAGGTTAAGCCTTGATAAAGGATTAGGATTGAGTACGGTTTGGAAGTATTTGGATAGGTATGCAAGCATAGTTAGAATGTCGAGCTCAATCAACGTTGAACCCCTATGTGTCATAATGGTTTGTTAATGTTGTCGTCAAAGTGTTTTGGTAATGTGAAGTGTAAATGAGGTATTTTTATAGTTTAAAAAGTATATTGCAGAAATTAAAGTGTATTGAAGTCTTATGTTATAGTATTTTGCTATAGAGTATGCAAAAGGGTCAAAACGAATGTTTGGAAAAACATCTGACACTTTGTAAAGTATGTTTATGAGGATGAAGTATATGTTGTTTAAATAATTTCTTGAAATTCCTATGTGTGGTTGAAGTGGTATAAGTCAGTTTCCGAAAAATGAGTCAAAATATGCAAATACAAAAAATGGCTCTATTTTAAATGCAAATGGGTCTATTTTAGGGAGAAAAATGGGACTATTTTAGAGTATGGCTAATTCTTTAAAAAAACATCATAGTTGTCAACAAAACATCTTCAGAGTAGCGAAATAAAAAAAAAAAAAAAACTATTGTGAACACTAATGTTGACACTTTTGTCTTTATTTGAGTAGTATGATCATTTTATCATTCCAAATTACATAAATAATCCCTGTGGGTTTGCGAAATTGCATCCACAGTCCCTAGGCTAAATTTCATAAATGGTCCATGTCGTTTGAAGAAAATTGCATCCACCGTCCCTATTTTTTTTTGAAATTTTTTTTCCAATTTTTTTTTTCGAAATTCTTTTTCAATTTTTTTTTCTTCATACTTTTTGTTGAAATATTAAAAAAAAAAATCGTGACATGTGAAATTTTTTTTTTGAATTTTTTCAGATTATTTTCTAAAAAAAAAAAAAAAAGAAAAAAAAAAAAAGAAATCGATAAAAATTTTTACTTGTGACAAAAAATATTCACATGTGACGAAAAAAGTTGCAAAAAAATCGTATTTTTTTAGGGACTATGGATGCAATTTTTGCTAAACCACAAGGACCATTTATGTAATTTACACTAGGGACGGTGGATGCAATTTTCAAAAATTTATGGGTAAAATAGTCATCACAAAATATTTTTTTGTCTTTACTATTCATATGAAGACAAAAATGTCAACATTAGTGTTCATAAGAGTATTTTTTTTAGTTCGCTACTCTGAATATGATTTTTTTGACAACTATAATGCTTTTTTAAAAGAATTATCCCTTTAGAGTATAAATGAGTATGTTTTAAACTAAAACTAACATTAAAAGGGTTCTGTAGGAAATAGGTCATTTTCAGGTACAAAAAGCCTCTATTTTAGACTAATACTCACCTTCATAGTGTGTGTTTTAAAAAAAAGATTTGTCAAAAACTGAAGTCGGGAAAGGTGCGTTTCATGTTACAATCTTTCTAATTATAATTTTATTATTTTACGTTGTATTTAAAAACGTTACACGAAGTACTTAACAATAATATCATAACTTAACTGTTTGCCCATTTAGAGTGTTTATTTAATGGTTTTAAATTTTAATGTTTTATTTAATATTCTACCAAAAATAGTTGATTTATGTTTTTTTCTTTTTTTTAAATTTATCATATGTTGTTTGCCATATGTTGATGGAACCTTGCATGATTAAAAAAATTGTTTTAATTTCAATTTCATTAAATAGTTTTAACGTTAGTTGATACATTTTAAAAATTGTTAATTTACTTGAATTATCGTATGCCATAACAATTTTTAATGTTTGTACAACAACATTTAATCATTTACAATTAAATTTGATTATTTTACGTTGTTTGCATAAATGTTACACTTACACTTAATAAAATATCGTAACTATAATTATCAGCCGCTATAAACACTCGTTATTTTGAACGGGTGCTCGTCTATATATCGTAAAGTAAAACCAAAAAGAAATTGCAAATGTACATCAAGATGAAATAAGTTTGGCTTGAAACCTACCTACTCAAGACATTTTCTTTCGTGAACAATCTATTTGAACGGTCAATTATAAACGATTAGGCAATAATCATTCATACCGGCTCAAAAATCTTATCGACCTAATATGCATCTGTTAACAGTTTTGAGTCGTATCAACCTCAAAATATTGAAACCGGACTTATTCTCAGTTATAAAACGTATTCCGCTGTCTTGACGCAAAACCTAAATAAAATGAAAATAGTTTCATTTCTAGCTGAGGCAAAATGAATTGGTCTCGTTTCGAATCTCGTAAACCCCAATTTTTTGGGCAATTCCATGTAAACTACTCGTCTTATATGGAGAAATGCAGTAAATTTTGGACCACTTATATACTTATTGCATCAAAAATTTCGAGCTTTGATGGGCATTGCCTACCCAACTAGAATCGTACATAAAGTATATTGTATCTATATACAGTAAAACCTCCATAAATTAATACTCGATAAATTAATAACCTCGATAAAATTAATAATTTGTCCAGTCCCAACTTGAGATCAATACAAATTTAGACCTCAATCGATAAAATAATAAGGTAATAATTTTTTTGAAACATCAGTTTATATATATTAGTCCCAACGAAACTACGAATTAATAATTACCAAGAATTCTATATATAATTATATATGTGTGTGTGTGTGTGAGAGAGAAAGATACACTTCAAAATTCTAAAATTGTTTAGTAAAAATGAATCTATAATCATTTGTTTTGTGCTGAACTTCAAAATTATTTAAGAAAAATGAATCCATATTGAGTTTATCTTAAAATCTTTTTATTACACTAAAGATTTGGTGCGTTGTCTTCTCGTATTGCAACAGAAAGTGTTAATTTTATTTTCATAAAGTATGAATGTGAATTCATAAATGTTAATCGAACTTGTTTTCAAATTTATTTTTCGCCTCTAACGAAAGATACATCAGAATCAGCTAAGATATTGTATATGAAAATTTAATGGCCATACGTAAAACCTCTTTAAATTAATAAATTATTAATTTATTAATATAATAATATCTCGCTAAATTAATAAAATATCTCACCCAACACTATTAATTTATAGAGGTTTTAAGATAAGAATAATGTTTTGAAACCCGGTCGACCGGCCGGGTTAACCGTTGGACCGTTCCGGACAAAAACGGTCAAAACCCGGTTTTGAAAAACGGGTCAACCGCTTAGACCCATGAGTTTAAGTGACCCGGTCAACCCGGTTTTGAAACCCTACGGGTTTGGTTTTTATCAATTTTTTTTTTTTTTTTTTTTTTTTTTTTTTTGAAGGCAACAATATATTAAACCTCAAAAATAAACTCAGAATCTCGTAGGACGACGCCTTTAAGTATGAAACTCAATCTCGCAGGATTTACGCTTTTCAAGTATGAAACATGTAATCCCGCAAAGTAGCATTTATGGTTGTTTAGAAAATTACGCGCTTATATCCTCGTCCACCTTCGATTTGTTGCAGCATTTAAAATGGTGCTTTGCTTTTTTTCAACGCTGTAGTGTTCGGACATTACGTTTCAACAATTGAAATAGATGTTTGACATACGATAAACCGGCCTAACCGGTTGGCCGTGGTTGATCCGGTTGACCCATTGACCGGTGTCTTGGCCGGTCGATCACAAACCCGGGTTTCAAAACATTGCATAGTAAACGTAGATCGAAGTCAACCAAGTCGACTTGCTTTTGGAAAATTTATTTGACACTGATCATGACCTGCAAGTTCAACAACTTAAGTTGGTAAACTAGACCATTTGAAATAATAGGTGTTTTACATTTCAACTAGTCATTAATCGAACTTTGTAAGTTAATCAACAAACAAACTCATTAAGCCACCGAGTCATCCCTAAACATGAACTAATTAAAACTCCATAGTGTCAACTCACGTTTCACTAATACTCGTAACTAACGAGAAAAATTTGTCTATGTTTATAAAATTTTAAAAAGAAAGTATGAGAGACAAGAAACAAGTGCTTGAGTAGATAAGAAAAAAGATAAAATGGAAATCCACAAGTGTCAACTTGCAAATTGACCATTTAAGTATTTAACCATATATACACCCGTCGCTTTACTCAAATCTCATCCATCCGATTCCCAACTCTCAAAAGCCAAACTATATGCGAGTAATCTAATACTAAAAGCTCTAACATCTCAAGAGTGGTCTAGCATCATCAAAAAGCTTGTGATTATCACACTAAAATATGTAAGATATTAAGTAAATCCCTATTAGAGGCAAGGACGAACAATTTTCAGGAAGGTGTTGCATAAATTCTTTCCTTTTGTAGATGCTAAAATTCGTCCCATAAAGTATTCTTGAGCTAAGGTAAAGTTGCATTATAAAGAAAATAGCATGGATATCGGGGATTGCACATACCAAAAAGCTACACATTTTGAAAAATATTACACTTCGCGACCTAAAATCGTGTATGACCTGTGCAACACCCATATACATGTAGGTGTCCCCAGATGAGTCTCATGACGAAAGGCTCAGTTCCTTATCGATTAGTTGGTTAGTCAAAAAGTTAGAAACCACTACTAAGAAGAAGAAGGAAAAAAAAAAGAAAAAAAAAGTTCATAACTAAATAAATGAACCAAGATCAAGGTTGCTAATTAATAAATTAATTATTAAGTCATAACTAAATAAATGAACCAAGATCAAGGTTGCTAATTAATAAATTATCTAGACTTCGGTTTTAGACGACAAATCATACATGAAAACTGTTCTATGAAATTAAAACCAATGAGATGTACAAGTTTAACTTTTACTCAATTTATTTGTAAGAGATATGATATGTGTAACGTATCTGACTCTCTAAAATTATACTACAACAAATGAAAAATTATACTAATAAAAAAATGTTAGACCAGTGATGATTAGGAATACTTATATTTATATGCACGTACGGGTGAAGTTAGGTAGGATATATAGCCGAGTGCTTTGATATTATAAGCTTGTAGACAAGATCGACTTGATTAGTGTAAATTACAAGCCTCGTAACACTTAGGGTAAATAAATATATACACTCGTAAAGAATGAGGAAGTATTAAATGTAAGTTAGTTGCATTAAGAAGCAGCCACATAGTTAGGTTAGAAATACGTGGGGAGATATTTGACATTAAAGAGACGTGATATGATACCACAAGTGTCCCTTGGCTAAACGTGTTAAATGTTAGTTACCCTACCTGATTTTTGACTTAAATTCAACACTCATTTCTTTCCGTCCTCGTTTTTTATTGTTAGAAAATAGAAATCATTGGTTGTCTAAATTAACGAAATAGTCTATGACGTGTTTGATAATGCTTATTAATAAGATATTAAACTAGTAACAATCTTGGAAATGTTGAAGATTGGTTATCGACACATATCACACCCCACGACATTCAATGAAACCTGAAACCTCATAATTTTTTTTCTCCTCTTTTTTTCTTCTTTTTGAACGGAAAAAAATTATAATTAATCTAGAGTAAATTGTAAAAATCGTCCTTGTGGTTCAGTGAAAATTGCAAGTTTTCTCCGTATGGTTTGGAAAGTGCAAGCGGCATTTTTGTGGAGAAACTTTGAGTCAGATTTCGTTATTCTCTAAACGGAAATTACTAAAATACCATCATCAGTATCCTTCTTTATTTTTCTACTAATGAGGGTAAGGCTGAGCGTCGGTCCAAAACGAACCGAACCGACCCGAACCGACAAAACCGAAAACCGAAATTCATAATAAACCGAAACCGAACCGACAGGTTGTCGGGTCGGTTCGGTTTTATGCCCGCCGTCGGTTCGATTCGGTTTAGGTGTGTTTACGTATGTTTTGTTTGTTTGGGTCGAACCGAACCGAAACCGAAAACATATAAAACATGAACCAAAACCGAACCGACGGGCCGGTTCGGCCGGTTTTTGTCGGTTCGGTCGGTTTTGTCGGTCCGGTTCGGTTTTGGACCTTGACGCCAAATTTAAATGAGGGTATTTAAGTCATTTCAGTTTATGGAAGGACGAAATCAGACCAAAGGTTTTTCACAAAAGTGTCGCTTATAATTTCCGAACCATACAAACGAAACATACAATTTCGCCAAATGATAAGGACGGTTTTTGCAATTTACTCATTAAACTATATGACAATAACAAGAGGCACCAAAAGTTGAGGTTTATAAGGATGAGTTGAGATAGTGTACAAAGTGCAGGAAAACCACTTTCTATAAAATGTAAAATGGGTTTTATACGATAATGAGTGTTCTTTTCGTATAGCTTTTTCTTTCTCCCTTTTCAACACGTCTTTTTCTTTTAATTTTCAGCAACACTTTCTTCTCCCAAATTACATATATCATCCACAACTCTTTTTCCTTCTCAAATTCAGTTTCTATTAATTCAAAATCAAAAAACTAGGTTCTGATTTTCGTTTGCTTGCATCATAAACCTGTTCAATCGCTACTAATTACAACAATTTTCAAAAATTTAAAGTTCATCAAAATTAAGATTTTGTCGACTTTGAGTCAAAGCAAAATTACCATGGCAATCACTTATTTAATAAACCTAAGTTAACATTAGAGATAGGGGTGTTCATCTGTTCGGTTATCGGGTTATTCGGTTTATCTTGGTTGTTAGTTCGGTTAATTTTTTTTCAGGTATAACCGAAACCGAACCGAACCGAAATTCTATAACCAAAACCGAACCGAATAACCCTAATTACATAATTTTAATTATTTTTTATTTAATTATATATATTTTAGCACAAAATATTTTTTCAAGCTTAAATCATGTTATATTTATACTAAAAAGAGTTTTTGTGATTTTTTTCATATATATACATAGAAAAATATATATTTTATATGAATTCGGTTTTGGTTCGGTTTTGGTTTTCATTGCCAAAACCATATCCAACCCGATAACCAAATATTTAGTTCGGTTCGGTTCGGTCACAAATTCGGTTCAGTTATTTACGGTTCGGTTCGGTTTCGGTTTTCGATACATCGCGATATTACCCAATCCGTGAACACCCCTAATTAGAGAACATCAATTCCATATTTTTTTTAAATATTTTTTGGATGTTTATATTCTAATCTTTCATAAAGTTCAAGTATTTATGAAATTGCCTACCAGATTTTGATGAAATGTCTCAATTTTTAAATTTTCTTCTTCTTAAACACTTGCTTTGTATTCGTTAATAGTAAATATGTGTGAATTTTGAAAAAGTTTTACAGTATATTTAAAAAAAAAAAAAAAAAGCGTGTTTTGAATTATCATGAACAAGCTTTAATTTATAATGAACAACCTTAAAACAGTGATTAACATCTGTTTTTTTTCCTAAATATGTTGTGTTCACGAAGTATCA
Organism: Chrysanthemum lavandulifolium; assembly: GCA_022545495.1. NCBI lineage: Eukaryota > Viridiplantae > Streptophyta > Magnoliopsida > Asterales > Asteraceae > Chrysanthemum > Chrysanthemum lavandulifolium. Next base: position 264,607,671 of record CM040244.1, on the reverse strand, counting down.
AAATCTACTGTTTTTAAGAATGACGAACAATGATTAAAAATGTGATGAACAAAACTATGAATGCAATTGTTCATCACAAAATGTTCGCTAAACAAGTGTTTATCACAAAATGTTCATAAAAGAGAACTAATTATCAAGTGCATTAAGTGTTCATCACACAATGGTTTAATTTTATGATTTTAGAGTTTGTAGGTGTTTATCGCAAAATATTTAGATAAAGGAGTAACCAGATGCAAGGTTAATAATAGTGTTTAGTGACTGACTATGTAGGATTTGAAGTGTTTGGCCATGAAGAAATGAGACAGAGAAAACAAAAAGTATTCGTGTATATATTTTACAAAAACGTGAAATCAAAGAAATAAAGAATTTGTTATTTGGAGATGTGAGTGTTGTGATTTGATTTTTTACAAGTCTTGCAAGTTGTCTTGAATAGCTCAAAATAACTTGTCAAGTTCATCAAATAATGTTCGAATGTTCTAATGTTCGTCAATATAAAATGTTTTATAGTTTTTCAATTTGTTAATTTTTAATTTTATTTTTTATTTTAATCTAACTTTGTCGAATGTTTAGCAACACTCTGGGCATTAGTTCATCGAAAATTCATCAACCATGATCTGAATATTCATCAATCATTGTCTGAATGTTTATTAATCATGGTCTGAATATTTATCAGTTATAATTCATCATTTCTTGATGTGGTTCATCGTATCTTGATATTCATCATACATGTTTTGAATGTTCATCAGGCATGACTCATCATATTTTCATATTCATCATATATTAACGCTCATCAAATATTCATCAATTTGAATCTGAATGTTCATCAATAAAGGTATGAACATTCATAATATACTGATGTTTATCATATTCTGAAATCTTAATGTTCATCAATTTGGGTCTAAATGTTCACTAATCTAGGTCTGAATGTTCACATCATATTTTGATGTTCATCTATGATATTTAGCAAGTACATCATACTTGATGACTCGTAGGCTCAAAAGATAAAAAAGAGGCTTTTTCTACACTTTAAAAAAGGAAGGAAAATTTCTATTTGATCCCTTCCCCCTCCTCCTATACGGATTGGAGCCTCGGAGGTACTTGAATTTATTACTCTCCTTGCCAAAGATGAGATCCTATAGAAAAACACAGTTGACATAAACATTTGACTAGCAACGGGAGAACAGAGATTGTTGTAGCACAAACAAAATAAGACTACTTGAAAAGTTCTCTTAAAACGACTTCCGACTGAATCAGTTGAACTCGTTCTTCTGCCAAAGTCGGCCTTCACCCAAACCTGCCCGATTGGCCTAGCTAGCAATCTCTAGAGAAGCCTTATAATCATTCGACTTGGACTTGTAAAGCGTCTAACACAGGAACAAAAACTCGATACACTTGTGCGATACAAAACAAAAACACCCGACCCTACCATATACAAGTAAAATCCTATCTAACCCTACTCTAGTAATGAGCTCCTAATCACACGAATTATATCAGTAAGCGTAACAAGCCCTTCAAGCAAACCCTCATGGTCCACGACCCAAACACGATGAACATGATTCGCCACCACCTTATCGACCACTTCACCAAGCCGCGATTCAGCATAGCAAGTCACAAGCTCCCTAGGTGTCGACCCAGCCATATTAGCCGCCACAGACAACAGACTCGTCGTGTATTCCATAACACTTTGCGGCAGCCATGATTGTAGATAAGAAACCGGACAACCCCTTAAATCAGTGGCCGAAAACGTACCAATCACCTTTCTACCTTTCCCCTGCACAAAACCACCAACATTATCACATCGAACCTATAATGAGGCAAAAATAAAATCTGAGGTTTACGTTTACGAGTTGCGAGTGATCTTCTGTAGCGGGATCTATAGACTCGATAATTGGTACGGCGTTAAGAGAACCAGCTCTCATACACTTAATGGCATCAATGACTTTGGTATGGTTTGTGACACCAAAAATAGGCTCGACCAATGCTCCTAGATCGCGTATTGTTCTGTCATTTACATGTTTGAGGTCAGAATCGTGTCCTTTCAAGAACTTGATGAGGTCCATTTGTGTGAGCATTCGATATGATGAAGCCGACTCCACGAGCTCAACTCCAGCTACGTTCTCCATGTTACTGTCTAATGGCACTAAAGCACGATGGATCCCTTTGCTAAACACTTCCATACAATCCATAATGCTGCACCAAATATAACAAAATAATATGGGTCATGGCCGGGCCTCTTATCGTTTGCATGAAAATTGATTATTCGTATCAAATTTTATTATTTACTTGACAAGCGAGCTATAAACTTTCTTTTGGATGAATTTGAAACCTTTGTCAACTACTAGTACTTGGCAAAGAAGACAGGATCAATACCGAGAAAACATTCAACACTGAAGATGAACATTTCTAGCTAATATAATAGGGAGCAGCTAATCACAATATGTCGATATGCTATAAGACTATCTTTATCAACAATCTATTAGAACCCGATCTCTACTAAAATATTATTTTTTATTTTCTTCACCTACACAATCAATCTATATCTTTTTACCAACAACCCAACCCAACCCAACCTATACATACAACCAATCTATTCTTTAAGAAAAAAGAAAAATAAAACAAATAGCCATTTACTAACCGTCATGTTACAGATTAGAGGTTGGCAATTTAGGTTGTCATGTGACCTTGGTTGCGGGAGGATTTGAGAATTTTGATTAAAATATTATTATTTGTGTATGATCTATTCAATCGGTTGGGTTGTCAATCCATTGATAAACATAGTCTAATGAAACACGACTTAGTAAGAACGATAAGGACACAGGTACACACTAAGGTATACGCAGCAAGTATACATATGAGCAGGCCTATATAACATTACTCTAAACAAATATAAAAAGAAAGCCAACATACCTAGTGTTAGGATTAAGTGTCCAAAGGCTAAGACTTTCAAGACAATGACCGATAACCGAAGAAACCGAAACCGACATCCTTTCCTCCAGATTCGTCTCTTCACCACTAGTCTCAACATTATCACCCGCAATATGAGCCAAAACATCCAGCATAGTCACCATACCAATATAATGTTTCCTAACAGCACCCGTATATTTATCAGATTCCAATATCATAGACCCACCAGCTCCAATCCAATGTCCTGGCGGCGCCGCCACAGGGACAGCCACTACTTGGTTAGCTACAAGTGCATTCATTGTGTGTGCTAAGGTGGCTGTGTATGGAACCTCAACTAGCCGCCTTTTGTCGGACACTAGCTCCTTAACTTTTTTGTCACGTAAATGTTGTTGTTGTGATTCGATGGTTGTGTGCATGTTGTCGTGCTTGACTCCCATCATTGTTGTTTGCATTGTGGAATGAGTTTTGACTATTGTGTTTAGAGAAATGTATCGTACGTGTGTTGTGTGTTTGATGGATTTGGGTTGTGTTTGTTAAATGGAATGAGGGTGTAAAGCGTGTGACAGAGGATGACTACGTGTTGACACATGAGAGTGCATGTTGAGATATATATTGAACGCCACATTGCCACGTGTTACTAAACTATTTCATGCCCATCCAAAAGAATGACGTAGCCGACGTATGTTTATTTTATTTTTATACTTATATACTCGTTTGTTTATTATATATTGTGATTTGTGATGTGATATTGTGGCTTGATCGTTTGGATAGTTTGGAAAGAATCATATTGTTTAGAACTTTGGTTTAGCTTAATGAAACAGTTTAATTGGTTGTAGTTAAATTGAAATGTTAATTTTGCTTTTTAACATTCGCTCTTCCAATTAACATGAAGCATCTTTAGATGTTTGTTAATTCCTGACATTTGATATTATAAAAAATAAAATAATTAAACATTTGATATATTTTCTCACAAATTAGTGACGAAACTTGAACAATTTCGTTAGAAGTGGCAAAAAAAAAAATCATTATGTAATATAAAAGATGAGAAATGACTCGTAAAACACTAAAAAAATTTGATTAATAAAAATGATTTCTATTTGCTTTAATAAGAATCTGATTCCTCCTCTTCCTTTGGCGACTTTTGGCGAATTTCTCTATCCCTAATCGAGCATGTCCAGTCGTTTTCAATCCTTAATGAATATCGATCCTTTATGAAGTTTGATTAATACCTTGTGTTTAATCATATCTTTAGTTCCTGGTCGCTTTTTGTTTAAGTTTTTAGAAGCTAGGGTTTGCACTTGTGCTGTCATTACTACGATTTATTACCTGCATTAAACACGTTCGGAGTGTGATTTCTGATTTACTTATCTTATTTGGATCGTAGAACTATTGAATCCGTGTTGTTTAGTTTTCGAAACCCTTTTAGGGTTTCACCTGTCTGAGTTGAAGTTAGGGCTTTGTATATACTTCTTAGTTTTGTGGTTTTGATTGGGTTAGATTTATGTAAGCATGCAGAAGGGATTTCTTTATTCGGGTGGGAGGGGTAGCAATCATAAGAAAAAGAATGGACGAAAAACTGATTATGTTTCGGCCGATAATTCGACTGGTTCAATAGGAGGAACAAATGATGGTTTGAGATTGTTCCCTAGTATGTCAAAGACGTTTAGTAGTCCAAATACTACTTCGTTAGATGCAAACATCCGCGAGTTGGAGAATCAAATGCTTGAAGGAAAGCTCGTGTTTGTTGGTGATGATGGGAAACCATTAAAGCCTTCTCATAATGTTTCGAAAACTGTGTGTACAGACGTGGAGAGGGAGGAAAGTATCATGGCTGATGATGTTGGTGTTACTTCGAATACTATTAATAAAAGAAAGCAAGTGGATGCATCTGGGAAAAAAAGATTGATAACAATTTGAGTTCATTTACTGATGTACTTAATGTTGACAGAAACAAAACTCAAGTTAACTTTTGTGTTCTTACTACGCCTGCTTCTAGTAAATACAAAGTAGCAATACCTAGATTATTTGTGGAGGAGGTAAGTGGTATATTGACGAACTCATTACAAGGTTATTTTATTGGTAAACGTGTGGCGTTTCTAGATGTTAAGAATTATATTTTTAACACTTGGGGAAAGTACGACATACAAAAGATTATGATGAATGCCAATGGTTTATTCTTTTTCAAATTTGGTTCCAAACAAGGGTTGATGATGTACTTTAGAATGGACCTTCGATTATCTATACCATACTGATAAGTCTTAAAAAATGAACTACTTCTATTAGTTTGAAAAAAAAGGAGTTAATTAGTGTTCAGTTTGGGTTCAACTTCATGATGTTCTTATAAAGGCATTTACTGCTGATAGACTTAGTGCGATTGCAACTAAGATTGATAATCCGTTAATGCTTGATTCATTTAATAGTACGATGTGCAACAAATCATGGGGTCGAAATAGCTATGCACGTATTATGATTGAAGTTAGTGCTGAAAACACGAAGGACTCAGTTGTTATTGCTATCCTAAATTTAGAGGATGAGGGATACATGTACGAAACCATTTTGAATACGAATGGACTCCTCAAGGTGTACTAATTGCAAGATTATTGGACATGAATCTGAACATTGCCCTAAAACGGTTACTATCAAGCCTATGAGTCGTTAGGAGGTGCATTATTGTGGTGCAAAGTTAAATCGAAGTAATCATGGAGTTGGTGGAAAGAGGGTTAGTGGTTTAATATGGGTTCTAAATTTTAGTTTAAGTCGACCAAACATGTATATAAACTTGTTCTAAGAAGAATGGTGCTACTACAAGTGGTATGAAGAACAATACTGAAACACCTAGTAGTGAGGCAAGTTGTTCAAATCCCTTTGATGCACTTAGATCGGTCGAAAATGATTTATTAGGTGCAAATGAGGGTAGTCTATGAGGGCTGAAACTACTATGGATGAGGGGCAAAGGCTGATGCGGAGCCTATTCAGATCGTGCCAAGTACGCCTAATGATGTTACTTTTGTGAATGAGATACAATGGGCGCATAAGGAGCCAACATCTAATGTGGCTGGTATGGGTGATGAGGATAGTGATAATGAATTGGAAGAGGTTTTGTTTAAACAATGTGTAGAAAACTAGAAGGGGGTTGAATAGTTTACCAATTAAAAACTTTGTTTTGAAACTTATTGAAAAGATCAATTGATATTGATATTAGATATGTTAATGAAATATTCAAGCAATATGTAAAGAGTAAATAAGGAAAGAAATGATCAAACCACAACAAGTTGTTTATAGTGGTTCGGTCTACAAGGACTCTTTTTCCTTGCCCTACTCCACTTCCCGAGTCTCACACTCGAGAGTTTAACTTCACTAGTCAACAAGCTCCTTTCACCGCGGAGAAAACCTTTACACTTCGCCACACTATTTCCGACACTAAGCTAGATGTCGAGTTCTTTCCAAGGGTACAACTACTCCCACACACAATGTATTTTGAGGACTAAAATACTAACCACTCACACTCACAAGATTATGATGGTTTAATACAACAATGAAGTATGAATCAACACTAGATCATACAACACTAAACAAACAAGACTTCCAACTTCTCGTTTGAAGCTTGAATGTGACTTGATCTTCTTTGCTACAAAAGAGATCACTAATATGATATGAAACTGAGTTAGAAAGGTTAGAGAGAAGATATGTATGAGAGTATGATAGAAAGGGATAAGAAACTACTTGGTTTGGCTTTGCTATTTATAGCCAAATGGATAGAGCGTCTGACGGACCACGGAACCCTTAAAAGGGTTCCGCCTGTACCATTTTGGTACCGCCAGTCTCGACGACCAAGATATCAAAATCTTGCCAAAGTCAACCATATCTATGTAAGATTGTGTAGGATATGAAGAGTACAAATCCACACAAAATATCTAATGAAATCTTTCAATGATTTCCATGATGCATTACATGATGTCATGTGTTGTCTTTCTATTTTTAGAAATATGCAAATGCATAAGTAATGTTTAGTTTTTAAGAAAATAAAACATTCTAAAAACTACTATCATACATTAAGCTTAGACTCATATTGAGATATGATCAGTCACAATGTAAATGCTTAAATGATGAAGATATTATTTGAAAAAGCTTGTTTTAATATCTATTAAACTTGACAAGCTTTAAGCTTTTATATGAATTAAATTTACTTTTGTCGTTAACAAAACTTAGGTAAAGATCAAAAATATGAATAACGTTTAATGACGATATTTGTATTAACAATCTCCCATTTTTGTTGAGGACAAAATATAAATTTTATTTTTATAAATGATACAAAGTTTGTGCAAGAGTTATAAAAATATTAGTTTTAGAACTTGAAAAGGAAATGATAATGCAAGTGAAAGTCAAAGTATTCACTAGTTGATGCATGATGTTGACTTTTTCAAAAAGTCAAAGTATGCAATTGACTTTTTAAGAAAAGTCAAGTATTACCAATGAAGTACCATGTTTGACTTTTTCAGAAAGTCAATGTATGTTGTTTGACTTTTTCAGAAAAGTCAAATATAACCAAGTTCTATATTTTCTCCCCCTTTTTGTCTCAACAAAAAGAAGAGGCGATGCGGAATGTAATGAGCCCGAGCCAATAACTCCCCCTTGATCAAAGCTCCCCCTAAATTGGGTGCTTAATGGGAAGATACATGGATTTGTGAAAATAAAGTTACAAAAAAAAAAATGTTAGTAATAATGATCATTCACAAGCATTTCCAAACATTATGTAAAAAGCACCAACACTATAATAAAAACACTATTCATTAGTTAAAATTTTCATGAATAAAGATCATAAAAGGGGAACACAATGATGTGTTTTAGTACAAGAAAAAAGAAAATAATCCTAAGAAAAGAAAACTTAGAAATGCTAATCTATGACCATCCTAATGAGATGGTGGATGAGAAAGAGCGTTGAGGCGCTCAAGGATGTGATTGAGGATGAACCTCATTTCTTCTTGAAAGTCATGGACCATAACCCGTGTCCTTTCAACGGTTTGGGCCGTTTGCTCACAAATTGAGCAACCATGCCTAGGAGGATAGTATGTTTGGGAAGGTTGTGGTGGTGGAATGGTAGATGTGTTGGTGGTGTTGGGGATGTTTGGGGTGGTCATGATGGAGGCTAGCAAAGCATTTTGCATTTGCATAGTCTCACTAAGGTGAGAATCCACCATGCCTTTGAATTGGTGGAGGTTGTGGAGTTCCGCTTGAATCTCCTCTACAGTGGGATTGGCATCCCATGCACTCCTCAATGTCCTCAAGATGAGGGACATTGATGTGGGAGTGGATGGTCCCCATACAAAGGGCCATGAATGTCTTTGTGAATGGGGTGGAAGAGAAGAGGTTTTGGCCCTAATGGGCGTTTGGGTCAAAGATGACCGAGGTGACTCATGAGCAATCCGCTCAATTGTGCCAAAGGATGGCAATGGTGGTGGATGATTTGGCCTAGGAGGCAAGTCATCCAAGTCCTCCAAGAAAGGATTTGGTGAAGTTGGTGGAGTGGAAAATAACTCCATAGGCATGAGAGTAGGAGTCCTTGGTGGTGAAGGTGATGAGGGTGTCTTGGATGTTTGGATGGGTGCCGGTGGAGGTGAAGTTGGTGTTTTTGTAGGTGGTGGAGTGGTGATCACAATGTGTGATTGAGTAGGTGTAGCCAAGGTAAGGTTTGCATCATCTCGGATTGGAGATGAGATTGTGACTGGAGAAGACTCGGATGAGGGGCTAAGGTTAACGAAGCAACAAGGCCTCACACTCATTCTAGCGGTTTTCTTGCAAGGTTTAGGAGAGGATTTTGTCATTTTTGACTTGGGTTTTCTTTGCTAGATAATGGTAAGAATGAAGAAGGTGTGAGGATGATCATGGTAAAACCTCTCAATTTATAGAAGTGAAAATTATGGAGAAATGTGTTTGATTTGATGTCAAACCATTGAAGAGATGAGGTTCCTAATGATTTGGAAGTGGGTTGAATGCTAGTCATATCACCCAAGTCAATCCATTCAAGAGAGATGGAGTGAAGAAGAAAAGATTTGCAATAAATGTGTTCTAATGAGTGGAATTTCCTAACAATCAGATCACCCACGGATTTGAAGGTACCAAAAATTTGGTTCCTTCCTTTATGCAAAAGGGCTCCTTGGGTGGATTTTTCAAATTTTTGAATTTTGGTGGGAAATGGATTTCTTATATACCTAAGTGAATTATACTAGTTCTAATAAGAGTATAAACAAGTTAGCATTGACTTATAAGCAATGGATGGTAATTTGGAATCACGAAAGAGTCGAAATTCGGAAAATTACCTGGAGGATCCACGGCACCAAAATTTACAGACGGAACCCTTAAAGGGTGCCGTTCGGTTCGCCTGCACTGCATGGGCGGTACCAATATTCATAACAGACGGTACCAAGTCGTTGGTGCCGTCGGTCCGCAAAGGCGTAAAACAAGGCAGTGTGTTTTAGGTGTCGGGACTTTTCCGAAACACGAAATTTTTCTCAAAAGTTGTTACACTAAACATTTCTAGTTAGGAAAAGTAGATAACACATGTATAAACTTAGTGGAGCATATATTTTGAGCAAGGCCTAGTGATTTCCACATTATAGTGAAAATGGGTAAAATTTGATAGCATACTTGTGCTATCCCCCTGCATGAAATTGTTAGAATACAACCTTGTTTCAAGTTATATTATCATCCTACATAATAAAAACAACTAAATAGTATTAAACATTAACGATAATGTCTTGTTCCAAACACTCCTTAAAGTACCCTCATTTGTCCAACTTGTAAATCTTGTTCATCATCCTACCAGCACTTGAACATTCCCTTAGTTTGCTTGAATTCACTGATTCATTCTCTATCTCGGGAAGAGATGCATAATATTCATGAGGCGGAAGACGAGCTGGAAGACCATCCCTGAGCTATTTGATGATGATGATGATGGAGTTGAGGTTTTGCTCTCTTGCCTTTTGTCTTAGCAACTCGTTCATCACTTAAAGGTACAAAGATGTGAGGAATGAGCTCATAGTGAAGGTGCATCCCTTTTGGTGTTGGTGGAATTGGTGCAAAGTTTTTATAGAGACGGGTGAGAAGCATCCTGTATGGAAGAGCAACCGATCCTTGAGTTGGAATATCAATCATTCTCCTAGCGATGTAGTAGGCTAAATTGAATGGTTGTCGGGTAGACAAGTTGTAGAGCATGTGACAAAGGCAAGCGTTTATGTGATCCCTATTTCCTATGGTGCTAATGACGTTGGCTCTAAGTAGTTCCTCCCATTTCTTAAATTCGGGCTTAAGTTCATTTAGCTCCATTCCATATGGATCTCGGTTTACCTCTTTTCCTTTCGGGTAACTCGGGTTGTATCACCCTTTGGGTTAAAAGGTGTTCACGGATAACATCCTTATCGGCCAAACGGGTTTGGTAGCGAAGAGTGCGGTCATTGATTGCATCAAGAACGGTGAGTAACCATTTATCCGAGTAGACACAAGTCCTCGGTTGGGAATTCCTAGCACTTGAGCAAAGTTGGCTAAGGTGATGGTGTAGTCGTTTGATTGATTTTAAACCTAAGACAAAATTCCTCATCATCTTCATCACTAAATCTGTCACACTAGCATAGAATTCTAACACAAACCTAGGACAATTGGTTCATCGATGTCAAGAAGACAATCGAATTGAATGGCGGCTAGTTCTTCACGGAGATTGGTATTTTCAAGGAAGGATGAGTGAATGGTTCTACCTCATGGAAATACCTTGATTCTAGACCCTTAAATATTTCTACTTGTTCCTTGGTAAGTCCTTTGGTTTTGTGGTGTTTGGGAATGTAGTTAAGGGTGTCTTTGTGATCATAGAATCTTGCGGCTACCATGGTTATTCCTAAGTACAAGAATTGATATGTTAAAAATGAGAATAAACTTTAACGTTTTGGTTCTAGTGTGCCTATATGAAAACAATTTGAGTTGCGGTTATCTCGACTCATTTTATGCACAAAATGGTTTTAGTGGGGTGTTTGGCAAATACCATGAGATAACCCAAATGCTCCTAATTCAATGTGGCTTCATTTGAATATACCCGGGAATGCATATTAGTTACGCAATACCTTTAGTATTCAAGAGCATGCAAGTGATGAAAGTTTGACGTTTCTATTTGTATTTAACAATGAAAAATTGTTTTCCTACAAGTGAGAAACTTTTCAAAATTTTTGACATGGGGTGTTTGGTTATTTGAATAAGGCCTTATAGTTATTATCTATTGATTAGTGGGAAGCATGATTTGTTTATGCAATATGATAATGTAGTACCTTATTTCAATGACTAGTTATGCAATTTGCCAATTGAATTCATATTTAGTATAAAAACATACATAAAACCCCATGTAATGATTTGTGATAGTTTTGTGCATAAATAAGAATCCTAGACTCAGAATTTAGAGATAAAATGTAGTTAGGATACTTACAATGATGTTATCTTCGATGATTAGTGAGAGGAAGGTGTCAATAATGAGCTTGGTTTAATGTTTACACGTTTTGGTAAAGTGGGTTTTGAGGAAGAAGATGTTTTGTAGGTAGCATTTTTGTTCATAGACACCACGGACCGACGGTACCAAAATTTTGGTTCCGTCCTTGTTGTCGTTGGTGTCGTGGCTATAGTAGCGTATACAAGACAAAATTGTTCTGTTTGACTATTCTAATGTTTTGGGCTATGTTTATCCTACATGTTTGGTTCCATTAATCCTAAACCAAGTCTAAGAAGATTAAAAGGTTCTCGTTTAAGAGGCTTAGTTAAGATGTCGGCAATGTTGTCTTCGAGAGGATACTTTCTCGATTGAGATGTTTCCTTTTTGAACATTGTCGCGAAGAAAGTGATGACGGATTTCAATATGCTTTGTATGAGCATGTTGAACGGGATTCTTACTGAGATCGATGGCTCCTTTGTTGTCGCAAAGTATCACGATATCGTTGAGATGAATTCCGTAATCTACGAGAGCTTGCTTCATCCAAAGAGCTTGTTGACATGCTTTTCCTACCGAGACGTACTCGGCTTGAGTTGAGATGGCTAAGGCCGTTTGCTTCTTTGCAAACCATGAGGTGAGACAATGTCCAACAAAAGTGCAAATACCACTTGTACTTTTTCTATCGACATAATCACCGGCATGATCCGAGTCGGCATACACTATGGTTTCTACACCGTTCCTTTGGGATACCATAATCCTAAACACGTTGTTCCCTTAATGTATCTAAAATCCTTTTAAGGCTTCTAAGTGTGATGCCTTTGGGTTTTCTTGAAAGCGAGCACATAGACAAACACTAAACATAATGTCGGGTCTACTAGCCGTAAGATAGAGTAAGCTACCAATCATTCCTCTATATTTAGTGTTATCTACGGATTCACCTTCTTCGTCCTTGGTGAGTTTGGTGTCCGAGGACATGGGTGTTTTAGTTGGTTTGGAATCTTCAAGACCAAATTTCTTGAGCATGTCTTTTATATATGGGATAATTTCATATTTACCCAATCTAAACATGAAAATGTCATATATACCCAAAATACAACTTTTGAATGCATGATGTACAATGCATTTAAAGCATGTTTTGGGTAAATATGGCATTATCATGTTTAAGTTGGGTAAATATGGAATTGCCCCTTTATATATTTAGATTGGTTAAAAAATATGTCATCTTCTAGTTGTTTAATTTGAAGTCCTAGAAAGAAATTTAACTCACCCATCATACTCATTTCAAACTCGTCGTGCATGATTTTAGAGAAATCATCACATAGCTCTTGACAAGTTGATCCGAATATAATGTCATCAACGTATATTTGAACAATGATAATATGTGATTCCTTTTTCTTGGTAAAAAGAGTATTATCTACTAATCCCATAGAGTATTTGTTATCAATAAGAAAAGTCTTAAGTCGGTCGTACCAAGCTTTTGGTGCTTGCTTAAGACCATACAATGCTTTCTTGAGTTTGAAGACATGATGTGGTTTCTCAAAGTCGGTGAAACCGGGAGGTTGAGCAACGTACACTTCTTCGTTAATAAATCCATTAAGAAAAGCACTTTTAACATCCATTTGAAATAATTTAAAGTCATAAGCTCATGCATAGGCAAGTAATATTCTAATAGATTCGAGTCTAGCTACCGGAGCATAAGTTTCATCATAATCAATACCTTCTTGTTGATTATAGCCTTGTGCAACAAGCCTAGCTTTGTTTCTAGATACTATACCATTTTCATCCATTTTATTTCGAAAAACCTATTTTTTTCTAATTATGGTTTGATCTTTAGGTTTTGGAACTAATTTTCAAACATCATTTCTAACGAATTGGTTTAATTCTTCTTGCATGGCAATTACCCATGATTCATCTTTTATTGCTTCATTTATGTTTTTCGGTTCTATGGTGGATACAAAACAAAATAATTACTTTGATTTTGGGCTTGTGACCTTAAGGTTCTTTGATTAAGTTGTCTATGACTTTTCTAAAGGATGACTTTTAGATTATTTGATGTTGACAATCTCCTTATTTAATGGTTCATCTTCCTTGTTATTATTAATTATTTCTTGACTTTCTATCATTTGACTTTCAACTAAGTCATCATCTACCAAAGGTGATGTCTTAGAGGAGGTGGACTTTCGTCGAATGTTATGTTCAACGATTCCTCGACTATCATTGTTTCTTTGTTTAGGACAATATAAGCTTTACTAGTTTGAGAATAACCAAGAAATACACCTTCATAAGACTTTGGGTCAAACTTGGTGAGACAATCCTTAGTATTAAGAATAAAGCATTTACAACCAAAGACTCTAAAATATCCTAACGTTGGCTTTTTACCTTTATAAAGTTCATATGGTGTTTTGTTTAAGAAAGGACGTATTAAGACTCTATTCAAAATATATGTAGAAGTATCAACGGCGTTACACCAAAACTTTTGATGAATGTTTTGTTCATTAAGCATTTTTCTACTCATTTCTTGAATTGTTCTATTTTTACGTTCTACTACTCCATTTGATTGAGGTGTTCGTGGAGCGGAAAAGTTATGTGTTATACCATTTGTATTACAAATGTTTCCAAATTGAGTTTCGTTGTCAAATTCACGACCATGATCCGTTCGGATCGACACAATTTAACACCTAGTAGATTTTGATTTTCTTGCTAAGAATTTCAAATTTATCAAAAGCTTCATTTTAAGTTTTCAAAACAACGTCCAAGTAAACCTTGAGTAATCATCTACTATGACCAAAGTGTATAAGTTGCCTCGTAGCTTCTTATAGCGGATGGTCCAAACAAGTTCATATGTAATAATTCTAGACACTTAGATGTGGACACCATATTTTTAGATTTGTGACTACTATGGGTTTGTTTACCAATTTTGCAAGCGTCTCAAAAGTGTTGGTCATATTTTAGTTTTGGTAAATTCTAACTAGCTCTTTTGAAGATAGGTTTTGTATAAGTCTCATATTAGCGTGACCTAAGCGTCTATGCCAAAGAGATGAGCTATCGTCAACGTTGTTAGGCAAAGTTTGTCATTAGATGTTTTATCTATTTTCATGACGATATGTTATTTTTCCTAACTCCTTTAGCTATAGTGATACCATATTTTCGTATTTTACTACCATTTTCATCAAATAGTACTTTATACTTTTATCACATAATTGGCTAATGCTAAGTAGATTAAATCCTAACCTATCCACATGCGCAACATTTTCAATAGTTAGGAGTTATGAGCGATCGTACCTTTGCCAATGATTTTGATTTTGAGATTACTACCAAAAGTGACATTACCTCCGTCATACTCTTGGTATGATGAGAAGAGACTTTGTTGCCCGTCATATGCCGTGAGCATCCACTATCTTTTATCCATTCATCAGGTTCCAATCCAACTTTCAAACATACCTAAGAAGTAAATAACTCAAGCATTTGGTCCCCAATATCTCATGGGTCCGTTTGGGTTAAACATACCATTTATTTGATTCATGTATGGAAATGATGGAAATGAGTTCCATGACATGTAACTGGAGTTTGATATGGTCTAGGAAGTTTTGATTCCAACCATTGTGTTGGTAGTTGGGTTGAACGTTGTGGTTGCTCTTAGGAAAGGCGTTTGGCAAAGGTGCTTTATATCGTTGTTGAGTAGTTTTGATCTAAATTCGGTTTTAGCAAGTCCTACTCTCGATGTAACGACTTGTTTTAGTTTAACACTATCTTTGGTTTTCTTTGTTACTTTGACAAATCAAGACGGTCCGTATTACGAACATTCGTCTCGTCAAGTACCCACATCACCATTTGTTTCAACGGACGGAACCCTTATTTTGGTTCTGTTCGTCCGTCATCTTCAGCAGCAGCTTTTGATGATTGTTCGTCCTTTCGCCGCTTTTGTTTTGACTCTTTGGAATTAATACTTTATTAAATCCTAGCCCATTCATGTCTCCGGTGTTTTATGGATTTTAACTATTTCATCGGCAAGAGCGATGTTTTGTTAAACCTTTTAAATTTAGAATTATTTTCGATTAGAACATCTTGTGTGAGCTTTAGTTTTCTATTTCAAGATTAAGCTCTTGACATGATTTACAACCATCGTCATTTGCTTTTCCCTTTTCAAGTCGTTTTGCTTTTCTTTTAACTCATAAACTTCATTTTCCAAAATTCCTTTTGGTTTTAAAATTAATTTTAGTTATGATTTTTAGACTTAGCTCACACAAATGATTATACTGTTTTTGCAAAGTGTCATCATCAATAGAAGAGTAAGAAGAGTCGGAAAGTACCTCATTTGACTCATGTGCCATTAGAGCGATCTCTTCCTTGCTTGATTCTTCATCGTCTTCACTATCACTCCACGCACCACTTACAAAAGCTCCTTGAGTTTTGCTTTTAGGTGGCTTGGGACATTCTCCTATGAGATGATTTGCATCACCACATCTAAAACACTTTCTTTCACCTTTACCCTTTTTGTCATCCCGATCTTTTCGGAATGGCTTCTTTTCTTCTCGAGGTTGTCTTACGAACTTTCCTCTTCTTCTAAAGAACTTCTTAAAATCTCTAACGGCCATGGCATATTCCTCATCTTCACTACCGGAGCAAGATTCGTCATCATCACTTGATTCCGCCTTTGCTTTTAGAGCAACGGATTTGATCTTCTCCCTTCTTCCTTTGATGATCTCTGAATCTTTCTCCATCACCATTTCGTGTACTTTGAGGTTACCGATTAGCTCGTCTAGTGACATTTTTGAGAGATCTTTTGATTCTTCAATAGCGGTCACTTTAGTCTCCATTTGGGATGGAGTGCTCTAAGAAATTTCCTGACAAAGTTCTTACTACGAAAAGATTCATCAAGTGCTTTAAGTGATGTAATAATAGTATTAAAGCGAGCAAAGCCACAGTCAATGGTTTCATCTTCAGGGATAACAAATTGTTCATATTGTTGAACAAGAAGATCAATTTTGTTATCCTTGACTTGTGAATTAC
Organism: Chrysanthemum lavandulifolium; assembly: GCA_022545495.1. Lineage (NCBI taxonomy): Eukaryota > Viridiplantae > Streptophyta > Magnoliopsida > Asterales > Asteraceae > Chrysanthemum > Chrysanthemum lavandulifolium. The sequence continues at coordinate 264,591,296 of CM040244.1, read as the reverse complement.
CTTGATGTGTAACAATCAAAGATTCCCAAATATCTTTGGCGGTTTCACACATAAAAATTCTTTCATATTCTTTTCTAGGTAAAGCATTGAAAGCATCATTTTAGCTTCATTATTTTTAGCAACTAGTTTCTTTTGTTCATCAACAGAAATGTCCTTTGTTGTAGAACTAAAATCCCCTTTAAAAATAATAAACCAAAGATCTATATCTTTTGACTTTACATATGTTTCAAAACGGTTTTTCCAATAGATGAATCCATTGGTTTCAAAGAGTGGTGGTCTTTGCATAGATTGCTCTTCTTTAAAGTTTTCAGAATCCATGGATCGTTTCAATTTTATAAAATACATATTATTTTAGAAATTCTTGAGCAACGAGGCTCTGGTACCAATTGTAGAAAACTAGAAGGGGGTTGAATAGTTTACCAATTAAAAACTTTGTTTTGAAACTTATTGAAAAGATCAATTGATATTGATCTTAGATATGTTAATGAAATATGCAAGCAATATGTAAAGAGTAAATAAGGAAAGAAATGATCAAACCACAACAAGTTGTTTATAGTGGTTCGGTCTACAAAGACTCTTTTTCCTTGCCCTACTCCACTCCCGAGTCTCACACTCGAGAGTTTAACTTCACTAGTCAACAAGCTCCTTTCACCGTGGAGAAAACCTTTACACTTGATTACACTATTTCCGACACTAAGCTAGATGTCGAGTTCTTTCCAAGGGTATAACTACTCCCACACACAATGTATTTTGAGGACTAAAATACTAACCACTCACACTCACAAGATTATGATGGTTTAATACAACAATGAAGTATGAATTAACACTAGATCATACAACACTAAACAAACAAGACATCCAACTTCTAGTTTGAAGCTTGAATGTGACTTGATCTTCTTTGCTACAAAAGAGATCACTAATATGATATGAAACCGAGTTAGAAAGGTTAGAGAGAAGATATGTATGAGAGTATGATAGAAAGGGATAAGAAACTACTTGGTTTGGCATTGCTATTTATAGCCAAATGGACGAGAGCGTCTGACGACCACGGAACCCTTAAAAGGGTTCCGCCAGGTACCATTTTGGTACCGCCTTGGTCCGCGTACCAAGATATCAAAATCTTGCCAAAGTCAACCATATCTATGTAAGATTGTGTAGGATATGAAGAGTACAAATCCACACAAAATATCTAATGAAATCTTTCAATGATTTCCATGATGCATTACATGATGTCATGTGTTGTCTTTCTATTTTTAGAAATATGTAAATGCATAAGTAATGTTTAGTTTTTAAGAAACTAAAACATTCTAAAAACTACTATCATACATTATGCTTAGACTCATATTGAGATATGATTAGTCACAATGTAAATGCTTAAATGATGAAGATATTATTTGAAAAAGCTTGTTTTAATATCTATTAAACTTGACAAGCTTTAAGCTTTTATATGAATTAAATTTACTTTTGTCGTTAACAAAACTTAGGTAAAGATCAAAATATGAATAACGTTTAATGACGATATTTGTATTAACACAATGATTAATGGGAAGATTTGACTGATGAGCAATTAGATATTTCTGATGCTTTTGGTATAAAGGTTCCTGGTCATACTAGACGTTCGTTTATAGAATAGATTTATATAAGTTTTGGTTTGTCATACTTATGATATGTTTGGTTTGAAATACAAATGGTGTGCTCGTTTTCCCGTTTTTGTAACGGGCTGAAGTGTGAGATTCACTACATCAGATATACTTAAATGTTTTTTGGTGTAAATAGATGTATGAAACACCTTTTACTAAAAAAACACTAAAATTTTCAACTTACCTCGACAGTTTTTAAAATCTTTACATTCATGAATTACATATTTGGAATCATAAACTCTATAACTATTACCATAATAACTTGATTTAACCCAAATCCAACCTAAACTATTATAACAACCAGCAGATCATAAGAAGATCTATCCTAATTCATGATAATAAATAAACTTATTTGGTTTTTGGCATAAAAAAAAAAATCTATTTTATATAGTCAAGTTATTAAATATATTTACATGAGTCAACTTTATGGATATAAAATTGACAATATAACAATTGTTTAATAGGCAAATCGCATAAAAAGGTATCAAACTTATGTCAGATTTCAATTTAAGGTACCTATTTTTTTTTCTCTCAATTTAAGGTATCGATCTTTTTTCTACTTGCAATCTTAGTCAATTAACAAGTTTCTAGGTCATTAAGGTCTAATGAGTAAGTTACATTCCAAACAACACATTAATTCTAACTGTTTGGACTCACTAATATATTAAATTGCATTATCACTCATACACTCTTACCCTTTTTCCAATAAAAAAACAACTTTAAAATTAATCAAATGTAATCGATTTATCAAAATATAGTAACGATTTGATTCAAAACTCTATTCTGTTGTCAACTTACCATAAACTTTAATGATAGCAAACCATATTCAAAGTTATCCGGTCATCAATTTTTCTTGTTTCATGTAAACTCATCAAAACAAGTCACGTCTATTTTATTATCAAAATTATGAAAATACCTTTATGCCAATTGAGAAATATGATAATTGTGTAAATTTGGTCAAAGTTAGGTTGATATATACGGAGTATTTGGCTTCGTTTGTTTGTTATGAACTTGCGATATTGAATTTTGACGGTGGTAAGGTGATTGATAATGGTGGATGGATGTTGAAGAAAAGTTGTGTTTGGATTTAAGTTTAGCAACCGGTTACCTGGTTAACGGGTAAAAAAATCATTAGATTGCACAACATAATAAGTTCGGTACCTTAAATTGAGAGAAAAAAAGTCGGATACCTTAAATTGAAATTGAACGTAAGTTCGATACCTTTTTATGCAGTTTGCCCTTGTTTAATTGCTTCAAAATCGGCTTCTCTATTCTTTTGAAAGGCTGATAATGAAAACTTCCCGAATGATCCTTAAACTATTAATCATTTTACACTATCAATCAAAAAATTTGGGACCGGGACCCTCCCCTCCTCAGCCTCCACAAAGGTCCACCCTTCTCACAAACAATTGTCTAATTGTCTTATTTTTCACTCTTATGTCTTTGCATATGTTTGTTAGTCCCAAAAGGGCGCGCATGTTAATTATAAGAGTTAATTACATAAATGGTCACTGTGGTTTGGCGGTTTTTTCACTTTCAGTCATTAAAGTTTTTTTTTATTACTGGTTCAGTCACTATGGTTTGCATATGTTACGGATCTAGTCAATATCCGAATTAAAATAACCAAAAAGCCCTTGTCATCTTCTTTTTCAAATCATTTGACAATTAAGTAACGACCGTTAGTCCTTTATACTAACGGTCGTTAGTCCTTTATACGTTTTCATCCGTATTTACACGTTTTCGTCCGTATTTACACTTTTTCGATCATTTTTACACGTTTTCATCTGTATTTACATGTTTTCGTCAGCGTATTTACACGCCGTCCGTTTTACGTTTTCGTCGGATTTACATGTTTTCGTCCGTATTTACGTTTTGTTCGTTTATACACGCCAACCGTATTTATCGTTTTCAACCGTATTTACGTTTTCGTCCGTATTTACGTTTTGTCCGTTTTACGTTTTCAACCGTATTTACATGTTTTCGTCCATTTTACGTTTTCATCCGTATTTACACGTTTTCGTCCGTATTTACACGTTTTTGTCCGTTTTCCACGTTTTCGTCTATTTTTACACGTTTTCATCCGTATTTTACGCATTTTCGTCTGTTTTTAAACGTTTTCGTCCGCTTTTATACGTTTTCATCCGTATTTACACGTTTTCGTCCGTATTTACACGTTTTCGTCCACTTTTACACGTTTTCATCGGTTTTTACACGTTTTCATCCGTATCTACACGTTTTCATCCGTATCTACACGTTTTCATCCGTTTATACACGTTTTCATCCGTATTTACACGTTTTCATCCACTATTACACGTTTCGTCCGTTTTTACACGTTTTCTTTTGTTTTTACACGTTTTCGTTCGTTTTACACGTTTTCATCCGTATTTTACACGTTTTCGTCCGTTTTCACATGTTTTCATCCGTATTTACACGTTTTCATCCGTATTTACACGTTTTCATCCTTATTTTCACGTTTTCGTAAGTATTTACACGTTTTCGTCTGTTTTATTAGTTTTTCGTCCGTTTTTACATGTTTCTGTCGGTTTTTACACGTTTTCTTCAGTATTAACACGGTTTCGTCCGTTTATAGATGTTTTCGTCTGTTTTTAGACATTTTCATCCGTATTTACACGTTTTCGTCCGTATTTACACGTTTTCGTCCGTTTTTAAACATTTCCGTCGGTTTTACGTTTCGTCGGTTTTACGTTTAAATCGCTTTTACGTTTTCATCGTATTTACGTTTTGTCCGTGTTACACTTTTGTGTCGTATTACACGTTTTGTCCGTATTACGTTTTCGTCCGCTATTACACGTTTTTGTCGGTTTTACGTTTTCTTACGTATTTACGTTTCGTCCGTTTATACGTTTTCATCCGTGTTACGTTTCGTCCATTTTACACATTTCGTCCGTTTTACGTTTCTTATGTTTTACGTTTTCATCCGTATTTTACACGTTCTCGTCCGTTTTCACACGTTTTCGTTCGTTTTTGCACGTTTTCATCCGTATTTACACGTTTTCTTCGATATTTACAAATTTTCGTCCGTATTTACACGTTTTCGTCGGTTTATACACGGTTCATCCGTATTTACATGTTTTCATCCTTATTTACATTTTGCGTCCGTATTTACGTTTTCGTCCATTTTACGTTTCCATCGGTTTTACGTTTTTCCGTATTTACGGTTTACTTTGTTTTACGTTTACGTCCGTTGCCCACATTTCCTCCGTATTTACACATTTTGTCATTCCTACACAATTTCGTCCATTTTACACGTTTTCGTTCATTTTTACATTTTTTGTCTATTATTTATAAATTTTCATCCGTTTATACACGTGTAAATACATATGAAAACGTGTAAAAACGGACGAAAATGTATAAAGATCGGACGAAGAGTGTAAAATGGACAAAAGGTGTAAGAATGGACGAAAATATGTAAAAGCAGATTTAAAATGTGTAACAACGGAGCAAAACGTAAAACGAATGAAAATGAAAATACGGATGAAATGTGTAAAACATACTGAAAACATGTAAAACATATGAAAACGTGTGCACAGATTTAAAGCGTAAATACGGATGAAAACTCAGAATACGGATGCAAACGCAAAACGGAAGCGGGCAATGTGTGAATGAAAACGTGTGAAAATGGACGAAAACGTGTAAATACATACGAAAAGGTGTAAGAATGGACGAAAACATGTAAATACGGATGAAAATGTTTAAAAACGGAAGAAAACGTGTAAATACGGATGAAAACTTGTAAAACATACGAAAACGTGTAAAAACAGACGAAAACGTGTAAAAACGGACGAAAACATATAAATGCGGATGAAAACATGTAAAAACATATGAAAACGTGTAAAAACAGATGAAAGCGTGTAAATACGGATGAAAACGTGTAAATACGGAGGAAAGCGTGTGGAAACGGGCGAAACGTAAAACGGACGAAAACATGTAAATACGGATGGCGTGTAAAACGGAGAAAACGTGTAACACGACAAAACGTAAATGCGACAAAACGTGTAAAACGATTAAAACGTAAAACGGACGAAACGTAAATGCGGACGAAAACGTAAATACGATGATGGCGTAAAACGAAGAAAACGTAAATACGGACAAAACGTGTAAATACGGATGAAAATGTATAAAGAACTAACGATCGTTAGTATAAAGGGCTAACAGCCGTTACTTAGCTGTCAAAAGATTTGAAAAGAAGATGACAAAGACTTTTTGGTCATTTCATTCGGATATAGACTGGATCCGTAACATATACAAACCACAATGACTGAACCAGTAAAAAAAACTTTAGTTATTGAAAGTGAAAAAATGGCCAAACCACACTGACCATTTATGTAATTAACTCTAAATATAAAAAGCATAATGCGAGAAATCAGTTTTGAAACAAGCACAAATGTGTCCCATTGTGAGACAAATTTTCAACCCACAAATGGATTCTTCGAAAAGTTCAAATTGTTAGCGAAGAAACCCTGCTCCGTACGTGCGTGAATGTCGATTTTGACATTTCTTCAAGTATCATCCTCAAGCAATGTTCAATTGTTTCTTGCTAGTTAAGAATAAACTTAGACCTATTTTCTTTTTAAAAGCGTTCTCTCTTTCCTAGCCCCCACAGAAGCGTTTACAGTGTCAGAATAATGCCCGGAAGCCTGGCTCCAAAATTAGGACAAAGCCAGAGTCCCAGACACATACACAACTAGCCATTGTGTTATGGATTCATGTTTCCAAAATTTCCAGTTTTAACATCAACAATTGATCACATTGGTTGAGTTAATTAAGTGATCCACGATTGGAACGATCGAAAAGCTAAAAATGTTATAACAGAAATTGTACACACACTTTTTAAGCAGAAAGATAGAACCATAGATTAACAAGCCTAATAGATAATCCAGTTACATCTCACATAGAAAAACTTTGAAAAACAAAACAGACGGACAGATGCATAACAAAGAGTCTCTTGCTAATGAAAAACGTAGAGAAAACATAAACGGAAGTTCATAAAGTTGGGCCAATTCTAAACCCGGTCTGATCAGCAACTTAAACTGCAAGATTCGGCTAATCAGACCGCCTATGGCTTGGTTGGTTTGCGACGACATATATGGTTGCGGCTAGACCCTGCACCTGTTTCGGATATCGGATCACTTCCCCATTCTTTGTCTGATTCTAGTGGTTCAAGCACATAAACTCCACCATCCGAAAGACCCAATGCAAGTTGACTTGGATTAGAAGGATGAGCAGCAATCGCATTAGGACACACCTTTGTAGTACTGTAAAGTGTAAGAAAATAGTTTCAGCATGTTACACAAAATGACAAGTGATATCGGATATATACATGGTATCTTTTATAGAAAACTGTATATACCTGCGGTTAGATGGCAAGTATGCTGCGTAATGGATTTTACACTTCAATCTGAGCTGATTTGCTGTAAGGACACACACACTTCCATCTTCCGTGCTCACAAATATTGATTGGCCATCACACGAATACACTGCGTCTGTGATTGACCCACTCGCTTTTCGTGGGAGCCACTAGCAATTCACAAAATAAAAAGTTAAATATGATCGTTTGTGCATTAGAGAATTTGAAATGGTTACTTAGTGAATGTACCTGCAAAATACAGTCAAGTTTTAAAGGGTCATAGGTGGCGATGTGAGTTTCATGAATGACCAACAAGCGTGACTGGTCTACGTTGAAGTTAAGACGTGTCTCAGCTCGTGCATTGCGGGTGCGTCAGATGGTAGTTTCAAAATTTACTTGTGAGCTTCTTCCAGTTCGCCGTACTCCAAACACACAGCTAAAACATACGAGTCAATTAAAATTTGAGTGAACAAGAAACACATTCTAGTTAATAAGAAAATAGACAATTGCGTAAAACACGCACCTGAGCATCAGCTCCTGCTGATACCAAGATCTTCTTATCAGGAAAAAAGCTAGACCAGTTACACACTTTTGGTGACCATTTTGCTTAGCGTTTGCATGACCTGTAACGGTTCAATTTGTCAAAAACTGAATAATCATGGCTAAACTATTAGGTTATGTTGCCGAGGGTACCCTATCGCACTGGGCATTGTAGACCTCTATAGAACAATCTGACAAACCAACGGCAAAAAGTTGTTCTCCTTGGATTAAAAACAAGGCAAGTTGCTGTTGGTGCTGGTTTCGGAACGTTGTCAAAGTCTGCATATGAAAAGAATCCACCATTCATATATATGCATGTAAAATCAACGAATTGAAGTGATATTTACCATTCATAGGTGAAATGCCAAAGTAATACGAAAACAACACGATTACCTTAAAATTTAGCAGATTATACAGAGATGCTTTCCCGCCTGATGCTGATATAACATAGCAACTGTTATTTGATAATGCAAGGCAATGAACAGTATCATCCATGCTAGCATCTTCAATATCATTAGTCATTAAAATTCCACTAGACGGTTTCCACAATTGTGGTTCCACATCAGCAGTCGCCTATACAAATAAAAAATAGCTGTAATGCGAAAACAATCAATATGACGCTTAGAGAGATGGAAGAAGTGAGATTTTATTACATCTCGCGGCGTTTTCTTATCAGCCTGTTGCCATTTCCAAAGTTTGTGTACACCATTATCGGCAAGTGCAAGTAAACTGCCTGAATTTGCATAGATAAGCCTTACAATCTGAGAATACAACAAAATCATCAGATAGTTATATGAACGTTTAAACTTAATTTAAGCAGAAAAGACATATACTTACCCTTCCTGGTAAAAGATTATCTGGAAGTTTCAGCGAACGAAGGTGAGATGGTTCGGTGACTTGTTTTGGCCTCCAAACGATGGAAAATTCAAGCTCGTCTGGGTTATTTCTGCTTTGGGCATCTTGCAATTTTTGCCTATCCTTGTTCTATACAAGTTGTAAAGTTGATTAATAAACATCAAATAAAATTTTTGGTGATTATTTAATGGCATCATCATGCTTACTTGAGAAGCCATATTTGTTCTTGATGTACTTGCAGGAAGAGCTAGAATTGCTCCGGGTGCTAAACTAGAAGCAATATTGAATGTAGGGGGCTGGAAAACATATAAAACATGTTAAAATCACATTTATCTTGGAGTTAATATTGTTATATTATGTTGTATGCATGTCTGTATCAAACAACCTTAGGGACCCTTCCAGAAGCAACCCTACGACCCTCCGATTGATTCTGAATATTCTTTACAATCCGCTGGCCTTCTAGATTCCCGAGTATTTTTATACCATTATCGTTTGTTGATACAGCCAAGAGACTCCCATCCTTGTTAAATCGAATACGGAAAAGCCTATAAATCGCAAAGAAAGGAATTGTGAAAATTAAGTATAATGCAATAAGTGGAAAAATTATGGAGATTTATAACAGATATATGAAGATGTTACGGTAATCCACCATCTGCATCTGTCCTATACAAAAGATGCGTGGTCTCCATGTTCCAGAACTTGATTGTGAAGTCATCGGCGGCAACCAAGAACCTGTTGGTTGTGTCGAACTTCACAACTCCCGTATAGTGTTTTTCGAGACCGAGGTAAATTTGTTCGACAAGACCCTCACCCTCATTCCATTTTACAAGACATGATTCCAGGTTATGGCTGGAACCACATGAGAAAAGCCTACAATTTTGATGCTAATCAGTAGGTCGATCAAACATAAGGCTCGGTTAGCCGGTTACTAAATAAAAAAAGAAAAAAAATACCTCAGCCCGTCAGTGCTGTAAGCCATTCTAGTGGAAGTATAACCGAGTGAGTCATACTCGAACTTTAGATCAAAATTAGCAAATGACCATACCTTAATCTTCCCATCAACAGCCGTTGAATAGAGAAACTAGCATTTGATCAACAGTTCAAATTAGAAGATTTCCAACATTTGTGAGATTATCTTTTTTTATAAAAACATAAAATCTAGAGAATATGAACTCAGATGTTGACAAGAAGCATACATTATCACAGGCCTGAATGTTTGGCTTACGCTGTACGCATACAGAATAGACAGGTGCATCGTGACTTTCAAGGGTGCGCTGGTTGACCCCTGTTACAACATCCCATATCTGCACAAACTCGAGATGTTATAGACATATTTCAAATAGTTATTGTTGTTTTATGTCTTACGATGTTGCAGTAAGCAAACCTTAACCAGTTTATCTTGTCCACAAGTAATGATGTATAATCTGTGGTCTCGATTGTAAAAGGCAAGATCATTAACATTGCCAACATGAGCCTCTATCTGAATACACATTTTACTAATTAGTACACGAAAGGAAAAAAAACTATACAGTAAATGTACAGTTAAGTTCCATGAAATCAAACGCGGACTAAGATAATTTGCATGACAAACCTCTAGGTGATTGCGTAGCTCATGACCAGTATGATAAGAATATATTTGCACAATATGCTTTGAATATGCAACACCTGTTAAAATTAAAATTCTAAGAAGAAATGCTTCTTCTACTTTTCATTAACAGAAGACATATGGAACATAAATCAAGACATACCCAAGAAGAGGCCATCGGGACTCCACATGACGCGGGTGACAATAGCAGGATGTTCATTTGAATAAGAAACCTGACATCATTGCATAGGTTATAAAGATGTATGGTATGCCGATAGAATGCTTACAAGTGTTTATACTGATAAATCTTAGTCAAAATGAAGTATGAAATTCCCAGTTAAGGATCATACCAGAAGAGCTGATGAACATGTGGAAAAGTCCCAAATGATAAACATTCTATGCGCAATGCGAAGTCTGCTACCAATCTCCCAAATGGAAATGTCACCATCGTTTGTTCCAACTGAAATGCAAGACAAGTCAGTTGCAAATACGAACCAAGATACTCTAATCCAATCATAAAAGACGAAAATATCTAACCTAGTAATAGAGTTTCATGCTCAGGATGAAAATCCATGCTCGTCACATCTGAACCCTGGTTGATAGTTGAAATAACGTTCTTCGGCAGGTCTTCATCAGAAGCAAACAAATTGTTTGCATTGATCTGACCAGGACATGTGACCGATGATGTAGGGAGATTTCTTATCTGCAAATTACAGTACATGCTCAACAGAAAACACGTACAGGAAAATAAAATCCATTGTGGTCTCACATATGCAAGTTTTCCATATTGACTATAAAAAATAATAAAATCTAGTAAATAATTTGCAAGGAACGAAGCCAATCTACCTCATTTGACAAACCGAAAGATCTTGACCTCCTCAAAACTAGCTGATTTTCATGGTTTTCATATAATTAGTTTGTTGTAAGATAAAGCGGGCACTAGACTAGAAACATCTGATGAAGAACACAGTAACAAAGTTACCTCCATTATTATGAGCAGCAAGGACTAGACCTCCTCCAGAGTTAGGAAGGGAGTCAAAGGCAATGAGTTGAGTGTCCCTTGTGCACAGAGGCGGTACCAAGATATATCGGTACTGGTGGCTGCATTGGCTGAGAAGGAAAAAAATAGAATGTCATTCATAAAAAAACATTAATATCAGCAACTTAATTGAATAGTAAGTTGGTCGATACAGTCGACTTTGTACATCATCACTTACCAGTTGCAAACCACCAGATCTAAGTATGGAACTAAACTCATTGGACACAGGAACTTGACCCTGAGCAGCATTTTGCGGCCCACACATATGATCCACCAAGATACTAGTGATGTCTGGATCAGAGTTCGGATTCTGGCATAGTTGGTGCTGCCATTTCAAGCTGTAAAAAATTGTTGAAATAAATAAATCAAACAAAGATCATTAAGTAGTTCTAACAGGAAACTTATGAGTAATGTTACCTCTGGTTGACTAATAAGCGCAGCCTTGAATTATTTACAGTAGGAAGTCGGCATTTCTGACGCAATTCTGGGTTCATTTCAATCAGTTTCTTTAGCTCGCTAGCCAATACACTCCTTGCTGCTACATTGTCTGTGTACGTAGAGAGTTGTGCATTCTCCCTGAAAACAGTTTTTTTCCGATAATGGTATAAGAACGCATAGATGTCTAATAACATGAACATATATATAGATATTGGGTGTGTACTTATTCTAATGCTGCTACTAATACATTTAGTATCTAGATTTCAGATATAACTTAAAGGAATATAACAAAGGCCAATTGTAAGTAGATATTTCCTCAGAAAAATGTCAAATGTTCGATTAGTTGGATAGGAAAAACTAAAAGTGACATTGACTAGCATGGACAACATTCTTTCACTATACACCAAAAAATATATGCATCAAAATGTTGGTAAAAAAGAAAAATGTAGGTAGAATATTCACAAGCTACCAAAGGTTATAAACTCATTGGAATGCTTCAATAGGGAAGTGACTAAAAGAAATTTTCATGACATAAAATTCTTAAAATTAAGTTTTCATGATTGTTTCATAAGGATGCTATTTATGTTGGAAAAAATGTTATTGCAAAATTATTATTATTATTATTATTATTATTATTATTATTATTTTATTTATTTATTTATTTTTCCAATTTTGGGACACTATTTAATGTATGTATATTTATGGGACGGAGGGAGTATATTTATATTTTTTGGTAGCTTTGCGTTCTCCTTGACGAGATGGATCTTTAAGAAGAAGATGAAAGCCGATGGCACCATTGACAAGTACAAAGCAAGATTAGTAATCAAAGGATTTAGACAACGAGAAGGTCTTGATTACTTTGATACATATTCTTTATTACGCGAATAACCTCGATTAGGATGATACTTGTTATTGCGCTTTAAGAAATTTGGAAGTTCACCAAATGGATGTGAAACGGCATTTCTAAACGGAGATTTAGAAGAAGAAATCTACATGAACCAACCCGAGGGTTTCATGGCTCCTTGACAAGAGAACAAAGTTTATAGGCTTGTTAAGTCATTATATGGCTTAAAGCAAGCTCCCAAATAATGGCATCAAAAATTTGACCACGCCATGCTAGAGAGTGGATACAAAATTAATGAATGCGACAAGTGTGTTTATGTCAAAGACGAATATAGTGGATATGTAATCTTGTGTTTATATGTTGATGAAATGCTTATCGTTGGCAGTAACGACAAGATGATCAAATCTACTAAAGATATGTTGAAATCATAGTTTGACATGAAGGATATGGGTTTGGCTGATGTGATCCTTGGAATAAAGATCATGCGAACTCAAAATGGACTTGTGTTAAGTCAACCACATTATGTGGACAAAATTCTTAATACTCACAATGCGGGGGATTCCGGCCTAGCTATAACTCCAATTGACACCAGTAAGCATCTATCTAAAAATAGAGGCATAGGTGTTGCCCAATTAGAGTATTCAATAATTATTGGCATGTTAATGTACTTAATGACAAGTACCCGACCTGACTTAGCATATGATGTTAGCAAGCTAAGTAGGTATACTAGTAATCCAAGCTATGCACGTTGGGCAACTATGACTAGGGTACTTCATTATTTGAAATATAGTCGCGATTATGGCTGCATTATGAGAGATATCCAGCTGTTATAGAAGGATATAGTGATGCAAATTGGATATCTGACATAAAGAATTCTAGATCAACTAGTGGATATGTGTTTACACTAGGAGGGGAGGCTATATCTTGGAAGTCTTCCAAGCAAATTGTTATAGCTAAGTCCACGATGGAATCATAATTTATCGCGTTAGATAAATGCGAACAAGAGGTGTAATGCCTACGTCAATTCTTAGAGGACATACCAAGGTGGCCTAAACGAGTAATGGCCATTAGTATACATTGTGATAGTCAATCGGTAATCGGCAGAGCTCATAGCATAATGTATAATGGAAAGTCCGACATATCCGTCGTCGACATAATTCGATCGACAACTACTCTCAGCGAGTTATCTCGATTGACTATGTGAAGTCAAGGATAATATCGGGATCCGCTACGAAAGGCTTAAGCAGAGAGTTAGTTAGTAAGTTGTCTAAAGGAATGAGACTAAAGCCCTTGAAGGAATAAGTTTCTATGAAGGAAAGCCTAACCGAGTTGACTGGATATCCCAAGATCTGGGTTCAATAGTACAACCTAATCATAGAAATGTGGGGGAAGTCACGTTAATGTTTGTAACTTCCTAGTCCATTCCTATAAAAATTGTGACTTGTTGAGAGGTTAAACATATTGCTTTAATGATTGAGGATGAAATCAAAAAGCATAATGGTTCAAGATGAAATCGCAAAACATATGTTTTAATAATTCAAGATGAAATCACCTATGTGAGAGAGAGTGGGGTCGCTTGAAAGGAATTGTAGAGGCGCAATTCCTAACGCTCTTGCAGAACAAGGCTAGTGTTCATGACCATAACGAACACGACTATTAGGACTTGCGTTGTCGGGAGAGTCTTATGTGAAGTGTAATGTCATCTACGTAAGCAGAGGTCGAGTTCAAGGACATCGCGTCTACTCGGATCTAGGAGATTAAGTGCATCTCACTGAGGAAGGTTCAACGGGTTACACCTACCTATCCCATGCAAGACTTAACCGCAGAAATTTCGCCAAAACTTATGTATGTTTTTGACCGATCTCTATTCATGTGGGGGATTGTTGGAAAAAATGTTATTGAAAATGATTTTTTGCAATTTTGGGACACTATTTAATGTATGTATATGCTATATATATTTATATTTCTTGGTGGCTTTGCGTTCTTCTTGAGGAGAGCTTCGCAACGAGCCAAAGAGTGTCAAAAATGGAGTTGATATGAATGAGATATCGTGTCTCAAAGTGAGGCACTTTAAACACAAAAAATTGAAAAGTTGAGTATCCCACATCGTCTAAAACAAAAAATGAAAGCTTGTTATATAGGAATCTTGATATGAACCTTCAAATTGATTTGTTGGTTTTACTCCAACACCTACGTATGTGCGCGCAGGGGGGTGCAGATTTCTGGGCCAAAATGGGTTCGAAAATTCAGAACTCATGCGAGCCCGTGCGACCTGTGGACACGAATGCAGCTCCGAAACCTCGCATACCTGTGTATGTTTTTGTTGCAGATTCGGGTCTGAGTTGCCAATTATGTATCAATCTATTTCAGGAATAGATTGAAACTTGATAAAGAAGTTAGCAGAATATTTTGTGTTAATAATAAAAGATATCAAATCGTGTTATTGTTTTAACAGATTTGCGCATCTGTTTGTTTTTCAGCTAATATCTTTTATTGGTTACCAAGACAAGTTTAGCCTATAAAATAAACTCCTGTCATTCAGTTTTTGATACACGAAAAAAACGCTGCTCCTTTAGCAGACAAGTTCCAGCATTCCATCGATCAGAAACAGCATACGCTTCAGTTATCTTTCAGGCAAGTAGTCAGGTCCGGTTGTACAACAGCTTTGGACGTTGTACCCTAGGAAACAGACGGCGAATCTGTTTTAAGGGAATCGTGTTTAACACGAGCCTTGTTCCACGACCTTTACTGCTTTCTTTGTTTATCGTTCATAGTGTTTGTCTTCTGCTTCTACCCCTTTCTGTCTGCTTTTAATTTTCTATTATATATATTTTGTTAATTTTTATTATTGTAATCGGATTATTTTAATAAAAGTGTACACCGTTTCCCACAATTTATTCACTTAACTAAAATTAGCTATGCTAGCATCCCAATGTATTAAGTCTTGAGTTATAGGATTTCTCGTAAATGCCCAAGAAACACAATAGATCACTAACTAGTTAAGGGGTCTCCCGGCTGTAAATGTTTTACGAAAGATTACATTGTGAAAACACTGTAATCTATCCATATATTTACCTAAAATACAAACACGTAAAAAGATCTTTTGGTTGACATAAACTTAAAGAGTACCTAATATTCTCAATGGTCAGAAGATTAGTCATTTTCGAGAATAGTTCCCCGTCGTAAAACGGTTTGAAAACTTTAAGCTCCTCATTAAGAATGTCTAAAGCTTTGGCACGTTCGTTCCTGTAACAAACAATCAACATAAATACAACGAGAAAATCAAGTCAGCTTTTGAAAAAAAAAAGATACTATTACAAAATTTAATGATAATAACTCACAAGAATCTTACTTATCCAATGCCTCAAGGTACTTCTGTTTACGAATCTCAAACAACATTTTAACCGAAAAACGATTATCACCGACGCGAATAAAACCGGCTAAGTAGTTCTCCAGATTATCCCAATCCCCCTTAACAACAAGCTCCTCGATATAATTGACATCGCAAAATACACCAGATTCTGACTCCAGTCTTTAAAAAAAAATAAAACTATTACATTTCATTAAAGCTAATAATAATAATAATAATAATAATAATAATAGTGGCCCAGGATAGTCTACCCCCACTAATTTCTAATAGAATCACAAGAATTTAATAAAGAGACGTATATAAATTAAAATAATAATAATAATAATAATAATAATAATAATAATAATAATAATAGTAATGTGGTGCGTGGGTATTATTGGTATTAAACATCGACATAATGTGGTGCGTGATACTCTCGTGATATCCGCTCCGGGTAGGGGTTTCGGCTCGTAAAGAAGTTGATGTCGGGCTCGTGGAGAGAGGACAAACACCCACGCCCGGTGACTTGTTACTTTACTCGTGGGAAAGAGGGCTTGATGTGTGTGTTGATCTAAAGGGTCATCGCCTTGTGAAAATGGTATGGTGATTTTGTCTTAGGGCGGGTGTGACCAAGCGTGCATAGCTTAAACGTGTCAATCTGAAACCAAATGCTGATATTGGATATGGGTTCATCCCTTCTTTTCTCTTCTTTTGGTGAACTCGAGAAGGATCGGTGACCTATTTGAGCGAATCAGAAAGTTCTCTCACACCCAAGATATTGGTGCGTGTTGCTAACTATATTTTTAGTAGGGTTTGTTTCTTTATATTTAGAGGTGGGAGCCCAACTAGTATATCGGCTTCCCACTAATTTCTTATAACCCTTTGATTTTCTAATGAAGTGATGTTTTAAAAATAAAGATAAATAATAATAATAATAATAATAATAATAATAATAATAATAATAATAATAATAATAATAATAATAATAATAATAATAATAATAATAATAATATGGGTTTCTCCTTTTTTTTTCTTTCTTTTGGGAGCTTGAGAATGATCAAGAACCTTATTTCGGCGTGTTCGGCGATTCTCTATGACCCAAGGCGTTGGAGCGCGTCTTTGCGGTTTATATTTTTAATAGGATTGGTTTTTCATTCTTTAGAGGTGTGGGGGCAGGTTGGTTTCTGACCCACTAATTTCTTAGAAAATCCATGAGTTTTTAATAAAGTGATGATTTGTAATAATAAAAATAAAATAATAATAATAATAATAATAATAATAATAATAATAATAATTTTAGTATGGTTTGTTTTCATTATTCTTAGAGGGAGGGAGAGTTAGTTTCGGCTTCCCACTAATTTTTCATAATTTCTATGATTTTTAATGAGTGATGTTTTATAAAAAAAATTAAAAAAATAAATAAAAAATAAATAAATAAATAATAATAATAATAATAATAATAATAATAATAATAATAATAATAATAATAATAATAATAATAATAATAATAATAATAATAATAATAATAATAATAATAATAATAATAATAATAAAATGGCTACAAGTTCAACCCATTTGCCTTTCTACATTTGGGGAGCTTGACATGGAAGCTTTGGACACGCTTTCGCGTGTCAAGAGTTGTTGTTATTAATTAGCTCGAATAGTGTTAAAAGTGGGACTTTTATTTTCACAGACTTAGCTTTTTTATTCGAAATGAGTGGGAGCCAACTAGTGTCCCGGCTTCCCACCAATTTCTTGTAATTCCTTTGGTTTCTAATGAGTGATGTTTTATAAAAATAATAATAATAATAATAATAAAATAATAATAATAATAATAATAATAATAATAAATAAAATAATAATAATAATAATAATAATAATAATAATAATAATAATAATAATAATCATAAATCCTTCCAACTTTATGTAAATTGATTATGTTTCAATAAAAAGAAATAATAATAATAATAATAATAATAATAATAATAATAATAATAATAATAATAATAATAATAATTATTATTATTTTAAATATTATTTTCATAAATATTTATTTTATTATTTTGGTATATATATTTTTGTATTATTTATTACTTTTGGGTTATTAATTTCGATTGCAACTAAAAATATAAATTTAATTTAAACTCTTAACAATATTATAAAGATTGTTTCATTTTAAAAGCTGAAAGCCTTTATCTCATATATTATTTGCATATATTAATAAAATGTGCTTCAGCTTAATATATGTTTTATACTCCGTATATATACGAACTTTTAATATTATGATTAGTTTAATAATAATAAGAAGAAGAATATTAAATTAATAAAAGTATAGCAACAAAAATAATAATAAAGTTGTTTTCATAAATAGATATAAAGTCTAAGGGCTATCAATTAAATTTTTTAATTTTACTAAAAAATTATGAAGAAATACGAATTTTACACTTAAGCTCATTATAAAAAGTAATATTTACATTTGAAATTATGCAATAAATTTAATATTAACCATTAAACTTTCAAACATTTACCCCTTTTTCTAAAACTCCTTTTATCAAAACTTTGACTTAATTGGTTTTTATGGTGTTTTTTAAGAATTAATTTGACCAAATGTTGACTGAAATCAAATTTAATTTTAACCTTATGATCAATAGAAAGATGCAATTTTGAAATCGAGCTCTTTTATTACTCAATCAAACATGCTTATTTTAATTAACCTCTTTATAGTATTAAAGACGACGACAACAACAACAACAACAATAAATATTTTACCATTCAAAAAGTTTGGTTGCAACATTAACAATAAATTTTAAAGCTTTAAATGTAAGTTTCACCAAAGAACTTACACATGTCTTTCGCTTCTTTATAATTCTCTTCATTTAAGAACTGAAGTATCAAAATGATCAGCTCTCTTGACAAGCCCGACATCGCCTTTGTTTAGTAAAACAACATTTCAACAAAAGCAATCGATCGATTAGAGAATCAAACATTTTCAAAACTAGATTATGCAATCCAAAGAAAGTCAAAACTGAATCAAATAAATTCAAGAGAAAATTTTTACATACACAAACCCATCTATAATCAAAGTGAATCGAGCAAATTACCATGAAGACACATACAAATCGATCTAAATAGCATCTATTAGTAAAAGTTGTTAACAAACTAAAAAAAGAAAATCATATATAAGTCAACCTATGTAACTTTAAATAAAAACTGAAATGATCGTGTTAAGTATAGCTAATCATTTTTCAGGTTTCTCAACAATTTTGTTGTTGATCACTTTGAATTTGTAGCACTAAAGGTCTAGTTGTGTATGCAACACAAAAAAAATTATAAATATTCAAATATCAACATGAAGAAAATTTTACCTATAAATTAATCGATAGAGTATTATTTTTACTTGCTTACTGAAAATAATTTTGCGTTGTGTATATGAAAATGAGAATGCAAAATTTGTGAGTGAGAATTGAGCAATGAAGGTGACAATTTATAATGGTTTTGGGGATGTGATATAAGTTGGATATTCAAACGCGCTTAATAAGAGCGTGAGATAAACTCATTAAAATGAACCATATTTAAGGGAAGTATTCATGTTCGTGATCCATCAAATCCCGCATGTGCGAGTGTATATTTATGGTGTCACATGAAACATAATCAGTTCACACAGCTTGAATTATACAACATGGTCCATTTCAATAGTTATATGATAAGTGTCTGCATTTATATTCCAGATGATGTAATGAAATAAAGCTCTGTAATATTATTTTATTTTGTAAGCATTTCTGTAAAAATATCATAAACTATATTATATTGATATATAATCAAATCATAATGTTTACATTTATTCAAGTTTTATTAATTTATTTTGCTTAAAGTTTAAATTTAATATATGTAGTTAATTAATGATAATGTATTTTAATTTATATAAGGAAAATGATAATGTTTACATGGATTGTGTGATCATGACAACTGAATTGATCAATTAATTAAATTAAAGAAGACTATTAGTGCGTTACGCATGTTATAATTTGATGTGAGTAAACGGATAAGTAGAAAGATATTCTAAAAGGATGTAGCACTGCTTTTTATATTAAGTTATTATGACAATTCTAACGTCACAACATCAATCAAATTGTCTTTATTTTGCATTTACAAAAAATGTGAACTCACATGGATTGTCTATTTATAATTTTAATTAAATACCATTTCCTGGTACTTTTGTTGTGGCTAGAGCTATAAATTACTAATACCAAAATTTGAATATTTTCAAGGTGGGATATAGACAAAGGGTTTCAGTTACACTAAGGTGCATGCATGCACTTTTGGACAATACATTATGGGGTAATTCCCAAAATAGACAAAAGTCGTAGTGATCGGCTTTGAGTTACAAAATAAACTCTTCCCAATTGGTAATGTGCGAATGTGCGATTCCATCGAAATGTTGTGCGTGTCCGGACAATAAATCATTTTCAATCATTGGCAAGTCTGATCATTATCAATGCATTGTTTGACTTATTTATATAAATGTGCGAGCGGTTAATGTCTTGATGTGCGATTTGAACATAACTTTACTGGGAAAGACCACATGTAAGGAATAAAATCTTACTTTTATGGTACAAAATCTTAATTAAAATTTTAAAATAATTATTTAAAATATTTTAAATAAATAAATATTTATTTAAATTATAATAATTTAAATAAATATTTAAATAAATATTTAAAATAAATAATTTAAAGAATTATTTTAAATAAATAATTATTTATTTAAATTATAATAATTTAAATAAATATTTATTTATTTAAAATATTTTAAATAAATATTTTAAAGAATTAATAAATAAATATTTATTTATTTAAAATATTTTAAATAAATATTTAAAATATTTATTTAAATTATTATAATTTAAATAAATACTTATTTAAATTATTATAATTTAAATAAATATTTTTATTTAAATAAATAAATAATCATTTAAAATATTTAAAATATTTAAAATATTTAAAATATTTATTTAAATTATTATAATTTAAAAATATTTATTTAAATTATTATAATTTAAATAAATATTTATTTATTTAAAATGTTTTAAATAAATATTTTAAAATATTTATTTAAATATTTATTTAAAGTAATTCTTTAAAATATTTATTTAAATTATTATAATTTAAATAAATATTTATTTATTTAAAATATTTTAAATAAATATTTTAAAGAATTAATAAAGATTTTGTACCATAAAGTAAGATTTTATTCCTTACAAGTGGTCTTTCCTAATAAAGTTATGTTCAAATCGCACATTCATTATTCGCACATTTGTATATAAAAGTCAAACAAGACATTGATAGTGATTGTACTTGCCAATGATTGAAAGTGTACTTATTGTCTAGACACGTGTCAATATTTTAGTGGAATCGCACATTCGCACATTCGCACATGGCTAATTTGGGAAGAGAGTTTATTTTTGTACCTCAAAGTGATCACTATGTATCTTTTTGTCCCATTTTGGGAATTACCCCTACATTATGCTAGCTTTGTCTAAAAAAGTTTGATAAAAACCTTTATGAACAAAGTCTTCATTTATCTTTTGTTTATAGCTGTTTTTTCAGCTTTGTGGCTCATTTTAGCATCCTTTGGGCATGTCTTGAGTAGTTTTTCCATTCTTCATTGTGAACTTTGTGTTTTCCTTTTTAAATAAAATTGACATGGATAAAAATTTTCTTACATACAAATTAAAAAACTTATTACAAAATATAAATATTCAATTTAAACAAATATGATCACATGATGGCTAGAAATATAATATTAATATTTTTAATATTTTATTACATAAAAGTTCAACTGTATCTAATGTATTTAAAAATATTTTAACACTTTAATTAGTTTTTTAACCAGTCAAATCTCACAACATTCATGAAATTGTCTTTATTTAGCATGTAACAAAATGTGTATCCACATTGAACATCTACGTATATTTGAATTAATTTTATTTTTAAATCCTTTTACTTTTTGAATTACAGCTAAGATAATTTGATAGTAACAAATTGAATACTTTTGTGTTTAGATATTCAAAACTAGAAGATTATTTGTGCATAGCGGCGACGATGTATAATAACGTCAATTTATGTGTGCAATTTTTTTATAAGTAAGTGTGGAGTAAGTGAGAGTGAAAAACGCTAGTGGTTTAAATTGTAGTTAAATATTTAATAGATTGAATTTCCTTTTATAAATAAGGGTACTTTAATTTAACAACATTACTCATTTTCTCGAGTTTTTTAAATTTTAAGCAAATGTGTTTTCTCTTGATATGTAGTGTATATATATATATATATATATATATATATATATATATATATATATATATATATATATATATATATATATATATATATATATATAGGATAAGTAAGTAAATTAAAATAAGAAGTGGTGAGAAGTGATTAAAACCACGCATTTGAGATGCAACGACTTGCATTAGATGCATTTCTATTCATATAGATGCAACATCTTGAGTTTCGAAAGTTAATTTGATGTATAGATGGTGCAAATTGATTTTCATGATTTTGGCACATGCAGAGGAACAAAAAACAAGAGAAATCATGAAATGCATCTAATATACGTATATGCATCTGATTAAAAGCTAGAAAGCACACTATAGTGCGTTATAATGCATCTAAGATTATAGGGATGCATCTAATTTAGGTTGGTGCATCTCGGATTTGCGGTTATAGTTCTTCTTATTCCTTCTTATTTTAAGTAATCTTCTTATTTGATCCTAACTCTATATAGGCACACAAAGTGCATAAACTTATATTAAATGTGAAAGTTATTGATGAGTATCCTACTTTCTTTCGAACTTACATATTTGAATAGCCTACTTTCTTCAAGTTGCTGGAGATGTTCTTAACCACTACCATCATAACCATCAGTGGCAGAACTTGCGAACTTTCACTAGAAGAGCTAGAACATAAATCCGTATATGTATAATGAAAATTGGAGGATCTAAACTGTAAAATAAAAACAAGAACAATAAATAATCATTAACAACTAAAAATACAACCAAACTTCTATTGTGTTTTCGAATATCACTTAAGGAAGTAAAAGAAAGAAAGAAAAAAAAATTGTTCTCGAGTATCACTTAAGGAAGGAAAGAAAATGAAAAGAACTGAAAAACAAGGGTGATTTGGTTAATTTGGAAATAAAATATTTTCTTCTAAAATTGGGCTGAAAAGGTTTACTTCTTATTTCTTTACTTTTTCTTACTAAAAAAAACTTGATATCTGAGCATTAGTTTCATATTTTTATGGATGATAATTGATATTCACAAATTACCCTTGACTAACCCATATTAGGTATGCATTAACAGTAAATCCTACTATAGATATTTTCCAAATTAAACAGGTTTGGTCTACTGCAAAGGTCAAAATTATTGATAGGGAAGAACAGATACATGCCCTTGTAGATGGGCAGGAAATTCTCATTACTGAGACATCTGTTAGGCAAGTTCTTAACCTAGCAGATGCTAATGGAATTGAGAATCTTCCTAATTATACAATTTTTTGAAAACCTTGCACAAATGGGGTATGTAAGGAAAAATGATTCATTAAAGTTTTCCAAAGCTGCCTTCTCCCCTCAATGGAAATTCTTGATTCATACCATCTTATACTGCTTAAGTGCAAAAACAACTGGATGGAATGAGTTTAGCATTAATTTGGCCTTTGCCATAATCTGCTTAGCTATGAACCAAACATTTAATTTTTCTAAACTGATTTTTGATGATATAGTCAAGAACTTGGATAAATCTGCAAGCAAAATTTTCTTATATCCAAGGTTTTTACAATTACTTATGGACAAATAGTTTTCTGAAAAGAAAACTCACAAAAAGTTTTATGACGCTCCTTTTCTGAAAAGAAAACTTTTTGTAAACATGAAAAAGGAGGGAAAAGTTTTATCAGGCATAGTAACACCATTGTTCCAAACAATGTTGCTACAAGCTCAAAACTAGGGCAAAGGATCAGTAATCCCAACTGAGACCCATCACACACCCACTATTTTACCACAAAAGACTTGTAAACGTAGGACATCACACAAAAAGGGCACTATTGAGGGTAGTCTGGAACGTAAAGTCACTGAATTGACGAAATTATGTACCACTTTACAACAACAGGTCCTTACTTTACAAGAGACCACTTTCTCACAACAACCAGAGATCACTAGTTTGTGGAGGAGGGTCAAACAGTTGGAAAAGAGAAGAAGGATAAAGACCTCTAAGCTCAAAAGGTTGCATAAGGTGGGTAACACATTCAGGATAGAATCCTCGGCAAGTGGTGCAAGTTTGGGGGAGAATGCCTCCAAACAGGGGAGGAATAAAGGAAAAGATGCAGGGGAGGATACTGAGATGGTATGGGGTATGGTGCAGAAATTGAGGTTTGATGACATGGAAGAGAATGACTATGTGGTTCATGATAAAGAAGGGAATGTTGTTGCCATTGATGTTGGATTAAATGATGCAGAAAATGTTGGTGTGGGTATAAATGAAGGATTAAGTGTTGTTGAGAAGGTAGTTGAAGTAGCTAAAGTGATGCAAGAAACTAAACAAGTTAATACTGCTGAAGTGGTTTCTACTGCTAGTGTTGAGGTTTCTGCTGTCAATGTACCAGTTAGTGCTACTGAGCCAAATGTTAGTACTGCTGTTGTTCCCCGTTCACTATCGTTTAAAACAATTTAGAAATATAAAACAAGTTAATAGTGAACAATGGTGAAATTAACGTAAGTAAAACACACTAGATAATTTTCAACATCATATTCTTATTAGAAATGAATCATAAAGAATCGTTACCCAAGTACTTGCGGAATAGCACTTGGGATTGAAATGACAAAGGTTGGTGAATCCTCTCTAAGCTCGGGCTAAGTCCGAGCACAACTCTAGAACCCATTTGAGCTATCTCGGGGATAAAGTTGTATTTGGAGGGTGAAAAGATGGCTTGCGTGTATGTGTGTTTTACAATTCATAAGCTTGATCTTTTCACTCTATCTCTTATGCTATTTATACATGTATGATTTTGACTCTTTCCTAAGCGACAACAGACATCATACGAAGACAAAATCTTGATGTATTTTGTCTCATTACAAAGACTATTCTAGGTAAGAGACAAGACTACTTTCCTAAGTTCGGTGATGACACTTGAGCACGATCTTTGCCATTCGGGAAAGTTGACTTTGGTTGATAAGTACTTGTCTTATCGATTCAAACTTATCCACCATGTCCCGCTCATTCTTGATCTTTACATCCTTGATCTTCTACTTGGTTTGTCTTGATGTAAGTAGTTGGAGAGTTGATAAGGTTTTAAATGTACCTTTTGAGGGTCGTTTAAGCCCTTATTTGATCACTTTGTATCCGTTATTACTTAATATCGATCCTTTTCACTTTTAGGTCTCTTGAAGGCAAATTGATGGAATGACACTTATTTGGACGAAAAGGCGGATATCGAAAAAATGGCCAAAGTCAAGAATCAAGACACTCAAGTTCTTTGAAGTACAAGGGGCCGGCGTCACTACTTAAGCTGCGACACCGTCGGAGCACTTCGTGTGACGACAATATCCAAATTGCTTATTTTCAAGTGGCGGTGTCGAGGCTTTAAAAAGTAGGCGTCATGACTCGACGGCCTAGATTTGATCGAGACGGTCGAGGAGAAGGGACGGCGTCGCAAGCACAAGGTGGCGCCGTTGCAAGACTAACGTGGCCAAGGCGAAACCCTAATGGCGGCGACCGGCGGCGTCACAAATCATAAGGTGACGCCGTAGCGATTGTAATATTATATATAGAATCCGAATTTTCGGTTTAGTGTAGTCTTTTGGGTAAAACCTAAACCAAACCAAATTTGTCTTATACAAGATTTTAGGTTCCAAACCCTATCTTACATCAAGATAAGTGTTTTACTTCATTAATTCAATTATGTCTTCAATTATTTGTGTGTATGCTTGCATGTTTTCCATGTCGAGCTAATTTACTTGTGTGTTTGCTTAGGAATATGAAACTTAATTATTGAATATTGATTGGTTGTCTCTTATCTTAATTGTTAATGATCTAGTAATCGATAGGTCATTCATTGTGTAATTAATGCTTGATTAATCTTTTGAACCTTGGACTATAACACTTAGAGCGGTTGTAGGCTAAACCATCCAAAGAGTACCTTAGAGTTAGAGTTTATAATTCCTAGAGGTTTTTTGTAGACGAGACCCTTTGGTAGTTTCAAAGAGTTAGGGATAAACGCATACCCTACGAATTTAGACACACAACGCGATTAAGAATAAGGACGTGACAATTCAACCATCAATAGGAGATAATTAAGGAGTAATAAAACCTAAGTAAACACATCTTTAAACCATCATACGAGCACACAATAATTAGACATAGACTACCCTCACCTTAGATTAGATAATTAGATAAGTAGAGTAATCGGTAGAAATACCAACCCCCAAATCCAAACCCCGAGATTCGTACCTTTCCTTTCCTAAAAAACATAAAAAGATAAAAAATTAATCTTCCTCAACCCCAACCTTAGCGTAGTAACTTCTCACTAGCATTCCTATTCCCCAGAGAACGATATCAATACGTGGCTTACCCAATACTACACTACAACGATTAGGTTCATTTGCTGGCGTGTTATAAAACTTGCTCGAAAAAAGGAAGTTCCTTTGACCCCAAACGCGCGTGTAGCGTTATCAAATTTTGGCGCATTGCGGGAATAGAATAGCTAGTTAGTAGTCCAACTCGTTTAGGTTTCTTTGCTTGATTCCTATCAAGTAAATTTTTCTCATTTTTAGCTTCCTCGTAGTCTATCCCCTTCTTCATGACCTTTGTTCGTAAAATCCATCACTTACCATGATATGTGTCTTCCGCCGAAGATTCTTCACCATACCCGTTCCCAATCCCGAAATTGAGAACACAATCCCACAAAACCCTTCACCCGTTCACCATTTTGGAAATCACCTAGGGCATAATGAGATAAATTGGCAACAACAAAGTCCTTTCTATGACTCGGATTCCGATGAGGAATTTGATTATGGTGAAGCACTTGATAGCGGGGAGGTCACCAATGAAGTTAGTTTTGAAATGGAGGAAGACCTCTCCCAATGTTTTGACCCTAGGTGTAGAATTGAGAAAGATGGTCCCTTTAACATGCAATTCCTTGCAAAATAGGATTAGAAGGGTTCGATGCTTACTTGAATTCATTCTTACCTTTGAACTTAATCTCGAGGACATATACAATAAAATCAAGACCAATGAGTTAACTTATCAAGGGAACAATGTTGTTGAAGCGATCACTCATTTGCGTGTTTGTTGGAAGCTTTGCTTATTTGGTAGAGTTCATGGTCTTAGAAGACTTAGGAGAATTTATTGATAAGGACCTCACTCAAGTAATTTTGGAAAACCTTTCAAAAGAATGGTGAGTTGAATGAGCGGATGATTGATGGTCTAATTACATTCTCACGATGAAGTTGAAGACTTTATCTACCAAATGCCACGCTCATCCTAGGTTTAAACATAGGAATATTGAGGCATGTAATAGAATGACCCCTATTCCATTGCTTAGTGAAAGGGATAAGCAAAGTGGACTTAGGTACCCATATGAGAAAACTAAGCGGTATTACAAAAATGCCTAGAATTAGGAGATGATTACAAAAGAATGAAAAAACATTGGAATGGCTTAAGTATGAGCACGTGGCGTGCACGAGACAACGTAAGAGCACGACTACGAGTCTAGCTACAAGACTCATAAATAAAGAAAAGCGCTTACGTGGGAGGCAACCCATGCTTAATTGTTTGCTTGTTAGTGTCATATATCTTTTATTGATTGCTTATTCTCATGTTTAAATTTGTAAAATGCTTTATTTTGTTTTTAACCTTGTCTTAATTGCATATAAAGGTATTTTACATAAAGGATAAATGTAGGGAGGATTACACGCGTTTTCAAAAGCGTAAACATGAGTATAACAATTAAGTAAAAGATATATGTGTGTTTGTTTGAGTCAAATGCTTGTATCGAGTCATAATGAATGTTTTGCGAAATTTTTCCGATTCTAAAGATGTAAATTTTCGAATGTTTTCGAGAAAATCATGAGACCGGTTTTGTCTGGATAACTGACGGGTCGGGATCGCAACTCGACGGCATCGGAAGGAGTAAAAACAACAGTTACTTTTTCTCGTTTTCGAGCTACTTATAAATTTTGGAATTTTCGGTCTTAATTTTCCGAAAATTGTAAACATCCATTCCAAAAGCATTATATCCTAGTTTAGTCGAGTCTTATATATATTATTACCAGCGATTTTAGGCGAAGGTTTCGTTGTTTTCTTCAAATGTGCGGGTTTAATTTATCAAGAAGAAGTTACATAAGATTGGAAGGAGCTTTTCACGCATACATTCTTCTTGGAAAGGATTTAACCACTACTTCACACGGATCCTACCGAGCTAATCGGGGGTATTAGTTTCTTTCGTTTTTATTACCTTCTTTTATAATAACTTTGATACTTTCGGGGAACATTGGGGACAATGTTCGGTTTAAGTGTAGGGAGGAAAATAAAGCGGAACTTTGAAACTATTCTTATCCTTGACTATTTGCTTTGTCCAATTGTATTTGTGTAATAAACCATGAGAAAATGTCGGTTAGGGTAATTTTGGCACCAAATTTAAAATTTTCATGACATATAGGAGTGGGCCATTAGTCTTAACAAAGCGTCTTACGGATAGGAAGTTACATGATTAGCACAAAACCCTTTACCACCTAAATTCCACCCAAAATGTGAGGATCACCCTTAGATTAGTAGAATTAAAGCATTCATCTTTAATGCTTAGAGTGTGAACCGTAGTATATTAGATTCTAGAACTTGTTTTGTGATGCATTCGAGATCGCTAGTAAGACTACACTTGTGTAGTTAGGAATAACTAAATGATAAGAGGATAACCCTTGTTTGATACCCGTAATATAATTACTTCTTCCACATCGGTTGAGTAATTCCCCCACACCCTTTGCGTTGTACTCATCTTTAGTACGATACCCCTAGTTAACCCCTCGAGCCTATCCTTTTCGCGGTTCTCGTGATGTTTCGGTTTTCGGAATATCAATGAAAACATTGTTTACACCCACCCCAAATGTACACCCAAATTGCCTTAGCCTACCTGTATGCACTCACTTTTAGTGCATTATTGTTATCACCCTAAACCCTTAGTTCAATTATCTAGTTGCTTGCATGAGTTGCTAAGTCGAGTCATATCCTTTGTACACAGTTTTGGGACGATTGGGACTCATGGGAAAAGTTAAAGTTTATGAAATGACCGGAAGGAGCGTTAAATTCCCTTATTTGCGTAATAATGTACTCCAAGTGTTTTGATCTTTTCAATTCGAGGTCAAATTAGTGTTAGAGTAATAAAACTCAAGTATAGGGATGTGCCTATAAATCCTATCATTTTGATGTTACCGTAGAGGATGGTAGAGTAAAAGTGTATGAAAAAAAAAAATAGAAAAAGAAAAAAAAAATAGAGTGTTAAAAAAAAAAAAAAAAAAAAAAAAGCAGGCTACCATCCTACATCTATTCTTTAAATTTATGTTTGTATGTTTCGATTAGCTAGAGTTTAGAGTGTCGAGTCTTGGCTTAGCAACGCCATTCTTCATATGCTTGTAACATAAAGTTTTTGACTTGCCACCACTAAACGACCTATCCCACCAAACCCTTTGTTTCCTACCTTAAGCCTAACGTTACAACCCTTTAAAGACCTCTTTGATAGTCTTTCCTAGGTGCTTACGTAAAGCGATGGAGGTTTGATCTATTCTCAAGCCTATGGTAATCTATGTACTAGGACCGGTTAATGAGTGTTTATCTTCCATTTCCAACTTGTTATATTTCATATACACCGAGAGATGTGAGTATCCAAACACCCCATGTGAGGTGCTAGTATGTAATTCCGTGCTTGTTATAACTTTATGGGCTTATATGTTTTGTGGATTGTTTTAAACTAATGCTTCATGACCCTAACTTATAAATTAATTGGCTAAAAGCACATTTGCTTGAGGACAAGCAAATACCAAGTATAGGGATATTTGATAAGGTTTTAAATGTACCTTTTGAGGGGTCGTTTAAGCCCTTATTTGATCACTTTTGTATCCGTTATTACTTAATATCGTTCCTTTTCACTTTTATTTCTCTTGAAGGCAAATTGCTGGAATGGCACTTATTTGGACGAAAAGGCGGATATCTGAAAAAAATGGCCAAAGTCAAGTATCGAGACACTCAAACTTTGAAGTACAAGGGGCGGCGTCCTGCTTAAGCTATGACGCCGTCGGAACACTTTTGTGATGACACGGTAGCCAAATTGCTTATTTTCAAGTGGCGTGTCGGGCTTTAAAAAAGTAGGTCGTCATGACTCGGGCGGCCTAGATTTGATCGAGGCAGTCGTCGAGGCGAAGGGGGGCGTCACAAGCACAAGGTGGCGCCATTGCAAGACTAACGTGGCCAAGGCGAAACCCTAATGGCGGCGACCCGGCGTCACAAATCATAAGGTGGCCGTCGCGATTTTAATATATATATAGAATCCGAATTTTTCGGTTTAGTGTGTAGTCTTTTGGGTAAAACCTAAACCGAACCAAGGTTGTCTTGTACAGTATTTTAGGGTTCCAAACCTATCTTACATCAAGATAAGTGTTTTACTTCATTAATTCAATTATGTCTTCAATTATTTGTGTGTATGCTTGCATGTTTTCCATGTCAAGCTAATTTACTTGTGTGTTTGCTTAGGAATATGAAACTTAATTATTGAATATTGATTGGTTGTCTCTTATCTTAATTGTTAATGATCTAGTAATCGATAGGTCATTCATTGTGTAATTAATGCTTGATTAATCTTTATGAACCTTGGACTATAACACTTAGAGCGGTTGTAGGCTAAACCATCCAAAGAGTACCTTAGAGTTAGAGTTTATAATTCCTAGAGGTTTTTGTAGGCGAGACCCTTTGGTAGTTTCAAGAGTTAGGGATAAACGCATACCTACGACTTTAGACACACAACACGATTAAGAATAAGGGCGTGACAATTCAACCATCAATAGGAGATAATTAAAGAGTAATAAAACCTAAGTAAACACATCTTTAAACCATCATACGAGCACACAATAATTAGACATAGACTACCTCACCTTAGATTAGATAATTAGATAAGTAGAGTAATCGGTGAAATACCAACCCCAATCCAAACCCCAAGATTAGTACCTTTCCTTTCCTAAAAAATATAAAAGATAAAAATAATCTTTCTCAACCCCAACCTTAGCGTAGTAACTTCTCACTAGCATTCCTATTCCCCAGAGAGCGATATCATTACCGTAACACCCTAATACTACACTACAACGATTAGGTTCCTTGCCTAGGGTGTTATAAAACTTGCTCGAGAAAAGGAAGTTCCTTTGACCCCGAGCAGCCGCGTGTGGCGTTATCGAGTCTTAGGGATTCGGTGAGTTATTTTCATCACTCACTTTGAATCCATCATCTTCTTCTTGACTCGGTCTTCACCCTTTAAGTTTTGCCTTCTTGGTGAAGAGACTTCTTCGCCTCATCTTGGTATCACGAAGATGACTCTTTGAGAGACTATGCACTCGGTGACTGTTAGTGTTTAACGGACTAAACACGAGCTATTTTCTATTCAAATCCTAGATTAAGGGGTTTGGGTATTCTTGAACCTTGGTCTCCCCTATTTTGATATATAAATAGCCTAAGTGTTTGATCGATGTAAGTGAGCAAATGGCCTTGCTTGCATTGAATGTACTAATGAATACAATAAGGAACCGAAAATTTTAACAAAACATACATCGTTTATTAATCACATTACAAGGTTCCTATCACTAGTACAAAAGATAAATCAAAATGATGTCGATCCGGATGGATTCCATGCTTCAAGCTTGACTTTCTTGGTGATGAGTGTTTCCTGTCGGGATGCTCTCTTATCTTGGCATTGGGTCTTGACATAACCTAATGTTTGATGGGGTTTGGATCGAGAGGCCAATGGTATGTAGCTCGACATTGCGGCCACACCGGCTGATCAATATCACTCCATCTTTGAAATCTTTGGGTTTCCATAGACATCAATGTGGAATAGCCCTCTTCGGGCTTTTCAATCACTAAGCAGTTCACGAACTTAACACCTTGGCGGTTCCTATTGCATTCGAGTCGTGCACTTTTATCTCGGTGGAACTCAGCCCTTTTCTTTACCACAGGATGGCGTGGTTGAGATCCTTGTGGTGCGATTAAAGCGGTGAATTCCAGTTGTCTTGGTGTATCTCGATCTTTCATACCTCTTCGAGCATCTTCATCGACTCCTTAACCGCCCGCATTTTGCTTCTTTTCAATAATTGGACCGAGTTCGGTGATCCCAAAGTCGGTGAATTTTAGGGATCATGAACCTCGAAATGCCTTTTATCATCCCCCCCATGAGCGTTCATTGCTAGTGGTTTAGACACAGGGATGATTTTGACATCGATGATCTTCTCGGGCGGTCTTACGCTTATCATTGTCAATTATAATGGTCAATTCTTGCTTTCCGATGGTTGCAGTTCTTTTGTTCTTTTCTTCCAACTGCTTTTCATTTGACCATTTTCTTTTGAGCATCCTTGAACCTCATCACCTGCGACCCTTTTCAAGCTTCTTTGAATCAATTCCCACATTCTCGACTTCTTGGCAATCACTTGAATCGGTGCTTGCTTACTCTTCTTATCGTCCTCGACTTGTTTCAATCTCCTTTCTTCTTTAGCAAGATATTTAGTTAATTGTTGAGGTGTGAGAAGGTATTCGATGTCACCGATTTTGTAGGAATCTTCTCGGGCTCGATAGTTGTCATTTTGCCTTTTCCTTTGTCCCGGCCACGAGGAAGATGATGCAACCAAGGGTGGTGTTGTTGTCATGATAGGTGTTGTATTTGTCGGTGTTGTTGTTGATGTTTGTGGTGGAAGTGATGAGATGGGTATTCTTGAGATTGGTGGTGTTGGCTCCCCATGGTGTGAAGAGGAGTTTCTTGATATTCTCCCCTCGACTATTGCGGAGGCGTCGGTGAGGCGGAGTTAGTGTTGGTGTTGAGGGGACGGGCGCTTGACCATAAAGGCTGATAAATTTCGGTAATCATGGCCTTGATGTCCAAATATCTGCTTGAATACGGTGACTTTGGCTTCCAAGTTAGCTTGAGATTCCTCAAAGCATTCATTACGGGTCCAAGATTCCGGCCATGGAAGGCGAGGCTGAGTCAAAGTAGCCACTGAGTAGTCAAAGAGCCCAATGTGGCTGAAGAGGCGGATGAAGATTGAATACCACTGAACATTTGCGATTTTAGGGTTTCGATCGATTCGATGAAATTTGGATGATTGTTTCAAGCACGCCTCGGTAGCCTCCGGTACTTTAGAGTTGGCGTTGGGTCTTCTTTGTGATTCAGTATTTCATCTGGTTGTGCCAACACCACGAAGATGTCGAAGAATTTAACCAAATTTTCATCGATCGTGAATGGTGTCATACATCAAGTCCACATGCTCATGAACATTTTCATCAAAGGCTTGGACCTCGGTCTTGAGATCGCATAACTTGCTGACCTCGGTATGTTGTTCCCGCAATGTTTGGTGATCACGAGTACAATTTCACGGAAGCTTTGGTGATCCCTGAACGATTGTCTTTCGGTTAGTGGAAGAACATTGTCAAAGCTTGAATTCATCGATTTGGATGAGGAGGCGAAGCATTGTCTTCGAGGTTGAAATGGGATTTAGTATGCTTCTTTGGATCGGTGAGGTTCTTGTTCGATTGAACCTCGGCGTCCACTTCTTCCCTAGCGATAAAATTTCATCATCAATGTCGACAAGCTCATCTTGACAGTATCCAGTAACATCGGCAGCGATCAACAAGGGGTTGGTGATGGGTTCCATATCGGTGGTGGTATTAATCCTCGAGGTCTTTATCCCCTTGACCCCGAGACAACGATAGGTGTTTTCCGATTGCCTTTAGCAGAGTCGATGCGATGATATCCTATCGGGGTTGTATGGTTCCTACGAGCCTTTGGGATCGTCGGTGTGCCCTCGGACAAAGGCGTGGTTTGCTAATGTCATCATTGGGCGATGTGGAAGGCACTCCTCTACCGGCGGGTTGTTTGTTTCCCTCTGGATCTTGGGAGTAGTAGTTGGGACCAAGGGCGCGATTGTGATTTATCGGTGTCCTCGTTGTCACCGGGGTAGATGATGATTGGCCTCCGTGGTGTCAAATCGATCTTAGGCCTTATTTGCCTTTTGGCGGTGCTCCGAAGCCTCGGGGCCCCGAGACTGGGTTTGGTCTTAGTCCCGATCCGAGACTTCCCTTTCTCTTTATAGAGCAGGGTTAGGAGACTTGATTCCCTCTTGTTGTTCTGACAACCATATGGGCCGTCAATTCAATGTTAGTGACAAGGGATGGGTCCTTTTGAAAATTTGATTGGCTCGGGATGCGGTAAAGGCCAAATTTTTCTTCACGAGGATAATTTGTACCCATGAACACTTGCGAGCACAAGAAACAAACCTAGGATACGAAATGTATTTCGTCCTAGTTTTGCTCTGTAACAGTTACGAGATCACCGTAAATGATCTCCCTATGTCAACATTGACCCCATTCATCAAAAGTATGCCATCATCATTCGAATAGAGTTAACTTGTTCGGTGGATGAGTGGTTCCCCGAGGACACGAATCACAAAGTGAATAGGATCCTCCAAGCCACGGAAATGAACTTTTGGTGGCGGGGTCCTGTCAAAAAGGTTGGATCTAAAGCGATTTGTTTTAACCCATCCTTCACATGGAGGTTAGGGATGGGCCACCTTTGTTGTAGTCTAACCCTGTGGAAGTGCAAAGGTTTTATAATCCAGGGTGAATTGTTGCCCAGTTAAGACCGAACTCGATGAGATATTCTGAGTGGTGGCGAGGTTGTTCTCATCGAGAGGGTATCGGGTCAAAGGCCTTAGTTGTAGCCCAAAACTCCTGAGGAGGTTTTGGTATAGTCTGAGAGGACCTTGAATAAAGGCCGTTTCGGTGGGCGGTTATACAAAATTTCATAATGTCTTTATAATTTGGGACATTTGGAGGATATTCAAAATTTCCTATGACATTATTTGTTTTAAATTCAACGTTGCTAAGATCGCCTACCATTGTGAAACAAATCAAGAGATTGTGTTCTTGCCATTTCCATTAAAAAAGGTTTTAGGGTTTTGAAAAGAATAAGTTGACAAGAACAATCAAAAGTTTTTGTATCTCTTAAGTTGTTATGAAAAACTTTTGTAAAGGTTTACAAAGAGGATTTTTCAGAAAGGATTTAAAGAACACAAATATTTCTGCGTTTGTAAAGAGATTTTGACAGAGTTTTGATAGCAGAAATCTTTTGTGTGTTTATGAGGTTTTGAAGAGGGTATTTATAGAGTGGTGAAAGGGGTGGTTTGTGCACAAATGGGAATATTTAGATTTGGTTTTTAGAAAACGTTTGAATTTCCACATTTAATGCCACCACTCCATTACCCGCGATAAAATCCCATTATTCAAGGAGCAGTTGCGGTGCGATGTGATGCACTTTTGCGATAATAAAATATCAATAAGATATTTCATGTGAGAGAGGCATTTAATGCCAAGTGGTGATTTGGTAAGTATGTGAGGACCCTTGATATGGTTGTGATAAGACAAAGAGACATATATTCCTATATTAAATTGGCATAGTTACCAACCTAGGACATTTAAGTGGTGATACTTGGATCATTTAGTTACTCATTTAATGCTCAATTCTAATCGGGGTCCCCGAATGAGTCTTACTCATTCGGTGAGAGGATGTATTGTGGGTTTCGTTCGGGGAGGAGGAACCATTTTGAGAACTTATTGAGATTGGTTTCGGATGCGACTTTCAATGTCAAGCATTCCCAATTGATTTTCGGTCTCTCAAGGTAGGTTCATCCAGGGTTTGGTGAAGATATCGACAAGTTGATATTGATGGGGATGAAATGAAGTTCTATGTCTCCTTTCATTATGTGTTCTCGATGAAGTGATATCGATATCAATGTGTTTGGTTCTTTGGTGGAGGCGGGGTTGTTTGAGATTGCAATACTTGGTGTTATCACGGAAGATGGGTACCATTTTGTAATGGATGTCATAGTCATTTGAGTTGACTTTTCATCCATAATACATTGGCACAACATCCTGCTGTGACTACATACTAAACCTGCTGAAGACATAGCCAGCGATTGTTGCTTTTAGCACTCCAACAAACCGACTTTCTCTAAGAAATTTGAGGACCACGAGGTACTTTTCCGTCCATGTTGCAACCAAGATATGTCAGTCGAATACCCTTTGAGGTCAAACCACAGGCACTTTGTATAGTAAATTCCAAGGCTTGGGTTCCTTTAGGTATCGAGAATTCTCTTAGCTTACGGTGAGATGGGATTCTTTAGGATTAGGCGATATCTTGCTATTAGGCAGTCGAGAATGGATGTCCGGTCTAGAAGCGATTAGATACATCGGTGAGCCTACAATCCTACGAAATGAGTTTGATTGGTGATTTGCGGTGGTCGGGTCCAAGGTTGTTTGGAGGGACCATTGGTGTCTTCACTGAGGCATCGGATATCTCATATTTCTTCAAGAGATTTCTTGTGTATTTCTCTTGGTGATGGATATTCCTTTATCGGTTTGCACGATTTGCGGTCAAGGAAGTATGTGAGTTCACCCATCATGCTCATTTCAAACTTCTTTGTCATTAGTTTTCAAAGCTGTTTGCAAAGAGTATAGTTTGTTGAGCAAAAGATGATGTCATCAACATACACTTAAACCGATTATCACATCTTGTTTTGTTACGTAGAAAAGCGATTGTGTTGTCTATCTTTCCTCGAGACAAACTTGTTTTGGATCGGAAAGGCGAGAGAGTTTCATACCATGCCACAGGAGCTTGTTTAAGTCCATAGAGGGCTTTGTCAAGCTTGCGAGACATGGTCGAAATTCACTACTCTCAAAGCACGGAGGTTCTTGAACATACACATCTTCCTTGAGATCACCATTTAGGAATGGACTTTTAACATCCATTTGGTAGACCACAAGTTCATGTAAGTTGCATATGCAAGGAAGATCTGATGGCTTCCATTTTGCAACAGAGCAAATGTCTCATCATAGTCAATGCCTTCTTGTTGATGTAACCTTTGGCTACAAGTCCGCTTTGTTTAAATGGCGGTCTTGGTTATCATCGGGTTTTGTTTCGAAAACCCACTTCATTCCTATGACTACTACATCCTAAGGACATTTGATCAAGGTCATGACCTTGTTTTTATCAAACTGCTGGTTCTTCTTGCATATCCGAACCCGGCTTGGGTGTTTTAGAGCCTCGGTGACACTTTTGGGTTCTATATCGATAGGTAATCAACATATAGACATTCATTGGTCAAGTCATAGGTTAACTTAGCGACCATGCTTCTAGTGAGCATGCCTCGGTGGGTTCACCAATGATGTTTACAAGCTCAATGTCACGAGATCTTGTCCACTTACTTTGTGGTCTAGGATCCGAACTTGAGGAGGTCACCTGGAGACTCGGGAGTGAGTTCGGAACATTAGCCAGAGTCATTAAGAGCATCTGTTGAGATGTCTTGTTGAGGTTGGGTTTCATGAATCAGGTGCACGATCATTTGGATCGATGTTGCCTATCAGTGAGGGGCCGATTGATTATCAATGAATACACCGATAGTTGGTTGGGGTAGGTTGTGAGGTAAGACATAATATGAGATGTCGCATCGACGATATGAGGAATTGATTTCGATGTTGAACTCATCAGGAGGATATCTTGATGAGTCATCAATTCCTATTTCCTCCACCGAGGTATTGGTGAACGATGCTTTCGAACTTTCATCAAAGGTGACATGAAAGGTTTCCTCAACTTGTTGTCTTCGTGTTAAACACCACGAAGGCTTTGGAGATCGATGAGTAGCCTAAAATATCCATCATCGACTTTTGCATCAAACTTGCCTAGGTGATCCTTGTGGTTATGAATAAACAGGACACCCAAAACATGAAATGGTGATGTCGAAGTCTTCCTTTGAAAGTCTCATATGGGGTTTTATTTTGTCTTTTGACAATGATTGACTGTTTGAGTGTAGGTGGTTTTAGCGCTTAGATCGGAAATGCTTTGAGAGGTGAGCCATTTAACATGGTTCTTGCGACCTCAATGAGAGTTCATTTTCCTCTCAAGAACCCCATTTTGTTCGGTATAAGGAGATGAGAAATTTTGAGAAATTCCTTTTCATCACGAAGCTTTCAAGCTCTTGATTTACGAACTCGATACCATTGTCGGTTCTAATTTGTTTATGATAATGTCATTCGGTTTCAATTTTTCGATGAATGACATTATTGTATCGATTACTGACTCTTTTGAAAGAAAGTATACCCAAGTGTATCTCGAAAACTCATCAACAATGACAAGTGTATACTTCTCATCTTGGATTGATCTTGGTGACGGTCTAAAGAGATCCATATCAGAGGTGAAGGCGACTTTGATGGAGAAATTTTGTTTGGTTTGAAAGATGCTCGTGGTGTTTACCTTTTCACGGCGAGCATGGTTTGTCTTTTTCAAAACCGGTGATGGTAAGCCAAGGACCTTGTTTTGTTTTGCAGTGTTGATATTTTTGAAGTTTAAGTGATAGAGTCTCTTGTGCCACACCGGTTGATAGATTCGATGGCTTTGGCAAAGAGCGAGTTCCATCTTAAGAAAGAGTAGACATGTCTAAGATATATACATCATCTCTTCTAGGAGCTATCAAAACAACTTCTTTATTGGCATTGAAAATGGTACCTTGTTTGTCATTGAATTGCACAATGTACTTAGCATCACATAGTTGGTCGACAGCGATGAGATTGTATTTGAGACCATTGACATAAGCAATTCTAGAAAACTATTCCATTGCAGTTCTTGAACCATAACCTTCAAGTGGGACATGATGAGTTGTCACCAAATACTACCTTGGGTCTGGTTCTTTACATACTTGTGCAGATACTCCTTCACACAGTCATGCTTCTTGATCATCCATTGTCTAGATGCCAAATAGGCTCCTGGCGTGTCTTTGCACAAGTAGTAAACTGGATTAGTTTCTCTTAGTGACCCACTTGCTAGTGGGCTTGGGTATCAAGGTCTCTTTGAATTTTGCAATCGACTCATGGTCGTGGTTGAGTGCATTGTGCTACCACTGTGTTTTGCATTTAGAGACCGAGGAAGACTCGGTGATTTTGGGTTGTTTTCCACTTCTCCTTGCATGAATGACACATCATGTTGGGATGTATCATGAGTTGGATTTCACATATATCACGGCATGTGTTCATGAGACAGTCATCCCGATGATGATCATTAAGCCACGGTGAGGCAAAGAGGAAATGGTTTTGCTCTATTCTTGAGAGCTGTTTTGGAGGATGAAGCATACTTGACCAACTTTGGTATAGTTTGCTTTCTTGTGAAGCTTACATACCGTAAGTGGTTTGCGCCTGTGATCATCCTTATTGCGATCATACAAATAAAGGATTCTATAGCGATTTGTCGATGGTGTGGTGGTGTAATGACACACACACTTCGCTTAGGCTTGTTGGAGGATTTTGATTTTGATGAGCTAGATGAGGTGACTTAGTTTCCTTGATTGAATCGGGGCTTTTCGATGGATTCCATCTTTTACATCGACCTCACAAGCTCGGTAAGTTGATGAATTTGGTCGACCTGGGGACGAGAGGATGTTGAAGTCTCGAGGAGTAGACTCATGTTGGATTGGTTTTGTTGGTCTTTGCAGGATGGTTCTACCAAGTCCGGACCTTTCAATTGGTGAGTGAGGATTGAATTTAGAGGAGTAAGCTCGGAGCTTGGATCGGCACCTCAAGAGGTTTCAGAGGTGGAAGCGGTGTTTGAGATTCCTTGAGACTTAGAGATGTGTTAAGTAGCACCGGCACATCGTGAGTCCTAACATGCTCTTAAGAGCTTGGCTCGATCTCGAGAATCCTTCCGTAATCGAAATTTGGAATCTTACTCGGGATTAACCTGCTCAATCCAATCACTTTGGAATTTGTAGTTGTCGACATATTGGTAATCATACCACCGGACACAAATGGTTTTGAACTTTGGTCTTTGTTGTGAGAGTCGAGAGATGATCTTCACCTATGACTCTCTTTTTGCTACTGGGGCACCCACAAGATTAAAGACCCTTGGATTCTTAGTGTCCAACTATCAAGAATATCTTGTACCTTTTAAGTTCATCTTGAAGAGCCCAGTTTCTTAACTAGTTCGGTTTTGAATTTGCAAATGTGACCTCAAGCTTCGCTTGTTTAAAAATAAGCAGTTCATCTCTACACTTGTTTAATTCAAAACTTAGCTTGTTGTATTTTGAAAAAGATTTAATCTTTTGCTCTTCTACGAACTTAAGGTCAACATTAAGATAATTCATATAAGGCCAATCGAGTCATCATCCATAGAAATTAAGATGTTTACCTTTTTCATTGTGATGTTAACCCATTCCCGTTTCTGCATGATTCTTCCCAGCGGCTAGCTTGTCCTCTTCGAGGGCCATCGGTCTCGACATGCACCATTTCATCATCGATGATCTGGCTCTTCATCGGTCGAAGGTTTCAAAGAACGAGGCCTTTGTTTTTCCCTTGCATGTATTTAACACTGGTTGTTGTTTAGGGACGGCCTCAAGCAATGCAAGCTTAGCTTTTGCTTTCTTATACTTGGTTTCATAATCAACGACTTTATTATGATCATATTTGCTTTAAAACTTTTGATGAGACTGAAAGATTTTGGTTGAAATTTGCTAAAGCACAAGACTGGTTTGACCACGATGGTTTGTAAGAGGGTTCGAAATTGTTTTAAGCGATCTTTTGCAAATGACCCTTTTGTGATACTTAAAACATTCGGTGTCTTCATTAGCTTTAGCGTTTGAAAACTTTTGTTTCTTGAATAAACCTTTTGAGTTAGCGAGAGTGCTCTTTCCCGAAACTCAATATTTAAATCATTCAGTACTCCTCGCTTGTCCTCTCATCCGCCTCATCATCGAGTTTTCACGAAAATCGTGAATCACATTATTAGAATAAAAGCGATTGACCTCGGATTGGAAATGGTTGTCGGGGACTTCTTGACTTCTGGGACTTTTTCAAGTCGAGTATCGTCTGATGATGAGGTTTTCCTCATAGACAAATTTCCCATAAATTCGTGAAGCTCAAGATTACGAATGTGGTTAGCATTCCTTAGTCCCCGAGAGAAATTCAACCATTTCTCGGGAAGACTGTTTACAAAACCAACATTGATTTCATGTTTGGACAATTTTACACCATCATTTGAAAGTTCATTTAACAAAGTTTTGTACAAGGTGTAAGTTTGAGACAGAGTTCTGAGTCTTAGCCTCAAGGTATTATACTCAAGTTTCGAGTCCATTATCTTGTTTTCCTTGGTATCGGATGGACCTTCATGACTATGGACCAGGTCTTCCTGTGTTTGCTTAATCAGTACTACGATTAATAACCGACTCCATGGTATCATCGTGGAGACAAGATATGATGATACTATTGAGTCTTTGGTCCCGTCGACCACTCTTCTTTCATCCACGAGTCCATCGAGCTTCGTGTTTAGGCAAACCTTTAGGCGTTTTTGGGACGAATGGACCTTCATTAATACATTTTATGTAGTAAGGTTCCATTCATCAAATAGCAAAGCATTCGATTTTTCCATTTGTTGAATTTGCCAACTTCGAGTCGAGGGCATTAGCAGATAAGCTCCACCCTTTTGTCGACTAGTTGTTCAAACCATTTAGGATCCTAATTTAAAACTTTTAGAGCGACCTAAAAACGAGTTTTATAATTAGCCTTGCTCACGATACCACTTGTTGTTCCCGCTCACTATCGTTTAAAGCAGTTTAGAAATATAAAACAAGTTAATAGTGACAATGATAAAATTAACGTAAGTAAAACACACTAGATAATTTTCAACATCATATTCTTATTAGAAATGAATCATAAAATATCGTTACCCAAGTACTTGCGGAATAGCACTTGGGGTTGAAATGACAAAGGTTGGTGAATCCTCTCTAAGCTCAAGGCTAAGTCCGAGCACAACTTTAGAACCCACCGAGCTATCTCGTGGATAAAGTTGTATTTGGAGGAGTGAAAAGATGGCTTTCGTGTATGTGTTTTACAATTCACAAGCTTGATCTTTTCACTCCATCTCTTATGCTATTTATACATGTATGATTTTGACTCTTTCCTAAGTGACAACCGACATCATCTGTAAGACAAAATATCGATGTATTTTGTCTCATTCTAAAGACTATTCTAGGTAAGAGACAAGACTACTTTCCTAAGTTCGGTGATGACACCGAGCACGATCTTTG
This sequence comes from Chrysanthemum lavandulifolium, assembly GCA_022545495.1. Classification (NCBI taxonomy): domain Eukaryota; kingdom Viridiplantae; phylum Streptophyta; class Magnoliopsida; order Asterales; family Asteraceae; genus Chrysanthemum; species Chrysanthemum lavandulifolium. The sequence continues at coordinate 264,549,225 of CM040244.1, read as the reverse complement.
CCATTCGAGGAAAGTTGACTTTGGTTGATAAGTACTTCGTCTTATCTCGATTCAAACTTATCCCGCCATGTCCCGCTCATTCTTCGCCTTTATATCGTTCGGTCTTCTACTTCAGTTTGTCTTGATGTAAAGTAGTTGGAGAGAGTCTTAGGGATTGGTGAGTTATTGTCATCACCACTGAATCCATCATCTTCTTCTTGACCCGATCTTCACCCTTTAAGTTCCGTCTTCTCGAGTGGAGAGACTTCTTCGCCTCACATCGAGTATCTTGAAGATGACTCACCGAGACTATGCACTCGATGACCGTTAGTGTTTAACGGACTAAACACGGGCTATTTTCTATTCAAATCCTAGATTAAGGGGTTTGGGTATTTACTGAACCCAACAGATGTTGGGATGGAAACTGAGACTAATGATGTTGCAACAACTATTGGTGATGATGAGATTAATATGGCTCAAGTTCTAACTGAATTGACGAAGTTACCAATTAAGCCAAAAGAATTCACAAGGCCTAAAGCTAAATGTGTTACCATTCAAGAGCCAAGTGAGACTACAACAACAGTTCTATCACAACAACCATCAACCAAAGACAAGGGCAAAATCATTGTAGAACCAGAAAAAACTCTTTCAAAGAAGAAGCAAATGCTATTGGATGAAGAGATAGCAAAAGAGATCAAAGAGAATATGATGCTGAAAATGAAAGAATATTGGCTGAAACAAGGCAAAGAGAAGAAGAGTCCAATATTGAACTTATCAAACAACTTCAAGAGTGGGATGATGAGAGAGCTCAGTGTGATGTTGATTGGGAGCTAGCTCAGAGACTTATGCAAGAAGAGCATAGAAAGATCAAAGCTGCTGGCTAATTTTGTTGAACAAAGAAAGAAATTCTATGCAGCACAGAGATTACAGGAAAAGAGAAACAAGCCACCCACCAAGGTACAAAAAAGGAAGTACATGTGCACATATCTGAAGAACATGGACAAATAGAAGCTTAATGTTCTAAACCATTTTTATGATGGAAAGATTGAAGAATTATATAAGCTTTCTAGAAGAAAAATGATAAGTTTGTGTCCATGGATACTGAAGTGGTGAGGAGTATTGCTAAGAGAGCAGGGGAAAAGATAGAAACTGAGAGCAGTAAGAAGCAAAAACTTGATGAGAAAAAGCAAGAGCAGAGAAGATGAAGTTATGTGCAGGGCCACAAGACATCATGGATAGAGTTATGTTTAGATACCTGCATATTTATTGCTAGAAGAAAAGTTATTGTATAGAAAGTTTTTGTATAGAAAACCTGCACATTCAATATTAGTAGATTAACATGTTAATATTTACAACAAAATTTTGGATCATTTCCAAATATTACCTAATGTACCATATAGCAACAAAAGTAATTGCTTATAAACATCCAATTAAAACAAATAAGCTCAAAACAGATAGTCTATAAGAGGAATACAAAAGATAGTATAATCAAAAAAGACCTAAGGGCGTAGATGGTTGAGGTGTTGGTGTTGTGAAGGGGAGGTAACAGGTTCGCTACTTGTGGCTTCCTTTTTGCTGTTTCCCTCCCCAATTTTTTTAAAAAGTCCCCCATATTTTTTTCAGCAAATTTCAATTTTTTTAAAAAGCCACCCATATCCATCTCCACCCAAGTTTCTCACATTTCTCACCAATCAACAATCACCAATCACAACCACCAGTCACCATTCACCATTAACCATTCACCAGTCACCAGTCACATCACAACCACCATTCACCAGTCACCATCCACCAGTCGCCGGTCCGGCCATCAACAACGAAGGGAGGTTCATTTAGATCAGTCACCAGATCCAAAGAAACAAAAAGATAACTTGCACAAATTTATTTAAAATAAACAGTCAGTTTTATTGAATAAAATATCTTACATCTAACTGACATAACTTTCACAAAGGCATTACAACAACACTCACACTGAAATTAAAAGCACATAGATGATTACAAAAGGAAACACTAGCATAAGTTACAGATAATAAACAACGGCAACTTTTTCCCATTCTAAGACAACACTTAGAATTAGTCCATCAAACCCTTAAGCTTCTGAATAAACAAATCGTGTTGGCGAGCATTTAGCTCCAATTCAGCTCTCATTATCTGCATCTGCACAACCTTTTGCTCATCTTTTGCCTGAACCTCCCTAGGATACTCTGTCGTTTTCTGCGCATAAGTATTTCCAACAGTCTCTAACTCCTGAATAAAATATAGCCTTTAACGAGTAATACCAACCAATCGTCCACAGAGCGCATTCATCTGTTGCGCCATCTGAATGTCTTCGCCTGCTGCTTGGCGGCAATACAAAACTAACATCTCTGATCAATTTTTAGATTTAGCCTCAGCTCTAAGCTGGTCACATTTAGGATGCCTTGACATTCTCCTTTGTTACTTTCTTTTCGCAAATTAAAAAAAATTGTAAATATAAATCTTTGTATAAAGAATCTTATATAGACAAACCAAATATAAAAAAAAAAAATTGCAACTATAGTTGCTAAAGAAAATGATACACTGTTTTGGTGCAGCATATCTAACCAAGATGTAGAGAATCTTACGTAAGCACAAGGATACATTGTTTTTTGCATTCTATCCTTTGGCTTATTAGCATCATAAAACTATTGATTATTTTTGTGCTCACAGATAAGATATTATTGTTTATTTATGTTCAATCATACTAACATCCAAAATAGCCACAAATTATTAACTTGCAGCCTTTATTAGTAGCCAGAAATAATGCACTGTTAACAATTTCTCTTAAATCATGTAAATATCAAAAAACAGAAAAACAAAATAGCTTAACTGTGATCTAGAGTTTTAAAATTGTTTACTTACTAAACTCCTTTGTTATTGCTTTTAATAAGTCTTAATCTCTGAGCAGTCATAACTATACTAGTAGTAGTAACTTTTGTACTAGCAGTACTAACTTTCACTAGCAGTTGTAATTATACACAAATTCTTTGAAGCTCATATTGGTTTAATTTGTGACTTATAGGATATGTGTGTTACCATTTGACCTCAACAATAGCATGGACAAGTCTTGAATGAGAGTTAGTAGGACCAAGAAACAATATATTGATGGAGTAGAAGCGTTAATTAAGTATGAAGTACACAACTTGCAGAAGATGAGGAACATCGACCCACGAGGTAATAAACAACAGCTTAAGATGCCATGTCCGTGTACCACACGTATAAACCACATAGAGCATCAAGTAGAGGAAGTGTAGTTCCATTTATTCTACTACGGGATTGACCTAAGGTATACAAAATGGGATAAACATGGAGAAAAGGATGAGCAAGAAACAACTGCCCAAATACCTGTTAATGATACAACAAAGTTTGTTGACGACATAGATTTTTACATGGATTTTGGTTTAGAAATTCCAACAGATGGCCCAGCAACAGTTGAAATGGTTAATGCTACAAAAGAAAGTTTTGATGAAGATAACCTTGCCAAGTTTCAAGAACTATTATTAGACGTGGAGAAGCCACTTTACAAAGGATTTCCTGACTTCACAAAGTTGTCTGCAATAGTTAAACTACTTAACTTGAAGGGTAACTATGGAGCTTCTGATAAGTTCTTTACTGAATTACTAGTATTGTTAAAAAAGATGCTACCGGTAACGAAATGCTTGAAAAACTTATGAGGCCAAAAACTAATGAGAATGTGGGATGTGGATACAAAAATATACATGTATGTAGCAACAACCGCGGTCTTTACCGAAGGATAATAAGGAGTTGATCGCTTGTCTAACTTGTGGGATATCAAGATGGAAGGTGGATAATAAGACACATAAAGTGTATGAAACCATTTCGCAAAGGTAATGTGGTACTTTCCAATTATACCAAGAGGCAACGACTCTTTAAGTTAGAAAGTATTTCACAAGATCTAAGATGGCAAGAAACAAGGAGGATAACAGATGGTGTTTTACGTCACCCCGCAGATTCACATGCATGGTGTACCATAGATGAAAATTTCGAAATTGCTAAAGATCCAGAAATCTACGGCTAGGAATATCACCGATGGGTTGACGTCAACTCGTGAACTAGGCATCACAGATGTATGGCCGCTTTATCATCATATACAACCTTCCTCTATGGTTGTGTATGATTGTGTGAAAAGAAAGCTTATCATGCTTTCGGTATTAATATCGGGATACCAGAAATGATATCGATGTATTTTTAGAACCGTAGGTTGATGATCCGCATACCTTATTCGAGATGGGGTTGATACATATGATGCTTCTACAAAAGAAAACTATAATTCACGTGTCGTTGTGTTATGGACGATAAATGATTACCCTACACTTTGTACATTATGTGGTCGCTCATACAATTGGATTCAAAGGTTGTGTAGTATGGAAAAGATACACATCGTGTTAGACTTTCCACCTCATCCAAGCAAAGTTATGCAGACATGACGATATCTACCATACAACCATTCGCTCGTAAGGCAAAAGAAGGCGTTTAATGGACAAGAAGAATTTCAGTGTGCTCCAAATCTATTGACCGGGAACAAATATACAACGAGCACTACAACAAATCGTGGATTTATAGACGTCGAATAGTGTCCTATCAGTTACTTTATAGGACCTTTTGCATAATAGGACCAATGATATAAATGTCACATATAAAGGCGTTGTATAAAGTGTAAAAGTATTAGGACACTTATAAGCATCCTAATAAGTGCCAATATTATGAAACCAAAAAATAGTCTCATAAAACATTTTATACGACGCAAGTTTTGTCCTAATAGAAAGGGTAATAGGACACATTAAAGTGTTCTAAAAAATGCTAACCTTCTATCACGTATTGAGACGCATTCATGTGTCCTAAAAAGTGTTTTCTTAGGACGAAATTGTGTGTTTCATTAACTCACTAAAAAACAATAGGGCTAATGTGACGGTAGGAATTCGTTGTAAATCTGTTAGAAATAATCATTTGCAACGGATTTCTACCATCACATAAATGCTCCATGGATTTTTTTTTATTTGGAATAGCAACGGCAAAAAAACCTTGTAATAGTTTTGCAAGGGAAGAAATTCCGTCGTAATATTGCAAGGGATTTGCAATCAAATTCCAACGGTATAATTTGCATACATTGTAGAAACTGATTTAGCAACAAAGAATCCATTTGTAAAACTAATAACAGAATTGCTAATTTTATTGTAATACAATCAAACCCAAATTAAAAAAAAAAAAAAAAAAAAAAAAAAAAAAACTATTTAATGAGTAAATTACACCAACTGCAAAAAATATTTATAAGTATATCTCTAGCTTTGCTCAAAATCTTTCTTTCACTTCCAAAGAATGCTAATCCAGCGTATCTTGAGGACGCTTATGGTGTCATTCCCCGATATACATTGGTTGGTATCTTTACTTCACCACAATAACACACAAGCAACTGCATAAAATAAACACCATTATGTTAGAGCAACAGACATCAATTTACTTATACACATGATGTTGTTGAATGTTGATAATGTTGATGCACAAAAGAAGTAACATAGAGCAAGTTGTATTTTTACTAAGTCACTGATAGAGAATTAATAAGTTTCATCGTACTTCCAACTCTCATATAGTTTAGTACTTTACATATTACAGTATATATCAAATTTTGTTAGAACAAAAACCAAGTATGATGAGCACCACAAATGGAGGTAAACATACCTGGTCGTTGCCATTTCAAGCATCTTACGGTCCGATACATTTGATGGGGACTTTTTACCTTTTCTCCAGTCACTGAAATCAAATAACATACTGCAAAAGGAGTTGTAAACAGTATTACATATAACATTGCTGGTCACTTTAAAACATCACATTAAACCCAATAAAGCATAGTTCCCTTCATAAATACATAACCATGATTTATTTTGCATCAGATCACACTTATACACACATAGATAGCTAAAACGTATATAATCTAATTCAAAAATATATTAGTATAATCAGATAACTTAACTGTATCTTTATGCTACAAGTTATGTATATATTTAATCCCTAAACATGATTTTGTAAATAGAATATCAAATCAATTTGATTTTTAATGGCTTACTCATCCATATCATGAGACCTGTAAGTAGAGCACATAAATCTCACTTAAAGCCCAAGCCTCTTTCGATGTACCTACAAATTAAATAGATCAATCGTGTATAAAGAAGTATTTTTCACATGTAAATGGACTTGGTAATCAATGTTACTCCATGTAGCTTCTTCCCCAATCTCGAATCTGCTCAATATCACAGATTTGAAAAAGTAAACATAAAAGTTAACTCCATATTTTTATATGATTTGAAATAAGTACTAAACAAGATCTAAGAAAATCAAAACCTAGGCCTAGTTTTGGGTTTGACAAAAATATTGATTTATGGTGTCTGAAAGTATGTTGTATTGAGTAGTATGATACATCATAACACCATAATCACATAAAAATTAAGAAATACAAAGTTTGATATGACCTTTGATGGCTGATTAAAGCTCAAACCCAATTTTCGAACAGTAGGTTGATGTTTCCATACTTTATTAGAGGTAAATTTGGAAATAAGTTATGAAGAAGAAGCAAAAAATTAGATGGTGAGGAGTCAATGTTGTGTGCGTGCGGTTGTAACTGAAAGAGAAGTAAGGAGGCAGAAATTAGAGGATATAGAAGTGTAGGGTTTTGATTTTAGGAAAATATATGGAGACTATGAAAAGTTAAGCGGAGGCTAAAACTTTTAGACTTTTGTTTTAAGTAATTTAGTCACAAAATGAAAAGCCCATAATTTTTTTTAATTTCTAAAACAAATTTTGGTATATATTCTAAAAAAGATAAAAATGTATGGGCATTCACAAAATTAATTTTATAAAAGAATCATAAATACTGAGCGTATACCCGTGCATAGCCATGTGATTTTGTAGTGGCAAATAGTTATAATTGAAATATTATGGCTAAGTGTCTCGTGTAACGTTTAGCAATTGACGTTGTCAACTCTTAATCATCATCCGATATGACCACGACATCATATTAGTTCTAATTTAACAAATTAGGATTGAAATTTGGATTGGGATTGAGAACATGAATATTATGTGATGATGTACCCTCTAAATAGTTTGAAGGTCTCCCTGCGAACTCAATCGGATACTACACTGGCTGCACCTCGTGAAACCTCCTGAAATTCCATTACGCCAAAGAACGCATTGATGGGGTCCCGCAGAATTGAATACTCCAAATTTGAGGATTGGTTTCCACACACTCAAAGGTCTTATAGAAGGTTGGTAGAGTTCAAGATGATCGTGACAAGTGTACTGAAGGTGCACGAAGGAATCAGCGAAACGGCGCGGTGGAGCAAAATAGGCCGAGAAACCTTATTTCATTTGGAAGAGTTTGTATAGCCGCTATATGTTTGTATTCCCTAAACATAGTATGAACTTGTCAAGCTTGATTTGACTATAGAATTGAAATATCAAAACTTCAGTTGACTATGAAATTCAATGATCAAACTTCACTTGTGTTCAACCGAGCAGTCACTTTCATGCTTGAAGTTGAGTTCAAGGAGTTAAATGACACTTTGAACCTAATTGGTTCGAAGAGTGGTGTAGGTTTTAGAATACTGTAAAAACTAGTAACACGACGTTAGTATAAATCTACATAATATTATCGAGTTTTGTAAAATACGATAATAACATATATCAAATGTGTTAGAACTCGTATACATTGGGTGTTCTATAAGGTCAAATACAATAAGACACCAACGAGCAAGTATTCGATAAAAAATATGATATTAAGACTAAATATTAAGTGTCATATAAGTACTCTTTCATAATAAGACCTAAGTAAATAAGTGTCCCATAAAACATATTTAATACGACATGTATACTAAGTGTCCTATAAAAGTTCTTCATTATACGACCAAACCATATAAGTGTCCTATAAAATCAAATCTAATAGGATGCATATACCGTGTCGATTAGATTATATATAATATGACCTCTACATCTTAGAGTCCTATAAAACTTAAGATAATAGGACCTAAATAGCAAGTGTCGTATTATGATATATCATAACGAGACTCAAATGAGTAAGTGTCATATAAAACTCATCTAATAAGACCAATACATGAAATGTCCTATTAGGTTCCATGATAATAGGACTCATAAACTAGCTCGTCATATTAGATGTGTTTTTAGGACGCTGCTTAAAAAAGTGTCACAGTAAAAGGTCCTAAAAAGCCCCTTTTGTTGTAGTGGAGGTACAACATATTGAAAATAAGTGGGGAAAAAGAAAACGAAAAAACAATAAGACTTCGAAAAACCAAGAAGATACGAGAGGCAGAGGTGGGAAGATTAAAAAGCAAAAAAGGAAAACAACAGAAGAAGAGGGTAGTTCAAGCCAACTAAATGAATCATATTAGAAGAAATTCAACATTTGGTATCGAAAGCTAAGGTATTGGAGGCATAATTCTATTCCACATTTATTGACTTCATGCATGTAGAAAAGAATGTTGGTGAGAGTCTAGTCGGAACTTTGCTGAATGTTCCTGGAAAGAAAAAAGATGGAATGAATGCTCGATTGGATCTTGAAGAGTTGGGGATAAAACAAGAGTTGTTTGCTAGGCAAGAAGTAGACAAAACAACACTACCTCCAGCAGGTTACACATTAACGAATACTGAAAAGACATATTTTGTGAAACGTTGTGCAACATCAGGGTACCACAAGGCTATTGTTTAAATTTCTCTAGTTTGGTCTGCCTAAATGATAGGAAGCTCATTGGCCTTAAATCGCATGACTATCACATGCTAATGCAAGAGTTTTTGCCCATTGCGATAAGTCCAATCATGCACTCACCTACACGATATGCTATTATCAGGTTTTGCTTTTTCTTTAAATCTATATGTAGGAAAGAAATCATCTTGCAAGAACTAGATAAGATGCAAGAAGAACTTGTTGTGACACTGTGCCTACTCGAGAAGTTCTTTCCTCCGTCATTTTTTGTTATTATGATACACTTGATTATGCACCTAACTAGGGAGGTAAAATTATGTGGTCCCATATGCTTTCGGTGGATGTATCCTTTCGAAAGATATATGAAGGCTATTAAAGGACATGTGCGAAACAGAAATAGACCAGAGGGATGCATTGCTGAGGAGACTATCGCGGAAGAAACGATAGAGCTTTTTAGCGAATATCATAAAACCATAAAATCTATCGGCATCCCATTCGTAAACATGTAACCAATGAAAATGAGGACGAAAAGCCATTGTCGGCCAAGAAATCAAGTGAAGTTTCGGAGAAGTCTTTCGTAAAGCACATTTGTATGTAATACAAAATACATATGAAATTGTATTGTATATCGAGTAATTATTACTAACACATGTCTATTTCGTTTCTTAAATGTTCTATCAAATATAATAATCAAAGACATTGTTTTGTTTCAGTGACACATGCCGAAAACAACAAACCCGAGTAAACGAATAGCATTCTTTGGAGAATAAACACAATAAATCTTTTGCTAAGTGGTTACGCAAAGAGGTAATTACTCGTATGTTGTTTATAATTGTTTGTTTGTTGCTAAATAGAAGTGAGTTGAGATAAAATGTGAAGTGTGTTTTATTGATAAGTCCTTAACTGGTGCCTGTGATAAGCTGTATAAACCATTAGGTGTACCATTCACCCAGAAAAACTCCTAGCTACAAGCTCTAAAACCAATAGTAGTAGTCGATAATAAATAATATATGCCCAACAACTTTGTCAGTCATAGAACCTAGCATCATAATTGTCCCTCCTGTATATAACATTAGATAGAGGTCCACCAGCACACCATTTCATTATCCTAAACACTCCTCTTCTTTAATTATTTGTTTGTTGTTCCTTCAATTAAAAGGTAATCTATACTTGTAATGAAATTCGAGGTCGAGAGAGTTAGCGATATCCAACGATAGTGTATCGAAATTGTGAGGTGGATATCATTTGGACCACGCACCAACATAGTGAACACGAGGCATATTACATCAATGGGTATACATTTGCACGAAAAGTAATGAGGGCATAGTTTACCGTAATAATGGGGTTAGTGTTGAGGCATTAGATGTTCACATATCCAAAGAAGTTGCAACCACAAGAAAAACATTTTATTATGGGTTTTACAAGAGATATGGGTACTAGATTACCGCTTTCTAAATTCCTCTTTTCAAATGTGATTGGGTTGATAAAAAACTTGTGGGTCAAACACGATAATCTTGGTTATACATTGGTAGACATGAATAGTTTAGGCCACAAGGGTGATCCGCTCATATTAGCCTCATTAAGCACGACAAGTGTTTTATGTACCGTATAGATAAAAAATTGTTTATTATCTTTAAAACACCTACCAAGAATTACAAAGATGCATATGACGAAGTCGATAAAGAATTTAGTACAGTCATTCACGAGCACAATGATAACATATTGCCACATATAAATCAACGTGACTTGGGTAATGAATCACGAAATGACTACTATCGAACCGAATGTGAAGGTATTGTTATACGAAAATCCAAGTGAAGCATGTCATGCTCAAGTTCTCACACTCTATTTAAGGAATTATGATTGTCTGCAGAACCTATTTAAGCTTTTGTTTTGCTGCAAAATACTCTTTTTAAGGATTTCAATCTATCTATTAATTGTTTACTTCATGTTGGGATTATGTTGGGATTAAAAGCTTCTTCTTAGGATATTTTTGTTACTACTGCTCATGATAAAGATAATGCTTCTCTTGATCTTCAATGAAAATATTAGGGGTGTGCACACTTAGAACAATATTCCAAGTGTTTTAAGATCGCTAGTGTAACGCTTAAGGCTACCGGTTGAAGTTAAGACCGCCGTGAACTTCAAAGGAAATACACCAAGTGGTTAGTCTTGCTAGTACAAAAGTTACTACTATTGGGCTTAAATTTAACGATGCTCAAGGCTAAGTGCAAGGTTATCTTGCTATTGTTAAGTTAGTATTGTTAGATGATTAGCAGTTTTAGTATTAAATAGTTGTTTGTGTAATTTAGCCTATTGTAATGGATTTTGACTCTAAAAAGTTAAGCTTTTCTATCGCAATGAAAAATTTTGCAGTTTTCACTAGTATATCCACTTGCAGTCAAGCTTTACTGTATTTGCAGTTTTCATTTATCATGTATATGCACTTGCAGGCACTTTAGTAACATGTTACTTCATTAAAGTTGAAAATTGACTTTAGAAAGTCAAGTAACATATTTCCTAAAGGTTACACAGTTTTAGGATGGGGCATTTAAGCCATAAAACTAAACCAAACTCTTTTTTCCCTTCCCTTTTGAACCATCCCTTGCATCTTTGAGAATTTTGGCAACAAAGGGCTTGATACCAATCAGTGCACACGTTTCCTCATTGGGAAGGGCTAGAACCTTAACCCTCTCAGCAAAAGCCTTTTTTGCAATTTTTTTGGGTGTTGGATTCTTATTAGCATCACCTTTTTTTTCTCTTGAACCAGATGGTTGAACATTTGGAAAATAGTCTGACCATCCACCATCAGAACTTTCACTGCTGCTGGAAATGTTAATGATTTCTGCACACACACACACACACATACACACAAAAATGAAAATATATGAATAGTGTGTTACATATAGCAGAAATGAATTGAAAAACACAATGTTGAATACCTAGTTTGTTGCTCATTGTTTCAATTGTTGTTTTTGTTCTGCTTTTCTTGTATATGCGATTTCATGTATGTGATTATTCCTTTATATAGTGCGGGCATTTGGTTGAAAAAACAGTGTGTGGTATGAAAGATTCTCAATTGCAGGTATTTGTTTGAAAAAAATAGTATTAGCTATGAAAGATTCTCAATTGCAGGTAATTTGTTGAAAAAACAGTGGTTGCAAAAGTAGTCAATGTGCAGTCATGCATGTGACTACTTGTTTTACTACTGCATTATACTAGATATAGTATAAAATCCAAGCATTGTAATGGGGCAAATGAAAAGTCATGACTAATAGTTTGAACTCAATTCAGTGAATATCAAATTAGACTCAAACTAGATATCTAACCCCTCAAAATTACATAAGTTATCAGAAATGTGTGACCATATGTTTCGAATTGTGACTACACTTAAATAATGTGTGACAAAATATGACTCTATGATTTAGACACCTAAATAAATACTTCCTGTGACCATATATAACATCTTTAATTTAGTCACACAAAAACTCAATGTGACTAATATCAAGGTTAATGATAACTGAGTTCACATTTTGCTATAAATAATAGTCACATGAATATTTCACAATGTGACTATTTTGAATGTATTGTCACATATAATACCCTTATAATGTGGTTATAAACATAATTTAGATACACATTTGTGATATGGTGCGACTATTGTAAAGCCTATAGTCACATGATTGTGCTACAATTAAATGTGACAATACACATTAGGTTTTGCAAGCAAACACACACTAAACTTTACACACATATTAACTTATTTGACCATATGTATCGAATTTTGGTTACACTTAATCATGAATGTCTATGGTTTAGTGTGACATATATTTATCACGCTTAAATGCATATCGTGACTAATGCTTCAAACTTACTTTTCAGTTGTCACACATTTCAAATCACATGTGGCTAAATATTCAGAAAAAAATAGCAGTCACTTTTAAATAATGTGTGACGAACTTGACTATATGATTTCGCCACATACACAATTACTTCATGTGACCATATATGGATTTTGATCACACTGTTCAATTGTGTCACATATATTTGTCACATATGTATATATATAATGTGACTAATATTTCAAACTTATTTGTATCTGTCACACGTACCATTTTTATAAGTGACTAAATAATAAAAAAATTACAAGTTACCTCTAGTCAAGTAAATAGTCAAATGTGTGACAATGAAATTCAAATGGTCACACAAGTCGGATCAAGTGTGACTAAAATTTTATTCGATACATTTAGTCAAATAAATATGTTCTTGTGTGGCCGCTCAAAACACAACATGTGTGACGTAAATACCATATATGTACTAGTGTGATGTCTTATGATGTAATTGTTTAAGATATTAACATAATTCACCTTTTGCACAAAACTAACCTAGAGTTTCATGCTCAGGATGAAAATCCACGCTCATCACATCTGAACCCTGGTTGATAGTTGAAATAACGTTCGTCGGCAGGTTTTCATCAGAAGCAAACAAATTGTTTGCATTGACCTGACCAGGACATGTGATCGGTGATGTAGGGAGATTTCTTATCTGCAAATTACAGTACATGCTCAACACAAAACACGTACGGGAAAATAATCTATCCATTGTGGTCTCACATATGCAAGTTTTCCATATTGACTATAAAAAATAATAAAATCTAGTAAATAATTTGAAAGGAACGAAGCCAATCTACCTCATTTGACAAACAGAAAGATCTTGACCTCCTCAAAACTAGCTGATTTTCTGCGGTTTTCATATAATTAGTTTGTTGTAAGATAAAACGGGACACTAGACTAGAAACATCTGATGAAGAACACAGTAACAAAGTTACCTCCATTATTATGAGCAGCAAGGACTAGACCTCCTCCAGAGTTAGGAAGGGAGTCAAAGGCAATGAGTTGAGTGTCCCTTGCAAGACGAGACGATGTACCAATATATATCGGTACTTGGTGGCTGCATTGGCTGAGAAGGAAAAAATTAGAATGTCATTCATAAAAAAACATTAATATCAGCAACTTAATTGAATAGTAAGTTGGTCGATACAGTCAACTTTGTACATCATCACTTACCAGTTGCAAACCACCTGATCTGAGTATGGAACTAAACTCACTGGACACAGGAACTTGACCCTGAGCAGCATTTTGCGGTCCACACATATGATCCACCAAGATACTAGTGAAGTCTGGATCAGAGTTCGGATTCTGGCATAGTTGGTGCTGCCATTTCAAGCTGTAAAAAATTGTTGAAATAAATAAATCAAACAAAGATCATTAATAGTTCTGACAGGAAACTTATGAGAAATGTTACCTCTGGTTGACTAATAAACGCAGCCTTGAATTATTCACAGTAGGAAGTCGGCATTTGTGACGCAATTCTGGGTTCATTTCAATCAGTTTCTTTAGCTCACTAGCCAATACACCCCTTGCTGTTACATCGTCTATGTACGTAGAGAGTTGTGCATTCTCCCTGAAAACAGATTTTTTCCGATAATGAAGGTATAAGAACGCATTTAGTATCTAGATTTCAGATATAACTTAAAGGAATATAACAAAGGCCAATTGTAAGTAGATATTTCCTCAGAATAATGTCAAATTTTGGATTAGTTGGATAGGAAATACTAAAATCTAACATTACTACAAACTTTTATTTGTGGAAATTCTTCAGTGACTAGCATGGACAAAATTCTTTCACTATACAGTATACACCAAAAAATATATACATCAAATTTTGGTAAGAAAGAAAAATGTGGGTAGAATATTCACAAGCTACCAAAGGTTATAAACTCATTGGAATGCTTCAATAGGGAAGTGACTAAAAGAAATTTTCATGACATAAAATTCTTAAAATTAAGTTTTCATGATTGTTTCATAAGGATGCTATTTATTCACCAACTAAAATTAGCTATGCTAGCATCCCAATGTATTAAGGCTTGAATTATAGGATTTCGCGTAAATGCCCAACAAGCACAATCGGTCACTAATTAGTTAAGGGGTCTCCCGGCTATAAACGTTTTACGAAAGATTACATTGTGAAAACAGTGTAAGCTATTCATCTATTTACCTAAAATTCAAACACGTTAAGATCTTTTGGTTGACATATAGTTAAAGAGTACCTAATATTCTCAATGGTGAGAAGATTAGTCATTTCTGAGAAAAGTTCCCCGTCGTAAAACGGTTTGAAAACTTTAAGCTCCTCATTAAGAATGTCTAAAGCTTTGCACGCCTGCTCCTGTAACAAACAATCAACATAAATACAACGATAAAATCAAGTCAGCTTTTGAAAAAAAAAAGATACTATTACTAAAGTTAGTGATAATAACTCAAAAGAATCTTACTTATCCAATGCCTCTAGGTACTACGCTTACGAATCTCAAACAAAGATTTTAATCGAAAACGATTATCACCGACGCCGAATAAACCGCTAAGTACTTCTCAGATTATCCCAATCCCCTTAACAACAAGCTCCTCGATATAATTGACATCAAAAATAATCCGATTCGACTCCGTCTTTTAAAAGAAATAAAATTATTACATTCCGAAAAGCTAATAATAATAATAATAATAATAATAATAATAATAATAATAATAATAATAATAATAATAATAATAATAATAATAATAATAATAATAATAATAATAATAATAATAATAATAATAATAATAATTTTTTAAATATTATTTTCAAAAAATCATGTTTTATTACATAACTAGTTGGTATATATATTTTGTATCATTTATTACTTTTGGGTTATGAATTTTGATTGCAACTAAAAATATAAAAGTTAACTTAAACTCTTAACAATATTATAAAGATTGTTTCATTTTAAAAGTTGAAATCCTTATCTCGTATATTTATTTGTATATATTAATAAAATGTGCTTCAGCTTTATATATGTTTTATACTCGTGTGTATACTAAACTTTTATATTACAATTAGTTTAATAATAATAAGAAAAATAATATTATAATAATAATAAAAATATATTAACAAAAATAATAATAATAATGTTTTTTCATAACTAGATATAAATTCTTAGGGCTAATAATTAAATTTATAAGTTTACTAAAAGTTATGTAAAATACAAATTTTACATACGTTCATTATAAAAAGTATTATGCAAATAAATTTAAGATTAACTACTAAACTTTCAAACACAAACCCTTTTTTTCTAACATTCCTTTCTATATTTCTCAATTGGCTTTTATAGGGATTTTTTTTTTTTTTTTTCACAATTGAACCAAATGTTGGCCAAAATCAAATTTAATTTTAACTTTTATAGCCAATAGGAAGACACAATTTTGAAATCGAGCTCTTTTATTAGCCAATCAAACATGCTTATTTTAATAACCCCTTAATTTTGTAACAACAACAACAACAACTACAACAACAGCAACGATAACAATAACAATAACTTTTTTACCAATTAAAAAGTTTGGTAGCAACATTGACAGTAAATTTAAAGCTTTAAATGTAAATTTCACCATAGAATTTACCTGTGTCTTGCTTCCTTATAATTCCGTTCATTTAAGAATCAAGTATCAAAAGATTAGCTCTTTTGACAAGCCCGACATCGCCTTTGTGCGGTAAAACAACATTCAACAAAAGCAATTGATCGATTAGAGAATTGAACATTTTGAAACTAAATTATGCAATCTAAACAAAACCAAAACTGAATCGAATAAATTCAAGAGAAAATTTATACATACACAAACCCATCTATTAGTCAAAGTGAATCGAGCAAATTACCATAGCGACACATACATATCAATCTAAATAGCATCTATTAGTCAAAGTTGTTACAAACAAATTAAAAAAAGAAAAACATATATAGGTCAACCTATATAACTTTAAGTAAACACGAAATGATCGTGTTACGTATAGGTAATCAGTTTTCAGGTTTCTCAACAATTCTATTGTTGATCACTTTAAATTTTGTAACACTAAAGGTTTAGTTGTTTGTATACAACACAGAAAATAAAGATTAAAATATCAACATGAAGAAATTTTTACCTATAACTTAACCGATAGAGTATTATTTTTACTTTCTCTCTTTGAGAATAATTTTGTTTTGTGTATATGACAATGAGAATGTAAAATTTGTGAGTGAGAATTAAGCAATGAAGGTGACAATTTATAATGGTTTTTGGGATGTGGTATAAGTTGGATATTCAAACGCTTAGTAAGAGTGTGAGGTAAACGATTAAAATGAACCCTATCTATGGGAAGTATTCATGTTCGTGATCCATCAAATCCGCATGCGCGAGTGCATATCTATGGTGTCACATGAAAAGTAATGAGTTAACACAACTTGAATTATAAAACATGATACATTCAATTGTTATTTGATAAGTGTCTGCATTTATATTTCGAATGATGTAATGAAAATAAAGTTTTGTAATATTATTTTATTTTTATAAGCATTTACGAAAAATATCATAAAAATATTATATTGATACATAATCAAATCATAAGGTTTACCAAATCTTATTCAAGTTTTTTTTTTTTTTTTTTTTTTTTTTTTTTTTGCTTAAAGTTTAAATTTAATAGATGTAGTTAATGATATTGTATTTTAGTTTACTAGATAAATACTCATGTATAACAACGACATTTTATAGCGACAAACTTTTATAATTGCGTGGTTATTCATTTTTATCAACTATGAATTAACATAATAAAAAAAATGTAATACGGTGTCTTATATAATAGAGTTTGTGGATGAATTTTTATAAATTATTAGTGTTGTGATTACAAAAAAAAAAAAAAAAAAAAAAAAAACTCATTTATTTAGGGACTACATAAAAAGTTGTCATGCATTTTCTTGAAAATTTGGTGGGAATTTTAATGCAACAATTTCATTAAAGAAACATTTTTTGAATTTTTATGTGGGAATTTAAGTTTGAAAAGGTATTTTTCAAATTAAACATTATTCACTTTTAAGGTTTATATGTTTTAAGAAAAAATATAAATGCTTTATAAGTAGTATAGATATAAAGTTATGACCGCTCTAATGTCACAACATCAATCAAATTGTCTTTATTTTTTGAATTTACCAAAAACGTGAACTCATAAGTATCGCCTATTTATAGTTTTAATTAAATACCGTACTTTTGCTTTTGTAGTTAGAGCTATAAATTACTAATACCAAAATTTGAATATTTTCACGGTGAGATATTGACAAAGGGTTTCAGTTACACTAAGATGCATATGCATACATGCACTTTTGGACAATACATTATGCTTGCTTTGTCAAAAAAAATGTTTGATAAAAATCTTTATGAGCGAATTCTTTGTATATATTTTTTATAGCGGTTTTATCGACTTTATGGCTCATTTTAGCATCGAAGAGGGCATGTCTTGAGTAGTTTTCCTTTCTTCATTGTGAACTTTGTCTTTTCCAATTTTAATAAAATTTACTTGGATAAAAGTTCTTTAAATACAAAATAAAAACTTATTAAAAATACAAATATTCAAATTAAACAATACTTAATAATATTATTACATGATAGCTAGAATTAAAATATTAACATTTTTAATATAAAGTTATTTCTTTATTACATATAAGTTCTACTGTATCTAATGTATTTAAAAAATATTTTAATATTTTAATTAATGTTTTAACCAGTCAAATATCACAACATTCATGAAATTGTCTTTATTTAGCATTTAACAAAAATGTGTAACCACAATTACGTATATTTGAATTAATGTTATTTTCAGATCCTTTTACTTTTTGAATTACAGCTAAGATATTTTGATAGTAACAAATTGAACATTTTTGTGTTTAGATATTCAAAACTAGAAGATTAAATGCGCGTGAATGCGACGATGTATAATAACGTCAATTTATGTGTGCGATTTTTACAAGTAATTATAGGTGTGGAGTAAGTGAGAGTGAAGAAAGTTAGTGGTTTAAATTGTAATTAAATATTTAAATATTTGATATATTGAATTTCCTTTTATAAATAAGGGTATTTTAATTTAAGAACATTACTCATTTTCTAAATTTTAAATTTTAAGCAAATGTGTTTTTTTCTCTTGATGTGTAGTATATTGATTTGTGCTAAACCGTCAAGTCTAATCACACAAGCTGGCCACTTGTGAATGGCCAACCGTAACAGACTTAAAACAGCTTAAGCACAAATACAATGAAGTCTGGAGAATAGAATGAATTCCGGTCGTTTAGTCCACGGAGACTCAATGGTGTGTCAAAACCGATTCAGATGATGGAGTGATCACTAAGGATAGTGATCAGTAAAGGTTTTGATTAGAAGTATTACACTACCGATTGATTGGAATGGAATTGGACACGAACTGGAAAGCACAACAATCGGATGAAAGAAAGCGTAAGCGTAAGTTTAAAAACTACGTGAGCGTACAAAATAAAAAGTAAAATCTAAGAAATAAAAGACCTAAAAATATGAAAATAACATTTTGGAATCCTAAAATAAAAGAAAATTATTAGAAAAGAAAATTATTTTAAACACTATTTAATTAATTATTATTAATTAAAAACTATTTAACTATTTAATAAATACTCTAAAATAGAAGAAAATACAAAATAAGGCTATAAAAATAAAATTATGATTCAGAAAAATCTAAAATACTATAAAACTAATTTTAAAATTAAAATATATTTTCACACTTTTATCTAATTATTAATAATTAATAACTATTTAAAATACACTTAAATACTAGAAAATATAAAATAAACTTGGAAAAATAAAATTTCAACTTGGAAAAATCTAAAATATGATAAAACTAATTTTAAAACTGAAAAGATATTTTTTATGCTTTTTAATTATTTATTACTAATTATTTAATACTTATTAACTATTTATAATTATAATAAATACTAAAAGATTAGGAAAATTATGAAACTTTTCTAAAAATACTATATGATGACAGAAAACTAAGAAAATAGAAAACAAGATTTGCTTATTAAAAGCTAGAAAGAAAAATCAAAAGCTAGGAAATATTAAATAAACACTATCACCGATTTTAATTGATCTTTTACGGATTTTCTTTTGAAAACTACTTTACTACTGATTTTATGAAACTTTAACAAAGACAAAATTTCACAAACTACAAATAAGTAGTTTGACAAGCTTAATATCCCAATGGTGATGATAAAGAGCTTATTTTATGGAATAAGCTCAAACAAGCTCAACAGCTGAAACAAAAGCTCAAATAAGATGCAAACAAGCTATATGAACTGAAATTAAGCTAAGAGATACAGAGAAGCACACTGAAAAGCTATTATGAAGACAATAAGCACTTATGATTAAAACAGAAATGGGACAAGCTTTAAGCTACTTGCAGCCCTAGCCAACAAGCTTCAAAATGAAAACTTAAGCTTGAGACTTCAAGATGACCAGGTTGGCTTTCCAAAGAAACAAATATCACAAGATTTGACCCACTAATAAGCTCTGTGCAAGCTTATCAATATGGACTGTTTCATGTGCACAAGGCAGTGTTTTCAAACAGGTACCACAAATAAGCCAATTAAAAAGCACTTAATAAGCTGATTGGCAGTGAACTAACATTTTCTATTTTGTTTAGCAACTAGACTTTAATACCCTAAGAGCTTTTAAGCTAAAACTTATTATTAAGCACACGGTAAAATATCTATTTTATTCAAAAACGACCAAATGAAAATTTTGACTTTTGACTTAAACTAAAAGTTTGACTTATATGAACCTTGATCCGATTTAAATCATCGAATATGTTGTTTTGAGGTATGTTAAGACCGATTTGAGCAAGATTAACAACTTATAAACACAAATCAATGATCATAGATCATGACATTCCAACAATGGACACACAAGATGTGATTAACGCTATTTTGACTTTTCCACAAACAAGGACGAGGTTTTATGGTGATAGGAGATATAGGACACTTATGTGACACAAAGCTAGCACAAACAACAACACAAACAAGACTTGATACTGAGTTTAAGCAAGCAAATCCAAATGGACCTTATATGGTAGATTGAGTGATTTTAAGAACAAAACATGATTCAAACCCATGAAATTGATTGCGAGACCTTACATAATCATTAAATAAGATTAAATAAACATGAATCCACATCATTAACAACATTAAGCACAAGAATTATGACAATGCTATTTTAACGCCCAAATGAAACTTATATAAACTACAAATTTAATAGAACAACCAAGCGATTTAAAAGCTTAAATACACTTAATTAAGACCGATTATCACAAAGAAAGAAATTTAAGATAATGAACAACTACAACAATGAAATGCAAAAGTGATCAAAAGTGCTTACACTTGCTTCCAAGCTCAAAAGCGAGATCAAGGACCAACTAACACCCATTAGCTTACCACTAAGCTACTAACCCAAGGCCATCCATAATTCACTTCGCTCCAAATTGTGTACAACATTCCCAAGTGATTTTGATTTTTAAACTATTTAATTGGTAATTTTGGTGATTTTGCTTTTAACCTCTAAACTTGTTTTAAATGTTTCTAAAAGCTTGAATGAGCTTTCGGGAGCTTATATGATCTATTTCAGGTCCATACAAACACCTAACAACAACATTTGATAATTCATGAGATTTTGAAATTTTAAAATGCATAAGCGGAATTAGAACTTGAAACTAGAATTTTATTCTTGATAAAGAGTAAAAGTACACTAAGAATACTTAAGAAAGTATTTGAAAGCTAAAACATACACTGGAAACTTGAAAATGATTAAAACGACAATGGAAAACTTAAATTACACTAGATATCCATATACATTGCATCCCATCCTTCCTTTATAGACTTTTGTGACTTCTAGATGTCCTCTGATTGTTTCCCACCAAATCTGAGCCCTTGGATCACTCTAATTCATCAAAACCGTCCATTTTGCTTTTTGGCGCCATTTTTCTTGAGCAGGTTTGAGCTATTAATGAGGGTGGGTTTGAGTCAATTAAGAGTTTTGGTGTTTAGAGGAGGTGGAGGGGACAAGGTAAGGGGAGGGGGTTGAAGAAAGTCTTGGAAAACTACTCTGGTTTTGGAGATTACAGTGTTGGGAGAGGGAGCTCGGTGTAGCTCGGTTTTAGCGCGTAAGGTTGTTTTGACTTTTGTTGACGGTGGGTAATAATACAAAGGGCGGGTCAAGGGAGTTGGGCTAGGGTGGTGGATTTGGGCTTTGGATATTATAAGGTGTCCGTTTGGTTTAACTAGATAACAAGGACCAAAATGTAATTTCACCAAACTTCAGGATGATCATGATACTTTTCCAAACTTCTAACAAGGATCAAACATGACAAACATTGATAGTGCAAGGGCCCTTTTTGCATAAAATCCCATTTTAGAAATCCAAGGACCATTTTGCAAATTTTCAAAGTTTAGGGACCTTTCTTGCCAATTGACCAAAGAATCATTCAAGGATCATTTTAACAACTTAGAAGATTTCAGGGACCTTGAATGACAAAACTTCACATTTTGAATTCAGGGACTAGATTTGACAACTTTTAAAACTTGGGGACTAAAGCGCCAATTTTGCTAACTTGATACATTTTCATCCGATTTTGATATTTTGCAATTAAAACACATAAAACAACGATTTGTGATATTTTGATCATTTGATGTGTTTCGAGTGTTTTCGAGATGATTTTGCGTTTAGATTATACAAAATGATGAGTATTTAGACACTCATCAATCCCCACATCGAGATATTGCTAGTCCCTAGCAATGATTTGAGAAAACTTAATGGATTTGAAAACTCTTTACCAAAAGCCATCACTACGAGTAGCCAAATGTTTGATTCAAGTAAGAACTATGGTACACGATAACCATCCGATTTATTGGCAAATCATAAACCATATAACGGATTTGATGTGTCTTTACCGAAGTTGCACCCTTCCGGACTAGCCAACTCTTAGATAAATTATCGAAATTATCTTTGGTGAGTGAATACCAATTATGGATTTTCCATCGCCTTTACCACAAGCCATAAACTTGCGGGCTATCCAACTCTTCACTTTTAGGATATGGTGAGTTGAGAACCATACAATTTTGGGCAAATTGCAAGCCATATAAACGGATTTGAGAAATCTTTACCAAGAGCCGTTTGCTCTGGATTAGCTAATCCTTTTGTCTTCTGAGACATGGCGGATGATAACCAAGATGAGTAAGTGTAGAACACTTACTCCAAAAAAAATTTTGGCTAAAACTGGGAATTGGGTGGATAATACATGAAATTGTAAGAATTCCCCAGCATTAGAAATGAATATTGCCCTCAATATTCAAAGTACCTGCGTGTTATGCAGAAACAAAGAACGAAAAGGGAAATACTACGGCCATTATTTAGAAAATTTTATTTATTTATTTATTTTTTTCTTTTTCTTTTTTTTTTTTTTTTTTTTTTTTTTAGAACATGATTTTATATACAAGCAGTGGGAAACTCCCCACACTAGGGTGGTAGAAAGGGGTAAGAAGACGAAATATGGGTGAAAACCCATATGGTGTGTGCTAAAGTTTTTGATTTAAAGTCACTAGCTTGACCGATCCCGCGCATTCATTGGTTCATGGGAAAGTTTGTAAATCTGGGACAACCACGGGAGAATGTCCTCTCCAGTAATGCTTCACTCGATGACCATTCACTTTAAAATTAGGACCATCGGGTTGAGATAACTCAACGGTAACATAAGGATAAACCTTAGCAATAGTGAATGGACCGCACTAACGGGACTTGAGCTTCCCAGAAAATCTTCAATCTTGAATTGAAAAGAAGGACTCGATCACCAACGTTGAAAACGCGGTTCTTGATCTTGGAGTCATGAATCTTCTTTGTCTTTTGCTTGTAGATCAAAGAGTTCTCGTAAGCTTGATCACGAAGTTCATTTAGTTCATTCATTTGAACTTTCTATGATCACCATTGTCGAATATCGAAATTTGCATGCTTGAGGCCCAGATGCCTTGTGCTCTAACTCAATCGGAAGATGACATGCCTTCCGTACACTAGCTTGTATGGAGTACACCGATGGGTGTTTTGTAAAGTTGTCACGGAAGGCCCAGTCGCGTCATCAGCTTATCCCACCGAGATGCACGATTTTCGCCATCGTCCTTTCAAGAATCCTTTTAATACCACGGTTTGAAACTTCCACCGCCCACTTGTTTGGGGTGGTATGCGAGAGACGCTGGTAACACCATACTTTGCATGACTCTTTCAAATTGGTCATTACAAAAATGTGTACCACGATCACCGATTATCGCTCTCCTGAGTTCCAAACTGGCAAAAGAGATTTCAAAACTTCACAACAACTGGCATCATTGGTGGGTAAAGCTTTTGCTTCAACCCATTTTGATGATAGTCAAAAGCCACGAGTATGTACTTGTTACCACGAGAAGATGGAAATGGCCCATAAAATCAATACCCCATATGTCAAATATCTCACAAACTTGAATGGCATTTTGTGGCATTTCATTTCTTTGAGATATATTTCCATGACGTTGACAAGCGTCACAAGCTTTGACAAATTCGTGGGCATCCTTATAGATTGGGCCAATAAAACCCGAATCAAACACCTTTTGGCGGTGTAGTTTGGACTATGATGGCCCCGTTGGTCCAAGATGGCAAGTCATGTGAGAATGTCAATAGCTTCTCGTCCATAAACACACCGTCGGATGACTTGATCCGCAGTTTTGAATAAGAAGGGTCGTCGTAAATAATGTTTAACATCTTTGAAGAATTTGTTCTTCGTTGGGTCGACATCCCTTTCACAATGAAGTTACCCGCATGGTAATTTGCGAAGTCAAGAAACCATGGGTAGAAGAATTTCCACGAAAAGAAACCGCATTGAGTGTTTCGAGAGGAAATGTTTCATTTATTTCCTTTTTCTCGAAAACATCTTGGTGAGGGCTTTTAATCTGGGATGATGATCGCACTAGATTCTCGGCTCCTTTTTATCACGTATAATGATATCAAATTCTTGGAGGAGGAGAATCCAACGAAGCAATCTCGGCTTTGCATCTTTCACGCCTTAGTCCTAGTTGCGTTGTGTTTCTAAAGTTGTAGGGTATGCGTTTCTCCCTAACTCTTGAACTTACCAAAGGGTCTTGTCTACAAACCCACTAGAGATTATAGACTCCTACTCTAAGGCGCTCTTGGATGGTTTAGACTACAATTACTCGGTAATTATACTCTAGGGTTCACAAAGATGAATCAAGCATTAAGTGCACAACGAATGATCTATCGCACTACTAGATCATTAATCAACTAATATAAGAAACAACCAATCAATATTTAATAATTAAGTTTCATACTTCCTAAGCAAACACACAAATAAATTAGCGGACATGGAGAACATGCAAGCATACACACAAATAATCAAAGACATAATTGAATTAATGAAGTAAAGACTTATCTTGGTGTAAGATAGGGTTAAAACCCTAAAATACTGTACAAGACACCTTAGGTTCGGTTTTAGGTTTTACCCAAAGACTCTCCACCCAAAGACCGAAAAATTCGGATTCTATATATAAGATTACAATTGCGACGGCCACCTTATGTTTAGTGACGCCGCCGTGTCGCCGCCATTAGGGTTTCGTCTTGGCCACGTTAACCTTGACGGCGCCACCTTATGTCCGTGACGCCGTCCTCTTGACCGACGTCGTCGGATTGCATCTAGGCCTTCGAGTAGCGACGACCTACTCTTTCACCACTAGACGCCGCCTCTTGAAAATACGAGTTTTGGGTTCGTCCGTCACACACACACTGGACGGCGTGCAAATAGCACCGACGCCGTCGCTTCTACATTCAAAGAATCGTGAGTGTCTCGATTTCGACTTTGACCATTTTCTTCATATATTCGCCTTTTCGTCCAAATAAGTGCCATTCCAAAGATTTTGCCTTCACGAGACCTAAAAGTGAAAAGGAACGATATTAAGCAATAACGGATACAAAAGTGATCAAATAAGGACTTAAATGACCCCTCAAAATGGTACCTTTTAAAACCTTATCAATGCACTCGGGTGAAAAGATAAAAGGAGCATCTTTTTCAAGAAGATGGGTCATAGGCC
The DNA here is from genome assembly GCA_022545495.1 of Chrysanthemum lavandulifolium. Classification (NCBI taxonomy): domain Eukaryota; kingdom Viridiplantae; phylum Streptophyta; class Magnoliopsida; order Asterales; family Asteraceae; genus Chrysanthemum; species Chrysanthemum lavandulifolium. The sequence goes on along the minus strand of CM040244.1, from coordinate 264,523,474 downwards.
GGGCGATTTTGGAAAAATCTTGTATGAATCTACGATAGAATCCGGCATGACCTAAAAAACTCCTAATACCTTTGACGGTAGTAGGATGAGGCAGCTTAGCAATAACATCAACTTTTGCTCTATCAACCTCAATCACATTCTTTGAAATCTTATGGCCAAGGACTATGCCTTCTTTGACCATAAAGTGGCTTTTCTCCCAATTTAGACAAAGATTGGTGTCTTCACACCTTTGAGGCATTTTTTCTAAATGGGAGAGACATGTTTGAAAAGAATCCCCAATGACCGAGAAGTCATCCATAAACACCTCCATTGTTTCCCCGATCATGTCGTGGAATATGGCCATCATACATCGTTGGAACGTGCGGGAGCATTACATAAGCCAAAAGGCATACGCTTGTAGGCAAAAGTCCCGTATGGGCGGTGAATGTAGTCTTCTCTTGATCCCGTGGATCAATAGGAATCTGAAAGTAACCCGAGAAACCATCAAGGAAACAATAGTATTCATTCCCCGCTAATCTCTCAAGCATCCGGTCCATAAAGGGTGAGGAAAATGGTCATTACGGGTGGCGTCATTCAACTTACGATAGTCAATGCAAACACGCCATCCGTAACCAACCGAGTTGGAATTAACTCGTTATCTTCATTTGTGATAACAATTATGCCACCCTTTTTCGAACACAATGAATTGGGCTGACCCAAGGACTATCTCGAGATCGGGTAAATCAATCCGCATCAAGAAGTTTGATAACCTCCTGTTTGATAACATCATGGATTTTTGGATTCACTCATCTCTGATGTTGAACTGCTGGTTTAAAGTCATCCTCCATCAAGATTTTATGAGTACATAACTCAGGGTTTATACCTTTGATGTCGGAGAGTTTCCAAGCAATTGCTTGCTTGTGTGACTTCAAGACCCTTATGAGAGCAGCTTTTTCATCTTTACTCAAATCTCGAGCAATAATGACGGGTAATTTATCATCACCCTCAAGAAATGCATACTCGAGATGAGGAGGTAAGTCCTTAAGCTCAACCTCAGGAAATTCTTCGCTTTTCTCAACCGACTTGACTTCCTTGTTATGAAGTTTGATGGGAGGAGAGGAGGAGAAGTATCCGATTTGACAACTTCTTTAGAAGAATATCTCTCTAGATTAATCTCATTTGATTAATCTTATCCGGAATTGAATCACTAGAGGAGGGTTGATGATGGATCACCATTAAGCAACTTCTCAATAAGAAGTATGTCCCCTCAATATCAATCGAGCGTGATCAATTTCCCATGGAATGTAATCACTAGCCAAGTATGCTTCAATCTCATCTAAGATGAAGTCGCCTCAAACGGAGTGAGAGAAGGAGTAGAATTGGCTATGATAGGTTGAGAAGATGTGGTGGGATCCCACTCACAAAATTATGAGAATAACCAAGAACTTCGAGAGTACTCTTGAAGCAACATCAATGATATCTATGCGGTTAACCGATTCGTAATCATAGTTTGCGGAGTACCTCAAGTTTGATCAAGGTTAAAGGTGTGACTTCATTACCAACACGTAATGTGATTTCTTGCTCAAATACATCAATGAGAGCACGGCCCGTTCTCGTGAATCCTCGACCAACAATGAGAGGAACCCGATGATCGCATCAAAATCAACAACCACGAAGTCACCGGAAATGGAACTTTCCTACTTTACAAATACGCCCTCAAGAATGCCAAGAGGACGGGATATGGAACGATCCGCAAGCTCGAGAGTCATGCATGTAGGAGTAAGTTCCTAAGAGAAAGTTTCTTCCACACCGAATAAGGCATAAGGTTTATGCTTGCACCAAGATCCGCTAGGCAAAGCATTCAACCATTCCCGAATACACAAGGTAGGAGAAATTTTCCGGGATCTCCAAGTTTTTCTCGAAGCTTCTTCGTAATAACCGCGAGCGATTCTCGTTAAGAGGAGTTTTGCCATTTCAAACGACTTTTCCTTATTGCTTAACATGTGTTTGAGAGTTGATGCGAACTTGGGCATCAACATGATAGCATCCATAAAGCTTATGTCAAAGTGTAATTCTTGGAAAATTTGGAAAATTTGTCCATTTGATGACTAGCTTTCTCGCGGAGCTTTTGTTCATTCAAACGTGATGGGTAAGGAATAGAAGATTTGGATTGATTCTCAACAGAGCTACAGGAGGTTCAAAACAACTCCTTGATTTGACTTGGGTTTCGGACAACTGAGGTTGGACTACCGGAAGGTAGGACGTGTCGCGGTACCGTGGGCTAGAATAGTGCACCTTGTCCGTTGTTTCCTTGGTAACTTGACTCATTGCCACGGTGGAGGGGCATTGGAGTCGAGGTCCATTGTGTGTCGGAGGTTCACTTTCCACTACCTTTGGGAGAAGAAGAAGAAGAGGTAGTAGGAATAGCGGGTCCATCATATGAAACACCACTTACGGTTGATCGCCTTTAGCATCGCCCCTCGGGTTAGCGATCGTGTTGCTCGGAAGTTTTCCGAGCCCGAGGGTTGATCATTTAAAGACTTCTTGAGATCAGCGATCTGACTGACCAACAACCTGTTCATTTCATCTTGGGATTTCATGAACTGCTTCAATAACTCATCAGATGATGGTACTGGAGGAATAATGGCGGGAGGAGCTGGAGGGATAATTTGAGGCCGTATGTTTTGATTATAGCCAAAATTCCCTTGATTAGGATTCATATTCCCATGAAATTGATTCCCTCGATTGAAATTGTTTTGATGAAGGTTCCCTTGATGTTGGAAACCTTGATTGGGTCCAGGATAGAAATTACCTTGGTTTTGATAACCTTGGTTCATTCTTGGTTGGTTTTGGTTCCGGTTTTGCATGTTATGATTTTGGTTAAACCCGGGTGGTGCCTGATTAGTGTTAGCTCGGTAGTGTGGTTCATTTTGAGGACGGTATTGAGTACCTCCTTGCTGTGAACTACCGGCTAGAGCATTTGCTTCAAACGGACTACCATCGGTGGCGACAATTGTAGTAAGCATGAGGACCACCACAAGTGACACAACTTTCAACTTTCTTCACTTCACCATGTGTTGGTGTCTCGAGTGAAGGTCACTTTCTTTTGGTTAGCAAGAACCAAAGCTCGAACAATGTCTCGTGAGTTTGTCGATCTTAGCATCGGTGCTAGATGTACTCACGGGGATGAAGAAGAAGGTCCAGATTAGACCGATATGTCTTTGCTCGGAAAGGACGGACTGAGATTTGTTCTCAATGATCCGCAAGGCCTCTTTTGTGGTCTTGCTCAGAAATTACCTCCCGGAGGCATTCAAAGAGTCTTGATTAGTCGGTTGAGACCATTGTAGAAAGTATCCATTTGCATTAATTCGGTAAAACCGTGATGCGGACACTTCATGGCAACTCTTTGTAACGATCCCATGCCTCCCGAATGATTCATCAAATATCCGAGAGAATTTCATTATCTCATTCTTAAGACTTGTGGTTCGGGATGGAGGATAGAACTCGTTAACGAACTTGGTGACTAGATCTTCCCATGTCTCTATAGAACGAGGGGTTGTTTCTCAAGCCAATTCCGGCTTGTCCTCTAGAGAAAATGGGAATGTAAGAAGCTTGATAGCTTCATGTGGGACATTCTTGTACTTGATGGTAGATGCAATCTTGTTAAACCATCGAATGTGTGCATGAGGATCATCCCGCCAAAACCATAGAATTGGCTTTGGGTTACCGTTAAGCAACCCGGTTTGAGCTCAAAGGTGTCGACCACGATGGTCGGAACAACAATGGCATCTCCGTAACCCTCGATGGGTGCTTGGAGAAGCTCATTCATGGTTTTGTGTTCCGCCATTTCGGCGGAGGTGGTGGTGGTAGACGTTCCTCACCACGGTGAAGGAGCCGAACGTCCTCACGCTCACGAGGAATCTTTCCAAGTTCGAAAGTGGACTTGTAGAGCTGGAAGAACGAAAGCATGCACTAAGTATAAAAATCAATTTTCAAAACAAATGAGGCAAAACGACAAGTGAACTTAACCAATAATCACGGATGAAATGGCTTCTTTGAAAAAGTACACCAAATCACAAGTGACACAAAGGCAAGTTTTAAATCGATGTTCAGAACTTATTATGGTCGCACCCCGTTAGGTAGTGCACCGCCTTGATTTGCGGTGGTTGATTTTATGTATATATTAAGTACCACCGAAAAGACGAGGTAAGATTTGTGCTTGATGGGTTTAAAACTTTTGGATAATATTTTTGGTATCGTCTCGTTTAACCAAATCGTATCTCTTTAAGAATCACCTTAAAAGAGAATACAAAATAGAAAACGCTACGATTGTTTTGTTGTTTTATATTTTTTTGGTGTTTTTAACACTTTAGGAAAAGTGCTAATGAACTTTTTGATTTTCTTATAACTTTACAAAAACTTTTTACAAATGATGGGTTATGTGCAAGAATGGGTCTGAAAATGGCTAAACACACGCTAAAGCCTCCCGTAGCAATGGCCTAAAATTTTATCTGCTAAACTAGTCAAGTCTAATCACACAAGCTAGCCACTTGTGAATGGCTAACCGTAATGACTTAAAACCGCTTAAAACACAAATACAATGAAGATCGAGAATACAATGAATTCCGGGTCGTTTGTCCCACTGAGACTCAATGGTGTGTAAAAGCAAACTCAGATGATAGAGTGATCACTAAGGATAGTGATCGTAAAGGTTTTGATTAGAAATTACACACCGATTGCTTGGAAAGGAATAGGATACGAATTGGAAAGCACAACAATCGATGAAAGAAACGCAAACGTAAGTTTTAAAACTACGTAAACGCACAAAATAAAAAGTAAAATCTAAGAAATAAAAGACCTAAAAATATGAAAATAACATTTTAGAATCCTAAAATAAAAGAAAATTATTAGAAAAAGAAAATAATTTTTATGACTATTTAATTAATTATTATTAATTAAAAACTATTTTAACTATTTAATAAATACTCTAAAATAGAAGAAAATACAAAATAAGGCTAGAAAAATAAAATTATTATTGAGAAAAATCTAAAATATTATAAAACTAATTTTAAAACTAAAAATATATTTTCACACTTTTATCTAATTATTACTAATTAATTATTATTTAAAATACACTTAAATTCTAGAAAATATAAAATAAACTTGGAAAAATAAAATTTTAACTTGGAAAAATCTAAAATATGATAAAACTAATTTTAAAACTGAAAAGATATTTTTATGCTTTTAATTATTTATTACTAATTAATTACTATTATTAACTATTTAAAATTATAATAAATACTAAAAAATTAGGAAAATTATAAAACTTTTCTAAAAATACTATATGATGACAGAATACTAAAAAAATAGAAAACAAGATTTGCTTATTAATAAGCTAAAAAGGAAAATCAAAAAGCTAAAAATATTAAATAAACACTATCACCGATTTTTAATTGATCTTTTTCGGATTTTCTTTTGAAAACTACTTTAATACTGATATTATGAAACTTTAATGAACACAAAATTTCACAAACTTAGAATAAGTAGTTTGAGGAGCTTATGAGCAAAGTGATGATAAAGAGCTTATTTTGATGGAATAAGCTCAAACAAGCTCAACAATTGAAACAAAAGCTCAAATAAGATGCAATCAAGCTATATGAACTGAAATGAAGCTAAGAGATACAGAGAAGCACACCGAAAAGCTATTATAAAGACAATAAGCACTTATGATTAAAACAGTAAATGGGACAAGCTTTAAGCTACTTGCACTCTAGCCAACAAGCTAAAAAGTGAAAACTTAAGCTTGAGACTTCAAGATGACCGGGTTGGCTTTCCAAGGAACCAAAGATCACAAGATTTGAACAACAAATGAGCTCTGTGCAAGCTTTTGAATGAGCTTATGTCATCGGTGCAGGTGGCACTTTTTCAAACAGTATCCACAATAAGCCAAGAAATAAGTACCAAATAAGCTGATTAAGAGATAACTAGTATTTTATATTTTGTTTAGCAACTAGACTTTAATACCCTAAGAGCTTTTAAGCTAAAACTTAATATTAAGCACACAGTAAAAATATCTATTTTATTCAAAAACGACCCAAATGAAAATTTGACTTTTGACTTAAACTAAAAGTTTGACTTATATGAACTTTAATCTGATTTAAATCACTGAATATGTTGTTTTGAGGTATGTTAAGACTGATTTGAGCAAGATTAACAACTTATAAACACAAATCAATGATCATAGATCATGACATTCCAACAGTGGACACACAAGATGTGATTAACTGCTATTTTGACTTTTCCACAAACAAGGACAGGTTTTTATGACTGATATGAGATATAAGACACTTATGTGACACAAAGCAAGCACAAACAACAACACAAACAAGACTTGATACAGTTTAAGCAAGCAAATCCAAACATACCTTATATGACTGTATTGAGTGATTTTAAGAACAAAACACAGATTCAGCCCATGAAATTGATTGCAGACCTTACATAATCATTAAATAAGATTAAATAAACATGAATCCACATCATTAACAACATTAAGCACAAGAACTATGACAATGCTATTTTAAGCGCCAAATGAAACTTATATAAACTACTAATTTAATAGAACAACCTTGGTTTTAAAGCTTAAATACACTTAATTAAGTCGATTATCACAAAGAAATGAAATTTAAGATAATGAACAACTACAACAATGAAATGCAAAAGTGACTAAAAGTGCTTACACTTGCTTTCCAAGCTCAAACCGAGATCAAGGACCAATGAACACCCTATTAGCTTACCACTAAGCTACTAACCCAAGGCCATCCATGATTCACCCCGCCCATTGTGTACATCATTTCCAAGTGATTTTGATTTTAAACTATTTAATTGGTAATTTTGGTGATTTTGATTTTAACTTCTAAACTTGTTTTAAATGTTTCTAAAAGCTTGAATGAGCTTTTCGGGAGCTTATATGATCTATTTCATCCATACAAACACCTAACAACAACATTTGATAATTCATGAGATTTTGAAATTTTAAAATGCATAATCGGAATTAGAACTTGAAACTAGAATTTTATTATCGATAAAGAGTAAAGTACACTAAGAATACTTAAGAAAGTATTTGAAAGCTAAAACATACACTGAAACTTGAAAATGATTAAAACGACAATGGAAAACTTAAATTACACTAGATATTTTATACAATGCATCTCATCCTCCACTTTATAGACTTTCATGACTTCTCTTTGACCTTTGAATGTTTTCCACCAATCGAGCCATTGGATCACTCTAATTCATCAAACCGTCCATTGTCATTTTGGCGCCAAATTTTTCAAAGGTGTTTGAGCTATTAATTGGGTTGGTTTCAATCAATTAAGGATATTTGGGTGTTAGTGGAGGTGGAGGGACAAAGTAAGGGGGGGAAGAAAGTCATGGAAAACCATACCGGTTTTGGAGAATACAGGTTGGAGAGGAGAGCTATGATGGGTAGTGGTTTAAGCGCGTGGGGTTTTTTGACTTTTGTTGACCGGTGGGTAATAATACAAAGGTTGGGTCAAGGGTTTTGGGCTAGGGTGGTGGATTTGGGCTTGATATTGATAAGGTGTCCGCTTGGTTTAACTAGATAACAAGGACCAAAATGTAACTTCACCAAACTTGAGGACTGATCATGATAACTTTCCAAACTTATAACAAGGACCAAACATGACAAACATTGATAGTGCAAGGACCCTTTTGCATAAAATCCCATTTTAGAAATCCAAGGACCATTTTGCAAATTTTCAAAGTTTAGGGACCTTTCTTGCCAATTGACCAAAGAATCATTCAAGGATCATTTTGACATTTTAGAATATTTTAGGGACCTTGAATGATAAAATTCCACATTTTGATATTCCAGGACTAGATTTGACAACTTTTAAAACTTGGGAGACTAAAGCGCCAATTTTGCAAACTTGAATCATTTTTCATCCGATTTTGATCTTTTGCATTTAAAACACATAAAACACCGATTTGTGATATTTTGATCATTTTGATGTGTTTCGAGTGTTTTCGAGATGATTTTGCGTTTAGATTATACAAAATGATGAGTATTTACGGATGTTCTTAACCACTACCATCGTAACCATCGCTGGCGATTTATATTTCACACGTGTCACAAAAGAGGTCGAATCCACCTTCGCTTATCTCGCTAGATGAGATGGCCCTATGGAGATCGCAAATGGAAGACCATACTTGATCGGCTTAGAGTAGTCCAGATGGTTGGGTGGGCGGACTATAAATGCTAAAACCTACCGGTGTGTTTTATGTTATCGCTCAGGTGTTCCCTTTTCTCCACTCGGATGTCGTGCTCTACTTGTTCCAAGGTTTTACGGTGATATCTACGGGATCATGTTGTATCATGCGTAGGTATTATTGGTATTAAACATCGACATAATGTGGTGCGTGATACCTCGTTGATATCCGCTCCGGGTAGGGGTTTCGGCTCGTAAAGAAGTTGATATCGGCTCTGGAGAGAGGGACAAGCACCCACGCCCGGTGACTTGTTACTTTACTCGTGGGAGAGAGGCCTTGATGTGTGTTGATCTTCTTGGGTCATCGCCTCGACGCAAACCGGTATGATCGACTTTGTGGCGGGCGTGCCGTGATTGAAGCCGCAGTACCGCAAACGCGTGTCAACTGAAACCAAATACTGATATTGGATATAGGCTCATCCCTTCTTTCTCTTCTTTTGGTGAACTCGAGAAGGAGGTGTGACTTCTTGAAGCGAATCCAAGTTCTCTCACTAAGATATTGGCACGCATGGTCTAACTATATTTTAGTAGGGTTTGTTTTGCTATTGCAGAGGAGTGGGGCCCATTTAGTCTCGGCTCCCCACTAATTTCTTGTAATTTCCTATGATTTTCTAAAAAAAATAAATAAAAAATAAATAAATAAAATAATAATAATAATAGTAATAATAATAATAATTCTTGTAAATTTTACGAGTTCTAATAAAGTGATGTTTAATAATAATAATAATAATAATAATAATAATAATAATAATAATAATAATAATAAAGTGATGTTTTAAAAAAATAATAATAAAATAATAATAATAATAATAATAATAATAATAATAATAATAATAATAATAATAATAATAATAATAATAATAATAATAATAATAATAATAATAATAATAATACCTATTGATGGGTCCAGAGGATGAACCATCGTCAATTCCGCTCGGTGTTGTGTTATAGGCTTCTATACCTATGTTTTCGAAGGTAGTCCGGTGCACGAGTTGCAATGTGCCTCGATGGACCAATGGGGAGATCATGCAGTTCATTGTTCCAGTGAAGTGGGTGTGAAGTTGAGACATAACACCTGCACGCGATATTCTTGTTGATATATGTTCCAAGGTAGGAATCATGGTGCGGAAGGAGGCTCTATGGGTTTCTTTCAAAGGTCGGAAAGAGCTATGTCCAAGCAGACTTGTTATTATTCAATTGGATCCAAGGTAAGGATGCATGTCCGGATGTGTTGGAATCTCTCCTTTTCTTTGGTATTGATGTGTCTTCAGAGGACCCGGGTTAGCATTAGATAATGTTGTGAGAAGAAGAAAAGAAATATGTCCGAAAGTGAAGACAACGGTTACATGTTCATACCTTTTGCTTTCTCGAAGTTTGGGGAGCTTGACGCGAAGGCTTTGAATACACCATCACGCATCAAGACCATTGCTATTAGCCACCAAATAATGCCAAGAGTGTGGTTGCCTTTATTTTTCATAGACTAAGTTTTTGTATCCGGAAGGAGTGGGACTAGTGTCTCGGTTTCCCACCAACTCTTATAAATTCTTTGCCATTCTAGAGGTGTGGGGGCTCAGTTGGTTTGAGGCTCCCACTAATTTTTGTAATCCTATGAGTTTTTAATAAAAGTGTTGATAATAAAAATAAATTAAAAAAATAATAATAATAATAATAATAATAATAATAATAATAATAATAATAATAATAATAATAATAATAATAATAATAATAATAATAATAATATATTACTCCTCAGTCTCTATTATCTGTCAGGTTTGACTTTTCAAAGTTTTTTTCAACTTTGACCTTGAATATTTTATTTGTATTATATAATACTTGATGCAAAATATATGAATAGAATAGGGTTTAAATGTATTTTCATTGATATAACTTTCATCAAGTATTATATAACACAAACAAAATATTTAAGGTCAAAGTTGACAAAGAAAGACATAAAAAGTCAAACATGACAAAATAATATGGGACTGAGGTAGGTGGTTACCGGATATCACTTGAATCGTGTGATCACTTTCCAAAGTAAACTATTCGACCCTAATGCCCGGGTTACACGAATATCTACTGGGATAAGACCAAATGCAATTATAGAATTAGGCACAATTCAATAACCCTTGCGCTTATAAGTGTTTAGTGTTTTAAGTGTGTGTTTTCATGCATAATCGATATCCTATTTATAGGACATTACTCTCAACCGCTCAAATGGAATTATGAGGATTAATCGCCCATTAATCACCTCATAACTATCCCCATTATAGTCCGTTAGTGGTTACATGACCAATTAAACGTGGTCATTAAGCGCTTGTAATCGCCATTTAGCAAGATTTTAACACTAGCAAGATTTCATACCTCTAGCAAGATTTCATAGCACTTCGGTGGAAACACCGCCATCAAGTGGAAACATCGCCCATCGCTGGAAACATCATTTTGGAAACATCGTTGGAAACCACAAGCAAGATTTTCCACAAGCAAGATTTCTACTAGTACTACCAATACAAACCACTATAAGAGTCGTGGTGTTCATGGACCTTATGGGTGTACATCTGCACCTCCTAACCCATTACAAGGTGTGAACTAATCCCACAAGTGCACTAAATTTTCCAACAATCCTCCCAAATTTAGTTCACTTCCTTTGCATAAAACCAAACATTAAACAAAACATGTGCATAAACGAAAATGTCCCGAGGATTGAATTTCCATCTTAGTAAATTACACGCTCAAATATTCGAGAATCGTGGTGTTCTAAGAATTGAACCCTTCAACCCATTTGAATACCAAGATAAAATACACACAAGTTTTCAAACACTTAAAAGCTCCCGACACTATACAAGCCATGTGTCCATATCCAAATTCATAAATGTTGTAAAAGCTAAAAGTCCAAAGCTTCCTCAAGCGGCAAAACTTCAACATTTACATAGGTGGTTCCTCTTTAGTCATGCTCCCGCCAAGCACTTTTTCAAAGAAAATTAACCATTAAGAAGTAAAGACTTCATCCTCCTTTCAAAGAGTTCGAGCACAACCTTGGGATGTAAATAAACATGTGCTCCACCATCGAATGTTCGACTTTCCACATTGAACTCGGCCCCAAGTTTCCTTAGAGGAGTCAGTGTCCTAGCATTCAAATGACTAAGTTGGACTTAAACCCATCCCTTTAGCGACTTTATAACCAAGTCTCTAGCCAAACCCTTCGTCAAGTGATCGCCTAAGTTCATTGAGATCTCACAAACTCTATAGATACCACCCCATTCATGATAAGCTCACGAATCATGCTATGTCCGACACCTAAGTGTCTAGACTTACCATTGTACATCCGGCTATAAGCCTTAGCCAATGTAGCCGCACTATCACACCGGATAGAAATAGGTGCTATAGGTTTAGGCCACAATGGAATCTCAAGAAGCAAGTTTTTCAACCATTCACTTCTTTACCAAAGAAATGCTAGAGCCACAAATTCGATTCCATTGTTGAACTGGTGATGCAAGTTTGCTTTTGGATGCCCAAGAAATTGCACCTCCACCAAGTAGAATACCCACCACCGGTAGATTTAATTGTCTTCGCAGTTATCGATCCAACTTGCATCGCTGTAACCTTCCAACATCGATGGGTAACCAAGATATGAGAGACTATAATCCATAGTTCTCTTCAAATACTTCAAGATTCTTCTCGAATCGCTTGCGTTGATGAGCACTAGGATTACTAGTATACCGCTCAATTTTCCCACCGCAAAACCAATATCGTGTCTTGTACAAGTCATGGCATACATCAGCAACCAATTACCCTAGAATACTCAAGTTGAGATACGCCTTGCCATGATTAGGCATCGCCTTCTCACAAGTATCCATAGGTGTACTCACAGAGTACAATCAAAGTAATTGAATTTCCTCGACCTTCTCAATATAATGAGACCGAGAGATAGAAATTCTATTACTTTCATGTTTAATCCTTATACCAAGGATAACATCGCCTCCCCATGTCCTTCATGGAGAACCTTGATGACAAAAATTCCTTTGTCAAGTCAACTCGATTTTGGTCGCCAAAGATCAACATGTCATCAACATATAGACAAATGATGACTCCTTTACCGATTCATCAAATTTGCTATATACACATTTGTCACTTGGTTAAGAACATAACCACTAGACAAAACCACTTCATCAAATTTTGATGCCATTGCTTAGGTGCCCGCTTAAGTCCATAAAGAGACTTAATCGCTTTACACACCTTGTTTTCATTGCCGTGCATGATGAAGCCCCGAGGTTGGTTCATATAAACCTCCTCTTCCAATTCACCATTCAAGAAAGCTGTTTTCACATCCATCCGATGAATAACCGATTGTGAATAGATGCCATAGCAATCGCTAGCCTTATGGTATCGATACGAGCCATGTGGGCATAAGTATCAAAATAGTCTATTCCCGACTTTTGTTTAAAGCCCCGAATGACTAGTCTAGCCTTGAACTTTTCAATAGTTCCATCTACCTTCATTTTCCTTTTGAAAATCCATTTGCAACCCAAAGGTTTGCAACCAGAGGTAGATCAACCAACACCCAAGTGTTGTTGCCCATGATGGAATCCATCTCATCATTGATTGCTTCTTTCCGTAAAGCAATATCCGGGACTTCATTGCTTCTTCAAATGTCTTGGGATCATCCTCAACAATGAAGCAATAGGAGTATTGGTCGAAACCTCATCCCTTGTTCCTTCAACTAAGTATAGTTGAAACTCGTGTCCAAATGATTTTGAGTCCTTACCCTTTGCTCTTCCCGAGCACGTGTTCATGTTGTTGAACCACAACCTCATCGGGGACCACCGATGGTTCATCATCGTGGACCTCGATACACCAAGTGTCATGAGTTCCATTAGGAATCCTCCGACTTGGTCTAGGACCGATGAGAATCTATTCTCATCAAAGTCTCGCATCCCTTGATTCAATAATGGAGTTAATTGAAACATATTCATTAGGTTCAATAACATAGAACCTAAAAGCCTTGGAATGCTCAAGATATCCAACAAAGATGCAATCAATGCCTCTTTCACCCAAAGTCTTTAGCTTTGGATCGTGGAGTCTTACAACAACCCTACAACCCCAAACCTTGAGATAATTCAGTTGGGTTTCCTTTTAGTCCGAGTTCATAAGGGTAACCTTGTTCCTTTTGTTGGGAACCCTATTTAATAAATAGCAAGTCGTTAACATAGCTTCACCCCGTAACCCTTGACTCATCCCGAATAGGACAACATGGAATTAACCATCTCCTTCAAAGACCGTTTTTCCTTTCGTAAATACCATTTTGCCGAGGAGTATAAGGGCGTCGTTTCATGGATTATTCCAACAGATCGAAAGTACCGAGTATCCATGTACTCACCTCCCTATCGCCCTTAATCTTTTGATCAAAGACCCAAGTTGTAATTCAACTTCGCTTTAAACACTTTGAATTTATCTAATGCTTCATCCTTGGTATGTAAAAGATAGACATAACAAAATCTAGAAGCATCATCAATAAATGTCACAAAGTACTTCTTATTTCCCAAAGAAGGAGTGGCATGCAAATCACATGTGTCATCGTGAATAAGCTCCAAGATCTTAGTCTCACGACTAACACCCCGAAAGGGTTTCTTGGTTATCTTGGTCAACATGCAAGTTTTACACTTTTCGTTGTCCATGTCAAAAGTGGATTAAACCATCCCTAGACATATCTTGCATCCTTTTATAGTGAACATGACCAAGTCTAGCATGCCAAAGGGTAGAATCAGTCCGATCATATGTGGTCACAAAAGTCGAAATAACACTATTAGTGGTAATATTAAGCCCGAACATTTGATTACATAAATAACCAAAACCAATAAAAACACCATGCTTAGAAAGAACAAATTTATCGATTCAATAACTTGTTTATATCCATGATTATTCAAAACACTACTTGAAACCAAGTTCTTCCCGATATCGTGAACATGAATAACATTAAACAAAGTTACAATCTTTCCGAACTAAACCTAAGATCTACACAACCACGACCATGCACCAAGGTCGTTGACTCATTTCCCATGTGAAGAATAGAACCATCATTCGTTGACTCATAAGTCTTGAACCGCTTCTATCTTTACACACATGAACTGTTGCACCGAGTCAACCCACCACGCAACATCATCATCCCGCACATAAAAGATTCGATACATATGTAACATAATAAATCGAAAAGACTTATTAAACATATTTCGACCTTTCGGTGAGTTGGTGAACCACCACCCCCGAACCATTAGTGCTCGATCCATTGGCTTTACCACCAATTTTAACACCTTTGCATCCCTTTTAATGTGACCGGCCTTGCCACATTTCCAACAAGTAGGAGTTGCCTTCTTGTTAAGATCCGCCTTTGTGTTATCATGATATTTGCGTTTGCCTTTGTTATCATTGTACCGTGGAGTTGTTATGCTCCACCATATTGACAACAGATGCACCAAGAGCATTGCTACTCTTTGGCTTGTCATTATCCCGCACCTTGAGAGATTCCTCAATGTGCGATGACCGCCCAACTCAACAAGAGTTAACTCCTCCTTCATATGTTTCAAGGTATGCTTGAAATCTTTCCATGAAGGAGGAGTTTGTCAATGACACAAGAGACTTTGATAGCCTCATCCATGTTCATATGGTGTTGTGTAAACCTTCCAAGTATTCCAAGAAGTTCATTGTATTGTTCCATAACCGGTCTTGAATCACCATTTTGTAATTTGTGAAATTACTAACAAGGAACTTCTTACTTGATGCATCCTCACCATATATTTGGCATCCAAGGAATCCCACAGTTCTTTTGAAGATTCAAAGTTCGATAAATATCAAACAAAGAATCGACATACCATTGAGAATAAGACCTCTGATATGTAGTCATCATTCTCCCATTTGCTCCTCCTTCCGATCCGCTCCACCGTAGCATCATCCCCATCATCGTGAATTGGTGTAGTCAAGCACATACACCACACTCATGCTCGACAAAGAAGAAGTGCATCTTCTTTCGCCACCTCCTAAAGTCCACCCTTCAAACTTATCCAATTTTAGCAAAGTTTGAAGCCATGTGTTTCATTGCGCAGCTTGCCATTGATTATCACAAAATAGTTTACTTTGATTGTTGGTGTTGTGAGCCCAAGAGGTGGTTAGATAATCAACTTCGAAACAAATAAATTCAAATACCACTACCACAAAGTGGTTACCGGATATCACTTGAATCGTGTGATCACTTTCCAAAGTAAACTATTCGACCCTAATGCCCGGGTTACACGAATATCTACTGGGATAAGACCAAATGTAGTTATAGAATTAGGCACAATTCAATAACCCTTGCGCTTATAAGTGTTTAGTGTTTTGTGTGTGTTTCATGCATAATCGATATCCTATTTATAGGACATTACTCTCAACCGCTCAAATGGAATTATGAGGATTAATCGCCCATTAATCACCTCATAACTATCCCCATTATAGCCGTTAGTGGTTACATGACCAATTAAACGTGGTCATTAAGCGCTTGTAATCGCCATTTAGCAAGATTTTAACACTAGCAAGACTTTCATACCTCTAGCAAGATTTCATAGCACTTCACTGGAAACATCGCGCTATCGACCTTATGGAAACACCTAACGCTTATCGTGTGGAAACCACAAGCCGCAGTTTGGGAGGGTTGGACCTCCAAGATTTTCCACAAGCATCGCCATGATTTCTACTAGTACTACCAATACAAACCACTATAAGAGTCGTGGTGTTCATGGACCTTATGGGTGTACATCTGCACCTCCTAACCCATTACAAGGTATGAACTAATCCCACAAGTGCACTAAATTTTCCGCTATTGAAACAAGAACTATTTAAGAAGGATATAACTTCATGCGATTATACTTTAACTAAATTAGATTAAAACCAAATTTTAATTGAGAAATCTCTAAGTATTGAAAACCTCAATTATCTCATCTAGTATTAACAAGAAATACATCACGTCTAGTTATTAAAGTAGAGCTACCCAATCAACAATTCACGGGTCATTTTGTAAATAAATATCAAGTTCAAGTCACCTCATAACACTCAATTTATCTCGTGAAACACTTATAAATTTTTAGTATATATTTTAGATCTAAAAATTGTAAACCCAATTTCTACTTTATAGGCGTGAAAACACTAATGTATTTTGTTACATCACTTTGAAAGTTATTCATATTGGCGTTAGCACATTTATTCTTTGTAGTTTATTGACACCAATAGAATATAAATAGATTGTTCATATGTCTAAATTCGAAAAAGTAGGTTACTCATCTAGTTTTTCCAACTTTTTTTTCAACAAGAGTTTGAGAATAAAGTTAACAAATCGGAAATCTATCTATTACGGTCATAAATTGAGTTGCATGCCTTAAATGTAAGTGTATGCTAATGCTTTACATCTCTTTACTTACAGCTTCATGATTTTAATAAGGGCATTAAGTTTATATGCATTAGGTGATAGTTATAGAAGCACATCCATATTTTCTGTGTAATCTCGAATTTTTCTTGTTCCCTAAGTAATTAATATTGTTTCCATATGATTAATCTTGTTAACCTAGGGTTTTCAAGAATCGCTTTAGCATTTTTAGGAAGGTTTACAACTTATCAAAATACCTAAAACCTTAAATCGTACAAGGAAAAATAAGATTACTTGCATACAAGAAAACCCTAGTTCTTGTAATTATGAAAACACGAATTAGGGTTTTCATGTGATCTCGAATACCCTTGTATCCTCATACAGTTGACTCATTTAGGGTTTAGAAAACCCTAATGATTTTTTTTATTAGGTTTTTGTGTTTTAGTTGGGTATGGTGTTGTGATGGTGTTACCATACCCCATCCAACACAATAACAACGTCGTTGCTACATGCGTTGATAGGTTAACGTGCGTGAATCCCATGTGATTTTTTTTATTGGGTTTTTGTGTTTTAGTTGGGTATGGTGGGTCTCAAAAACTGTGGTGTTAATGGTGTTATGAGTGAAGAAGTAATTTAGTGTTGGTTTCAAAATTAGAATGTTGAAATGGCGTTGTGATGACATCACTTTTTGATGTTATTGGTGTTATGACACCTAGTTGTCTAATATTGGACAATTAATGTACAATGATAATACTTTGAAAATTAAAAACATTTACAATAGCATAAAAGTGATAAAACTATAGATTTATTTGAAATGCATTTTTGTTTTGAGAAAAGTGCATACTGACTAGTAATTTAGAGTTAGAAAAATACACATTGGAAACAAAACCTCCAAAAAACATCTTTTACTTTTACTTCATCATTTTCGACTTATCTTCTTCATTAAACTTCTTCTTCATATTTCTTCATCTATCTATATCATTGTTTTTCATCAACTTGTCATTCAATTTCATCCCAAGGTGGTTTCTAAGCTTTTCTAAGGTAGGTCTCAAAAAGTTGATGTATAACTTATAAACGATTTCGATTTCTAAGGTAGTTCCCGGAACCACCTACCGAGGCATGGGTCCGCCTCTGAACGCTTCTTCTTGTTCTTGATGCTCCACGAATATGGTTAGGGTTTCTTTGGGAAAATCACAACTTGATGCTTTAAGTATCCACCAAGATTGCAAAGGTAGAACTAGGGCTACGAACCTATGCAAGATGACGAGTACGAAATCGGGTAAACCTTAATCGGTTGGAAGTCGATTAGGGATGTCGACTAAAGTCGATTTGGGTCGACTTAGGGACGAATGACTAAAGGGATTTATTATCCTTTTGGTTAGGTCGATCGGTCGAATACAAGAGGAGGAAAAGTGAGAGCTTTTCGGGTTTAAATGAGTATTATGAATTATATTAGGAAGCCTTGATATTTATTATATATCATAAGCTTCCTAGTAGAATTAAGAAACCCTTTACTTATCTTACAAGTAATAGAAGTTTATCAAAGTATAAAACTTCCCCTTAGAGGATCATTGAATACCACAACCCTTTTAGGATTTGTGGTTTTGCTTTTATAACTTAAATATTTATCCATGATATTTATATTAACTTAAGATAATTCTTGTTATACCCTTAATAAAAATACTACGATATAGATACAGCATTGCAATGCTTATATGATCGCTCCATCAACTTCTATTGAAATGGATATAAATTAAAGGGAAAAAAAAAAAGAAGAAGCCAGATTGCGATATTATAGTACGATGGATACAACATTGCAATGCTTATATAATCGCTCCAGCATATTTAAAAAATATTTTTCCTTCTACTAGAAAGCCAATAAAAAATATTTAAAACATTGAGAGATGTTTTACACACTTCATATTTTTATTTGTGCATTTCAATATAAAAGCAGTTAAAGCGGTATGTCAACACTATACATGTATTCACTCCATGAATTGAAGTGTCTTAATCAATACCGTATGCAAATTAATTCCTTTAAAATTAGCTCTTTGGCTGGTCATTTGGCTTCGAAATTATAATAATGCCATCAAGACTTCCACTTGTACAACAACAACGTGTGCAACATAAATCATGAAACTCAAAAGGTCTCTGTTCTCTTGAAGCTAGTTTCTTGTTGAGATTTGTTGTTAGAAAAAAAGAAAAACAATTGATAAACAAAAGTTTTCATTTTTCATGCTTTGTGCGACTATTTTTTATTTTTTATTTTCGAAAAACAAAAGATGTTAAAAAATTGAATGTTTGAACTTTTTGCCTTTTGCAGAAAAAAAAAAAAAAAAAAAAAAAAAAATCGCCCAAATACCATTTTTGAAAATGGGTTTGTTATTATTTTACTAATTCTTAACCCATTGATAAAAGTGACCATTTTAAATGAAAAATAATTTACACTCAATTTATTTATTGGACACTCATAAGACAAACAGATAAAGCACAAGATAAATCATTTCTCTTTAAAAATGGTCAATTTAAATACTTGAAAGTAGGGTGTTCACGGATTGGGTAATATCCACAAGAATCAAAACCAAACCGAAATTAATCGAAAATAATCGAACGAATTTGTGATCGAACCGAATTGGTCAAAATCGAACCGAACCGAACTAAATATTTGGTTATCGGGTTGGATATGGTTTAAGAATGATGAGCAAAACCGAATTCATATAAAATATATATTTTTCTATCTATATATGAAAAAAAATCACTAAAACTCTTGTTTAGTATAAATATAACATGATTTAAACTTGAAAAATATATTTTGTGCTAAACATATATATAATTAAATAAAAATAATTAAAATTATGTAATTCGGGTTATTCGGTTCGGTTTTGGTTATAGGGTTCGGTTTTGGTTATTCGGTTCGGTTTTCGATTCGGTTGAATCAAATTTAATTTCGTTCGGTTCGGTTTTCATTATACCTTAAAAAAATTAACCGAACTAACCGAACCAAATAAACCGAATAACCCGATAACCGAACCGATGAACACCCCTACTTGAAAGTTCCAAAAGGACAAAGTGCTAGTCCAATTATTTTATAGATGTGTGTGCTTGACGTTTTCAAACAAAAGAATCTTTACAAAAACATCCTGACAGCTAAAACAACACGTAACTTCTTTGCTTGCTGTTGAAGGAACCGTTAAAAGAAGGTTTCATTTCATTTTTAAGGTGGATTATGTTATGTTTTTTTTGTTGAATAGAGAAATATTTTCAGGGTTTTGACTTTTGAAGTTATGGATATACGATCATTATCATGTTGCATAAAGGGATCCTATTGGTATGTTATATTTGTTTTCACTGTTTCATTGATTTGTAAACTTTCAAGTGAAATTTTGGAGTTTTATAAATTTGCTGCTCTGTTATTTGTTCTGTTGTTGATGATTTTGACTTGCGGGTTAAT
Organism: Chrysanthemum lavandulifolium; assembly: GCA_022545495.1. Classification (NCBI taxonomy): domain Eukaryota; kingdom Viridiplantae; phylum Streptophyta; class Magnoliopsida; order Asterales; family Asteraceae; genus Chrysanthemum; species Chrysanthemum lavandulifolium. Next base: position 264,503,370 of record CM040244.1, on the reverse strand, counting down.
TTTGAGTGGCATAAGCAGTTTTATATATAAGCTGGTTACGACTATGTACTTATATGAGGGGTATTTTTTTTTTTCGAGTAACCATGGTTACCGACTAATCCACGGGGTTTGAACCCACCACCACACATATTCAAACCAGGTAAAGCAAGCCCTCCCTTTTCAGGAGGTTGGTGTGGTTAAGTATTTTGCACGTAGTAGGAATTGAATTGGGACCTCACACATTTTATTGATGTTAGTCACAAGCCTTTTTCCTTTTGAGTCGTTTATGATAGTCTCCCCTACATAGAAGCAAATCCAGATAGTCTCCTCTACATAGCATTTTGTTACGGCTGCTTATTTCAAGAAACATAAGTAGTATTAACAAACAATCCCAATTGCCCCGTTAAGAATTTTTACACCCAATATCAAAGAAAATTTGTTATCTGGCTAGTTGTAACTTCAGCTGCATATAAAAGTTTCTGAGCTTATGGTTTTTCTGATTGACTATTTGCAATGTACAAAAAGGACTTGTATGTGCTGAGTGTTTAAAGTATAAGTTGCTAAATTGAACAGGAAAGAAAGAGGGAAGAATGCATCAACATGGAGGAGATTCTCATTAAAGGAGTTACATGCTGCTACTAACAATTTTAATTACGACAATAAGCTTGGTGAAGGTGGATTCGGCAGTGTTTATTGGGGTCAGCTATGGGATGGATCTCAAGTAATTAAACTATCACTTATTGCCTGTTATCGAATACTAATTCAATATTTTAAGTAGTATAAGTTTAAATGTAGCATACTTTGACATGTGTATATTCAGATTGCAGTGAAAAGGTTAAAGGTGTGGCGCAACAAAGCAGAAATGGAATTTGCTGTTGAGGCTGAGATACTCGCACGTGTCAGACACAAGAACTTATTGAGTTTGCGTGGCTATTGTGCAGAAGGTCAAGAACGATTAATTGTATATGATTACATGCCTAATCTTAGTTTACTCTCTCATCTTCGTAGTCAACACGAAAGTCTTCTTGATTGGTCAAGAAGAATGACTATTGCTGTAGGATCTGCAGAAGGGATTGTGTAAGTTCATTAAGGATCCTGTTTTCTGTTTTCTTTGGATAAAAGAGTAACCAACTTTCGATCTAAGTTAACGCGTATCAAAATTATGACTTATCTTAGTTTACTCTCTCATCTTTGTTTGTAAGTTTGGCCATGTCGACTTTTCTTCTGACCTGACTTTGAAAACGCTGTTAATTACTTGTTGATGATGTTATTATAGACTACCTTTAATCGATGTTTTAAAGAAGTTTGAGTATTTTGTAGAGGGAGAACAGAAATTTGACAACTTTAATTTATTTCTTATAATAAACGCCAAACCGATGTAATTGTTAGTGCCACTATCTGGATTCTGACTCTACTTCATTGCTTTATCCAGTTATCTTCACCATCATGCGACACCCCATATAATACATGGAGATATTAAAGCTAGCAACGTGTTGCTAGACTCTGATTTCAAAGCCCAAGTGGCCGACTTTGGATTTGCAAAGTTAATACCAGATGAAGCAACACACGCAACCACACGAGTTAAAGAAACTCTCGGGTACCTAGCTCCAGAATACTCCGTGTTAGGTAAAGCATCAGAGAGTTGTGATGTTTATGGTTTTGGGATTCTTTTGCTTGAGCTTGTTAGTGGCAAGAGACCCGTTGAGAAGATAAATGCAACAACAAGAAGGTCTATTACAGAATGGGCTTTGCCTTTGGTATGTGAAAGAAAGTTTAGTGAAATAGCGGATCCAAAGATGAATGGGAAGTATGTTGAACAAGAGTTGGAAAGAGTTGTTTTCGTTGGTCTTATTTGTGCACATAATCAGCCTGAAAAAAGACCAACTATGCTCGAGGTACTTGAGTTGCTAAAGGGGGAATTGAAAGAAAAATTTACCGATATAGAAAACGCTGAGATGTTTAGAAAGAGTCAAGTTGCTGATTAGATTGATGATAGTTCTGATTTTGTTTCAGATTCGACAAGGCAGATACAGAATATAAAAGCCGTATTTGTAAAGAAAGAAACTAACTTTTTTGACAAATGTTTGGATGATTAAGCTAGCTATTGAGGGTGTGGTGTGTTGATGTTGCCGATTGGTGTGATACCAGTGTAGGTTGTAATTAAGGTTGAACTTTCTTCTTAATAGTACTATAATATATTTGCGACAATTGAGATTTTCTTTAATGTGGTTACGGGTTTTGTAAGATTACATGCGACCTTGTTATACAATGAGCCTTGAGGATTGTTACCGGCCTTCTCACTGTTTGTTACACCCAAAACTCAAAAACTGGCGTTCATATTTCCTATATCATATCGACCATATTACATGCAACTCTTCTATATTTAGGCAAATCATAGAAACCAAATCAGTTCAGAAGAAAATGCTAAAAACTGGAAATAGTAAATTAGATAATGAATATAAAGAAACCTGCATATAAAAACTCTTGAACAGAATGAATTCCAGTTGACACCATTGAATCCAAGAAAACGAAAACTGAATGCTGAATAATTAGGAATGCCGATTTGTTTTCCAGCTTGGGCAGATATTTCCTATTGCCTGTATGTGACTGGGATTGCAAACCAAAAAAAATGAATCAAAGAAATGTGAGTGCCCACGCAAGTCTTCACCATCACCTCGACTTATGTTAAAACATAGTTGTTGAACATTCCTAGCTAGACTTGGGACCTGGCTTCTCAAATAATCAATGCTGAGGTGGAATTTCTTTACAAAATCATAGCTAGTACTTATTGTAATGTTGAACTTGCTTAATAAATTGAGTGTTTCCCTTAATTTAAGGCAGAAGGAGTACCTATTACTGGGTTTCAGTTTCTTCAACTTCAGGTTTAGCTCTATTTTCTTGGGAACAATGGCTGGAAATACGAAACTAGGAATTGTCGCACCGCCAGTGTAATGGAACGAGAGTAGATTTGGAGCAAGAACTTGGACATGGATAAGGCGGTGTTGCCGTGCTTTTATGGCCAATCTCTTCAACGAAACACATTTGATATCCAAGATATTCCTTGCACAAAACCCAAATTTAAGGTTCAAGCTCTCAAGAAAAGGAAATTTGGATTCGAATAACTCCGAAATTGACCCATCAATAACCATAAATTCTAAAGTTAATTCTCTGACGCTTGATATTGACCCCGTGATGGGTGATATAGGATTCATCCAACCCAATTTGGAGAAAGTATATATGCATAGACTTACCTTTTTCAAGTTTTCACCAGTGAATACCTCATCAGACAAATGAAACTCACTAATGTAAATGTATAATTTGAGGTAAATCTTGGTGATACTACTTTTGGAAACTAGTAGCCGAATCCATTTTTTAACAAGTGAATAGGACTGCTCGTCATCGATGACCATGTTAAGTTGAATACTAGTGATTGGTATGTTGTCCCGAAAATACCTTAGTATAGTGCGGTCGATCAAATTAATGTATAGTATCTGTTTTTGTGCGTTACGAAGATTTACAGATTGATCAAACCTGAGGGTAGGGTTGGTAGACCAAGCGTGTAGCCATGGCTTGGACAAGACACATGTACGGGCGGCATCTTTTACCGGTATTAGGGATTGTATATGATGGATCAACTCGGGAACATCTTCTAATCGTTGTGTGCTGGTCAGTTCGACTCTATCCGTATCCATCATCTCTGGGTACCACAAGAATATACACATATATTAGTAGGCTAGTAGCAGATAATCTGTTTCAGATTAATACTCTTATAGCAACACCTTCTTATGACAACCAAAATCATACGATAGCATATTGATTATATTAAAGTTTTACTTAGAAGCATTACCTTGAATTCTTTGTGCCATCTCGAAGAAAATGAATAGATTTTTAGAGAGTTTTTCTGTAGGGTTTTGTAAGAAACTTGAAACTAGATATTGTGAGATAATAAAGGCCCACAAGCCCGTTGGGTTTAACCCATCTAGTCGGTAGTTTTTGTTTAGGTTAGTCACTATTTAATCTCTTGTAATCTTCATAGTTTATTGAATCTGATTAATACGATTTTTAGTATGGTTTTTTTGTAGGGTTTTGTTTAGTTTATTAAACCAAGTGTATAGCCATGATTTGGACAAGACACACGAACGGGCAACTTCTTATAGTGGTACTAGTGATTGTATACGATGGACCAACTCTGGAACAACTTCTAACCGTTCTGTGCGGATCAGTTTGATTCTCTTCACCATAGCCGTCCTTGAGGGTGGGCGACCACCCAGGGCTGTTCAGTTGACAATTATATACATGTGTACACATATTTTTCTCAAAGAAAAAAGCAATTATGTGAGAATACATCTTATATTGGGCATACGTTAAACGTTTAAATGGCTATTTTGCATTATTTCTTGTAAAACGGGGACACTTTTTATATAAAATTAGTTTTTGAATGCCTCATTATGAGTTTTCGTCCGGATCCCCAAAATCTCAGGGACGGCCTTGATTGTCACTTCCTCCATCTATGGGTACAACAAGTATAATAGCATTAGGTACTAACAAACAGAATAAAAGAGCTGGTGTTTGGATTTCCTATAGAAGAGCAACTTTCAAACATATCATTTGTTCCGAACGAGCTACTGTAACGTTTTTTCTATAAAAATGTCAATACTTTTACTTTAATTCAAACATTATAATAAATATGATACGTACATGAGAATCACATGTGGCCCGGTTTTTATAAACTGATAGGGATCACAATCACTAGATGAATACACACGTTTTGGATAGTGTTGATCGAAATAAAGATTGACACCCCGGCTCTATGCAGTTGGGCACTACTTGGGCATACTAACATCCTACATGCAGCCCTTGTGGAAGTTCAAAACTTAATTCAGTAAGATCAAGAGTCATGAGCGACAATTGAAAAGTTTTAACTAAGAATTGGAGGGGTGGCCAGCCAAGGCAGTAGTGCAACGCCTAAGCGACACGTGAAGAACCCCAGCAGCAAGCTACTGTGATGGGTTCTTCCCCTATAAAAAATAAGATTAATATCGAGTGAGCCGATGGCTCACATATCAGATATTAAACTGATAAGAACAGATACTACACTTGATCTTAGCCAAAAGGCCGAGAAAGGTATGCTTTTCCCCTTCTTGGACCTCTGTTTTTATAGGCAGTCATCTCTTACTTAGTTTACTTGGTCAGGCGATGTGGGATGCAAAGATAAACAATGTGAGTTTTCATTAATAATAAGCATGTCTACAAATTCATTGCCATACAAGAGGAATGGGGAATAACCCTCTTAACTCTAACACAGTACTAACAAACTTACAATATCGCAAGAAAAAGAAACTACGAAAACCGCTTAATGACCCAACAAGATTATACATAACCATAAACCATAACCACCAACACTACAGATTATACAATCTACATTGGCTTGACTTGAAGAGCCTCATCTAATTGACGTTTTACAGGATCCCGTTCCATCCTAACCACTGATTTGATAGTCTTCAACTCTCCATTCGACGCCAAAAGCGCCTTATCTTCACTAAGTAGTTTTGCCACTTCATTTTCCAACTTCTTATTTTCAGCTTTTAGTTTGTCACAATCCCACATCACCTTATTAAAACATCTACCCATCTCGGTACCTTCACAGATCAAGAACACCAATGATATCGGAAGATGAAGCTGGGCCTCAACACTCAACAATGAAGCATTGCGTTAACGTTCTGCATGCGGGACCATATATACTGTTTTGAAAGTTAAGGACTACTCCACGACCGGCATGCAAATAAGCCAACGAATGTCTCCAAATCTCATTACCATAAAGGTATGAGTTAACCATATTCTTGATGAAAGCGAGTTGGATGATTCATTTGACATTGAAGCAAGACGTTCGTGTTCACGTTCAGCAGGGGGAAGACAATAATGGTTAGTTATTTTTTCAGGTGTGTCTAAGCTGAGATCTGCTATTGTTAGTGATCATTGAGGAACGAACCACTTAACAGGCCCTTGGCCATCGGTGTGTGGTTCGGGGGGATGGAGGTCGATGAACCACTAAGAAGCTGCTCGATCCTTAGTTATTCACCATTTTTTAGCTAGATTTTAAAAGAGAGTGGTGTTTTGGTGGTATGTCGTTGAAAGTTAGTTCATCTTTGAAGTGGGACGATCTAAATCATGAGAAATATGTGTCGTTTGCCAAGTGTGGAGCTCAAGAGTCTCGTTATGACAGTCGATCGCCATGTGCCAATGTCGATCATGAACCGGCGACGAACCTGTTGGAAATGTATATATTTACAAAGATGTGAATGTCCGGATTCGAACTCGTGACCACGGGATTGCACACATTAGCGAATGAGAATTAAAGTTAATAATTAATGTTTATGTTTACGATTAATTATTACACATTAAGTCCGGTTAACGATCGTTATGTATTTAACGGAAAAATGACTAACGACCGTTAAAATGGAAAAGAGAAGGACTAGAAATGGAAACATTGGAAAGTTATGGAATGGGCTTTGGGCTCCTATAGGTGGCCGGCCATAGGCTTTTCCAAGGCCTCAAATTCCCCTAACTTGTCCTCTAAGTTTTACTTACAGTATATAAGGAGGGTAGGGTCAGGGTTTCATTCACACTTGTGCATTGAATTAACCTAGATCTCTCTCTCTCTTTCTTTGCATAGCTTGGCCGAAAACCCCATTTGTTAGGGAGTTCGGTTTGGTTTTGCATTTACGAGGGCTTGTGTTAGATCTAGCAATCGCTTGATTCGTTGGTTAATTCGTGTGTACAAGAACGTGGTTGTAAGACATTATTCTTACACCATTAAGTACTTCTTTGGTTTGCTTTGCTCGAGGGTGGTTTGCTTTGCTCGAGGGATTTGATATTCATAAGAGGTACGTTACGCATACTTTCGCTAATTAATTTATTTGTTATGATCTTAAGTCTTCCGTTGTGTACTCTTGATGTCTTTATGTTTTATTTTATTTTATATATCATAAACTCAACATGGCATCACGAGCCTTGTATAACAAGTAATTAATTCTTGAAACACATAATTAAAATAAACATGAATGTGTTATTATTTGTATGCTTAGATCTAGGGTTTGCAAAACCTAAACCCTAATTTTAAGGGGGCGTTTTTGGTGCCTAATTAGGGTTTTGTAAACTTTGTTTTAATTGGATTAGAAACCCAAGATGCATGCAACTTTATGTATATATGCGTAACTCGCTTAATTGCATTAATTGTTAAGTGTAATTTATATCCATGATTATTACCGCATGTTTTATCATGGATCCGTTTATTGTATGTCTTTCATGTTTTAAGTGATATACATTAAATAATGATAGATCTTGAATTGGGAAGACCTCAATATTTATTAATTTTAATCAATTATGTGCTATGTGGTATATATTTAGTTTTGACTTACGTAATCGATGAATCGATGCATGTGGTTCACCTTGTACATAGATGAAAACGGTGGAAGTCTTAATTAAATATATGCATATTGACAGAATATAAAATTGGTTATTAATAAGATTTATCAAAACCGTTTGCATGTGGCTATTTGATATGCATGACTTTTATTTGTTATGTATTCATTGTTTATTTGTTTATTTTTTCAAATACTTGCTTGTTTGTGTTTTGTAACAAGGGTATTTTACAAGAAAAATAAACCGATCTAAACAATGGTGAAACATGTATTTTAAGAATAGTAATCATAATCGTTTAATTGATTGATGACTTTGGTACAAATGGTGAAAGGCTCACCCATGAGAATGAACTAATAAAAGGGTTTAAAGAAGTGCGCACAGTCACACCGAATGGATGTCTAAGGTTGTGCTTTAGCACGCACGGGTCCTCCGCCTGTAAGTTCGAGTGGAGCTACTTAGTAAGTCATTAAATGTGCAAGCTCATCTTAAGGCGGTCGTGTTGATTCCATGCGCCACTTAGGTGGTAATTATCCGAAACACTAAGTGTTTACACTTATGCAAAAGTACGGTATAATGGATGATAATTAACACTAATTCCTTGATTGGTGAACCCAATACCTCAATTAAAGTTTGATGATGAAAACTTAAACATTAAAACAAGATATAAATGTTTTAATAAAACTATGCTACAAAGATGAATGCATGACATCTTTGTACATATTTGATTTAACATCAAAACTATTACCCTTTAAATTTAAGTTATATGCCATCCAACGAAACGGAAACACCTAAGATTACTTTCTATTTGCGTGAGAACGTGATTTAGATCTTAATCAAAGGGTAAAATGTCCACGTGTCGTGAGAACGGGCATGGACGATTTTGCGTTTCTTAAGTTGGACAACTTAATTGAGTTAAGCGGTGGCGAAAACTCAAGGCATAAGATGGGATAAAACATGTTTACATGGCGATTGATATTGGCTATATGTAAATCCCATAAATCTAGGAATTGCAATTGAAATTGGCAATTGAGCAAATGCTCTACCATTTTGTATAAGGTTCATCACTAATGGATCAACCGATGTGATGAGATTATGACAATGTGGATCCTAGTTTTCAATAAATATTAATTGGTTATATGAATATGAACCTTGGGTATTTAATTGTTTATTGAAAAGGAAAATTATCAAAATACTAATGATGGTTTTTGAACTTTTTACGTAGATGGCTCAATCGATAACACTATGAGCTTCTTGAGTGCCGCTTTCAAAGATATGATTGGAAGGACAAGTCGATCGCCCTAATTTCAATGATTGGCATCGTTCACTTAGGATCATCCTTCGTGTTGCCAAAAGGGTTGAAATTTTGACTACACCTGCTGAAGCTCCTCCCAACACGGCAAGCCGCTTCTTGAATTAGAGGCATATCGTGTTGAATATGAGAAGCATAATGATGTGGCGTGTCTAATGCTTTGGGATGTCCGCTCAATTGCAAAACAATTTGAGCACTATCCGCCTATGAGCATGCTAGATGAACTCAAACGTATGTTTGAGAAGCCACCAGAATGAACTGTATGAACCAATTGAAAAGGTTCACACCGCAGCGGGAGGTCGGCAACTGTCTCCGACCACGCCCTTGAGATGAAACATCACTTGGACCAATTGGAGAAGCTCGTGGTTACTCGAACGATGTATGTGTCGGACTCATCAATCATTCCCTTAATCGAGAACGATTTGGTGATTTTGTCCGCAACTTTAACATGCATTGCACGGGGAAGACGATGAATGAGTTACATGCAATGCTTGTAGACTACGAGAAGAGATTGCCAAAGAAGGCTCCTACACTGCTGTGCTCGCTATAGGGTGGTAGGGTGAATAAGCCTAAGCCGCAAGCGATAAGAAAAGGAAAGGAAAAGGAAAGGGAAACAAGTTGTCATCCCACCAGCTCTAAGAAGAACCCTGAAAGAAAAAGGAAAATCCTAAGAAGGATTTGTCTTGCCACCATCCGCAACTCACCGTGTCATCGGAAGCGGCTCGCCCGGTTTATCCGAATGAGTGTCTTGAATAAAAATAAGATGGTGCCTAGCTCATCGGTATTTTATGTTTGAATTATTTTCTTTTCCTCATAAGTTAAATTCTGGATATATGATACGGGATGTGGTACTCACATCCGTAATACATCGCAGGGACTTAGAGGGCGAAAAGTGACTGTGGAGAGAGATACTTGTACGTTGGAAATGGAAAGCGTCTGCATTGCCGGGCCATAGGGACTTTTGATTTAGTGTTGCCTTCGGGCTTAATTTTAGAACTAAATAATTGTCATTATGCACCTCCATTGTTAGGGGTGTCATTTCAGCTCTTTGTTAAAAGATATTGGTTTTGTGCACACTTTTACAAGTTATGGAATTTCAGTTTCTTTAAATAATGTTTTTACTTTAATGCAATTCCTATTCTTGGTGTGTTTGAAATTGATATGGATGGTTGTATATCCAATGAAAATAATTGTTGTATAGCATTAGCAATAAGAAGAGCAAGTCGAACTGTGACTCTTCTTATCTTTGGCATTGTCGCTTTGCCCATATTGGCAAGAAACGCATGGAAAAGCCGCAACACGATGGGCTTTACAAACGGTCAATGATGAATCATTTGACAAATGCGAGTCTTGCATTCTTTGGAAGATGACAAGGAAACCTTTTCACCACAAGTGGAAAGGGCTTCGATCTACTTGGATTGATACACACCGATGTGTGGTCCACTTAGACATGTGTCAAAACGTGGTCTTGTCTACTTCTTAACCTTTACGGATGATTTCAGTCGTTATGGTTATGTTTATTACTTAAACATAAACATGAAGTCTTTGAAACATTTAAGGTTTTCAAAAGTGAAGTAGAATTACAACTTGGAAAGAAGATTAAAGCTCTTCGATCCGATAGAGGTGGTGAGTATATAAGTCAAGAGTTCAAAGATTACTTATGAGTGTGGAATTATCCAGACTCACATCTCCTTATACTCCACAAAGAAAATGGTGTATCTCGAAAGGAGAAATCGCACCTTACTTGACATGGTACGATCAATGTTTGAACTTACGACTCTACCTTTTACTTTTGGGATTATGCCCTTGAAAGCGCTATTCGCATTTTGAATATGGTTCCAACTAAGAAGGTTGTTAAAACTCCATATGAAATATGGAATGGAAAAGCTCCAACTTTTCTTACTTAAAGGTCCGGGATGTGAAGCGTTTGTTAAACGTGACACACCGATAAGCTCCAAGCCGATCGTTAAGTGTATCTTTGTAGGATACCCTGAAACTATGGGTTACTACTTTTACTACCCATTGAGAACAAAGTCATCGTGGCTAGGTATGGAGATTTCCTTGAAAGGAATCTCATATCTCAAGAACTCGATGGGAGAGTATATGATCCGGAATATGATCAAGAAGATACAACACCTTCGAAACCACTAGCCAACTTCAAGAAGAACACGAAAGCTTAGGTGCTCCTCCCAAGTTGTTCCCATTCGTAGGTCCGAAAGGACGATACGTGCACCGACCGTCTATGTCTTAACGTGAGGTGGAGGAAAATATGGTTGGGGATCTTAATGAACTCGCTAACTATAAGGTCGCCATGGTCGATCCCGAAAAGGATAAATGGCGATTGTTATGAATGGGAAATGCAATCCATGAAAGATAATGATGTCGGATTGAAGTTGACCTTCCTCCCAAGGCTAAGGTCGCTGGGAGTAAGTGGATCTTCAAAAGAAAACCGACATGGATGGCAATGTACACACCTACAAGGCTCGTCTCGTGGCTAAAGGTTTTACTCAAACCTATGGCGTTGACTACGAGGAGACATTCTCTCCTGTAGCGGACATAAGAGCTATTAGGATTCTCATAGCTATAGTCGCACACTATGACTATGAGATTTGGCAAATGGATGTCAAAACCGCGCTCGAATGGCCGCTCAGATGAAGACATCTATATGGCGCAATGAAGGGTTTTAGAATCCATTATTTCCTAACCGTATGCAAGCTTAAGAGGTCCATTTATGGACCAAGCAAGCATCAAGGCAATGGAATAAAAGATTCGATGGGAAATCAAAAGTTTTGGATTTACTCAGAATCTTGATGAGCCATGTGTATATCACAAAGCTAGTGGGAGTCGTGTTACTTTCCTTATTTCGTATGTCGATGACATATTAATCATGGAAATCATATACCAAGTCTTAATGAGGTGAAAGCCTATCTTGGTAAATGTTTTCGATGAAAGACTTAGGGAAGCGAGATATATACTGGAATCAAGATCTATAGGGATAGATCAAGGCGGCTAATTGGTTTAAGCCAAAGTGCTTACATTGACAAAATATTGAAGAGATTCAATATGCAAAATTCCAAGAAGGATTTTGCCAATGCAAGTAAATCATGGTTTGAGCGACCAAGGTGTGCTTCAACACCGCAGAGGTGGCGATGAAGAAAGTTCCTTATGCTTGGTGTAGGATCTATCATGTACGCGCGACGATGCACAAGGCTGATGTGGCGTTTGCTCAAAACTTGACCGACCGGTATCAACGTAATCCGGTGAAATTCATCGGATCGTTAAGCATATTCTCAAGTACCTTAGGGCTACAAGAGATATGTTCATAGTGTATGGAGGAAATCCGAAGCGTAATCGCATTACATGTGTTCTCGCGATGCATCCCGGAAGTGTGACAAATATGATACGAAGTCTCAAACGGGTTACATTTTGTCATCAATGGAGGTGCTGTGGATTGAAGAGTAAGAAAGACAACACTTGCGATGCGTCTCTGTAAAGTGAGTACATAGCGCGCTCGAGGCTGCCATGGAAGCTGTTTGGATAAGGAAGTTTGTTTCGGGGCTTGGTGTTATCCGTCGATTGAACATCCTATTAAAGTGTATTGTGACAATTCACCGCAATTACTTTTGCCCATGAACCCGAGTCATGAAGCGGCACCGACACTATCCTAGACAATATCACTATGTTCGAGAGCAAGTCGAGATAGGTGAAATTGAGTTGCTCAAAGTTCACATGATGATAACCCTAGCGGATCCGTTAACGAAGGCCTTGCTCAGTGAAAAACTTAATCATTTGTCCGATAAGTTTGGACTTCGCTTAGCTAGTAGTTTCATGCCCATCGTGACTAAGTATTTTGATAAAAGGATATTGTAAACATTATTATTGAAATGAAATAAAGTATTTTTGTTATGTTTATTATTCATTTATTATAATGTTGTCCTATATTTACATGTTTAAATCCTTGAATAACTTAAGTTATTCTAAATAGTCCGTTGTCAATCAATAACATGGGAATGATATTGAATTAAGACAAACCGAGTATTAGTTAGGATATACTTGAAAGTATATTGATGCGTAGCATGACTAATTTCGATGATATTCAATGAATCGAGTATAGGACTTATCCCACCCACATGATGATACTTTATGGATCTTTGTCATTAAGTATATCATGGATATTTATCCTCGACTTGAGATACAAGAGATATGTCATGGATGTAGTGCATTTTGTGAAGCAATCTAACGCTACACGTGAATCGGTAGTTATAAGGGTTGTTTTCAAGAAGTGTTGCGAAATTTATGAATCCTTGTAGTCAAAATGGGATTTGTTTCCTTCAAATTCATTTTGAAGTATAATACTACCTGGCCCCTCGTAGGATTGTTAAGATGTTTGTATGGCCATACCCAAGGTCTTCGTTTAGAAGAATTGGTAATCTTAATAAATCATAAAGCGAGAAATGTAATAGTTAATTAAGAAATGAGTGAGATCCATATTCTTATTAACATGGTATTAGAAACAAAGGATGAATATGATGATGAATCATCAAACTTGGTTTTCTCCGAAAACCATACACGAGTTGTACGGGGGCATTGGCGTGTTGCTAGACGCTAACCAATGTCATTTCACGCTTTGTAAACATATCCAGTGGGGCTGTTGAAATGTATATATTTACAAAGATGTGAATGTCCGGATTCGAACTCGTGACCACGGATTGCACACATTAGCGAATGAGAATTAAAGTTAATAATTAATGTTTATGTTTACGATTAATTATTACACATTAAGTCCGGTTAACGATCGTTATGTATTTAACGGAAAAATGACTAACGATCGTTAAAATGGAAAGAGAAGGACTAGAAATGGAAACATTGGAAAGTTATGGAATGGGCTTTGGGCTCTATAGGTGGCCGGCCATAGGCTTTTCCAAGGCCTCAAATTCCCTAACTTGTCCTCTAAGTTTTACTTCTAAGATATAAGGAGGGGTAGGGTCAGGTTTCATTCACACCTTGTGCATTGAATTAACCTAGATCTCCTCTCTCTTTCTTTGCATAGCTTGGCCGAAAACCCCATTTGTTAGGGAGTTCGGTTTGGTTTTTGCATTTACGAGGGCTTGTGTTAGATCTAGCAATCGCTGATTCGTTGGTTAATTCGGTATAAGAACGTGGTTGTAAGACATTATTCTTACACCATTAAGTACTTCTTTGGTTTGCTTTGCTCGAGGGTGGTTTGCTTTGCTCGAGGGATTTGATATTCGCAAGAGGCACGTTACGCATACTTTCGCTAATTAATTTATTTGTTATGATCTTAAGTCTTCCGTGTACTCTTGATGTCTTTATGTTTTATTTTATTTTATATATCATAAACTCAACAGAACCTACATGTCCCGATAACAACTTTATGTTATCTGGGAGTGTCACTAACGACAAGGCGTTGAGAATAATTCCTAAAATATACGTAAAATGCCTTATTTTTGGGTGCTTGGTATTGATCTAATTCTAAAAAAAAAAAAAAAAAAAAAAAAAAAAACAAGCCCCAAAAGAAACAACTAAAGACGACAAAATCGGGCCCCGAGATCAAATACATCGGCATCGATTAAAACCGGCTTGGTTTAAATTTTAAAGAATAAATGATGCTCTAATATAGAGAATGCTGACGTTTTTATTCCAATGAAAATTTTCGCGTAGCTTCTGGTCTTTGACATCAAAAAAGAAGGTTTAGAGGTGGCAATTTGTGTTTAGAATCAAAAGAATAGGCTAATTTGAGCAAATTTTTAAAAGATGTGAGCACATTTAGCTTTTTTTTTTTTAAATGTGCATATATTGCCCATTTAAAAGTTAAATGGGCACAAACGAGCACATATTTTTTATCAATTGAAAAACATTACAATTGTTTTTAAAGAAAAACTTATAGATATAATATATTTATTTTTTAAAATATAAATGATGTGTTACATTTGAGGAATTTATTTCGTCATTTTGGGTTTTTTCTAAAGCGATCCGTTTAGCCCGTGCATGTTTAGCGGTGCTATTTAGCGCGTCCTGGTTAATTTATAAAATTGCTTAACTCAGAACTTTCAGGCTCGCCCTACCATTGCTTTGCCACCTCTACGTTTTTTTAACATTTTCTTATTGAATAAAGATTCTTTAAAGTTTATACCAACATGATATATCATGTTATAAATAACATAGGGTGGTGGTTAAGCATCATGATTTGTGTAAAATTACATTTTATAAACTCATTATTTTCATATTTATACATATTTAATAATTATAATTATGAAAAGTGCTCTTATACATAAAATGCTTGAAGTTAATTAAAAGTTGAATTTTCATATATGTAAGATTAATCACAACGGGTTGTGGTTAGCAAAACCTTACAAATAATATGAGAGTGAAATAAAATAGTAAGCTTTTTATTTGTATTGAATTGGACCATTTTTTGTTTATCTTTATTCTCACTAGTCAACATGATAGGTAATATTTTAATGAACTTTAGAGGATATTTATCTCTTTTATTTTTATATTACCTGAGTAACAAAATGTACTGTAATCGTAAAAAATTTCTACCTACATATTTAGACTAAATAACTTGGTTAACCCGATTAACTAAATCATTCAAAAAGTTTGCATCAGACACACGATGTTTGTTTAAGCTTATACGTGGCACTTATATAAGTTTATTTTGATATGATACAGTTATACAAACCATATGTTTCAAAATAAGCTCAAAAGCTTAAAAAAGTACACTAGTGAAAATTTTAAGGGTGCATTTGGTTGCCCACTATGGGAATGAGACTATCACTATGAAAGTGATTAAAGGTGTTTGTTTAAGATGAGAGGGCCCACCACTATGGTAATGAATGATGAACATATTCCATACTCCATATACCTCATTGAAGATAGGTATGAATCTTTCATAGATGAGGGACCCACCACTACTATCAAAATTATACCCATTGTCATTCATGGCAGTATACTAAACGCACCCTAAGAAAATACTTTTCAGCCTTTTCTACTTCCCATAAACAAACAAACAAACAACCAATTTCACCTTTTCAACGGTCCTCAATTCGTTCCCTCTTAAACAAACAAACAAATTATTATATAAAAATATAAAATCCCTCCATTTTATCTAATTCAAATCTCATTTCATTTTCACCCAAATTAATTAATTAGGGCTCAATCACAAAACAAACAATCACAATGGAGATACTGCATAATTCAAATCCTCGCGTTTTATGTCACGCCACACTCATTTTTCGCGGCTTATCGTCTTACCAAAAGCTTCCGAAAAAGCGTATTAAGCTATCTGTTCTCAAATTAGACGGTTCATCCTTCTGTAAGTCTGATGTTATTATGAACCTTTAATTAATTGCTGATTTTTTTGGTTTAATCATTAATGTGTGGTTTAAATTGGTTTAGGTGTTGAAGTATCGATGAATGCGACTGTTGCGGATGTTAAGTCCGCGTTGGAGGATTTTTTTACCTTGTCTCCTAAGGATCCGAGATACGTTGTCTCGTGGTATGGTTTGTTACTTTCGTATTGCGTGTAAGATTAGTTTGTTTTTAGGGAGTGTTTGTTTAGGCTTATTTGTTTTGCTTATGGGATTAGTGAGCTTTTGAAAAGCTAATAAGGTCAGTTTTTTTGGTTTACGAGCTTTTACTTGAGCTTATGAACTTTAATGAGTCATAAGCCCTAAGGGGGTGTTTGTCGAAGCTTATTTTATAGGCTTTAGCTTATGTTCAATAAGCAGCTTATGGCTTGAATGATAAATAAGCTCAAAAGCTAAGGTTGAGTGTTTGGAGTAGCTTATGATAAATAGGTCGAAAAAAAAGGATTAAAAAGTTATATAAGCACATAAGCTCACAAGCCTAAGCTCATAAGCTTATCCAAACACTTCACCGGGCTTATTTTTTACATATAAGCTCATAAGCCCTAAATATGGTGCTTATTAGCTTTTTAAAAGCTATATAAAAGCCCATAAGCCGGAAAATAAGCATGGATAAACACTCGTTGGTGAGTTAGTGTAAACTTTGAAGTAGATACAAAAGGAAATTAAGCTATCGGATAACTTGTGAAAGTGAATAAGCAATTCATCAGATTAAATTGATTGCTCTGATGTGTAGCTTATGATAAATAGGTGGAAAAAAAGGCTTGTAAAGTTATATAAGCACGTACACCACATAATGGAGCTTATTAAAACCTCCAAAAATAAGCTCACAAGCCTAAGCTTATAAGCTTATCCAAACACTTCAACGGGCTTATTTTTTTATATATAAGCCAATAAGCTGAAAAGCCCTGAACATTGTGCTTATTAGCTTTTCAAAAGCTATATAAAAGTCCAAAAGCCATAAAATAAGCTTGGATAAACACTCGTTGGTGAGTTAGTGTAAACTTTGAAGTAGATACAAAAGGAAATTAAGCTATCGGATAACTTGTAAAACTGAATAAGTGAAAGTGCATATGAATTAGACTTCTGTGCTGATCAACGGTTGTAACGAAGACTGATCGAGAACTCACTTGTTTGCTGAGATCTGTAATAGAACCAGAACATTCCTTTTATCTTATGAGAAACGGTAATTGCTTAGATAACATGGAATGTGGTAGTAGTTTACATAGTATATTATTTTAGGCAATGTGGTAGTAGTTTATGTTGCAGTTGCTGTATATTTTGAATGGACAGCTATGTCTGACATGAAGCTCATATTTTGTATTGGATGGGTCAGGTCACATGTATGGGGACATTTTTGTTTGTGCTACGAAGGCCAGAAGCTGCTTGATGATAAAGTTTGTATACGAAGACTTGGAATCAAGGATGGTGATCAGGTTGTTATTTCATAGCCGACTCATATCCTTCTTCTGATATTGTTAATATAAGATTCCGTCGTACTTACACCCAAAACCTGATTTGAGATGTCAGTGTTTCATTCATATATGAAACTGATATCGTGGCAATGACCATTGACGCTGAAACACCTTTCCAACTTTCTTTCGTAACAAGATCATGCAATTTGTGCTAGTGTTTACTAACAAAAAGTTGAGATATATAAGAGTATTGGTGGTCGCTTAATAAAGTATTTCATCTGATCCACAACACCATAATAGAATTGGAGGCTATATCCCAGTCGAGTTTGACACTTTAAGTGTGATTTAACAAGTCAACTGTCAACTATAGATGCTTGAGATATTTGAACTGCATTCATCAGCACCAATAAAGCATATCTTAGGAGAATAAACTTACAGAACAGTCAATGTAAACCAACATGAAAATGGTTATGTCTATAAGCAGAAGCAATAATAGTCAATTTCGCTTCCTTATTAGAACGACTTTTGAGAAGCAAAGTTAGATGCCTAAGTTATTTGTTGCACACATGCCTTTTCACACTAGTTCATATGCTCCCGTGTCAACTTATTGTTCTCTGTAATTCAATCACTACTAGTTGTCTAATTCTGTGCGACTACGAATATGACAGACTAGACCCTAATATGACTCTTTCACATAACTGCGGTTAATGTGATTTAATCTTTTGACATTTGATGCATGCAGATTAGATTTGTGCGCCATGTTACGATCAACTATCGACCAACAAAACAACAAATCAAGGACCAAAACGACGAGTTGAGACGTCGTTCAGTGTATGAATCACTTCTCATTAGATTTCAGATACGCTTGTTTGCCTATTAGGCTATTATCTATTTTAAGTGTCTCTATAATCCAGTTTATTTCATGGAGAATGTTTCTTTTTAGTCTTTTGGCACATTCAATCTCCACACCCACACCTTAAAATACAAGCACGCCATAAACATCCCAAATATCCTAGAGACCTAGACTTTGACTTCTGTACGCCGTGTTCCCTTAATATGAAAACAGTTAGTCTGATTACACTCATGTTTGTTTAGGTCAAGTGCTCATGAGGATAGAGAACCAGTTGATGCCAGTAACTGTGATTCTGTTAAAGACCGAGAAACCAACATATTTCAGTGCGAATGTGAAGAAGAAGAAGATTCGGATTTCATTCATGGGTCAAAACTAACAAACTTTTGAGAGGTTGGTTTCATACCGAAAATTCCGTAACAGTAATGTATGATGGATGAATTTACACAAAGGGCACACACTTAAGAATTGGGATGCTCCAATTTTTGTGAAATCGCATCCAGGTAACATATTTTGGCAACTTTAACTTGATCTAGTTCAATGTAAAACTGTGTCCCCTAGTGTAACTGTTGGTAGGATTAACTGTTTTTGTCTCTTAAAGTGATAACATGGGTCAACTTTGTCTAAATAGACGACGATAATTGACTTTGTTTTTAAGAATGTCCCACCAACTTAGCTGCATCTTTTCTGCATAACAATTATGCATGATGTCAATAACCTAATTCAGGTTTCTATATTTTGCCACTGAAAACGCGAATGTGCTTGTGTAGTCTCACATGAAACTTGATAGATTCACTCAGCTTCATACTTTTTCAGCAAAGTACATATAATAGCAAGTGTGCAATCAGAGATATCCGTAAATGATGATGTCAAATGTCGTGGCAAAAATATATGACATGTCATGACAACATGGATATAATGAATACATTGAATGTAAAAATTATCGAAAAAATAAAATATTTATCTTTTTAAAATAGTTCACAAATTTTTAATTTCACCGTTTAACTATCGAACTTTCAATGCTATTTATATTTAAAATATAATAAGAATCGACATAAACATGTACAAAACATATACTAAAGTTTTATTAATTATTTCAACAAAACATAAAAACCAAACTAAATTGAATAAAGTGGTGATAGAAATTACATAGTGGGACATGAGACGAGCCGCTTCTATGTAGAACGGATTTCTTATCTCAGCATCTTGCAGGTTGGGTCAATACTCTGTATTGCCTTTATATAACTAGGCCTGCAAATCGAAAAAAACGAATCAAAGAATTCCGAGTGCCCCCACAAGTCTTCACCTGGACATGATTTAAATGATAGTTGTTGAACATTCCTAGCCGGATTTGGGACCTGTCTCCTCAAATCATCAATGCCAATGTAGAAATGCTTTAAAAAATCACAACCAATACTTATTAAAATGTTAAACTTGCTTGATAAATTTAGCGTTTCCCTCATTTGAATAAAGAAGGAAATATCCATGGGTTTCGTTAACTTCAGGTTTAGCTTTAGCTCAATTTGCAAGGGAGCAATGGCTGGAAATACGACACCTCCAGTGTAACGGAAAATAAGTAACTTTGGAGCAAAAACATGGATACAGATTGGATTGTCTTCCTGTACTTTTATAATCAATTTCTTCAACGACACGCATGTGATATTTAACAATTTCATCATCCCTATACTCCCAAATTTAGGAGTCAAACTCTCGAGACATGGAAACCTAGAACTTATTATCTCAGGAAATGTATAATCTATCACCACGAGATCTAGAAATAATTCTCTCATGCTTACTAAGGGATCCGTCCTGCGTGAAGATACAGGATGCAGCCAACTCAAAACATGAAAAGTACACAAGTTAAGACTCACCTTTTATAGGTTTTCTCCCGAGAATATCTCTGCCGGCAACTGAAAACTAAGAATGTGAATCACTAATTTGAGGTTAATCTCTCTGAGGCAACTTCTTGAAATCAGTTGCCGAATCCATATTTTAACATGAGAAGCCAACGTGTCGCACCAGATGTCCAATTGAAGTTTGAAACTTGTGATTGGTATGTTGTCCCGAAGATACCTTATTAGAGTGCGGTCAATCATATTCATGTACTCTCTTGATTGTTGTATGTTTAAATTCTTTGTGGGTTGACGAAACCTCAGGGTAGGGATGGTAGACCAAGAGTGTAGCCATGACTTGGACAAGACACAGGTGCGAGCGGCTTCTTTTACCGGTAAGAGTGATTGTATATGATGCATCAACTCTGGAACATCTTCTAATTGACGTGTGTTGACCAGTTTGATTCTTTTCACTTCTTCCATCTCTCGGTACCGAAAGGTAAAAAAAAATATCAAGTCCCCAAGCTAACATAGAGACCACAATTCCATAAAATATCAGATAAACAGACAATGCTCGTTGTTAGGAGTCATTTGTATCCACGTGCTATGCACGTGAGGTTGTTAGCAAATAAACACATGTCTTGCACGAGTGGTCATTGGCGGGAAAACAACTTGTTTTCCTGGTCAATGACCACTCGTGCAAGGCACGTGTTTATTGACTAACAACCTCACGTGCATAGCATGTGGATACTAAATGACTCCTAACACTCGTCCAATAATAATACAAGTTAAGCACATTAAAAGTACACCCGAACATATTCTAACGTGTTGTTAATTCTTAATGCGCGATATTATATTGTTTCGGGTAAACTATGGTTTAATGAGTGATATTATACTAGTATTGTTTAGGGTAAATAATAGGTTTTTTTTTTTTTTTTTTTTTACTGCTAATGTTATTATTTTTAGCTTTGTTTGACCAATTAATTAAACCGCTCGTTTACGAAGATTTTTATCTTTAACTATAGAAGTTTGTTTATTTAAAACACATGCATAAATTACTTGTATTTGTATGATTAAAACACTTAAACACAGTGATTTATCATGCATGTATATGTCAAAATTATAAACGAACGTGGCCTTTGACTTTGCTAGAATATCGTTTAAACGAACTCTAATGCAACATGTTTTAAGCTAGTGTATGAGATATGATATAATTAACAGTCAATTTGATCGTTGAGATTAAGCCTAGTTAGGTTTGGAAAACTAATAAAATAAATAAATTGAGAACCTGTTAGCAGTGGAGAAAGCCAAACTATCGAAGATTAGACGACCGAATTGTTACGGATTTTACATTTCCCAATTTGGGAAGTATAAGAACACAACAAGCTTGGGCCCATAAATACGCGTTAGTCCAATGTGCTTAACTCCAATTTTGTATTTAGTCCTCCGTATGGTGTATACAATATTGTATATGACTTGGCATTCATGTATGTCATTTTCTTTTTTTTCAAGTTTCTGACTATATTCATCAATCGTCATATTAAGGATGCAAGATGATCAAAGGCTTGAACGCTATGTACATTTGTAATTTGAGGCTTGTTCAAGTGGTATCATTCTTTTTCCACAAATACTTAGTTGACCGGTCAAAGAAAAAATTTTGAGGAAAATGATCCTGACTAATTAGTTTGTTGGGACAAGAGATTATTGCTAAAATGAAATACTTTTAGACGGCATATGCAAAAAGTTATTTTGCTATTTATACGGAGTAATTAATACGGAGTAGTAACTTCTTAACCTATTAAAACTTTGATATCATTCATAGATGTATTTGGCATCTGATTTTGTGTGTTGTCTGGTCCAGATGTGAGGAGTGACCCATGGGCCGCAGTCCAACAGTTTATGGGAGCCCAAAATGTCACCGAGCCATTTTAATTTCATATAAGTGTGTGTTGGATTTTCTCTGTTACCCAAAAAGACACCTATAAATTTAATCCGGATAATCAACAAAACGAAGAAAGAAAAAAAAAAACTACACTAGCATATCTAATTTATAAAACGAAAAAGTTAATCGTGAAATTTCATTTCTATCCTTCTAAATTACTTTTATGAGATATAATTGCACTTAAAACAAAATATAATTGGTAATTCATACCAAACTTATCACTCGCACTCATGTTATATGTTAAAGATTGGTTTCATATTTTATGCTTTTTAGTTTTTAAAAATACATTTGACCGGAATTCGTATAAACAGAAACAAACACATTATTAGACGGTATATAAGTTTATTCTAATAAATAGGCGTAGTAAGTTAAAAAGTTGGGTGACTTTCACATACATTATCTGTTCTTATTTAATTTGTATTTTTTAATGCAAAAGTATTTCAAACTTTCGGAAAAAACTTTTTTTCTTTTCGTTTCAGAAGTTAAAAAAAATTAATTAATTTTTAATTTCATTCTCCTCCTATATATCTCAACAACTCTTAACAAACTTCAAACAGAATTTGGCGCCAAAAAGAACACACACAATGACGACGTCAGAGAAGAAACAGAAAGCATCATCTCAACCGTAAACACTTCATTCCTCCTCTTCTTAATCTCTATAATCTTCATTTCGATTACCGCTAACTGAATGATTATGAAATTTATCAGGAAACACTGCACATGGAAACAAGATGATCGAGGCAAAGCGTTATTAGACGACGAAGATGAGTCCGGTGGTGATTATTTGAAAGAGCAGATTCGATGCTTGTCGCTTCATCAACAAGATTCGCCTAAGTTAGGTATATACACATTCATTCATTCATTCAATCATTTTGCATATTTTATATCAATATAAGTTTGCTGTAATGTACGGAAACTAGGCGTCATTTTGTTGATAATTGCATTTTGTATGGAGATTGATTAGGCGTAATATGTATCGGTTTTTTGTATGAAGGACTACTTTTGTTACATGTAAACTGTCGTTGAAGTGTGATGGTGTGGTTATTCATATTGTTGGACTTATAACGTATATGAAACGTTTTTGCCCTTTCTTGGAGAATATGAGGCCTAATCTGTACCGATTTATGTTTATCGTATCTTGATCTAACAAGAACGACTTGTATTGTTGCTTAGGATCAGTTGGATGTGTTCTGCATCTTTTATTACATGTTTGGTTTTGTTGCAATGTGTTGTGGTGTGGTTATTCGCATTACTGGACTTGTATTGTAATGAAACGCTTGTTTGCCTGTTTGCAGAATTAGTGTTAGAACATTAGTTTTACCTTTTGTTGGATAAGTCTTAATCAGTCTTGTTCCAGTCATGACCGATATGATGCGTATTCTCTGGAAATTAGGCCTAATCTGTGTCGATTTTTGTTAATGGTGTCTATAACAGGAAAAACAAACTGTATTCTTGCTATAATCAATTGCTGTTAGGATAAGAAACTAGACCTAATTTGTAATGATTATTTGTTAATTGATAGGAAGAAGAACTCATGTTCTTGATAATGATCAATTGGATAAATTCTGCATCTTTTATATGTTTATGATTTCTTGGTTTGACATGAACAGCTACTTGTATTCTTGCTGTAATTTTATTTCGGTTGCTTCATAATTAGATTTGTATTGTTCATAACTGTATGTGGTACGGGAATTAGACCTATATGTATCCGTTTTCTGTTTAAGTGACATCAAGAACTACTTATGTTCTTGATTTGGATCAACTGGATGTATTCTGCAACTTATTACGTATAAAATTTTGAAAATTAGGCCTAATCTGTGTCGATTTTTGTTAATGGTGTCTATAACAGGAACAACAAATTGTATTCCTGCTATAATCGACTGCATGTATTGTGTATATCAGCATATGTTACATGTTCAATTTTTTTGCAATGTCATGTCCTATGCTGTAGTTATTCACATACATTAATAAGCTAATACTAATAATGTTGTTCATAAAGCCAAAAGTGAAAACTTGTGTGTATTTCTGTTTTTAGTTATAGTCTCGTGCTGTTGATCACTGCTTGTTGTATGGAAATTAGACCTAATCTGTATCGGTTTTATGTTTATGTGACATGAAGAACTACTTTATGTTATAGATTTTGATCAGTTGGATGTATTCTGCATCTTTTGTTACATGTAAAACTTTGCTGTAATGTGACAGTGTTATTATTCACATGATTGAAGCAACATCGGTAAGAAACACGGTGCCTTTTGTTGGAGAATCTGTTTCAATTCCAGATGTAATAGATGCATACGGATATTAGGCTTAATCTGCATCGACACATTATCAATTTGTCATGAAAAGCTTTTTGGCCTAATTCAGCTCACTTGTAGCACTATGGCATGAAATTTCAGAAACTTATAATCTTATGAAATAGGTTCACCTCTTGTTGCAGAAATTTTGTCATTCCACTTATAATTGATGCATTCTCTATAGTAATTGGGCCTAATCTGTGTCCGTTATGTTTACGGTTTGCTGATATGAGAGAAACAACAACTTGTTCTTACTATCACTGGTTGCATACTTGCATGTGGTGTACATCTTTTACATGTTCAGCTTTGTTGCAGTGTATTTTGGTGTAGTTATTTACATTAGTAAACTTATATTGATATGAAACCTTTCATTCGCCTTTTATCGGAGAATCAATCTCACTTGGAATACTAACTATGGCAAGAACATTTCAGAAACATATAATCTTATTATATAGTATTGCCTTTTGTTGGATAACTTGTCTTGATTACAGCGGAAATTAGGACTGATCAGTATCTATTTTTTTCATGGTTTGACGAGAACACTTTCAATTCTAGTATTCTTTCTATGATGAATTGCATGTATTGTGCATCATTTACATGTTTAATTTTGTTGTGATCTGTTATGCTGTGGTTTTATAGGTGAAAGGTCCAGTTGGAAAATGTACAGACCATGGAGGCAAGAAAGGAATCACAGATCAGCCAGTCTCGAAAAGCAACTCAAGGCCCTTGAAGAACTAATCGACAAGCAACTGAAACGGTTCCAAGCCCAATACTCTCGGGCCTTAAGTCCAACTCTGCCCAAAGACATAGCTGAGCTTCTCATGCCTAAGTCCACCCCACCTCTTGAACTTACTACACTCTCTTGGCTAGGCGACTGGCGCCCATCTTCCATATTGGACCTCCTTAGCTCCCTGATCAAGTCCACACCCACCCTAGTGTCATCTTTAGCCCATGCAGGTGCCACCGAAAAGACTATATCACAACTGATTCATGACTTGCGGATCGAAGAGGCTGTAATTGATGAGGAAATGACAGAAATTCAAGCCAATTGCATCCTTAACCTCCCTTTCGCATTAGCTCAAGAAAAGCACAGTGGGACTGCTTTGGATCAAGTCAACGCCGAGCTAAAAAAAGTCCATCGCCTCATCGTTAAGGCCCAGAACTTCAGGTCCTCTAAAATTCACAAATTTTGTATTAAAAAAAATCCAATTAAATTCATACTTATTTACAATTTTTTAACATTATCTGATTATGTTGTTATTTTAATAGGATCAATGCATTGGAGACAGTGGTCAAGAAAGTCCTCTGTCAAAGTGATGCTGCTGAATTTTTAGTTGCTTTTGGTGGAATACAAGAAACTGTGCACCAGTTTTCCAGAGACTATAAAATGAGGAAAGGACCAGTTTGTGTGCAAATGGGTTCTGGTTCAGAGCTTGTGGATGTTGACAGCAGCTATTCAATAGGTAAAAATAAGTAGTAAGTTTTTTTTAACTTCTGAAATGGATAGATGAAAGGTTGTATAGGCATTTACTAAACATGACAGCTATTAACACCTGCACCCCCCATTCTTCTGCATCCATATATTAGGTGTAATGCTAAAGAGAAAAACATTGTTCTTTCACATCTTATATGTACTTGTAAATTTAATGTTTTCTTACATTCAGGGATTTTTTTAACTTTTGACATATATATGTACAAAGTACTCCCTGCATTTTTCACACAAACAAGCAACATTTAAGATGGTGAAAACCAGGTTGTTTGTGTTTACACTTGCCACATTTAATATTGTGAAAACAAGGTTGTTTGTGTTTACACTGGCCACATTTAATATTGTGAAAACAAGGTTGTTTTGTGTTGACCATATCAGTATATCAAATAATCTTGAATTTAACTTGTGTATTTGTGTTTATGTCAAACACTTATCTATGTTAACAATATTACACTCTCAAAGTTGGCTAGAACTCAAGTCCAAACATATGGATTATCTATCTCAGTATAAGGATATGATCTGGGAGCGTAAGTCCGTAAGTTCAAATCTGTCACTACTCAAATCGTTTGGTACATGTCCTAAAAGCTAGTAATGGAATCAATAACATCTTCACATGTTATTCATTAAAGTTTAAGAAACTTATCTAGTTGTTGCTACTTGAGAATCAAGGTTTGGTACATGTTTTAGGTTCGAATGTCATTGGTGCTATTAACTTTTTTAGGACCATATCAACTCGTTAGGACCATATCATAGTCTGGAAAGTTTAAACTTTTAAATTTCTCTGCACTCGACCGGGACCATACGAAAATGCTTTGAACGGACCTTTTGTGTATTAATTACCCGAAAAATATCATATACAATCAATGTTTGAAAAATCATGTGTTATTCGACAAGTTCCAATCCATATGTGGAACTCACAAATCAAAAACAAATCTGATGGAAGAATAATACAGTTACACATTAGCATGAAATCCACTTATATCACATCTAGTAACCAAACAAGAGCTTACATACAATCAATACAAAGAAGGACCACCTCAAAATACTATTCAACGACCAATGCCACTTGTATTGGTGTATTCCTATTTAGAATCTTGGATAAGATTTTCTTTGTTCATGTTAGGTTATCAGGTCGAGTTTTTGACTCACGTGTGGCAACTTAACCAAAATAATGTCTCTATTACCAAAGATGCAAAAATCGTGAATCGGTAGTCATTCGGTTGACCCCCTTATAGCTTGTAATCGGTTTAGACGGGATTAATCAGTAATTAATTAGATTAGCATTTTCTGTAAGTTTTTGGTATTGCCGGCGAGTTTTAGATATTTTCGATGAATTGTAAGTATTTACGGCAAGATTTGTCTTATACCAACAATTTGTAATATATATAAACAGCGACTATAAGTGATTAAAAAAACAAGTTTTTCGGCATCTTTACGGCATTTCTGGCAAATTTTGCAGGTTTAATAAGTTTGACCACCGTTGACCGATTTATCTAAAATTGATGGCTGATTAGCGTCTAGACGGTGATTAATCAGCTTTGTAAACTTTTTTTTGCTATGTCTGTAATTGTGAGTTTTGAACCTTAAAACTCTTGTGAGGATGTTTAGGTGGTTTCATTTTCAAAATGTCCTTTTAAGTAAAATGCCAACTGTTTGTTAGGTGGTTCTTAACTTCTTATGCATGTTATCTTTTATCTTGCGATTTCCCACATGTAATCTGGTATACAGCATATATGCTTTGCTAAAGATAATACTTCAATCCCATGAGTTTCCACACGAAATAAACATATTTAGAGCATGCTTTGTTTGATAGAAGAATTAAAGTAAGGTCCCAAATTTCACATCATCACATGTAGCATGGCATAAGATATTTAAGATGAAAATTCATCCCAATGGATATGCTTGTCCCCTTTTGGATTTAATAATTATTAGAATATCATCACCATAATATAATACTTTTTTTATATAAATCTAATGTCTATGCTTACCCTAATACTATCGGTTCTTGAACCTATAGAATGTGCTTTCCATGCTATACATTTTAATATTACCACATGTACAAGATCTCTATACATAGTCTACTGAAAACGTTTTCCCATAATTCCATTAGGCTACACGCAGTAACACGAATCCCTTGTCGATCGTGTGTCGATCGAGCACCAAGGGCGATCGATCCCCTTGGTGTGGGTTGTATCGATCGTGCAAAAAAAAACATGTATCGTTCGTGTGAACGATCGACAAGAACAAAGGAAGAAAGTAGCTAGCCGTTGAGGTGCAAACAAAAAAAAAAGAAAATGTATCCGTTGTAAAAAAAAAATTACCACTAAAACTATCCTATAAATATACAACTTATTTACACAAATCTCACACATTCTCTATATCCAAACCAAAAATCCTACTCTATATTTACACACTATGAGTTTTAATTTTACGTTTATTCATTCTTGGATTAAATACATCGGATGATGAAAATGAAGTTAATCGAAGTTTATGATGTTTGGAAAGGCATTGGGAGGCTTTTCAAGCATCACAAAAGGTCTCACGAACCCAAGTTATTAGGGATAGTGTGGGTGCTTCAACTGGTTTAGTGGATGCTACTCAATGAGAACCCAAGATACGGTATCAGCATTCCATGATCGTTCCGTATGAACCAAGACTATTCACACGAATTGTCCGAGATATAACCGATCATTCACCTTATTTCCAACAAACTCCACAATTATGCAGTGTCTTAGGTATTTCTCCATTGATGAAGTGTCTTGATCAATCCAAATCAAATTGGCATACTGAGTCAATCGCGATGCTCTGAGCGAACACGTGCAAATGGGTGCGTCAACAATTAAGTGAGTGTCTCGAAAAATTTTGTGAGGTCATAATGGAGTTATATGGTGCGAGTATTTGCGAAAGTGACGGTTAGTGGACGTTGACAAACTCTACGCTCATCACTACTAAACTCATGGGTTTCGGGGATGATAGGTAGCATCGACAGACAGATCGCCGTGGGCGAATTGCCCACACGCTTTAAAAGCTCAATTTTGTAGGGGTGATCACGGGCAGGATCCTTTCATTTTATTGGAAGCGATCGCCTCCCAAGATTTATGGATTTGGCATGCGTTCTTTGGTGTTGTCGGGATGAATAACGACGTAAATGTTTTACGTGCATCACCTCTTTTCAATGATCTGAAAACACGGAGAGCTCCGGATGTGGAATTCGTTGCTAACGGCGTGCCTTATAAACGCGGATATTATCTTGCTGATAGAATATATCCGGAATGGTCGGTTATTATGAAGTCCATTAAAAATCGAGTGGACGAATGATGACAAACGAATATTGTATAAGGCGACGCAGCGGCAGAAGAAAAAGATGTGGAGCGTGCTTTTGGTGTCTTAAAGAAGAAGTGGCTAATGATTAAATATCCATTTAGAGGGTTTGACAAAAGCGTCTATCGCATATAATGTATATATGTATCATATTACATAATATGATAATTCGGACGAACAATGCACGATATCTCCGTATTCTTTCCAAGTGAGCAAAGACCGTTCTTATGATCCCATTAGTAACGCATGTGGAATCGTTGAAATTACTGAGGAGATATACGACAAAACAACTCATCTTAGCGCCAAAGGGATTTGGTTGAAGACATTTGGCATCGTCGTAATCAAAACCAGTTTAGTCGTTGTATTGTCGTAATGTTTTAATTTTATTTGAATTATTATGTAACGTTTTAATTATTAATGAAATTTTATTTTGTGTTAAAAAAAAAAATCCAATCGCCCTCTTACCCAAGACCTAATCGCCCGCGGTCATTTGGAGAGAAAGGCGCGTGGCGAGGGAAAAGTAGGGATGAATCCCTCTGCGTAAAGCAGCCTTATATTGTTGGAAAGTTAAAAAGTGAAGATTTGAGCATGTCTAATATAAAATTATGGATTAATTAGTAAAGGTGATTAGATTACAATGATCATAAGATACTCAAACTGATATCATGATTTTGATTCGATTTTATCCTAACATACCTAACTCGACAACTTATCTTGGATCATAAGGTTACGTATTGGTGAATCATGTACGAATAAAAAACGAAAAGAAATCTTGACATGCAAAGAGTTATAATTTACTTTAGATCGTCTAAGCATGACACAAGACTCACAACTGGCGCTGTTAAATTGAGTAACAACTTATTACTTGACGAAAATCTAGTTAATGCAAATAATGTATGATCATCGTAACGTTAATTCAGTTTTCTTTTTTTAAGATCATCTGCATTATCAAGTATCCGTAATAGTGACAGCAGTCATTATTTTTCTTCGTTTTTATTTTTTTTAAACACTAAAATTAAAATTTAAAAAATATATATACATTAATTATTCAAAAATAAATTACAATAAAAATTAAAAATTTAAACTAATAGTGTAAATTATGTTTTTCATTTATTTTTCGTTTTATCTCTAACACCACCTCTCATTGTTTTCCGGTTAAATAGTCATCGAGAGTATTATAAAACATGACGTTGGTTAGACGCCGGTGATGAATCGTGTAACATTTGCGGATGAAACAATTGAGATTGTTGTTGGTGGTGGTACGTCGCTTGGTTATACGGAGATTGGAACAGATTATCTTGATAATAAGGTTGTTTGATGATGATGTTGTGATTGGTGTACAAAACTTGCGGGGCTAAAATTAATGGGTGGTGAGTGACCTGTTAATTGAAAATTGGGATACGATGTTAGAAAGTTTGGAATGTTTTGTTGGCGTCGTTTTTTTGTTTTGTTTTGCGAGACACTTTTTTAGTCGGGGAAGAGTAGAATAGTCTAACTATCTTATAATAGAGGGATGCACTTCCCTCATATTAATTATTTTAAGATTTTATATATAGAATTTTAAGCAAATACAAGTTACAAAGATTAGTTACAATACTTAAAGCGACAAATAAAAATACAAATCAAACTACAATTAATACACAACTTAAAACACCCCTTCACACAGAAGACATGTCTCTAATCACGATGTACAACATTTGCTTCACAAAATGACCATGTACAATATGTAAAACACAAATTAATTTTAAGCAAATACTATTTCT
The DNA here is from genome assembly GCA_022545495.1 of Chrysanthemum lavandulifolium. Lineage (NCBI taxonomy): Eukaryota > Viridiplantae > Streptophyta > Magnoliopsida > Asterales > Asteraceae > Chrysanthemum > Chrysanthemum lavandulifolium. The sequence goes on along the minus strand of CM040244.1, from coordinate 264,472,366 downwards.
TACATACATACAATTAATACACCCCATCACCAATTAATACAAAATGTAAAGACAATGTACAAATATTTATCCATACGTATCGCCCAAACCCTTCATGTGACAATGCTTTTGCTTCCAAAATCAAAACGAAGATCGAATGAAGGTAAACCATGCCAAGAACATGTCCAATTCACACTTCTTTTGTCCTTTGTCTTTACAACTTAAAAACATGTCCTCTAAGCGAATCCATTTTTATAAATAAAACCCACCTTTTTTACCTCTTAATAAAAAAACCATCTTTTTTTATAATTTTTTTTGCACCATCGTCATAATCAAATTCTAAAAACCCGGATCTTACTTCACCCAAACACATGAAACCCTTTTCAATCTTTCACAAATTCACGTTTCCAATATCCCTATTTTCCAATCAAGATCTGAAAAGAAAAATAATTAATAGATCTCAATTCATTTTTTCGTGTTATTCAAAGAAAAACCAAGACTTTTGAAGGTCAAACACACGAAAAATACAAATCATCATCGATCCTTGTTGAAGCTTACCTTCCTTAATATCCGAAAAAAAAGAAACGAAATATAACAAGTTTGTTATTTTCTTTCTTTGGTTCGTTCGAATACCAAAACAAGACATACAAAAAATAGACGAATTTACCCGAGACCTTTTCAAAGATCTTGAAGCTGTAATATCTTGCATCTTTCGTAGGTTTAATGATTCGGACAGTAATATTTAAGGTTGTTAATGTGTTCGGTTTGGATGAAAGAAGGGAGAAAACACTAATTAGGGTGTTTGGTTTGTGTTCATATGTTAAAAGATTCAATTTTGATTGATGACTCAGTTATGAGATGAGTTTGGATGGGTGTAGAGAAGAAAAGTAGATGAGATGAGGAGAGAAAGTAGGTGTGGTAGGCAGAAGAAAGAACAAGTGTGTGTTTTAGGGTTTGAGTGAAATGAGTCATATTTGACTTATGAATAACTAGGCTACATTAGTTGTAAGTGTGGGATTGGATCCAGACTGGCCCGTTTGGTTTTTGATATTCATATTGGACTGGGTCTAAGCAAGAGTAGATTGGGATTGATCCGTAAATCTTTAGACTAATGAGCTTAATCTAACTATCTTATAATGTAGGACGACTTTCCTCATATTAATTATTTTAAGATTTCCATATATAATTTTAAGCAAATACAAGTTACAAAGCATTAGTTACAATACTTAAAGCACAAATAAAAATACAAATCAAACTACAATTAATACACAACTTAAAACACCCATTCACAAAAAAAGACATGTCTCTAATCATGATGTATAACATTTGCTTCACAAAATGACCATGTACAATATGTAAAACACAAATTAATTTTAAGAAATACTATTTCTTACATACATACAATTAATACACCCCATCACCAATTAATACAAAATGTAAAGCACAATGTACAAATATTTATCCATACGTATCATTCAAAACCCTTCATGTGACAATGCTTTTGCTTCCAAAATCAAAACGAAGATCGAATGAAGGTAAACCATGCCAAGAACATGTCCAATTCACACTTTTTGTCCTTTGTCTTTACAACTTAAAACATGTCCTCTAAGCAAATCCATTTTATAAATAAAACCCACCTTTTACCTCTTAATAAAAACCATCTTTTTATAATTTTTTTTGCACCATCGTCATAATCAAATTCTAAAAACCCGGATCTTACTTCACCCAAACACATGAAACCCTTTTCAATCTTTCACAAATTCACGTTTCCAATATCTCTATTTTCCAATCAAGATCTGAAAAGAAAAATAATTAATAGATCTCAATTCATTTTTTCGTGTTATTCAAAGAAAAACCAAGACTTTGAAGGTCAAACACACGAAAAATACAAATCATCATCGATCCTTGTCAAGCTTACCTTCCTTAATATCCGAAAAAAAACGAAATATAACAAGTTTGTTATTTTCTTTCTTTAGTCTGCTCGAATACCAAAACAAGACACGAAAAAAAATTGACGAATTTACCCGAGACCTTTTCAAAGATCTTGAAGCTGTAATATCTTGCACCTTTCGTAGGTTTAATGATTCGGACAGAAATATTTAAGGTTGTTAATGTGTTCGGTTTGGATGAAAGAAGGGAGAAAACACTAATTAGGGTGTTTGTTTTGTGTTCATATGTTAAAAGATTCAATTTTGATTGATGACTCAGTTATGAGATGAGTTTGGATGGGTGTAGAGAAGAAAAGTAGATGAGATGAGGAGAGAAAGTAGGTGTGGTAGGCAGAAGAAAGAAAAAGTGTGTGTTTTAGGGTTTGAGTGAAATGAGTCATATTTGACTTATGAATAACTAGGCTATATTAGTTGTAAGTGTGGGATTGGATCCAGACTGGCCCGTTTGGGTTTTGATATTCATATTTGACTGGGTCTAAGCAAGAGTAGATTGGGATTGATCCGTAAATCTTTAGACTAATGAGCTTAAATAATATATCAAATAAATTTTGGATTGAGCTCATAATTTTTGGATCCGAATATACTAAAGTGTTAGGCTGAAAAATTTAATATCCAATGTATTTATATACTTTCAATGTTTGAACCCATCATCGATCTTAAATGACTCGAATAAAAAATGCAATAAAAGACATTTTACACTTACTCGATACCCTAGACATTTTGGTATCTTCTGTTAATGTGAGATTAAATTATACTACCGCCATAACTAAAGTTATTGTTATTCAAATTAATCGCTAAAAAAGTATAGCGTAATATTACATCGCTGAAAATATAGTAGCAGAGTGCCGCATGCGTCGGCATTTCGCTATATTTTAATAAACACCTAGCAACGGTAAAAAGAGCCGTTTTTTAGGTAGGGGACGCGTTTGTTAGACCAGGCGTATGAGGGACGCATCTGCCGACCTGTGGATCAACCATTCACTATGGATGGTCTAAGACGTGAATCATCTCAGAAGCAAACAATTGTCAATAATTATGTTTTCTTTTTGTGAAAGGTGAATATATATTACTATCAACAAACTCACTTTATAAACTAGTTACATGCCAGGCAACAAGAAATAAACACAGTAATTATCGGTAGTAATGTTAGCCAACACTTTACTCGTTCTTAATAATTTTGTATAGTTAAATGAATAAGTAGTTACAACAACTCAATCTACAAAATATAAACACAGTAAATGTCGGTAGTGATACTCATTCTTAATACTAATTTTGTACTGTATAGTATAGTAGTTAAATGGATAAGTGGTTAAAATTGTTGGAAATGTATATATTTACAAATACGTAAATGTCCGGATTCGAACTCGTGACCACGGGATTGCACACTTTACGTATGAGACTCGATGTTTAAATAATTAATATAAAATATTATGTTTAATTATTAAATTCATTAATAAACGACTTAACGCGATATGTACTTATCGGTAGTGACTATCGGTCGTTAAACGTCAACGGATATGAAGAAAAGTTAACGAGCCAAGAGAAGGTTTAAGGAACACTCTTTTGGGCTTGTTTTTACCGAAACTATGGAATCCCACATCGAAACCATAAGAACTCGACATCTACCATACGCTATAAATACATTCCTCAGATTCATCCTTTGGTACACCGATTTCAATAGAGGCCAAACTTCTTCTTTTCTTCCCTTTGTCTTGGTCGACGAGTGAATCCCCATTGTAAAGGATTTCTGGTGACCTTGAGCATAACTAAGATGTTTGGTTATTCTATTGTGATCAAGAACCAGCATTCGTGATCGAATCGCTAATAGACGCACAGACAAGAACGTGGTTGTAAGACATTATTCTTACACCAATAATCTTCTTTGTTTTGCTTTGCTTTCGAGGGTTGTTTTGCTTTGCTCGAGGATTTGAGATTCGCAAGAGTGACGTTACGCATACTTTCGCTAATTAATTTATTTGTTATGATCTTAAGTCTTCCACGTACTCTTGATGTCTTTATGTTTTATTGTATTTTATATATCATAAACTCAACAGTGGCATCACGAGCCTTGTATAACAAGTAATTAATTACTGAAACACATAATTAAAATAAACATGAATGTGTTATTATTTGTATGCTTAGATCTAGGGTTTGCAAAACCTAAACCCTAATTTTGGGGGGGCGTTTTATTTGGTGCCCTAATTAGGGTTTTGTAAACTATTGTTTTAATTGGATTAGAAACCCTAAGATGCATGCAACTTTATGTGTATATGCGTAACTCTATTTAATTGCATTAATTGTTAAGTGTAATTGATATCCATGATAATTATCTGCATGTTTTATCATGGATCTGCTTTTTTTGTATGTCTTTCATGTTTTAAGTGATATACATTAAATTATGATAGATCTTAAATTGGGAAGACCTCAATAATTATTAATTTAATCAATTATGTGCTATGTGGTATATATTTAGTTTTGACTTACGCAATCGATGAATCGATGCATGTGGTTCACCTTGTACATAGATGAAAACGGGTGGAAGTCTTAATTAAATATATGCATATTGACAGATCTAGAATTGGTTATTAATAAGATTTATCAAAACCGTTTGCATGTGGCTATTTGATATGCATGACTTTTATTTGTTATGCTTTCATTGTTTATTTGTTTATTTTTTCAAATACTTGCTTGTTTGTTATATGTAACAAGGGTATTTTTACAAGAAAAATAAACTGACCTAAACAATGGTGAAACATGTATTTTTAAGAATAGTAATCATAATCGTTTAATTGATGATGACTTTGGTACAAATGACTGAACGGCTCACCCATGAGAATGAACTAATAAAAGGGGTTTAAAGAAGGCGCATGTCACACCGAATGGATGTCTAAGGTTGTGCTTTAGCGCAGACCGGTCCTCCGCCTCGTAAGTTCGAGTGGAGCTACTTAGTAAGCCATTAAATGCAAGCTCATCTTAATGGCTAATTAGCTTTAATTCCATGCGCCACTTCGGTGGTAATTATCCAAACACTAAGTGTTTACACTTATGCAAAAGTACGGTATAATGGATGATAATTAACACTAAATTCCTTGATTGGTGAAACCAATACCTCAATTAAAGTTTGATGATGAAAACTTAAACATTAAAACAAGATATAAATGTTTTAATAAAACCTATGTTACGAAGATGAATGCATGACATCTTTGTACATATTTGATTTGACATCAAAATTATTACCCTTTAATTTAAGTTATATGCCATCCAACGAAACGGAAACACCTAAGATTATTTTTATTTGCGCGAGACCGTGACTTAGATCGTAATCAAAGGGTAAAATGTCCACGTGTCGTGAGAACGGCATGGACGATTTTGCGCTTCTTAAGTTGGACAACTTAATTCGAGTTAGGCGAGAACCGCAACTCAAGGCATAAGATGGGATAAAACATGTTTACATGGCAATTGAAATGGCTATATGTAAATCCCATAAATCTAGGAATTGCAATTGAAATTGGCAATTGAGCAAAAGCTCTACCATTTTGTATAAGGTTCATTACTAGCGATCAACCGATGTGATGAGATTATGACAATTTGGATCCTAGTTTTCAATTGAAAATTAAATGGTTATATGCTTATGAACCATGGGTAATTAATTTTCTTGAAAAAGGTTAATTATCGAAAATACTAAAATTGAATTTTGTAATTTTTTGAATGTATAATTGCAACATTTAACCGTAAACAAAGTTTAGTCTTTGATCAAGAATTGCTCCATTCTCGCTTTCAAACAAATGTTTGATCGAGAAAATTTCATCGAAAAGACAAACAAGTCTCTTTCCATGGGAGAAGCATGAGACTCAATCCTATTCCTTTTCATGAATGAGAAAGGTATAATAGGAACGTTTGAATTGTCTAAATTTAATGTAACTCATAGCAATGAATTGCACATCTTATTTTCCATAAAGATTTCATTACCATCATTTGGTGAATGAATCCTTTTGTAACAAACATGAATGTTGGTTAACCGGAAAACATGTATATGGGTTACTAAATTAGAAGCTAGACTAATTACCGCGAAAATTGGTAAAAGGCAAACTAGCTTAATTTATCTAGTTGGTTTGTTTTAGCCTTTAAAGGTGCTACATACCGTATGGGATGGTAGACCTAGTAAGGAAGAAATTGCATACCCAATTTTTCGAGTTAATAACATTGATGGATAACCCATCATTCATAGTAGAATACACCTTTAATACCTTAGTAATGATTACGTATGGTTCTTCAAAGGTGTAGGAAAGTAAAAAGCAAGCAAGTTGTTTTCATCGGTTATGCAACACTTACAATGTTGTCGATTCTGGGAGTATTTGTGTTGCATTCTTGAATAAAGTTGTTTTAATGATTTCTAATTCAGTGGGAGCTACAAGCCTTATTTGTCGTGTAGTAATTCAAATTATCTCTTTAAAATCATGTAGATAATTACTTTCCAATTGTAGGCACTTATGTTTTTAAGGATTGTCATGTGCTTTCCTTACAAATCAATATAGTCCTATATCTACTAGTTATATCTATGACACAAATTATATTAATCAAATAAACGAACGTATCGTGTTGTTTATATGTTATATGATGTTGTTCCATGCACAAGTGGGAGAAATCTTTATTGTGTGCAGGTACAACACATATTAATATGATTTAAATGAATTCTCTTGATCGAAAAGTAAGAGAATAACGCTCTAATAGGAAGTATACATTTAAATATGTATGATTGCCCTATTAAGAACATGTGTCAAGATGATAACAAAGACTACTTTATTTTAAATATTTATGTCATTCAATATTTAAGAAACACTTGTAGTTACAATTTATGTTACGAGAACGTGAACTAGATTGTAGCCCAAGGTAAAATATCCACGTGTCGTGAGAACGAGCATGGATGATTCTGCAGTTTCTTACATGGAACATTTCATGGAATGACATAATTAAATGAAGTAATCTAATACTACTTTGAATTTAAGTATTCGTAGAATAACTTAAATATATGTAGTAATTATAAACTTGAAATATTAATTGAAACCTGAGGTGGTGTTCATAATTACTTTAATTATAAATGTTTATGATTTTGTGAAGTCAAAAACATAAAGTCTTTTAAAGACTTACAATATATAAAGTAAGACGTTAACTTGCTATGTTTTAAGACATTTGCATGAAGTCAATGAGTTGATCAATGACTTATAACGTATAGTGGGATTATAACTGATATGTCTTTTGACTTGGTCAAAATACTTGTGTTATAATGCATGCAATTGATTTGGTAATTCTATTGTACCATTAAGTTTTACTTTGTTGGTAAATAGGTAAAGCCATAGAGTAGATGGTTATCTAAAATATTGTTAGATTTTCACAATATTAATTCTAATGAAATACCATAGTTTTATGGTATGTTCGCTAGAAGAATCAAAATCTATTGGCATGTTTGATTCAAGATAACTATAGTTTCTTCCACATGTTATCAAGGTTAGAAGATTGAGTATAGATTGAATATACTCAATAAGACTCCAACCTAGAAGATTGATAAGACACCATTTGTTTATGGAATGTGATGAATCACATTAAGTCTTATAAATGAAAGTTCGAATTTGTTAAACTACTTATAGAGTGAGTTGTAACAAACTAATGTTAGGAATCACAATGTTTTTGTAATATCCCAAAAGAGAACAATGTATTGTTGCTCTACTTGTTAAACTATTTAAAGGTAATCTTTAAATTTTTAAAGGCAAGTGGGAGTTTTGTTTAGATCTTGAAAGATTGAATTACAAAATACATAATCTTCTAAAATGCACTAAGAATATCATGACGAGGCTAAACATGTATATGATAGACCTCAATATGATGGAATTGTCATTCATAGATCCGCAAGGATATCTCGGATATTTAATATGTTGAGGAATATGAGTTACTGGATCATGGTAAGCTCGTTAATCATAATGATGAATTTACCAAATGTTGAATTGTGGTAAATCAATCATACTATGAATGTAGAGATGTCGTCCATAGAGATAATCAACTTTAGATATTTGGTTTATCTTAATGAGTTTCTTCAAAGGATGGAAACCCTAGTGGTTTAAATCTTTGTGTAGAAATCATATGGACAATATTGTACTCATATTTAATGCATGTCTAGTGACAATAATATTAATCATACTTAATCAATTAACTATGATTGAATATTCTTTTCTAGATACATTAAATAGAAGTATAAAGATTATAATTGTCATACTTAGTTTCATTGATATGAAATTTTGACAATGAATATCAAAACTCTTTGTTGTGGAATTACTTTTATGAGGACGATGAGTAATACAAAGTAGTTTTATAAATTCAAATAATCTTTGAATATGTATAAACCGCAAGAATCCATGAATGGATATATGCATGCATCTAAGAGATGTTTCTTATGTTTAATATTAAATCCATGTTTGATTTAATAATTAAAATAAGATAGCTCATAAGTATTCCTAAAAGCTAGTGGGAGTATTATTTTAAATCTTATATGTTGTATGGCAACTACATTCCACCTAAATTAAGTTTTAGTTGGGAATGAACTTCGTTTGTAAGATTTGAAAATAAGATATATAACCTTGAAAATATGTTTATTATTATAAACATATGCGGTAAATAAATGAGTCTAATAGAACATGATGAATACATATCTTTGACAAGATAGATGAGATCTTAAAGTTTAACTTGAAGATTCATCATGAACATCATGTTGTGTATAAGATTGTTGTGTCATGCTTGATTACAAGATGATTTGACAACATTGAAAGTTGTTAGTGTAATAAATATTTTAAAAGGAATATGTTTGGATTTAGAATCACATTCCACAGTCTCGAGATGCTCCTAGATTCTATGGATGGAAATATGGCAATTATTTCATAATTGTCATTGCCAACAAACTTGAGTTTGGTAGGCACCAACATTACACTATAATCGCTCAAGTTTACGGACGCTTAAAGAGCATATTGTTGTACACAATGATTTGGTATAATTGAGATGACACTCAATTCTAGTCATGGTATCCTTGATAATGACCATGTTGACTAGTTATGCTCAACTAGAGCATAGTTGCATTATACATTAAAGAATGAAGAATACTTTAAAACTTTAAAGTTTTGAAAGATGATTGTCATATAAAGGTGGTTCGTGTTATCACGCACCTTATGGAATGATATGACAATATCAAGATATGTAAACACATACAAGAAATTCAATTATTGAATTTTTGAAATAAGTATTCTCAAAATTCTTGTAGATCAAAGTTAGTTGAAATTATGCCTTGTCAACAAGTGCGAGTTGTATAACTTGTGGCAAAATTCATTAACCGAGAATTATCATGCATTGATCTATTTAGTATTTGGATAAAGGATGTTAAACAATTATTATTTATAATGAATTAAAGTACGTATACGCTTAATTTCATTTATAATATTGTGTCCTATGTTTGCATGTTTAAATCCATGAATAACTTAAGTTATTCTAAATAGTCCGCTGTCAATCAATAACATGGGAATGATATTGAATTAAGACAATCTGAGTATTAGTTAGAATATACTTGAAAGTATATTGATGCGTGGCATGACTAATTTTAGATGATATTCAATGAATCGAGTATAGTGACTTATCCCACCCACATGATGATACTTTATGGATCTTTGTCATTAAGTATATCATGGATATTTATCCTCCGACTTGAGATACCGAGATATGTCATGGATGTAGTGCATTTTGTGAAGCAATCTAACGCTATACGAATCGGTAGTTATAAGGGTTGTTTTCGAAGTGTTGCGAAATTTATGATTTAACAGTAGTCAAACGGATTTGTTTCCTTCAAATTTATTTTGAAGTATAATACTATTAGCCCCTCGTAGGATTGTTAAGATGTTTGCATGGCCATGCCCAAGGTCTTCCGGAATATGTTCAAGAATTGGTAATCTTGATCAATCACATAAAGCGAGAAAGTAATAGTTAATTAAGAAATGAGTGAGATCCATATTCTTATTAACATGGTATTAGAAACAAAGGATGAATATGATGATGAATCATCAAACTTGGTTTTCTCCGTAAAACCATACACGAGTTGTATCGGGCATTGGCGTGTTCTAGACGCTAACTAATGTCATTTCACGCTTTGTAAACATATCCAAGTGGAGTCGTTGGAAATGTATATATTTACAAACGTAAATGTCCGGATTCGAACTCGTGACCACGGATTGCACACTTTACGATGAGACTCGATGTTTAAATAATTAATATAAAATATTATGTATTATTATTAAATTAATAAACGACTTAACGAGCGATATGTACTTATCAGAGTGACTATCGGTCGTTAAATGTCAACTGGATATGAAGAAAAGTTAACGAGCCAAGAAGGTTTAAGGAACACTCTTTTGGGCTTGTTTTTCGAAACTATGGAATCCCACATCGGAAACCATAGTAAACTTGACATCTACCATAAGGCTATAAATACATTCCTCAGTATTCATCCTTGGTACACATGATTTCAATAGAGGCCAAACTTCTTCTTTTCTTCCCTTTTGTCTTGGTCGACGAGTGAATCCTCATTGTAAAGGGATTTCTGGTGACCTGAGCATAACTAAGATGTTTGGTTATTCTATTGTGATCAAGAACCAGCATTCGTGATCGAATCGCTAATAGTGCGTACAGATAGTGAACGTGGTTGTAAGACATTATTCTTACACCAATAAGACTTCTTTGTTTTGCTTTGCTCGAGGTTGTTTTGCTTTGCTCGAGGATTTGAGATTCGCAAGAGACGTTACGCATACTTTCGCTAATTAATTTATTCATATGATCTTGCCTCTTCTCAGTGTCTCTTGATGCCTTTATGTTTTATTGTATTTTATATATCATAAACTCAACAATAACTCATGCTCACCTCACAAGCCGTGCCGAAAATAAGCACAGAATTGTCGGTAGTGATGTTAGCCTTGTATATATAGGAGGTGATTTGTAGAATTTTTAGATTGATTGAGACACTTTAAATTAGAGCGTTTGGATATTTATACACTCATATCACTTTTACATATTTTCACTATGTAAATATATATATATTTAAACACTATAATTTAGTGTCTCAATAAATTTGAAGAGTGTGCAAATCACCTCTTATACTGTATATGTAAAGAAGTATGATGTGAAAATGATTAAGTAATAAGGTAGGCATAGAATAGAAAAAAAATAAAATAGGATTATGTGTGCAGCTGGGGGGTGGGGGGCCAATTTGTATAAATAGTAAAATAGAAGGGGGTCGGATCATGTTTGACAGTACAACCACGCATGCGCTTCAACAGTGTATTCTTTTGTGGACCTTCTTTTTTTTTTATCCATTAATATTTTCTCATTCTTAAACTAATATTTGACCAAGTATAAGAGCAGTTACAATAATAACATAGAACCGGCGTTAAAGTTCGCGAACCTTAGGCGTTATCCCAAGTTATTGTTGGAGACTCCGGCTATATTATTGGCGTTAGTTAGCGCCGTTGATCCAACGTGTAGCGTTATTCGATTTTTTTTTTTTTCATTTACGCAAAAACGGGGTTGATTTTAGAATTGTTGGAGTGTTAAAGTTTAAGCTTGGGAATGTTATTGTTGTGGGTGTTTTTATGTTGGGTGAAATGTTAAAACGATGTAGGCGACGCGTGGACGGTGTTATTGGTGTTATAGTGTTATTATTGCATGCCTACGGGTCGAATTTCAAGTCGTATTCATTTCGATAGCAAAGTTTCAGCAAACCATAATTGTATAACCGTAGAATTCTATAATGTATAATCATAAGAAAAATATTTTTTCCTTGTAAGTCGGAAAATGATGACATCAAGACAACTTGAACATGAGTTTGTGGGACTATAAACATGAGTTTGTGAGACTATAAACATGACACTTTTAGATACTATAAATCAATGTTTTAAAAACCGTGAATTGATAGTCGGTTGGTTGATTTTTTTATAATTTGTAATTGGTCTTAACAGAATTATTCGGATTGATATTTTTGGCAAGTTTTTGGTATTTCTGGTGGGTTTTGAGTATTCTCAAAAATTTTCCTTGCAATACAATTTGTAATTGATATAATCAGCAACTATAAGTGATAAAATAAGTTTATGGCAAGTTTTGAATATTTGCAACAAAATTTGCGAGTTCAGAAAATCACCATTATCGAATTAGTTGACCGATTTATTTGATCAATTTACACAAATCAAAAAGTCTAGTGACCGATTAATGGTTAGACGGCGATTAATCGAGTTTGTAAGCCTTTTTTGTGACACTGCTATAAATATTAAAAAGTATAAACAAAGATTTAATCAATATGGACCACATTGTAATACTAAAAGATGAGATGATTTGGAAACATGACTTAACAGCTTGCTTATTTTTGGCCTTAACACAAACTCCAAAACAAAGTGGTTTAATCTTCTTCAATATATTTGTGACATCTACTATTATCGTCTAGAACAAAAGTATTGCAAAATTTGGAACAATAGCGTATGAGCTTACATTCTAAGTTATCTATACGTCTCGGTGTCGTCTTGTTGTGGCTCGAAATCGGACAAAACAGTCACGCATCATCAAAAGCTAACATTAAACATAAATCGGTACAAATGGTTTTCACATGTAACTTATTCGATCTTATGACATTGCGACAACTATCACAATTAGGACCACCATGCATGCTTATCACCATTAGAACAAGGACAACTATTTTGTCAACATGATCAAGCTCCAAAAGACGTTCGATGAGGTACATGCTAATGATAAAGCGATAAACGACGAATTTCAAACAATCATCAGGTTACGTTTATTTGGTTATGGCAAGATCAAGTGTTGTTTTAGTTTGTTGATCGTGTTCTCTTGGTGGCAATGAATCCAAAATGCTAAGGCTTTTGTTTAGTCACATTGCTTTTAGATTAAAGCACATTACGTATGAAATAAGGTATTTTGGAATTTAAAAACTATATATATGTTATACGTGTATATTTAAAAAAGAGATTAATGGTATGTAAAAGTCTATAAATGTGGCTATTAAAGTTATACGATCTTGCTTCTAGAAATAATTAAAATAAATTTATAAAATTTGTTCCTACCAGCAGAGTTATATAATATGTGAATGCATATTACTTTAGTTTTAGAACTCGTGCATATATTTGGTTATAATGAGTAATAATATTTAATAACTTTATTTTAAAGTTCATTATTGTGACAATATAAAAGTTCATTACTTTGTAATGTTTAAATTTTTTCTATAAAATTATATAAACTTTTAATACTTATATAGTTAAAATATTTATGCACGCACAAGTTTTTACATAATTTTTTTATTATTTATTAATATCGATTAATATTTTGTATAGATTTTGTTGCACAAAGGATTTGTCTTTGTTTAACTAGAATGGTGTTTATATTAATCGTGTTTAAAAATTAACTATTTATATCATGTTGTAAACATTATGTGTGTTAGTAGCACATAATGACCTTGAAAAAATATGTATCATTGTTATATGTAGAATATCATCTATTTATTCACATCTCACAGTAACGTGTGAGGTCGTGCCATCATTTTGATAGTAATATTCCTGTTAATAATAATTTAAGTCGACTTTTAAACTCGTGCGTGAACGTATAAAGATGAATAACATTATTTGTTATTAAGTGCAGATAGTTAAGAATAAATACCTTTCCCGAATATACTTTTAATCTCATTAAGAGGAATAACTGAGTCGTTCGTGTATCTCATGTATTCATTTACATGTCACAGTAATTCGTATTTTTTTTTTTTCATATATAATTTTGTGCAAATACATTAGTTTAATATACACTAATATTATAAATAACAGCATATTGTTGTATTTTTTTTTCTATAAAATAATAAAATATAATGTGTATGGTGTATTTATTAAATTTATAAAATTATTAAAAAACATGAAAACTAATAACTCTACTTTATTTAAATAATAACTAAAGTTTTATTAATCATCCTTTCACTTTTTAAGTTCTTTTTACATTAATAACACATACATTTTTTACCACATTTTATAAATTAGATAAAAATTTAATAAATTAATCAAATTGATCTTCAATTTTGGCTTTTATTGGCCAAAATAAGAGAACCTAATTGATCCAATTTTTTCAATAAAATTGTTTTAAAAAAAGTTATCCGAAATAATATAAATTATTTATTATATAGAAGATTGTAACTTCATTTACATTTAATAAAATATACATATATTCATCTTAGTAAAGACAACATATATCAAGGTAAACTCGGAGTAATAGTGTCACATTGCTTTTTATAAAATTTTCTATTTTCTTTTATATTTATATAGTTACAGTAACCGTTCACGCATAAATTTTTATACAACTTTTTTATTATTTATTAAAATTAATAAATATTTGGTATATATTTTTGTTGAAGGAAGTATTTGACCTTTTTTTTACTAACATAATGTTGGGGTTATTTTTTTTTTAATTTTTTTTAAAACAATGATTTCTAACATTTTAGCTGACTGTCAAACCAGATAAACTCCTCTTTTTTTAATGAAGGTTGACGTAACCACTTAAAGTTGTTTACACCTAACATTAATTGAACTTAAGACCTTTTAATAGTTACTACAAGCTCTTTACTACCATGTCACTCATAAATGGCTGATGTTGTGTTACATTTAATTATTAATATCATTTTCAAGACATTATGCGTGTTTAAAACTCATTAAAAGTATGATATGACCTTTGTAAAACTACTTTTTATGATGTCCTATCTAAATCTTAAAAAAATAATAATAATAAAATAAATAAATAAATAAATAAAATAATCTTGTGTATTTAATTTCATTTTATGGTACCCATGGGCCATGCGTTTACTTTAATATTTATATTTATGTTAATAATAATTTTAGCCGTAGTTAATTTTCATATACGTGTACGCACGAGTCAAGTTTATGAAAGGGAATAACATGAGTTGTTATTGAAATACTTTTATGGATCTTCCTACTTAATCTCAAGAAAATAACATGAGTCATACGTATAGGTATAATTTTGTGTATTTATTTATATATCACAATAACTCGTGTTTTTTTTTTTTTGATACTTATAATTTAGTGCATATACACTAATTTAATATATAATGATAATAATGTTCATTAATAACAACAAAGTATAGATTTTAAAAATATACTTCCTATGTCTTATTTGATTTTTCAAAGTCATTTTTCAATTTTGAAGTTGAAGTTTTTTTTTTTTTTTTGATGAAATTTATACCAGCGTAAATACATTTAAAACTAATTTGTTCATACATTTTGTATCATGTATTATATAACACAAAAGAAAATAGTTAATGTCAAATTTAAAAAAAAAAATACATAAAAAAGTCAAAACACGATAATTATTTCAAAATGAATGAAGCATATATAAAGTCTAAAGAATATTTACTTAATTTATTAAGTTATTTATAAAAAACTTGAAACTAATAAGTTTATTTGAATCCTTATCAATTCATTCAAGATCAATACAAAACCTTATGGGAGCTTTTGGATCCTTGTAATCTAGCGTAACTGGATATAATTGTAATCCGATTACATTACATAGCTTATTTAGTTTGCAAATTTGGGGGAATTGTAATTTAGATTAAATTACGTAAGTTGTTTGGTTTCCTACTGTAACTAAATCATTTCAATTATATCAGTGAGGAAATTCATAACAAATAAGAAATTGAATGAAATGTTTTAAATTACGTTGTAATTCATAGTTTTACTTGAAAGCATAGTATTTATTATTATTATTATTATTATTATTATTATTATTATTATTATTATTATTATTATTATTATTATTATTATTATTATGCTAATAAATATTACTATTATTATTATTATTATTATTATTATTATTATTATTATTATATTTTATTATTATTATATTAATAACTATTTCTTTTATCGGATATAACTTTTATTATTATTATTATTATTATTATTATTATTAAATAATTTATCACTATTATAATTATTGTTGTTATTACTATTATGATTGTATATTACAATTCATTCACATTATAATTACAATTTGAGTTATTATTTAAATATGTTACTCAACTTTACAAAAAAGTTCGCTTAAGTTACTTAGCTTTCATTTTATTTACTTAGGTTATTGAACTTAAAGGAAGCATTTTCAAGTGTTAATCTTAGTGAATTGAATGTATATTTTTGGATAAGTTAAGTAACATAAATATTATGTTTTTAAAAGTTCAGTAACTTAGGAGAATATTTTTTATAAGCTCAGTGACCTCAAATATTATGTTTTATATGTTCATTAACCTAAGTGAATAAAATGAAAGTCCAGTAACTTAAACGATTTTTTTTTTTTTTTTAATTTAGTAATTTGTAAAACCCTTAAAATTATTTTAACAAATTACAATCATTCATATATCACTTTATTCAAATTAAATTACAATCTTTTAAACATATTACAATTTTCTTAAAAATATTATGCGAACCAAACGTATCATAATAAACGGGAGGTGATTTGCACACTCTTTTAATGGATTGACACACTCTAAATAGGCAGCAAGGCCACTCTGCCACTTACAATACCTCGTCGCGTATTTAAGTCGTCTGCAAAGGATTTAGAGTGTCTTGACGTTTATCCCTCAGGGGTGAAAATGTGTAAAAGTAATGTGGCTGTGAGGGTATAAATGTCGAGGCACTCAATTTAGAGTGCTGAATCAATTTAGAGAGTGTGCAAATCACCTCTCCTAGGGATGGCAAAAAAAACCCAATCCCGATAGAAAAACCTGAAACCCGAACTAATTGAGGCGGAACATGTCATGCTAATCAGGTTATAAGGCGGGTTTAGGGCTTAAACGGGGCGAGTCATGCTAATCTGGTCCTCTCCATACAATTTACATTTTAAACCATAAGAAGCCTTGAGGTATGGGGTGTCGTTTGTGTCTTAACCTTCTGCATAACACGCTAAACTCAGGCTAAATCGTTATTTTGTGTTTTGGCCAATTCAATTAAATTTCAAGCAAATGCAACTTTTCGTGTGTGTGTTTTTAATTGTGAGTGGATGGTATATTTGATAGGGTATTTGCGGGGCCTACAGTGATGTTAGTGGTGTGTTATGAGGGAGGGTTGTTTGAGTTACTGATGTGTTATTAAGAGGTGTATGATGTGACGTTGAGGTGACATACCAATAACGTGTTATTGGGTCATTGCATACTTTGTGCTCTAAGATTAGACATATGTCATGAATTTTGGAAGAACCAAGGTATCAAAAATGGGTGGGTAGGGGCCCCAACGAATGGACCCGAATTAAATGGGTCTGCATTAAATTGTGTGTGATGTGGTGTACCCAACTCTACTGTAGTCTCAGCAGCGATCAGAGATGGTAAATGCAAGAAGATCTTGACCCTACGTGTGGCCCATTATATCTTTACCCCTTCCATTTGATGAGACGTTGCCACGTCATTTGGATTTTAGTGCATTTGTGGGCTCCACCACCAAGATCCCGGATCTCCTACTGCCACCACTACTATTCTCTGCCAGCCGTAAATTCATTTTCACGTATCAACAACAATTCAACATTTCAACATATGTTTTAATTGAATACTATTTTAAATCAAAATAACATATTTTATAATCATGTTTAAAAAACAAAACAAGACTTTCGTCATTAAATAGTAATTGTGGACGTATGGTGGATTTGGTAGCAGAATAGGTCGTCTTTGACGGACCACTATACGTAGCTAAATCCTAATCCATCCCTTTATAAATTATCATCGGCGGGTTCTCTAGCATGCCAACTTTTGATATCTTCATCGTGCATCTAACTTGATTGTCGGAGGTGGACGTGCGGGCTGACCTCCGGGTCTAACTAGAGTTCTAACTGATTGTGGTCTCTTGGACCGAGAAAGCGACTAATGCCCAGGAGAGTCGTTGAATCAGGTCCATGTGGGATTATGCTTCCAACGAGTTTGGCGTAGTCAGTGGGACGAATAAAGCTATGTTTAGTGTTCTCGTATTACCGAAAAGCATAAAGCTCGTACAACTTGCTTTCCCATCAAGTCGGTAACATTTAATAATGACTCTAGATGGAAAATATTTTATTAAATTGGACGACAAGTTACGGTAAGGCATTATTTTTAGATCGTAATATTAGAAATTGATGCGTAATATTATAATTAGATGCGTACCAATTTTATTAACTTGGACGACAAGTTTATGGTATATATTATCATTATCATAAGGCAACTATATATTATCATAACAAGTTCTCGTAAACCTTTATGGTAAACCTTTATAATATAACATATATACGATTCATGATTTTCTTTACATAAGATACTAGAAAAGAAATATCCGCATGATCGGACCTATTTTATATTTTAGTCCACACGATTGGACCTAAGAAAATATTTGCACGATCGGAGTTATTTTATCTTTTAGCCGCGAATTAATTCGCGCGGAATCTGTTCTACGGTTGGTACGCGCTGTTGAGCGCTCGAACAACGCGATCGCGATAAATCTACGCGCGTTAGGTAGTGCGTTCGGACATCTTCGCGAGAAGCGTGCGCGCGACACCACGATGCTAGTCAATCGCCATGATGCGCTGGACAAGGCCGTGGTATAAACATCTGCGATCATCCACAAGCGTTCGGTATATGCGGTTCACGATAAATAAATCTGCGTCATTAGTCGCGGTCGCGATACATCCATCAAAGTTTTATTTTATACATTAAAAAAAAAAAACACAATTAATTATTTAGTCGGTACGCGTCCTCTGACGATTCTTGACCGCCACTTTTCTTATATGCTAAACATTATTTATGTTATGCATGATATATTATTCAATCTTATGTCTTTGTTTATTGTTTCACTTCATTAGGTTTTATATCTTTGCGATTCGCGGCATATGCTAATCTTGCATTAGGTGTTTTCGCAGATTAAATAAGTTTAATGCTCCTACACGCAGTGGCACCATCAAACTTGGGGCTACCGAGTGTCTCATACAATTTAAAATACGCATTCGTAAGTATATTTAGGCGAGCGCAAGCTCGGTACAAAGCGGATTTAAATATTCGCGCGATCTTTGCCGCAGGGAGGCGTCCGTGTCGGTTGTAAAGACTTCGCGACACGGTAGCGCCGCTACATCTAAGACGTCTCTGTCGCCTTCTTTGTCGCGCAAGCGCGACTTATCTTGTGAAGCACGTCTTCGTCGCGCTTTCTTTCATCGCGGTAGCTGACTTCTTGTGACACGTCTTCTTCGTCGCACCTCTTTCGTCGCGCGCGCCGGCGCCTTATGCTGCTGTACACGCCTTCGCCGCACCATGTCGCGTCATGCGGTACAAAATGCGCGCCTTACACGGGATGCAAAGATACGGGTTCCACTTTTCACCTACGCGCCATGAACTTAAGTTCAGCATAACGTAGCCATGCGCTATCTCATACTAGACTTGGGGGCAATGGACGTATGGTCGGACGGGCGGGGAATGGGTCGGGCAAGCAGATCGCCCCACTCTACGCCTAAACCCTAATCCATCCCCTATAAATACATGTGAGTTATCTCTAACCTTAACAACTTTTGATATCTACATCAGCATCTTAAGCTTGGCCGTCGGAGGTGGACCGAGGATATGGCCTGGTTAAACTTCTAGCAGTTCTTCTGTTGTTGGTCTACTGGGGCGAGAAGGCATTAACGGAGGAGATTCGTTGAATCCAGGTCCATGTGGGATTATCTTCAGATGTGATCTTTTAATGAGAATTTTAAAATGAAAATAACATATTTTATAATGATCTTTAAAAGATTTAAAGTGAGGGTAAATTTTGATAAAACTATCTTTATGTTGTAAGCTCTAATATGTAAATTGCAAATCTGTTAATATAAACTACAACTATATCTTTTTATTCAATAAAAGTGTTTGATAAATTAGTTGTTAACTGTAATTATAAACTGTTAACAATAATTTTATGTTTTAATAGCTCTGAAATATTTTAAAAGCTTCATTAATCAGCTTTTCATTATAAAGTTACTTGTTTAAAATAAAAGCTTAAAGACTTGTTTTGAAATAGATTATTTTTGTAACAAAAAGCTTACAATTTCAAATAAATACCTGCCAAACAGACCTTAAATAACAACTTTGAAATTTATAATTTGAGTGAGCTATATTCAGTTGTCGCCCATAACTATTATAGTTGTCGCAACTTCATTATTTCTTTATAATATTTCTTTAACACAAAACAAAAAAACATTCTATTCAATAGTTTTTCTATAAGACGTAATCAAAAACCTCACTAAAAAAAAGAAAAAAAAGTTCCCATTTCGATGACAATGCACCTATAACACGGATTGCACGGTGGAGTATATCACCGATGGTGCCATAAGTTGCAATTTGGCTTGGTGCATTTCACCATGCACTCTTAGCAATAAACTTTCAAGTTAAAAAGATGCTTAAGTTATTATATTAGGTGTAGTAATAACCAACATTATTACCAACACTATTAGTGACACATCATTTTCACTCCGTAACCAACAATATCATTGAACATGTGTAGTAGTACCACAAACATAACAGTTAAAGTATGTCTTATTTAAATACAAATATACCTCACCATATCGTTAAAAATATAAAAAAATGATTATAAAAAAAAAAAATAATGTTGGTGATACGATAGTGCGCCAACGTCTCACAACAAAAGTGGAAAAAGTAAAACATTTAAAGATCTTGGTGTCTCCGCGATCGAATTGAGCGCGTCGTGGTGACCAAGTGTGGTTGAGGGGCGATCGCCGAGCCTTTGGTTGAGCTATTAAGGCCATTTAGCTTATCGATCTCAAGCGCAAAGTCATCGACTAACCCTATTACTTTTGCATCTTCTAGAATCTTGAGTTGATAATTCTTCACACATTTTCTTTTTCAACTTCTGAAAAATAAATTATTAGATAACTTTAGAATTATTATTTTTCTTTACAGATTCATCGATTTTAGTTCAAGTTTAATGACTTGTTCGAGATTAATTTCAATCTAAAGTTCACTACCAATACTTCTTGTATCTAGCTATCCTACTTCTTATCTTAAGTAAGTTTTTTTTTTTTTTTTTTTTTTTTTTTTTTTTAAAATTGCAAGTTGAAATTTGACTCAACATGACTTGCACCCGACTTAAGTTCTAAGTTTATAAGCTATTTTGTAACAAAGTTTTGTAGCCAAACGACACCATGGCTACATAAGATAATATCTTCTAAGTTAGAAATTTGTGGGTTTAAGCTATGTGAGAGACAAGTATGGATTATACATAACGAGATAACGTTATAATGAAATTATATTTACTTCTAAAAACATGTTTTGTAATGTCGGCCTTAAGGGCTATTAATTCTGGTTACATTTTATAGAAGAGTTCTTAGTTATAATCTACAAGCGCTGCTTGTTTTTCAATTTTTGAATAATGTTTTATATTTCTAAAAAACAAATAATTTAATCTTTGTTTTGTTTTATTTATGGTTTTAATTTTGTATTATACAATGAAGAGCTTTCGACTATGCAGTAGTTATAATGCAGTAAATGCATGAAGTTTTTAATATTCTTGAACAATATATTTTATATATTAAAGCACTAAAATGTTGATTTTCTTGACTTAAATTTGAATAAGCTTAATGCCACTTGACTTGAATATTATGTATATGATTTAAAACATATAATATAATAAAGTATCAAAACATATGAAAATTATCTAATTCTTGATATCACTTTATTTTAATAAGATTTAAAAAGTCAGGCTAGTCATTTGTTGAGGTTTTTGTGGAATGGTTGGAATGTGTCAAAATGTACAAAAGCAGTCCAATATGTTTTCCAATGCATATATATAGTAAAATGTATTGTTATTTATCGCACAATTTTGTGAAATGACATGTAACTAATGAGCTTGAAAATAAACTAATGCCGCTTGATGCACGGTAAGCATTTTTCAGTTTTCGTATTGGAGTTGAAGTTGATGAGCGTTTCGCTTATCTACGGCTTTTGTTACTTCTATACATACATTAACATATACACTAACAAAGAGATTAACAAAACTGAAAAATCGGCTATTCTATTTATTTAGTTCATACCACCATCAAATGCGAGAAAATTCTATCTTGTCGTTTCTTGTTACAAAACAACGAAGTTCACCTTTACTTTCGAATATCTACACAGACCATTACAAAAAAATGTTAAGCTAATAAATCTATTCAGAATGATTAGGGGGTTTCAAAAGCTCTCGTGTTTCAGTTGTGTATTTTGCAAATTATGATATTTAGGCAATTAATACAATGTTAATTAAAAATGTCATTTTTGACTCACGAGACATCATTCATAAACTACTTTAACATAAGCCATTTCAATTTAAGCTCGTCCATTTAACAGATATATCATGATTATCATTTACAATCGATAATCACTTCATTAATAATCGATAAACATATCAGTCATAAGCAACAACCTGGCGGTTCTTTTCCTATAAGCTTCAGATCATTGCCAACGGTGCCAAGTTCTCAATCCACGCTTACCGTTCTAATGAGCATGCGTGTATCGTATAAAATCATAGATACATGTCAGTCACACAAGTGTGTTTAATGTGTAACGTCTTATGCCAATCATAATTGGCATGTTTATCAACAAAATGAATATTTTATCGCATCTTAGTATTTAATATTTAGTATTTAGTTTTAGTAAGAGCAAATGAGCCCCAAAGCTACCAAAGCTGCAACCAATATCAAGTATTGTGCGCACCTGTTTGCATCATTAACATGATTCATACCCAAGGTGTAATATAACTTAACTTTTTAGCAAAAAAAGTTGTACAAAATTGCTAATTACATATCCAAATGTTATATGGTTTATAAACAGACGTTCTAATAAAGCTAATGAAGAAAATCCAGTAACATAATAAGATCATTGTCAACTGATCAAAAGATCAACAGGCCTATACTTTTTCCTTTATTATATAAAAGATGCAGTTAAAAAAGACTAAGTCATTACTTATACCAGCTTGATGGAATTCCACATCACTACCCAGTCATATCATCTCCACAACTTGGTGGGAGTAATCTTTCACACCATCAAACATCAACCCATCATCTGAGTGGAAAGAAATTTGGTTCTTCTCCATTAGCATTAACCTAGATTAAGATTGAGTGTAAAATGTCAACAGGCATATACTTTTTTCATATGTTGAAGAATTAACTGATTTTGGGGCTAGCACTTGTTCCAATATACTCCCATGTAACGACCCAAGTTTGCTCGGTTGTTCTTTCACTCAAAGATCTTGCTTGTTCTAATTCATGAGATTGTGGCTCAATAGTATAAGCACACTGTTCCAACATTCTTCTTTGACAGTTTGACGTCATGTAAAACCTGTGGTAATCATTATTTACCTAAACATCCTTAAAGCTATTACCAAAACTCCAGCAACAACACTTATGGTCCTCAAACAATGCAAATTCATCATACATCAATCAAAGTGTATTCATCACTAAGATAAACTATTTTATATCCTTAAAAACAATTATGATATGTCAAGTCTGTGTAAACATTACACCGCAATGATGTTCTTAACTCGAGTATGGTGACCATAGAACCACTATGTCCATGTTCTTTTTCAATCATCGCCAGAAGATCGCGACATCATTCCCACTCTTCTTCTCTTTCTCAAAATCAATCTAAATTCGACATAAACAAAACATTTGAGTAACATCATACATAGTTAATCAAAATGGTAAATAAATCCATAGTCATATGCAACTTCTATTGTAGAAAAATAAAAGAAAAGATTCCTAATATAACAATTGAAGTACAAACATACAAACTATGTAGTAACATCAAATTTTAACTCAAAATACATTTAAAACAAAACAAACACCACTAAACATATGATCCTAAGTTTACAACTTTTACACAATAAGCATGAAAAAATATAACAAATCATACTTTTAAAATTATATCTCAAAACATAATTATACAAATCGGTGTAATCAAAGCATTAAATAACTAAGATTAGCGTAAAAGATTCGAGCTTCAAAATTCATATCGATTCGGAAGAAATCAACAAAAGTAAACTAAACAAAGACAAAAGACTAATCGGCTTAAAATCATACTCCTCGGTGAGTTGAAAGCGAATTATGGGTGCACTTGTTTGAGATTATCCGATGTTGATGTAAGGTTTTGTTTGTAGCATGATTTGTAGTTTTTCGATGTAGTACTTATGTCCGGTGGGATGTCTCGAGCGTCCACGAATTCCAAGTGCATAGACATAGCACTTTATTTGAACAAACCAATGATGGTAATAATATTACTTGATGGTAAATCTATTAACTTTTAATAAATAGTATAACATAGATAAAAGGAGCACAAAACATGAATTCGGTAAAATAAATAAGCAACTTGTTTCGGTATCATAGCAACCACCAATCATTTTTTTTACCAGAGGAAATTAGCAATAGCCGTGTAGCAATGAAATCAAATAACTAAACTCCTCAAGTGATTTTCCACAATTTTGGACAATAAATACCCATTATACCAACTTGATTTTTATAAGAGTTATAATTATAATTAAAACACGATTTTAGACTTAGAGTCAATTATATCGCTTATCAATTCATAGTCCCAAAATTAACAAACATGTATTCTTAAATCAATGCATTCAAAATAGAAAATTACTTGTTAATAAAAATCGCAAACAATACTTGTTAATAGAAATTGAAAAAAAAAAACTATGTCATGTGAAAATCGAATAAATTACCAAAAAACATCGATTAGTTACAAAATTTATCAAAACAAACACAAATTAAGGAAAAAGGAAACTACCTTGAACTCGGTGATGAATTAATTCAAATAAAAACTTGGTTCGTTGCTTAATAGTTAATATCTTGGATTCATGGAATAAAATCCACAAATACTAAAGAAGAAAAGCGACTAGATCTTCAACTAAGCGTAGGTTTTTCTCAAAGGGTTTGAGTTTTACTGTATGTTTTGTTTTGTTTTGTTTTATGTTAAGGTGCAATGATTCCTTTTGAAATTTTCATTGGTCTACAACTATTGAATATTAACCCGTAAGTCCATGTGTATCTTTTGCTTTTTATGTACATCGAATTTTTACAATTTTTTAATTTTTTGACAAATAAGGAAATATTTAGACTTTTAATTAAAAATACTTAAAACAAATAAATAATAATTAAAAATATTACTAAATAAGGTATGGTTTGATTTTTTTGAAATGAAAAATTCCCACTAGGGATTTTGTTTTATTATATAAAAGATTTAAAAGAGGTTAAATATTATTCAAGGAATACTTGCTTATGAACACAAAATTTTTTTGTTGACGTTTTTTTCCCTTTAAAACTTTCATTATCATCTCTATTACTTATAAAGTGTTTATTTTTTTCTTAAATTTTGAAATTTAAAATACTGTAATTATTTTAAGTACCTTTTAAACTTGATAATTTTTTTAAAAATTGACAACTATAGTATGTCTTTTCTTTATTAACTTTAAACTTGTCAACTTTTTCAAAAACATATACTATCGGCATACTGATATCTAGAATGATTTCTTGTAATCCTTATATACGGATGATGAGTGTAATGCAAATCAAGGAAAATCAAACATTCAATAGGGTCGAACCAGAATCTCGATTTCACCAGTATAATTATTTGTCGCTATATCCCGTCACTTTGGCGAGGTAAAGAAAAGTTGATATAGATCTCAGAATCTGATAGATCAAATAAAGCGATAATAAATCGTTTAAAAAAAAAAAAAAAAAAAAACAACTTTCATTCTTTTTTTAAATTAAATATCTACATGAACCGTTAATTGTTACGTGATAAAATCATACAATGTGACGAGAATTAAATTATCTTTCATAGATATCTTGACTCTTATATATTTATAACGATTTTTTTTTAAATTTGGTAGGAAAAATCATATATGATTTGTGAAAATCATATATGATTCGATTTTACAAATCATATATGATTTTTGAAAATCATATTTGATTGTAAAATCATATATGATTTGTGAAAATCATATATTCGATTTTTAAAAATCGTAAATGATTTTTACAGGTGAATTTTGAAAAAAATTGTCAAAAATATAGAAAGTGCGTATTAATAGAAAGATAATTTAATTCCGTCATGATCACATTTTATAGTTTGAAGATTCTGAGTTTGCGAGATATGTTGTTTTAAAAAAGTGGAAAATGATTTTTATTAACTTTAATTAAAAATGGATGACTAAGATTGGTTTATTGAATCTATGTTAAATATGATATATATATATTGATCGCAACTCTACGCGAGTATTTGTCTAGCTTTACTAAAAAGATCATCAATAGCAAATTTCGTGAAAATCATTTTACTGATTCCAAATCTAAAGCTAAAAGTTTTGGTTGTTACAACTAAAATCTAAAATAATTTTACATGATTTTGTCTCTAGAAAGATTAAGCTAAAAGATTTTTGTTTGATCTCGTTCATATGTTGTGGACGTGAGTTTTTCCAATTTATATGATTACTTTGGGTCCTTTAAACTTTTTACTTCCTTCTTTCTAATGATCCGTTGACTTCTTTTTCAAACATGTTGACAAAGTCAATTTTGTTCAAAATAAAAAAAAGGGCATTTCATAAATAAATGTTTTAAGTGCAACATCTTAAATACAATCAAATTCATTTCAAAACATTATGTTTAAAGTTTTTATACACGTTTTAAAATTACACAAGTTATCATAAACACATACATGTTTATTCTATAAAGGAAGGCAAATTTTTATAGCTATATCCATTTTCATATGTTCGAGCCAAGGTAACCAATCATTAAGAAATCATCCTTAGTCTTTATAGTTATATTCGTAAGACCAGGTGCAATTGTGATCACCATTATCATTGTCAACTCAACGACACGTCAGCTTTTTACTATGTTACATACATCACCACCAAGGGCGGCTTAAGGGCAAGACAACTAAAGCTATGGCTTTAGACCCAATTTTTGAAGACTTCTGGTTTTATGTATATGTGATTTGTAAATGTATGCGTATGTTTGTGTAACCATCAAGGGCTCATATTTATTAACCTTTTAGGCCTTTAAGTGATAGTGATTAATGTCATTACTTGATCGAAACCATGTAACCGCTTTTGTGGAAAAATAACACGAGTGAGCTCATTATTTAGAGTACATGATTGACTTAGTGCATCGTCATACTAGAAGCTACTTCAACACCGAGTTTGAGATGTTGTAGAATCACATGATGTTCGTGTTCGCTTCTTAGATCAACCCATTTATGGTTTCTCATAATCTTGAGCTTTTGAAGAATCAAACTTTTCAATAAGCGACACACGAGTCGACATATTAAGCTATTTATTTATCTTCCTTAAAGCTTACATTACGTATGTGATAATGTTAATGGTATACTAACTTTAAAAAAGTTTTTTTTTTTTTTTTTTTTTTTTTTTTTAGAATATTTAAGACCGATAAATCTATTTTACTCGAGCAAATTGATCAACTATTTCATCCCATTGAAAATGAGTTGTTAAGAAGTTCTAAGTTTTTAAGCTATTTTGTAACAAAGTTTTTGTAGCCAAACGACTCCATGGCTACATAAGATAGTATGCTTCTAAAAATTAAAAATTTGTGGGTTTAAGTTATGTGAGAGACAAGTATGAATTATACATAAGGAGTAAGGTTATAATGAAATTATAATAAGTTTACTTCTTAAAAAACATGTTTTGTAACAGGGGCGGAGGCAATGGCGGGACTAGTGGGTGTTAGGCCTCCCCCAACTAGCCCAATAACTTCAATATAATATAGCCTAAAAGCTCAATTTTTCAAGAATTTGAACAATTGGCCTCACCTAAAATGCCGATTCAATATTGAATTTCTTGAATAAAAAAAAATGTAATTCTTTGAAACTCAAGAGTCAAAGAAAGAAGAGGAGTGTAATGTGAATAAACCGATTAAAGAATTGTTTTTTCGATAAGGTATTGAATGCTTTTATTGATTTGTTCTTTCATTAATGACATAATCAATTATTCACTTATTTGAATCTTTGTGTCTTCAATTCTTTGAAATATTGAATTGTGATTTAATCGATAGTTTTTGTTCATGACTTCATTCACTTGATAACTATTAAAGTATCAATTGCTTTGTATATTATCAATTTGTCACTTGTTTTATGCCTGAGTACGTATTTGACTTTAAGAATTATTAACGATCATATTAAGTATTAACTCATAATATAACTAAAACAAAGCAAACTATTTGCAAGTTAGTTCATGAGACAAAGGATTTGAAGATAGATGATGATATGACGTTGGAAAACTAGTTCAACTACAGACTTTATTTAGTTACATGATCCTCTTAATTTTCTAGGTATTATTACATGCATAGCCTTCATGTATGACACTTTTGCGATCGAGAATCATAAATTAACCACCGAGCAGTGCAGTATTTTTATTAGTATTAAGGAGGCCAAATAGTAATAGCTAAGTTGCTATGAGTCATTGAAAGTCTTATAAAGATTGATTAAAACACACGTGTCTTTAATTTAATAGAGATTTGACTCTTCCTTTACTTTTTTAAATTTTCATGCTTTGATATTGGTTTGAATTATATCGTTATCATTCTAAAATTTTATATCAGCCCCCTTTAACTTGAAATCCTGGCTCCGCCCCTGTTTTGTAATGTCAGCCTTAAGGGCTATTAGTTAAGGGCTATTAGTTAAGGTTACATTTTATAGAAAAGTTATTTAAAAGAGGTTAAATATTCTTTAAGGAATACTTTCTTATGAACACAAATTATTTTTGTTTACATTTTTTTGCCTTTAAAACTTTCGGGAACATTTACATACATCCTCACATATACATCACTATTTATATATTTCTCCAAACCTTGTTTTAATAGGCTTGTACATCATGCATTAAAAACTTGTATTTGAAAAAATATGTAAATATTGGTGTATATGTGGGGATGTATGTAAATCCCCCAAAATTTTCGTTATCATCTCTGTTAATTATAAAGAGTTTGTTCTTTTTTCTTAAATTTTAAAACTTAAATTAGTATAATTACACTAAGTACCTTTTAAGCTTGGTATTTTTTTAAAAATTTGACAACTAAAATTATGTTTTTTATTTATCAATTTTAAACTTATCAACTTTTAAAAAACACACTATGTTAATTTAAAAAAAGCACATGCCTTATATTAAAAAAAAAACACACGCTTTGCATCAAGGGTCGAACAAAAATCACGGTTCACAAGTATAATTATTTGCAACTATACACCGTCACTTTACGCGGATGTTCGTCTAGTTTTACTCAAAAGATCGGCAATAGCAAATTTCATGAAAATCGTTTTGCTGATTCCAAATCTAATGCAAAAAGTTTTGGTTGTTACAACCAGTGTTGCAAAAAGGTCTACAACGCCGATTAATCGTCGATTAGGTCTATTGGGCCACGCGACCTTCGATTTGTGTAAATCGTTCAAATAAATCGGTCAACCATGGTCAACGGCGGTTAACGATGGTCAAACTTGCCAAAACACAGGGTGATTGTGCGTTAATAATGCGAGCTTTTGGGCATTTTTTGTATTGGCATTATACATGTGTATTGTTTATGAATAAAAATATGGGTTTTTTGTATTTATCAATCTTTTAGTTTTACAAATGATGCTTTCATTGTTCACTTATTTTGTGCATCAAACTTTTTATGTAATGATAAATGCATAAGTCATGACATACCAAATAGATGCACCAAATAGCAGCGGTATTAGTTAATAAGTTTAAAAGTTACGGGTAGGCAGTTCTGCGGTAGATAGACATCGATATTGTTAAAGTTATGGTTGCATAGGCCATGCACAAAATCTGATCGATGTAAGCTGTTTTATGGTGAGCGCTTGCTTAGATGTTTGGTGCTAGGTGATAGGTAGAAATATTTACATAAGCAAGCTGTCTTTAAGGGATAGTGAAACATCGTAGATGATATGCATTTTCATCGTGCATTTTCCATTTGTAGTGTATGCTTGATCAGTCTTCTTTCTTGGATTTCTTTGCGCTTGCTGCTGTGTTTGTAGCTTCAGTCTCTGTGAAAAGGGCTCTTCTAGTAATTTTTCTACTTGCTTGTTTTATTGGCTTTGATGTTTCTGATAAAGAAGGTTGTTCTGTGAGTGGTGCAGTGTGAGTTTGTTCAGTTTGAAGCGTTCCAGTTGCCTCGGTTTCTGAGATGCTAGCACTTGTTGGTGTGTGCCTTTGGAGGTGTAGATTTTATGGTTTCATTGGCGGTGGGACCATTTCGGTTTCTTTGGGTTGAAGCTGTTCCGGTTGTTTGATTTTGTTCTTTGCATGTATCGGTGTCTTTGTATTCTTTGGCGTAAAATCCATGGCACTTTCACCGGTGCTACAATCTCTGATGTGACTAAGGTGTCTCATCCCAACATGTATCGAATGAAAACTCGGCGTTCTTTTGTGCTATCCGGATCAAAATGTGGTGAAAGATTTTTCTTTCCTTGTAGAGAGTAGCTCATTGGGTATTCATAGGAGTTTTCTTTGTGGTATGGTTCGCGCAGTTCCTTGCAATCTTTACCGGTGAATTCGCTTCATTCTTGAAACATGTCATTGTCGCATTTGCGGTGCCATCGGATAATTCAACTCACGCAAGCGATAGCGTATAAAAAGAATAAAGCTATTATTTGTGATAGATACATTGCTATAAAAGTCATTCTATTTATAATGGCATAAAAATGTACCAATGTTGTACTTTACTGTAAAGCGTTCGTCTTGAGACGTTGGTTGCTTACATTGGGCATGTGACCATTGTTCGAGATTTTAACTTCTGATCATAGCATTTCTTGAAAAACCATGGCCTTTTGTGTCGATTTTGTTGATTGTTGCATCGACGAAAGCGGACGATACATTTGATTAGAAATCTAAGCATTTAGTAGACTTTATTTGATGAGGGTTGCAATTAAGGTGGTCATTACACTGTTGGTTACGTGGATTTTCTTTTGCTAAATCTGCTAGAGTGACGCGGTTCTGAACTTTTCTGTTGCGGATCGCACATCTTTCGTGCCACATCTAGTATTGCGGTGGATCAAAGAACTCGTCATACCTAGGCAGTTAATTTATATGGCTTTAGGACCTTTTAAATTTATAGTGTATTCTGTAGTGTTAGTTTGGTAACTTACACACTGCAATTTCATGGTATACGGTATGTCCGGATTGAAGTAGTATACATTGCATATGTGGTGAAAATTTGAAGTCTGTATTAGTTCAAGCATATGTTAAAAGATAAAGTTAATAGGCTAAATGATAAGCTTAAAGTATTAAATTTACCTCCATATTCTTTGACCAAGCATGAAGTAACTGCAATGATTGTTGGTTTTCTGCGTTTTCATATTCTTGTTTCCTGAAATTCTGGGCATCTTGATTCCATAGAGTGAAGCGTACCGTTTTGCCACTGTTAGATGTACAAAGCATTGTTTAGAGTGAATATAAAAATTAGGTTTCGCAGATAAATGTTTGTTGCTTACTCTAAGTTACGGACACGATGTCTCTCAAATAGCCGAATCTTTGGTTGGTTTAAGTGATCTCTGGATTTACATTACATATTGGATGGCATACTATGTAATCTGCAAATATGTTAAGCAAGTTAAGTATCAGCTGTTGTTTGTTTTATAGATGCGTGTATTATATACTGTTAATAAGCATTCTTTAACATCGATTTTTGAATCTGGTCTCGATGGTTCTTTGAAGTTGAAATAGTGGTTTGGGAAACACATGTCGGTGTGTCTTTAATATCATGCATGATCCAAAAGCTAAGGAAAGTGAGTGTGGGACAACTTGCATCCATTGTTTTGCGGTGAAATCGAACCGGTTATTACGTAAGTTTTATTGATCTGCAGGAGTGCATCAAATTTGGCTTTTTCACGTAAGTTAACATTTGCCTGTATAGCTGTTCCCTGCAAATCATATAGCAAATTATAAATGTAAGATGTTTTTTTTCCCGATTGTTCTTTGAGAGTATATGGGTTGTCTATTGTTTATGGCAGTTATAGAATAGTATGTTGTACCTGCTTATCAATTAGCATCACACAGAATACCACTGGTTTTGCTTGTTTATTTGTTGGTGTCCATTTGCGGTAGACCTTTGCATATATAACTTTATCAGTATCCGTTTCTTTTAGATCAGCAAGGCTAATCTCTTCTGAGTGTGTAACAACTTCTTTGCCTTTAGAATCTGATGACGGCCCAATGCTAGAGGCTGTTTGTCTTTGTCTGTAGAATCGGATGATGGTACAATGCTAGAGGCTGTTCCATTTGACTGTATGTTGAAACAGGAAAAAGTGAGCACAGATGTATATGAGTATCTGAGAGAATATTTATGATGTAAGTATGGCTATTCTAAATCGGAAAGATAAGCAAGCACGAATAGACATGACATTATGTAATATCGATGGTAATAATAATCAAACATTTGTTGTAACAGGTTAAAGGGTATTGTGATAGGTATCTTGCACTTGGACACATGTATATTGAAAATGTAAATGCGAGCATTAGGAACCTGTGCAGTTGTAACCATGCTTAAAAAATCTTTGTAGACAACATTTTTAGTCATGTTTTTATCTTTGCCCGGCTGCTGTTTGATTAGCATTTTTAAACCTTCAGGAGATGTTGCTCTTGACAATGCAACATACAATTGACCATGGCCAAAGACAGGTTCGGGTAGGTATACGCCTATTTTATTCAACGACTGCCCTTGACTTTTATTGATTGTCATTGCATAGCAGAGTTTAACCGGGAATTGCTTTCTTTTAAAAACAAATGGAAGGGTTTCATCCTTATTAATGAGCAAAATACGCGGTATGTAAACTTTTTCGGACATTCTTGTACCAGTTATGATCTTTGCTTGAATAAGCCTGCTATATATCTGCGTAACAATCATTCGTGTACCGTTACACAGCCCACCACCTAGGTTTAGGTTTCTTAGTAGCATTATAGGTGCACCGATTTTGAGTATAAGCTCATGGGCAGGCATGCCTGAAAAGGAAAGCGTGTTTAAGTATTCCTGAGGGTATAATAGTTCCGTCGCTCCTCCATCATTTGTTTTTGGTACAGCTTCGTCGACACTTGTAAAAGTGTAAGTATCCCTCTAACATATCTAGGACAAGCGAGTTTATTATATCTGCGATCTTGTTTTTCGGACCACGATAGCTTTTCTTGGAACAATCTTTGCGTTTGGTGATTGTAAAGTCTGCGATCATATATAAAACTAATAAGTTCTTGAATATTTGCCTCGTAGTCGGGAATCTGATATCTATCGGTATCTGTATCCATTTTGAATCTATTTGGATCATTTTCGTTTGCTTGGCCAATGGTCCCGTTCGACTTGAGCAACCATTTAGAAGGTGTCAATTGCTTGATATCCTTACGGTGAAAGGCTGTCTTGGCTGTAGACGCATGTTCTGTTTGAGGCGAATGATTTTGAAAGATTGCCATAGGTATGACAGTGTCATAGAAGAGGCAATAATTTCTTGTTTTGTAGCTTTTTTCTTGACAGGAAGCGTTTGTCTGAAATCCCCACCAAAAATAACTGTTTTGTTCCCAAACAGACTATTTGGTGTATTCATTATGTCTCTTAACGTGCGATCAAGTGCTTCAAAGCATCTGCGATCATTCATAGGAGCCTCGTCCCATATGATAAGGTCGGTTTGTTTTAGCAATTCTGCGATTTGTGTATTCTTTTGATTGCTTTGCTTGACTCTTTTGTCAAATCAAGAGGTATCTTGAATCTTGAATGTCTTGTTTGTCCTGTTGGTAGTAATAAAGCGGCGATACGAGGAAGCAACCGCCCGATACAATCTTTCCATCGATCTCGGGTAGAAATTATAGTTTTCCAAGCGAAAGTTTTCACTGTCCTCGTGACCATAAACAAAGATAAGTTTACTGGCGACGATTGCGAACACCATCGATCACTTGTTCAAAGATTATTCGTTGTTCGGTGTTTGGTGAACAACCAATCTTCACTTTCGATCCTTAACGAGATCACGGTTGTAGGATCTTTCTTGCATGATTGCCTGTTATTCAAAATCGCAATAAGTGAGGTGGAGGAGATCAAAGCCAAAATCCTTGTGATTTTCCGTAGAAGTTCAAAATTGCTTGTAGCTCATACATAAGACCGCCTTCCAAGTCATACGGATTGACATGAAGGTTTGGTATATGTAATACTTGTGCAAGTATCAATGGAATGTCTTGACATGGAATCCATATGTGACCGTAGCAATGCAACGAGGTTAGAAACATCACGAAGATGAGGATTTGGCAATAAAGATTCCTCATTTGGTTGGAGTGGCGATAAAGAAGCCTCTTGTAAGGCAATGTTCCATTCTTGATCGCCGCCTAAGAGACCCATCGATTCACACGCCGCTCTATATGTAGGATAGGCGGCTTCATCAAGCTGTCACGGAGATGGCGGAATGACACCTTGCCTTTTGGTGACAGTAGTGAGACGCATGTAGAGCAGCGTCATGGGAGCTAGGATGTATATATGCCAAACGACCGATTCTTTGAGGTGGTTGAGCGCTTCCTCCGCGCCAATACTTGCCATCTTTATACCACACAAACTCTTTTGGAAAGGTCAAATCGTGAGATGGCGGCCATCGTATTGTAAGTATTGTATTTGAACCATTCGATGAGTGTGGTCCTTTTGTTGTACTCGTTATCAACAATTGCCTGCAATTGTTGTTGGCTTCTAAAAGTCACTCGTTGCATATTTTCAAGGTGAACTGCAAGTAGCTGGACTGGTGGATCTCTGCTGTGAATCTGAAACCCAAGGATCCTCCAGCATGCCTCGTGCGGTCCAATGTACCTTGCATCTTGAAAATTCTTTATTTCATCAATTTGCAATGAAGAGCGGCTTGTGCTTGCTTCTGAATTTCCCAGGGATCTTGTAATGCGAGTAACAATTCGATCAGTGCCTTTGGAAATGTACTTGAAGAGATATTTTATAAGCATGGACCATTCGCAATATTCGGCGTTGATATGTGCGTAGAAGCGCATCAATAGAGAACGGTTATCTGACACAACATATCCGTTGTCAAGGGTGACATTACATTTCTTTGTTGTTATGGTTGAATCTCTTACTGCGATAATGCACGTACCCTTTTGGATCAATGTATGTTGCAAGGAAAATGGCTTAGGAAAGTTCTTGGTACTGATCACCACCACGCATACATGGTCTTGATGTATTCAACTGCGCCACATGGGCGTGGATCATGAACTCTGTGACTATTCTATAGCCTTGAGGTCGGTTGATGGGTGCGGGAGCTCTGGCGATACATATATGTCTCGTCCTCATGGGCTTGCACTGCTGGCTTTCTTTGATCCATAACGACAAATGGCGGTGTGGTAGGCCTCTTTTTGAAACTCATTGTGTATAACCGCAATGAAAAATTTGAAAAATATATTATCTAGGTAGGTAAGAAAAGTGAGCACTTTATACGAGATCTTGGTAGATATAGGTCAAATAGTACACCTTCAACATAGCCGAATGGTTTTGAATCTCGTAAGAAGGTTACAAAATCGCGTATCTTTCTTTCAAAGACACGGTCAACAACATCGAACTGTCTGCAAGCGTGACATGTGGGAAGTCTTGCATATATTCTTTAATTTCGAGCCGATTAACGTTGCATGTGAGCGTGATAAAGAATGACGGGTTCCCATGTACACGGCAAATGGCCAATCGTCTAAGTAGTGGCTATACATGTACCGTGGGCCTCCTGTAAAAGATGACGGAAGGATTGTCCTTGAACCGACATCCGATCCATCTTGGTCGCCTCGTGATAAAGCATCGTGCAACCCGGCCATGTAATCATTGCGAATATCGTTCTGGTGTTCTCTTATGTAGTCAATACGTGACTGTTCTATGCTGCAGTAGGCGGTGACAACATATTGTTGAAAAAGCCTGCCACTCCTTGTGAGCAGGGTATATTCGTTGAGTCGATCATGCACCTGATATGCATAGTATTTTAGCATAGTCATTTTCTTGGGTGGGTCGTCTGATGAGCGTCTGCTTAATAAGACACGTCCCAGATGGTAGCCATCTTCACCGAACAAAAAAATAAGCGGGAATTGCAATGACATGTAAGAAGCATTTAACTTGTTGACACTTTTCGGTTGCCGATCATGCTGTTCAATAACTACATCGAAATCAGTCTCTACGTCTGGGCCATCGCCAAAAACAATTGCACCAATAGAATCACCCGCAGGCAGTCCATGTTGTTTTGAACCAATAACACCAAACAAACGGACTTTGAATTCTGGAATATTAGCCTCCGCCATTTTATCCCTTGCTGTCCTAAACAACTGGACCAGTTCATTGTTATCATCTAGAATGACAATTAAGTTTTCCACAATATTCGCGCGCAAACCGTGGCCAGATCTCTGAAAGCTTTCTAACCGATTGGCAACTTCATTTTC
The DNA here is from genome assembly GCA_022545495.1 of Chrysanthemum lavandulifolium. Taxonomy (NCBI): domain Eukaryota; kingdom Viridiplantae; phylum Streptophyta; class Magnoliopsida; order Asterales; family Asteraceae; genus Chrysanthemum; species Chrysanthemum lavandulifolium. The sequence goes on along the minus strand of CM040244.1, from coordinate 264,435,900 downwards.
TGTGTCATAGATATACAACTGTAGAAATTGAGGCCGTTTATCTTGCTCTGGACAGAGGCTCCCTATTCGATGGTAAATTTGGCCTGAAATTTTGAACACGTAAGGACCACGACCCATGTTTATTGAGCTGTCTATTTCCGCACCCAATGATGTCATGGCAAACATTTGATTGTATCGCGAATGTTCTCCATAAAGTGACGGTGCGTGAACAATTCCTTGATGTGTCTGGATACTCGTCACGAGTCTCAAGCTTAACTTTACCAAGCCTTTGCAACATTTATGATACTACGGCGGCTCCTACTACTTGTAGTGATCCTTTCATCATACGAGCGTGCGTTGCAATGATGGCGGACACAGTTACATTGGCCCATATAAATGTATGTATCGGAGGACCTATATTGCATAGATAAATGAAAGTGTTATTAAAATTAAGTGGTTAAAATAAAATAAGGCATTCATTTTCTTTGTGTGGAAAAAAAAGGAAAGGTTGTATCATACCTTGTCTAGATGGTGCACATCTGGCGTGTGAGGCAGCGTCGTTGTTGGCCTCGCTTGATGGCGTGCGCATTGCGGTATAACAGATAAATAGGAAAAGGTACCAAGTAAGTACAAAGCAATGCACTAACTATTTACGTGTTTTGTTATTTTTGTGAAAACTAATAAAACCTTGAGTTTGACAATGTCCACTTGTCGATGGATTAAAATTATTGGGAGGTGGTATTTGACAACGGAACCGGTTACTTTGATTTGATGAAGGGCAAGCTGTCGGTCAAATTTTGCGGGAAGGAAATGTTTGGTTACTATGCATTGTATTGTATGGATCGAGAGGGCACTGTGTTGCATAGGTGAGTAAATTCATAAGAAAAGTTCCTTGGTTAATATAAGTATCATTTGTTGTATGATACATGTGAACAGGAATGGGAATCGTATGAAAATACCTTGCATAGATGTTTGAAATGTAGTGCGCCGAGTAGGTAGTCGACGGATTCGGATGATGAAGGTTCGGATGTATCGGAATAAATAAAAGGATGATGGTAAGTAACAAAGAATATTTTAGAAAATAATGTGTTGGTTTCTTATTTTACATGTGAAGCGGGAAAAGCAAGCATATAAACATGCCTTGGATACATGGTGGAGGTGTGCTACGTGAGCTAGCTTTGCGTCGCGTTACGGGTGATGAGCAATTGATTATACGGAATAAATAAATAAGGAAAAAAACCTCGGTAAGTAATGAAAGGATATGTTATAAGAATGATGTTGTAATTGTTTCAATTTAAAAAAGAAGAATAATAAAACCTTCATCATGACAGGGACGTGCATTGATGGGCATATTTAGATTGTTGGAAGCTGAAATTGGAGGCCTCATATGCTGGTTTGCATCTGCCGAAGTGGCATTGGAATGTAAATTCGCCGATAAAGGGAAGGAGTGTGCATTCCATGTAAGGTGCTCAGGTATAATTGTTTCGTTCTGTTATCCATCATAAATAGATCTTCTCGACCTGCAAGAAAGAAAAACATTGGAGTGATGCACGCATAGGATAATTTAGAAGATATGAGATAAATAAGAAAAACGGCAAATTACATAGCAATTGGTCGTTGCTGGTAATTTTTGGAAATGATGTAAAACCATATGGTTCTGCAGATGGCTGGCCTTCGTTAGAAACGTCATATATTTTGCGTTTTCGTTTATCCATGGAAGGTGCATGGGTTCCATGACATGAAGGATGCACATCTAAAGTGACCGTGTCTCGGTTTGTATTTCTCCATGGTACATTTATCTGTAAAACCATTGAAATGCTTTATAAACCGTAAGTAGGCAACAACGGATGAGTATTAAAAGAGGCAGTACGAATGGTTAGATGTATGACACATACAGGATGTTTGCGGTGTATTAGGCATTGGTGTAACCCGCTCGCATATGTGTCATTCGGCATAGGTTCAAAGATTGATGCAATAACATAGTGCTTGCTGGCGCGATCATAATTTATAGGAAAGCTATGACAATTTTTGGTTTTGCGAGGCGGTATGTTGTCTTGAGGTGGTACCGGTGCAAACATTCTTGGTAGCATTGTCGTGACACAAAGGTTATGACTAAGCGGATCTAAACTCCTCCGGAACATCTACATTAGGTACTAAGGTATTGTTTCCTACATCTATAGCATCACATTTTTTTCGTGGCAAAGTATTAAGACCTTGGTCTCTAAAAAAGCAAATAGGTACTCTGAGCGGCCTTTTTTAGTCTTCATATTGTGGGAGCTAACTCTAATGGATTTTGGATAAAGGAAAGTTCTGTGCGAGATATACATTGGCTTCATATATACATGCACATTAAATAATGATCATATTATTATACATATGCTAGTAAATTTGGAGCATATAAAAGGCAAGCATGAGTAACATAGAGGACGAATTTCATGCAATCGCTAAAACCATGATACACATAAAACTGCAATGTAAAATTAAGTGAAAGAATTTGGTAAAAGCAAAATAAGCACATCATCATAAGAACGATAAGAAAGATAAAAAAAAGGCTCACCAAATTGTGCACACCTTTGCAGACTGCTCGAAGATCTTTTGCACATGCAGATTCAAAACATAGATATTACCATATACATGTAAGGAAAAAATTCAAAACAAATGGACGCCATATAAACCAAAACAAAAATACTATGCTGAGATGGATATAACATACCTGAGTAGGAAGCTTTGTGTATATAAATTTTTTTTGATTTGTTATTGCTGGTATAGTTTGCAGGAATAGTAGATTATATTATATGAAGAAGGTTCTAATAGAAGGCAAAGTACAAAGGTTGGTAAGAACTCACGTGCATCTTGCAAGTACAAATGCAAGGTTGACCACATGTTGCCATGGGTTGGTAGAAACGCACGTGTATGTTGTAGGATAGATTGGTAATGGTAGATAGTTAGGTCAAAGGCGGCTCTCTATGGGCTTGACAAATAAACCGAGTAGGCTAACTTTTTTGGGGGGTTGGCGGGAAAATAGCAAATAAACTCCTCTCGGGTTTAATATATACATGGGCTTAAATGACAAATAAACATTATGTTTAAAGTAGTTTTAAAATTACACAAGCTAACTTATTTTGGGCGGGGCTTGGGAAAACTTGGCGGGAAAATAGCAGGCGCCGCCTTTTACTTTATTACTACATCACCACCGGGGGTGGAAACAAGACAACTAAAGCTATGGCTTTAGCGTTTTCATTCGGGTTTAATATATACTAATAATTAGAGTACATCAGTTGACTTAGTGCATCTTCATACTAGAAGCTACTTCAACACTGAGTTTGAGATGTTGTAGAATCACATGATGTTCGTGTTCGCTTCTTCCGATCAACCCATTTATGGTTTCTCATAATCTTGAGCTTTTGAAGAATCAAACTTTTCAATAAGCGACACCTGAGTCGACATATTAAGCTATTTATTTATCTTCCTTAAAGCTTACATTACGTATGTGATAATGTTAACGGTATACTAACTTTAAAAAAAAGTTTTTTTTTTTTTTTTTTCATACTATTTAAGACCGATAAATCTATATCACCTGAGCAAATTGATCAACTATTTCATCCCATTGAAAATGAGTTGTTATACCAAATGAACTATAAAACTTAAACAACGAATTTGACTATATAAACTAGAAAAATAAAGTTGATATTAGCATGCGGTATTTTTTTTTTCTTTTTCTTTTTCCGTTCAGAAGGCCCCGTTTTACGTGTTTGCTTTAGGTCTTGGAAAAGCTTGAGCCGCCCCTGATCACCACCAAACAAATGTAATAAGACCAAAATTTTATCACTCAAGCATACATCTCTTGAACACAAACATACCTTACAATACACTCTCACACACTCAAAAATAAAGAAAAAGAACTCGGTCATTCAAACAGCGCATTGTGCACAAAAAGGGGGAAGACGAGTTCTTGGCGGGATGTGTTTTAATGGAAGACACATCAAGATGGGAAAGACGCGTTGTCCAACCCACTATTACAGTTAGTCAAAATGATAAAAAAATCAATTATGTTGTGTGACTTGTGTCCACGAATGTTTATGTACCCATTACGTAACAATTGTTTCCAGTTTTTGTACCACAACAAGTTATTGTTGAGGTTTTTAGGGTTCTAGCTTCCTCGAACTCCATGTAGAAATCAGTGATCCATATCCGAGATGTAGATCCGTATATGAGGATGTATGATGTGTGCAATTACACAAGACCTCAAATTTTTAAAGGCCTTAAAATGTATACCTCTTTATATATTCGAAGCCTCAAAATTTACTTCCGACAAAAATGCTAATGCTATATGAATTTATGTTATGTATATTGTTAGAATTGAAGCTAAATACGACATTTTTATTTCAATAGTTGATATGATATGTATTTGACCGTCATATTTAGTTGCTATATAAGTTTTTGCACAAGACCTCTGAAATCTTAGCTACGACATCTTCGGGATGACTAGAACGGTATGCTGATCTTGGCAAACCAACATCGTTTTTGTGTATGCTTTTGCGAGAGGACGTATTGTAATTTGTTTGTGCTTTTGTTAACTTATTTTATAGTGTGGTTATTGCTTATTAGTGTACGAAGAAAACTAAAGTTAATGAACAAACGAACCCAAAATACATCTTCTAGAAATGGAGCACAAAGTTCATGCCAAATGATGATAAGGTTAGTCATGTTTTAACCATATATAGAATATTGTTAAGTAATCGATTGGATGTTTGACAGAAAATTTTCTTTTTAGCTAAACACGATTAAGGGTGCAAATGATGATGACGATGAGATATAATATCTTGTTAACTATTCCCGTCAAATGAAAGTATGGAACACGAAGTTTTTATGAAATTATCGAATTTGAAAAGGGGAGATATGAAATTGGTTTTTTTTTTTCTTAACATATTTTTTTAGAGATTTTCTAAAATGTGTCTCGAGGGCACACATTTGAGTTTATATAAAAGTAAAGTTAGAGATTATTAAACTAAAAATTATATTTATCTTAGGTAATTTGTGAGTGAATTTAATGAAAATTAAATGCATTTTTGATATAAAAAAATATTTGTCTAATAAACATAGCTTAACATGTGTTTAATAATACATGTTAAAAACCCTTTTGTCTTTCTCTTTAATCGTTTATTGCTTATACAATACACACATTCTAATTTATTTAAGGATGAAAATACTATTTAAACGGGAGCGAAAAATTAACAAGATGGTAACATGTAAAAATTTGTGTTTAAGCATGTAAAAAAGAAAGTCATTCTTAAGTTTTCTATAAGATACTTCTCAACCACAAAATAAAAATTGTAAATAATCTACAAATTTTGTCATTATTTCATAAATTACTTGGCTATATCTTTTGACAAGAGGTCTGCTCTCAACATCCAACTTTTATACAATTTTGTATATTATCCTTATTCATACAATAATCCAATATACATTGAACTAAAATACATAAATTATAAATATACACATAATCATATACATGTGGAGAAAAACAACTATTCTCTAGAAACTCAATAATTGAAACAACCATATAATAAAACTTCTACAATCTATATACTCTGGCTTCATATCACTTTTAGACATCAACAACTTGAAAGAAGAAAAAAATACATAACAAGTAAAACGAGGATAAATCTCTTTTATCCTATACTAGCTTTTATTTTAGAATTGTGATCCCTCCCTAATCTTGGTATAAACATGGTCGGTCATCTCTCAATTAAAAAGAAAATTAAATCCGTTATTAGGTCCACTGTATTCAAAACAACTTAAAAACATTACCGGTAATATTCAAAACAAGTTAAAAAGATCTCAATTCTTCATTTTAAAAGGTGTTTCATTTAATCGTTACGAGTTTACATGATTTCGGTTGATGTATTACAAGCTGATATTTTGTAGATCATTTTGAATTATGTGAGGTTATTTTAAACTTATTTTATCATAAAAAGTATATATAAGCTCGACACTTACCTTTTGAATAAATGACATGAACTCATAACTTAAACAAAGTTAAATTTAAATAAACATCTTGATAGATCATCTTCAAAATGGCTTAATGGTAAAGAAATTTGCGTTTTTCTAAGACTTTACATTGTTGGAGAACATCATGAAATGATCAGAAAAAAGTCATATAAACAAAAATATCGGTTAAACCACGAAAATCATAAAAAAAAAAAAAAAAAAAAAAAAAAAACCAAATCATTTTCCATGTATCATGTTACTCCATCCGTTTAAAAATAGTATCTTCGGAAAAAAAAATTACACATTTAAGAAAAGCTGTTTTCTTATTATTACTTTTAGTAGAATAACAGTTTTATCTTTTAACTAATTAATTAATGTATTATTATTTAAATTTTGTAATAATAATTTCAAACAAGGACAATGTGATAAAATCGATTAAATTTCATTTTCTATTTTTAGTCGAGGAAAATTAAAGACATTTCAAAAAAAAAAAAAAAAAAAAAAAAAAAAGTGGAGTATTTAGAAGGAATGAAGTATTTCGGTTAATAAAAAGTAGTATATTTATTTCACTTATAAATAGCACACATGATGACATGCTTTAGATAAGTTGAAACACTTTTAGTGACCAACTCACTTCACTTCATATCTCTCTCACCCTTCAAATTCCGGTCACTAAAATCCCACCGGAAAAAAAACCATGTTTGCAGAAGAAAATGGGCTATCCGGAGACCCAAGAATCAAAGCCATATCAGATGCTATAAGGGTTGTTCCTCACTTCCCAAAAGAAGGTATATATATAACACTTCTTTTCATATATTAAAAAGGTGTGCTAGCAATTTGATTTTTTTTTTTTTTGGCAGGGATAATGTTTCAAGATATTACAACTTTGTTGTTGGATCAAAAGGCGTTTAAGTACACTGTTGATATCTTTGTTGATCGTTATAGAGACAAGAAGATATCTGTTGTTGCTAGTATTATTATTATTATTATTTTAATATTTTTCATGCATATATGCTTTCTAAATTTTGTGTTTTTTTTGTTTTATAATTTTTTTGGAAAAGGTTTTTGAGAAATAATGAAAATAGAAATGGGTTTTAAATCTTTAAGAATATGGTTGAGTAAATAGGTGGTAATTAAGGTTTTGAGGTTCATTTCATAGTTTTTGTAAAGAATTAAGAAGACTGTTAATTGTTAGTAAATCTGCATTGTGGCTTTGGTTTATTTTGTTTTTTAGATTAATGAATTTAAAATGCTAGGGATGATGTTTGACCTTTTTGGTCAAACTAATTAACAAATAATATAAGATTATTTATTCCCTCTGCCTCAAGATCTTTACTTTGTTCAGAAAGAATAAGTGCAGTAATGTAGGAAAATAGTGTAACAAAGAATATATTTTTTTTTATACTAAAAGAATGGAATTTTTTTTTTTTTTTTTTTAAACTCGTGTTTCGTTTAAAAAATTCTGTAAAAAATATGTTGAATGATGAAAGTTTCTTCAGTTTTTCACTGTTATGTAAGTGTTACTTTTACGAAATAGAAAAGTGGAATATTCTTGTTTTTCAAAAAATTAAGGTTATCTTTGTCATCATACCATCACATTTTTGGTAGTTTATAAAGTAGTTTTAACAGTTGGCGCGTTGTAGGCAAAAGTTTCGATAGTTGGTGTTGCTTGTTTATAAATTATCTGGTAAAAAATCTTAAAACTTTTTCTGTTATAATAAAATGTTAGAATGTCATTAGCAGTTTCTTATCTGTTGTTCCATTATTCATTTCATACATCAGATTTTTAAGAATGACTGAAGTCATATGTGGACCTTATTTTTAACTTTATATATAATTTATAAGCATTGTTTATGTAGCATATCGGCATCCAAAGATTGCATTTGGATTGTTCTTCGTTGTCTAATTGTGATTGTGAAGTTAACATATTAATATTGTCAATTAGATATTGATTAATGACTAATGAAATTAAATAGGGACAACTAAATTTGTAGTTAGTTTGATATTGTAGACAAAATGTCACTAGCAGCCATCAACCTTGTTAGTTTGTTCCTAGCCCTCAGATTTTTGACGTAATACGTGGACCCTTATATCTTGTTCTTGTTCTTTATAAACCACAAGTATATTATGTAGCATATTAGCATCTAAAGATTCCATCTGGATTGTTCTTTGGCTAATGTCATATTAACATATCTAATTATCTTTAATGTCGATTAGTGGATTAGGTATAGATTCATGACAAAACAGATTTTACGGTGACAGCTAACCTGAGTTGATTAAATTATGATAAAAAAAACTGTTTATTTCTTCCGGAGTTGATGATATTCCTGGATTTTATGCGCAATTACCTAGCATGGCGTCATAAAGAAAACTTACTGAATTCATGTCGTATGTGTAAAAGTCCCGTAATTGTTGGTGATATTCTTATAGTTTATGACTTCTTGACTAATTAGAGTTGGTTTTGTGCTTATTGGAACTTATGGTGTCAAGGTTTTTTCATCAGATTCTATTGGCGTCTAATCATCATTAACATCGCTTTCATGTGAAGTTTATTTTAAGTTAGTTGTGTTGATAATCGTTGTTTTCTCACTGTAAATTCTAATATACAGGAGTTGAAGCTAGGGGCTTCATATTTGGCCCTCCTATCGCATTGGCTATTGGTGCCAAATTTGTTCCACTGCGCAAACCAAGAAAGTTACCGGGTACACATCAAATTTTGATATCTTAATGTTGCTTCGTGCTGCTAGCTTTTGTTGTTCATTGAAGATCACGTGCAAGGCTACCTCCTCCTGTGTTTGAACTTGGATTCCTGAAATTTGAATGTGTAGGTGAAGTTATTTCTGAAGCATACACACTGGAGTATGGAACAGATTGTCTAGAGATGCATGTTGGGGCTGTGCAACCTGGGGAGAGTGTATTGATTGTCGATGATCTAGTGGCCACCGGAGGAACCCTCTCTGCCGCCATAAGGCTTTTAGGTAAACACGGGACGTTCCATCATTTATATTGAATTACAATCATATTTAATCATTGATCAGACCAATAATATATATGTTTTGAACATGTTATTGCAGAACGTGTTGGAGCTGAAGTTGTTGAGTGTGCTTGTGTTATTGGGTTGCCACTGGTGAAGGTAAAGGTTTTGCTATTCCAAAAGTACATTTATTATCACCATTAAACCGTTTTGATACCCTGTTTCAGATTAACTGTAGCCTTTTGTTTCTCTCAATTTTTAAGCCATAGTACATTGTCTCGATGAATGTGTGTTTCTAATTTTAAAAGTTCAAGTATGATCATGTTATTCATTCTTAATGGTTTTTCTATTCATGATCATCGTTTACCTGCTCTAACGAATGTTAATCAGAACATGTAATAGGTGATAAAAGTAGCCAGTATTAGATATATTGGTGAGGATGTGATTTAATGGATATTGTGATAAATTAGATTGATTTACGCATTAAAAGGCCTCGTGACTATATAAGATATTTTGATCAATGACCTTACTTGAACAAGATCTGTTCTACATGCTATACCTCGTCATTCTTGATTCCTAATAAGATATTTTCAATCTGAAATCTCTCGCCAGTTTCATTCATAGATGTTGGAATTGTGTTCTAGCCGTCTACGTATCATATCTTATGGATACTAACACGAATCTACAATGAATGCTCCCATTTTATATCAATATGATTGGTTTTTATGTTTTACTACCATCATGGTTGTTAATAGTGACAAAATAAAACTAGTAAATACCTTTCTGCAATCTAATTATCATCTCTAACAGGGTAACTGGAGGCTAAATGGGGTACCACTCTACGTGCTTGTGGAGCCTCGCCTGAGTGATGAGGTACTGTCTCGACCCTCAGTTTTGTTTTTTCCGTTTCATTGTCTTTGAATAGTTCCCAACAGATGTGGGAATAATGAATGAGTTGGGAAACAAAATTTAAAATGGGTCCTTCTGTAAAAGGGTTGAATTGGTTAGGTCTACTTGACCCAACACGCTTTTTGTCCAAATGTTATAATTTTTAATGAAACCATGTGGAAACATGTTTACAAAAGTTATGTTATTTTATAATTATCTAATTACCCGAGTAAAATGTTTTAGGAGGTTTCATGAATTAAAAATACGCGTTGGGTTACTTTTGACCAATTTGACCCGTTCCTTTTTGTAGCTATTTTTGTTTTATTTTACCCGTTAGAGTTTGAATGGATCTAAACTCCAACTCCTAGTTTCCAGCCTACATTTCCATTATCTTTCTTATATAGTTTTCACCGATAGTAATATGCTTGACATTGTCATATTTTATAAATGGTGACCCACAGGAATGTACCTTGTGAGATTATGCGGAGCATGATGTTAGAGCAACACTTGAATTGTGGGTTTCCATTAAACCATCAGTTTTACCGTATTGAAGTTATGGACTTGTGGCAAAGAGCGAACAAGCGCATGTCCATTGAGCTCCAGTTTTCAGCAGTCTTGGCTTTGTTCCAATGCTTTTATTGCTACAAAGCTGTCCCTTTGGAGACAACGGGCTCGTGTAATTGTTAGGTTTTGATTTTTTTAGGAGTTTATCCCATTCAAAAGATTAGCTTTGGTGGGCGCATTTTGTAGGTGAACACATTACTTTGAATTGAATCCGGAACTCAGATTTATGAAATATATTGTCTGGTGCTTTCACTTACGAATCGCCATTGGCAATGTTCTGGTGTTTGAAGTGTTGGTTTTGGTTTTTATGTCTCGGCTATTCTGCTGTGGTGTTCTAGCCAACACAACCAAAATCTATCCATGTTTGGGTTCATTTAACATAACTTTTTGGTCAAACCGAACTAGGGTCATTTTGCTTGAACTGAATCTCTACGTGTTTACTGATCGCCGTACAACCAGCATCAAATAAGAAAAGGATTAGACGAGTTATTAGTTTATGCCGATTGATGAACACCCTGATACCAATACAAGTTCTCTTGTAAAGTGGTAGTGTGGATTGTGGAACTTATTATGATGCATGGTAAAGTGGTAATATGGATTGTGGAACTTATTATGAGTAATATAATAATGGAAATGATAGAGAGCAAAGTTATCTCTAAACTTAGGCCTGGTTCTGAGTGGCGTTATCTTGATCGAGATGATGTCGGCGAAATTGATCTAAGTTTATCATCTTTAGCCTCTCTTTCATTTTCCATATAATAATGGCAGTAACGTGATAACATGTCTAGTTATTGATTGCAAAACTTTTTGATGTGATATGGGTAGAGTCTAAACAACAGATGATGTGTTTATCACGGTACAGCAAGAACCATGCAAATTGTTGACCATAAATAACTTGTATGGATGCATGATACTTCTGACGTCATGACATGATAAACATGTTAGCCTAATTATGAACATGGCCCAACCAGTTTTTATTTTTATCTAGGCTTAGCTCATTATGTTATAACTTAAATTCATAGGCACATGCATACATAAAAAAGACTCCCATCCATAACACCATACTTGCGTCGCGTCGGTGCCACATCGCCTTTTAACGTTTAACATTAACATCCCAAAAACACTCTCATCCATAACATCCCAATAACACCATAACACCAATAATATTTCATATTTTCAATTTCAACCCTAAACTAAAACAAACCCCATTTATTAAAACACATATTACCACCCACACACACACACAAACATAAAAACACAATCATCATCTTCATCCTCTCTCTCTCCCTTTCAACCCTAGCCGCCGACCACCACTTCACGCCGCCACCACTGCCACACCGCCACCTCCCCAACCACACCACCCACCTCAAAACACTCCCCTCACTCTCATCTTCTTCTTCACTGCACAAAAGCGCAAGCCCAGCTACAACGAGGGGGTGTTTTTGATTTTTTTTCTTGCCCTTTAACGGGCGTTAATGTGGCAACGGGAACCCACCAACGGCGTTAAAGATCGACACTTCCAACGGTATAGCGTCGATAAGCGTTTAAAGCCCCATAACGGGCGTTATACCGTTAGGGATGAGAGTGCTCTAAGAGTGTGTGAGGTATGCTATCGTCAGGGACGAAACCAGGACACAAAACGATCAGGTGCACTTAGAATAAACTAAACAATACTACAAACACAAGTTTTAGAGACCGGGTGCATTTAAGAAAAATCGAGTTTTTTTAACAAAATTAACGCTACGCAACAAAAATCCATGGGTGTCCCGGGACACCCCCTGGTTCCGTCAGTGGCTATCGCATAGGTTTGATGCCTCAAAAAATATGCTTTGTTATATATTTGGGTCTTCAAAATTCACTTACACCTAAAAATATTAACGTTGTAAAATTTTATGTCGTAAATGTTTGTTAAAACTTAAGATATATTGTCAAAAGACTATATTTTAAGTAGTTGGTGTATTATATGTTTTTACCATTGTATTTAATTATCCTATAAGCTTTCGCATATGATCTCCATTCGTTTAGCTACTACGCTACTTAAACTATATTTAAACAATCGGCTAACATAATGGGCTAACTATGTTTGGCACACAAGATTATGGAGAGATTATCTTATTTTTTCAAAAATAATTTCTTAAAAATAATCTTTGTTTGGCGGCATTGCTTATAAGAGATTATAAAAAATAATCTTCCATAATCTACGAAAATAAAGTTCTTACGTATGAATTATAAAAATAATCTCTTTTATAATCTTTTAAGAACAAAAGACCAGATCAAAGATTAACAACAAGATCAAGTCAAGACAATCTATTTTTGCCAAACATACCCTAAGCCTAGATAGAAATAAGAACTAATTGGGTCATGCACCTATGATGACTAATTAAACTATGAAAAGTGTTAACATGGTTTATCATCTACGCAACATTAAACATTGTTACTTGTTTTTGTGGATCACCTCCACATCACTCCAACACACTAACAAAAAAATACCCCCAATCACAACATCACCACTTCTCTTCACTTGGGCCCCACCCACTATCATTTTATTTATTTTTCATATTTCCAAACACAACTAAATTCATTTCATTTATTTAAAATAAAAATAAAACATACAATACGGAAACTAAAAATAAAAAACATACGGAAAATTTAAAAACATCTGAAAAAAAAAAACATACGGAAAAAAACATCGGAAAAAAACATACGGAAAATAAAAACCATACGAAACTTAAACAATACAACTCTATTTGTAGTATTTTGCCATCAATTCGTCTTGTTTCTTTCGGCGAGGATTGTTCTTTTTGGCAAGCAAATTTTCAATATCATGCATGAAACTCCAATTCTCGGCACTCTTGCTCGACTTTTCTTCGCAATCTTCGCCTCGTACACTTCTCGTGCTCAATCAACTTCGTTTATACTCTTGAGCTAAAGCTTCCATGATAGCATCCGATTGACTCCCTCGGTGCTCGTTGACAACTCCACTGATTTACTTTTTTTTGCCGGACGAGGCTTGCTCGTGGTCGAGCTCTAGGATCGGGCGAATAATTCGGCGATATTATCTTCATTGATCCCATCCGTAGCGTCCCATTTGGGATATTCTCTCAAACCTTCCATGCCGAAACCATATTAAAGTTTTCCCCGTCCCATTTTTGTAAGCAAGTCTTGCATTCTCGATGTGATCAACATCATTTTCCACGGATCTACGCCGCAAATGCTTGTAAAACTATTAAACTTTTGACAATCACCGCTTATCCGAGTCCATTTTCCGTGCACATATTTTTTGTACGATAAGGCTCGAACCACGAGCCACAAGTCCTCCAGATCACGAGTCCAAAACGCATCGTTTAATCGGTCATTACCGATGGCGGCGTTTTGGGATACCTCGACCAACACTCGGCTAAAATTTTTTCTTCATTGTTTGACCAACGAATTGTCGTGCGACCCTCTTCATCCACATCCTCCTCCTCGTCGTCGGCGTCGAGTTTACAACGGCCTTTTTTTTCTTTGTCGTTTTGGCCGGTTTTTCCTTGACGACGTTCTTCACGTGTTTCGGTTGGTGGTGGTTGAGGCACTTTGAATGTGATTCAAAGTAATGTTGTTGTGAAGGGTAGAATTGCGTTGGTGGTGCTGCATGACGGATAAAATTGCGTTTGTGATGGTTGTAGACGGATAAAATTGCGGTGGTGATGTTTGTGAGGATAAAATGCGGTTGTGATTGATAGAATCATGCGGTGGTGATTGTCTTGGATATTGAAAAGCTTGAACCGACTTGCGAAGAAGTGCTTGAGGTTTGAGACGATGGGGTGGACGGGTTGACGAAGACGAGTTGAGGAGATTAATAAACCACATCTCGTTGGGATCTTGAGACATTTTTGGTTGTGGATTAAGATGAGGATGATAATATATTTATGGTTGTGAATGAGAAGTGTGAATGTTTTAGTAAAAAATGAGTATTATTTATAAAGAAAAGGGTGTATTATTTTGGGTTTGAAAAAAAAAAAAAAAAAAAAAAGGTAACCGTTATAATTAAAACGGTAAATTGCAACGTTAATATTTTGAAATCCTTTGTCTTTTTGTGTGTCGTTTGGACAACGAATGGCCAAGTGGCGAGTGCCTTTGGTATCACGGCGAGGCTAAAAAAAAAGTGGCGACAAGCCACGTTGGAACCGGCGAGATTCAACGAAGTCCATACCCCTTGCTCTTACCTCGTTTCACTAGAATTAAGCATTGTTGTTATTGTGAATGGTGCTTTATATTCCACAAGACTACAATGGTTATTTAATAATCTTTATGTCATATAGGCGTGTGTGATATACATACATATATGTTACAACTATATCACACAAGATAACACAACACAAACATAAACACGTTATCTCTTCTAGTTCTTAGCTCTTACCTAGGTGCTGAGTTTTGACTTATTCCAATTCATTAAATTTACGTACTTAATTTATGGGTGTTTTGTAGAGTATAAGATACCAACTTATTTTTTATCGTGCCGATTTAGATAAAATTAACCTAATCTTTAGCGGTCACTATCAACTCTGATCTCATATCCAGAATGTAAAAGATATAAATTATGCAACACTATAATTAAAAGAACACAATGAAAAATTTAAACTCAATAATCTAATTTACACTTGATAGATGCTAAATCAGATTATATAGAATAATCAAGATTAAGCCAACCAACTCACTAGAAATTCACAATAATTGGTAAATTTGGAGTAGAGAATGATTAACGATTTGTTACTGGAATTATGAATTGTAAATGATTACATATAGATGAGAGAAAGGAAATCAAAGCTAGTTACAAATGAGAATTAACAAAGTATTTAAAATATGAAATTGGCGGGAAAAGCTGGTAAGGGTTGTTGATATCACGTGAGTGGCACATGGAGTTGACTTTTGTTGACCTTTTATTTCCACATATAACAATGCATCCTCCTTTTAAAGATCATTGTCCTCAAGGATCTATGACAAAGTTAGGGAACCTCTTCACAATGTCTGATAGATCTTCCCAAGTAGAATCATCTTTATCTCCATTGCTCCATTGAATTAAACCAAACACTCCCATTCTGTTTTGTTGTTTCACCATTTTCCTGTCCAACAGTTTAACTGGTTCAGCAACTATGAGTCCTTGTGCATCACACTCAGGAAAACTACCCATAGTGGTATTAGGAGCTAAACACCTCTTTAACTGAGATGCACTTTAGCATTTGCTGGTAGTTGTAATATGTAAGCTACTTGTCCAATTTTCTCCAAAATTTGAAAAGGCCCAAAGAACTTTGCTGAGAGCTTATGCTGCTTTCCTTGCCTTACAGTGATTTGTCTATAAGGTTGGAGGTTCAAGTAAACCCAATCACTGATATCAAATTGCTTGTCTGTTATGTGCTTGTCTGCTTGGGATTTCATTCTATCTTGAGCTTTCTTCAAATTGAACTTGAGCATCTGATGAGTGTGTAAATACTCATCATTTTAATCAATCTGAGCTATGGCGCCTAAAATCTCGAAATGCATCAAAATATGAAAATATTCCAAAATTACATTTTATATGTTTCGGATGCAAAATGTTTAAAATCGGATGAAAAATGAGCAAAGTTTTCATAATTGGCGTTCAGTCCCCAGTTTCTAAAATTGTCAAAAATAGTCCACGAGCCAAAATTTCAAAAGAAAAGTCACCAAAGGTCCTTTTTATATCATAACTTGTCAAATTTAGTCCTTTGGTGAAAAATATCAAAAGTTTGAGAAAATTACAAGTTTGGTCCTCCAACTTTGAAAATTGGCAAAATTGGTCCCTGGAAAATGTGAAAATGTCAGCTTTGATCCTTGAACTATTGATACTTGTCAATTTTAGTCCTTGGAGCAACTTTATTGAATTGGCAGCCTAGGTCCTTCTAATTTCAGAATTTACACATTTAGCCCTTGTGTAATTAAAACCTCTTTAAACCTTTGGCCTTGTCAATATATTTTGGACCCCTGCCAACAAACCCTTTGGACCCTTTCCCATTTGACCTCCCTTGATATTACCCTGCCCAGTCAAATGGCTAGTCAAACCAAACAAAAAAAAGGCGCCAAACCATCTCCTTCCCCACTTGTTTCTGCAATCACCTGCTACACTCAACCCCTCCTCACCTTATCACAAACCTGTCCCCCCTCCAAACACCACAATCCAAAAATCATTAACTCCTCACCCCTCTCCCACACTCAACCCTCATCTGTTAAAAATCCAAGTTCCCGCCAAAACCAATCAAGGGCCAAAATTAACTCGCTCATCCAAGTGGTCTAGATTTGGTGGGATTTTGTCGGAAGGTAGAGGAGGTGATTCGCATATAAAAGAGAGAAGAAGCAATGGAGGAGAGTAGCTAGTTTTTCATAATTTCTCTTAATGTCGTTTTTTCTGTATTAGTTAAAATAAAATGTTGTAGTTTAAGTTTATTAGCATCCTATTCAAGTTAAAAACATCTTTGTATTGTATTTTTAACTATCAATCTAAGTTTTCATTCAAGTCTCCCAAGTTCATGATTACTGTTGCATTTTTCAGTTTCAAGATTCTCATGTACAAGTGTTAGTGGCTTATTTTCAAGCTCAGACAAGCTTATTTAAGCTCCTTGTAGCTTTTAATAAGCTGTCAATCAGTTTTGAGTAATTTTGTATCTTGGTCAAACAAAGTCAAACTGGGTCAAATCTGGATTCAGAAATGATAATGGTTGTTGCAGACCTTTGAATTGGGTTGAAATAGACTAGGTAGTGTAGGACTTGGGTTGGTTTAGCTTGTGACACCTGCTGGATCAGTTGTGAGTAACTTTCTAACTTTTCAATTTTAGTCTAATTTGCATGATATGCTTGTATCAGTTTCTTTGGCCACCACTAGTTTAACCTGTTAATATAGTTGTAATTAGATCATATGAACTCGTTTGATCTATATCTCATGCTTGTTCACTAGTTAGCTTTATTAGAATTTGTTTAATGCTTTTAAAGGGTGTTTGGTTTGAGCTTATTTTAAGAACAAAAGTTGTTTTTAACCGTTTGACTTGCAAAGTCAAACTCATTTCTTCTTTAGTTAGTTTTCACAAAGTACATTTTGTTTTGACAAAAGTTTACAAGATTTGATAACAAAAAAAAAAAAAAAAAGTCTTTTGCTTTCTCATCACTCACGTAAAGCAATTTGTAGCTTTGTTTGACGGCTTCTCCTGACTTATTTTTGGTCCAAACTTTTTCCAAATCACTTTTCTTGCAACCTCATACCCATCTTTATATTTCAATAGTTTGTTTGCACTTAGGATAGCTTTATTTGGCTTAAAATTGTACTCAAAATCTGTCGAACCCATTTTAAGCCATTGCAAATGACCTACTGATCCCAATGTTCGACTTATTTTTGTGCTTTTTAGTCTTTGCTAGCTTATTTCAGATTAAACTTAGTACTTATTAGCTTGCTTCCAGTTTCCAAGTGCTTATTTCCATTTCCTAGTACTTATTCATGGTTTCCTTGGTGCTTAAAACTGCTAAGGGGTGTTTGTTTTGTGCTACTGTCACAACTGTTGGACATAAGCAGTTCTAAAACTGCTTATTCCAAAGTTTGGTCCAAAAAGTTTTTACAAAAAAGTCTCACTTTGGTGTTATAATTAAGTGGCAAAAAGAAAATTTCAAAAAAAATAGTTTGCAAAAAAAAGTGCCAAGTCAGATTCGAACCTGGGACCTTTAGTTCACATACACAACCCAACACACAACACCAACTGCCCTAGGGACTTTATTCATTCATTTCTTGCAACATTAATCTCTTATATACAAGAAACAGTTTTTAACTTAGTAGCTTAATTAGCTTTTTAGTAGCTTATTTCGTAAAGTAGTACCCAACTTTTTATTTTTCTTAAAACAGTTTTATTCAAAGTATTTTAGTGAAATTTTCAGATTTTTCCAAAATCATTTAGTATTTTAATTATTAAATTAGATTAAATTAGTTTTAAATTGTAATAAATAAAATAAAAGTCGAAAAATATTCCGCTTTTCCTAAAATTCTTTTTAGTCATGTAGGACGTAGGAAAATTGTTTTTACATTCGCAGGACTTTTATTTCACAAATTTTACGTTTATCTTGCGCTCAAACGTAATTTTTATAAATAACGTCGTTTCGTTTTAAGTTACGTTTTAGATAATTTAAGTTTACGTTTTAGTTAAAATAGTTTATTTAAGTTATTTTGTTTTATAAAATCACAAAACATCATTTTAAATATAGTGATAGCGTTTATTTAATAGTTTTTATCTTTTTAATTTCCTTTAATTTGCATTTAAGCCGTTGTAATTCGTTGGCTTTTCCTGTAGTTATAATAATCCAAATTCTCCTTTCCCGTTCAAATCTCCCGATCACTATACGTTTGATAATCCATTGCATAGCTCGCTGGGACATAACGACCCGGAGAAACACTATACTCCTCAGATCTTCATTGAGTTCGTGTTCAAACTGTTTTAAGGTTATTACGGTCTGTCATTCACAAGTGGCAGGCTTGTGTGAGAAACCTTGACGGTTTTGCACGCATCAGCATCCCAATGGTTCTTTCCCTTGCATGTATTGTCATGTCTACCAACTCTGTTGTCCTTAGCTACACAAGGAATATGCAAAGAAAGAGGTTGTCCATACACAATCTCAAAGGGTGTGGGTTTGGTAGAACTGTGGTAGTTAGTGTTATACCAATAATCAGCCAATGGCAACCATAGAACCCAATCCTTTGGTGATTCCCCTGTCATGCACCTCAAATAACATTCTAAGCACCTGTTAACCACCTCAATTTGGCCATCAGTTTGAGGATGGTAAGCAGTAGACATCTTGAGCTGCACTTGTAACATTTTAAACAAAGATTGCTAAAACAAACTCATGAAAACTTTGTCTCTATCACTGAAAATTGACTGTGGTAGACCATGAAGCCTGTAGATTTGATCTAAGAACAATTTAGCAATGGTCTTTGCAGTATAAGGGTGAGAAACTGCAATAAAGTGAGCATATTTACTCAACCTATCCACAACTACCAGAATTGACTCTTACCTTGTGAACTTAGCAATGAATCCACAAAATCCATAGAGATATCAAGCCAAATTTGGATAGGAACAGACAAGGGTTGTAACAAACGAATATAAGAGGACAAATATGCCTTGTTTCTCTGACACACGTTACAAGTTCTGACTATTTCTTTGACCATCTTTCTCATCCCTTTCCAATAGAAGAATGAGCAAATCCTTTTTGAAGTAGCCTGTACTCCACTGTGTCCACCAATAGCAGAGGTGTGAAAATGGAGAACCATAGCTTTCCTGAGTTCTGCATCAGCTCCTACTACATACTTTCCTTTTCTTTTCAGCTGTTGCTTGTGCCAAGTATACTTACTCTGAGTTGCAGTACCAGACTCAAACTCTGCAATCAATTTTTTAATACAGGATCAGTAGTCCACAACTTGGTCATTAAATCCATGAACTCATTACTAGTAACAGTAGACAATACAACAAACAATTCACCCTGTTGTTGAACTATTGAAAGTGCATCTGCAACCACATTCTCTTTGCCCTTTTTGTACTCTATCTCCTAATCAAATCCCAATAGCTTTGGTAACCATTTTGACTGGAATAGGGTTATTATTCTTTGATCCAGAACATATTTAAGACTAAAATGGTCAGTTTTGATTTTAAAAGGTTTGTCTAAAAGATAGCCTCTCCACTTTTGTAGTGTTAGAATAGCTGCCAAAATCTCATTTTCATAAGCAGATAGGGAATGGTGTTTTGGGGTCAATGTTTTGATTAAAAATCCTATAGGATGCCCTTTCTGTTGCAAGACTGCACCAATTTCATAACTTGAAGCATCAGTTTCAATGGTGAACTCTTCTTGGAAGTTTGGTAAGGCCAACACAGGTGCTTCAGTCATAGATTGTTGCAGTCTTTCAAAGGCCAGTTGAGCTTCTGAAGTCCATGAGAATGCATTCTTTTTTAACAAAGCAGTGAGAGGTTGACTAATGCTAGCATATCCTTGAATAAACCTTCTATAATAACATGTGAGTCCCAAAAAGCCCCCCAACTGTTTAACATTGGAAGGTACATGCCAATGTTTCATTGCTTCTATCTTTCCAGGGTCTGTAGCCACATCATGAGCAGAAATAATGTGGCCTAAGTACTCCACTTTACTTGTCCCAAACACACAGTTACTTTCTTTGGCAAATAAGGAATGTTCTCTCATAACTTGCAGCACTTGTCTGAGATGCTCAACATGAGATGCAATTGAAGGACTATATAATAAGATATCATCAAAGAAGACCAATGTGAATTGCTTTAGAAAAGGTTTAAAGGCTGAGTTCATTAGGGATTAGAAAGTGTAGGTGCATTAGTAAGACCAAAAGGCTTCACTACAAATTCATAGTGACCATCATGAGACTTGAAAGCTGTTTTGCAGATATCATCTTCCCACATCCTGATTTGGTGATAACCATACCTAAGATCCAACTTTGAAAAGACCTCAGCCCCATGTAACTCATCAATCAGTTCCTCAATAACAGGTATGGGAAACTTATCCTCAATGTTTTGCTTGTTAAGTTGCCTATAATCTATGCACATTCTCCAAGACCCATTTTTTTCTTGACCATGACTATAGGAGAAGAGTAAGGATTGTGGCTTGGCCTAATTACCCCTGTATCCAACAGCTCATTCACCATCTGTTCAATCACATCTTTCTGGTTTAGGGGATATCTATAGGGTCTAATGTTAACTACTTGTGCGTCATCTTTCAAAGGTATTCTGTGGTCAAAACTCCTCTGAGGTGGTAGACTAGAAGGTAAAGCAAAGACATCTCCATACTCTTGTAACAACAATTGAAGTGTGGGATCAGATACCTTGTTTTATTCCTCAAATGACTGCATTAAGTTTAAACTTGCAGTAGGCCACAAACAGTGTATAGCAGAGAAAGAAGGATCAATTTTCTCACCTACTTGTTTCCTCAACTTTTTACCACTCGTTCATTGTAACTCAGATTGGTGGGTTCATCTCAAGCATAATTTCTTGCCATCTACCAAAAATTTCATGACCAAGTCTTGAAAGTTCCATTTGATGGTACCCAATGTGCATAACCACTGAACTCCTAAAACCAATTCACACCCACCCAAAGGAAGTAACATCACATCGATCAGTGTCAAACTTATGACCTTGAATTGTCCATTGAAATCCATAGACCATGCACTGACTAACCAATTGATTACCACCAGCCACTGTGACTTGAATAGGACAAGTCTTGCTCATTTTACACCCCAATTTCTTTGCAGTGAACAAATCTAAGAAGTTATGAGTATTACCAGAGTCTACCAATAAGTGTAACACATGCTTGACCATATTAGCTTTCGTTCTCATAGTGTTAAAAGTTGGGATACCAGATAAAGCATTCAAAGATGTATGTGGACAACACTCATTGATCAAAAGCTCATGTTCCTCAGATCTATGTACATCTGCTTTCATTTATAGTGTCCTCTAAACTCAAATCAACATCCTCATCATAGGGACTTATTTTTAAAGCAAACATCTGACCACTAACTTATGCCCAAGTGTATATCTTTGATTATAGTAAAAACATTGATTCTAGGCACAGTACTATCTGATACAGGGTGTTTGGTAATAGTATGCGTGTTAGGTGCAGGCAAAGCAATGGTGTTTGGTTTGGTTGGATAATTCACATTCTTATTAGCAAAATAGTTGGGAGTAACTTTAGGATTTGGTAACAATGGTGCATATCTTTGCTTAACTACATCCAAACTAGCCTCTTGAAAATTAGCCAAACTAAAAGCATCTAACAATGTTTGGGGTCTAAACATTCTAACATTCATCTCCATACTAGTAGGCAAACCACCAATAAACATACTAACAGATTGCAATCTAGTAATATCAACTTAAGTAAGTAATTGTTCAAATTGATTATGAAAATCCTTCATACTGTTTACATACCTGAGATTTTTCAATTATGCCATTGGATCTTGATTAACAGCCCCACATCTTTTAAGAATAGCATGCTTATACATATTCCATTCCACCTCATCCCGCTGAACTTTCATAAACTGTAAATGCCATGTCAAAGCCTTATCATACAAGTGAATGGACACAATTTTGATTCTATCTTCATCAAGAACATTATCAACTACAAAAAACTGTTTAACTATGTAATCCAGCCTTGAACATTTTATCCATAGTACTTTGGAAACTCCGATTTGCCCATTCTACTAAATCTACTACTGCCTTCTCCTCCTTTCAATCTATTGACTTCATGACCCACAAAATGCAATTGAGTCATTGATAAGGTTTTAAAAGGTACCTTTTTAAGGGTCATTTAAGCCCTTATTCGATCATACAGATCCGTTATTGCTTAATATCGTTCCTTTTCACTTTTTAGGTCTCTTGAAGGCAAAATCTGGAATGATGCTTATTTGGACGAAAAGCGCGAATATCTGAAGAAAATGGCCAAAGTCGAATCGAGACACTTAAAGTCATTGAAACATAAGGCGGCGGCGTCCATTGCATATCTGCGACGCCGTCGGGAAGGAATTTTGCGACGGGTCGGGCGAAATTACATGTTTTCAAGGACGACGTCGGGTTCTAAAGGAGTAGGCCGTTGTTACTCGACGGCTAGATGCGCCAAGACGGCGTCGGTGAAGGGACGGCGTCACGGTCATAAGGTGACGCCGTCGCAAGGTTTACGTGGCAAGACGAAACCCTAATGACGGCGACACGACGGCGTCCACGAAACATAAGGTGACGCCGTCGCAGATGTAATCTTATATATAGAATCCGAATTTTTCGGTTTTGTGTGTAGTCTTTTGGGTAAAACCTAAAACCGAACCAAGGCTTTCTTGTGCGATATTTTAGGGTTCTAAACCCTATTATA
Source organism: Chrysanthemum lavandulifolium (assembly GCA_022545495.1). Taxonomy (NCBI): domain Eukaryota; kingdom Viridiplantae; phylum Streptophyta; class Magnoliopsida; order Asterales; family Asteraceae; genus Chrysanthemum; species Chrysanthemum lavandulifolium. The sequence continues at coordinate 264,412,607 of CM040244.1, read as the reverse complement.
CATCAAGATAAGTATTTACTTCATTAATTTAATTATGTATTTGATTATTTGTGTGAATGCTTGCATGTTCTCCATGTCCAAGCTAATTTATTTGTGTGTTTGCTTAGGGAATATGAAACTTAATTATTGAATATTGATTGGTTGATACTTATCTTAGTTGACTAATGATCTAGAGTGCGCTAGATTATTCGTTGTGTACTTAATGCTTGACTTTTCTTTGTGAACTTTAGAATATAATTATCTAGGTAATTGTAGGATAAAGTATTCAAGAACAACCGTAGAGTAGGCGTCTATAAATCACTAGAGGATTTGTAAACAAGACCTTTGGTAAATTCAAAGAGTTAGGAAACAAGCACGCCTATAGCCTTAGAATCACAACGCAACTAGGAATAAGGACGTGACAAATCAACCATCAATAGGAGATAATTAAGGAGTAGTAAAACCTAAGTAAACACATCTTTAAACTATCATACGAGTACACATCAATTAGACATAGACTATCACAACCTTAGCTTAGATAATTAGATAATAGTAGAGTAATCGGTAGCAATACCAACCCCAAATCCAATACCCGAGATTCGTACCTTTTCCATTTCTACAAAATATAAAAATACAAAATAATCTTCCTCAACCTCAACCTTAGCGTAGTAACTTCTCACTAGCATTCCTATTCCCAGAGAGCGATATCAATACCGTGGCTTACCCTAATTACTACACTACAACGATTAGGTTCATTGCCTAGGGTGTTATAAAACTTGCTCGAAGAAAGGAAGTTTCCTTGACCCGAACGACGCGTGTAGCGTTATCAAGTTTTAGGCGCGGCGGGGAATAGAATAGCTAGTTAGTAGTCCACCTCGTTTAGGTTTCTTTGCTTGATTCCTATCAAGTAAATTTTTCTCATTTTAGCTTTCTCTTAGTCTATCCCCTTCTTCGTGACCTTTGTTCGTAACACCCATCACTTTTCACCATGGAAGGTGACAACCAACCACCACTCATCAACCCACCACCAAACGACCGCCAAGAGCCCGTACTCTTGGTGAGTACTCGAGACCAAACCACCTAGGTTATAGGAACACCATTGAGCTTCCCGACCAAGCCCAAACTACGGCCTGCGATCCGACACCATCCGGTTGGTGCAAAGCGGATGTGCATTCCATGGACTTCGTTAGAAGATCCAAATCGACATCGAGGGATTTCCTCAAAATTGTCGATTCCATCGACCTTGATGCTACTACTCGGGAGACCACGCTTGCGTCTCTTCCAATTCTCTCTACGGGACCAAGCTAGTAATTGGCTTGAGCGACTTCCCGCCGGCTCCATCTCAAGTTGGGATGATCTTACTTCGCTTCCTTGCTCAATTTTTCCCACCGGGAGAACCACTAAGCTTAGGAATGACATCTTGATGTTCCAACAACGTCAAGGTGAATCTCTACGAAGCATGGACCCGATTCAAGGACTTACTTCATAAAGTCCTCATCACGGCATTGATCTTTGGCTCCAAGTCCAAATCTTTTATGATCATGTCAACTTTCCCACTAAGCGATCCATTGACCAAGCGGCGGTGGAAAACTTAGTGATCTCACCGCGGAAGAATCATGGGAAATAATAGAGGACCTTGCCCTATGACAACGAAAGTTAGGATGACCCCGTGAACTTCCCAAACCGTCAAGGCAATCTCCTTGCCTCCTCCCGACCGTAGGATGATCGAACTTGAAGATCAAGTCAAATTCCTCATGAGTTCCTACGAGAATCCTAAGTCCTCGCGCCATATAAACAAAGTTTCCTCTTCGTGCGAGCCGTTTTGTGATCATCATAACACGCGACTAGCACCCTATCCCGAACATGCTTCCGTTGAATACGCATCCTCGTAATAATGGAACAGGAGGAAGATTCCTAGCGCCCGGACTAGGAATTTCAATGAAACCCGGAGGCATGGAAAAACAAGCCCGACTTTTACGGGGACAAACCAAAGAATTCACCTCAATGATTTCGTGGCCCCACCTAACGGTCCTAACCAACAGAGTATTGAAGGGATGTTGCAAAACATAGTTGCGTCCCAAGAAACCCAAATGGCTAAGCTCTCGGACCACTTTAACCATCAACAAGCCGAGATGGATAGGAAGATGACAACTGTTGAAAGCCATAAATAGTGATAGGAAGGTTAGTACTATCTCGACTCCCGAGCCTCGGTGTAGAAATTAAGGATCCAAGCAAGCTTATTAAGCACGTCCAATTCGTCAATGCCATCGCCTTAGTGGAACCGGATGAAACAGATGACGAAGAAGACCAAACATTTGTTGAAGATGAAACACGAGGAAGAAGATGAAGTAGACAATGACTATTTCAACAATTTCCTACGGAAGAGGAATTATCCGCCACCTCACTTAGTGCGTGACCTCCGTCACATGTATGTTAGGAAAAGCCCTAGAATCAAGTTTGGGAACCCTTGGAATCTTAACATACCATGTTGCATAGGACCTTTTTGTGGCAAAGGCTTACATTGATCGTAAATCCCCAATTAACATAATGACTAGCACCTATTACAATTGGATAATGAAGAAGCCTATCCCAACTAGGCAAGACCTCGATAATCCTAGTGATAAGTGTAATTTTCTTGGTAGAGTTAAGGGATTGCCCGTCTCATGTAGGTAGTTTCACATTCCTACGGACTTCATAATTGTGGAAGATATTAGCACGCCATAGACCCTAGCTTGTCCCACGTTATTCTAGGAAAACCTTTCGTAGAAAGCACCGGATGACCTATGACCCATCATTAGGAGTAGTGCGATTCAAGGATAAGACCGACGACGTAGCCTACCAAATGCCGTTTAAGATTGAGAAGTTTTCATCACTCTCCGATGATGAAAAGGAACTTAAAGCTGTCGGCCTATTACGGGAATGATGAGGATAGGAAAAGGGAGTAGATTATGTTATGGCTAAGCTTTTCGGGTTCTATAAAGATTGTTTGAATTTAGGACCGAAATATAGGACCGAGTGGGAGAGGGTGAACTCTTAGAAAGGAGTATCATGGGACACTTCTACAACATAGAACCCCCGATAGAGACCGTCAAGAGGCGGTGATGCAAAAACGTGGGAGTAGGACTACGAGTCTAGCTACAAGACTCTTAAATAAAGAAAAGCGCTTCGTGGGAGGCAACCCATGCTTAATTGTTTGCTTGTTAGTATCATATATCTTTTATTAATTGTTTGTCCTCATGTTTGAATTTGTAAAATGCTTTATTTTGTTTTAACCTCGCCTTAATTACATATAAAGGTATTTTACATAAAGGATAAGTGTAGGGAGGATTACACACGTTTTCATAAGAAACGTGAACATGAGAATAACAATTAACTAAAAGATATATATGTTTGTTTGTTCGAGTCAAATGCTTGTATCGAGTCACGATGGATGTTTTTGCGAAGTTTTTCCAGATTCTAAAGATGCAAATTTTCTAGAATTTTTCCGAAAATCGCGAGACCGCTTTTTGTCGGGATAACTGACGGCGTCAGATTGCAACGGACGGCGTCGGGAAGGAATAAAACATCGACTTACTTTTCTCGTTTCGAGTTACTTGTAAAATTTTGGAATTTTCCGGATCTTAACTTTCAAAACAAATTCGTAAACATCCATTCCACAAGCATTATATCCTAGTTTAAATCGAGTCTTATGTATATTATTATCGCGATTTTACTGTGAAGGTTTCGCTTGTTTTCTTCTAGTGTGCGAGTTTAGTTTGTCAAGAAGAAGTTACACAAGTTTGGAAGGAGCCTTTCACGAAAAATCTTCTTGGAAAAGATTTAACCACCACTTTTACGGATCCTACCGAGCTAATCGGGGAGTATTAGTTTCTTTCGTTTTTAATTACCTTCTATTATCATAACTTTGATACTTTCGGGGAACATTGGGGACAATGTTCGGTTTAAATGTAGGAGGGAAAATAAAGCGGGAACTTTGAAACTATGCTTATCCTTGACTATTTGCTTTGTCCAGTGTATTTGTGTAATAAACCATGAGAAAATGTAGGTTAGGGTAATTTTAGCCAAATTTAAATTTTTTCATGACGATAAGAGTGGGCCATTAGTCTTAACAAAAGCGTCTCATGGATAGGAAGTTGCATGACTAGCACAAAAACCTTACCACCTAAATTCCACCCAAATGTGAGGATCGCCCTTAGATTAGTAGGAATTAAAGCATTCATCTTTAATGCTTAGAGTGTGAACGGTAGTATATTAGATTCTAGAACTTGTTTTGTGATGCATTCCGAGATCGCTAGTGAGACTACACTTGTGTAGTTAGGAATAACTAAATGATAAGAGGCATTAGGATAAACCCTTGTTTGATACCGTAATATAATTACTTCTTCCATATCGGTTGAGTAATTCCCCACACCCTTTGCACTGTACTCATCTTTAGTACACGATACCCCTAGTTAACCCTCGAGCCTATCCTTTTCGCGGTTCTCGTGATATTTCGGTTTTCCGGGATATCAATGAAGAACATTGTTTACACCCCACCCCTAATATACACCCAAATCGCTTTAGCTACCTTTATTGCACTCACTTTTAGTGCAATTTATGTTATCACCCAAAACCCTTAGTTCAATTATACGGTTGCTTGCATGAGTTGCTAAGTCGAGTCATATCCTTTGTATACGTTTTGGGATGATTGGGATTCATGGGAAAAGTTAAAGTTTATGAAATATAGGGAAGAGAACGTTAAACTCAAATTCCCTTTGTTTGCATAATAATGTACTCCAAGTGTTTTGATCTTTTCAATTCGGGTCAAATTAGTGTTAGAGTAATAAAAACTCAAGTGTAGGGATGTGTCTATAAATCCCTATCATTTTGATGTCTTAGTAGAGGATGGTAGAGTAAAGTGTATGCACAAAAAAAAAAAAAAAAAAAAAAAAAAAAAAAAAAAAAAAAAAAAAAAAAAACACACGGGCTACCATCCTACATCTATCTTTTAAATTATGTTTGTTTATTTTCGTTTCCTAGAGTTTTAGAGTGTCGAGTCTTGGCTTAGCAACGCCATTCTTCGTATACTTGCAACATAGAGATTTTTGACTATCCACCACTAAATAGCCTATCCCACCAAACCCTTCATTTCCTACCAGTAAACCTAACATTACAACCCTTTAAAAGACCTCTTTGATAGTCTTTCCTAGGTGCTTACGCCAAAGCGACGGAGGTTTGATCTATTCTCGCCTATGGTAATCTATGTACTAGGACCGGTTAATGAGTGTTTATCTTCCATTTCGATTTGTTATATTTCATATATACACCCGAGAGATGTGAGTATCCAAACACCCCATGTGAGGTGCTAGTATGTAATTCCGTGCTTGTTATGACTTTTCGGGGCTTATATGTGTTGTGGACCGTTTTGAATAAATGCTTCATGACCCCAACTTATAAATTAATTGGCTAAAGCACATTTGCTTGAGGACAAGCAAATACCAAGTGTAGGGATATTTGATAAGGTTTTAAAAGGTACCTTTTAAGGGGTCATTTAAGCCTTATTCGATCACTTCTGTATCCGTTATTGCTTAATATCGTTCCTTTTCACTTTTAGGTCTCTTGAAGGCAAAATCTTTGGAATGATGCTTATTTGACGAAAAAGCGAATATCTGAAGAAAATGGCCAAAGTCGAATCGAGACACTCAAAGCTCTTTGAAACATAAGGCGGCGTCACTGCATATCTGCGGCGCGTCGGGAAGGAATTTTGCGACGGGTCGAAGGCTTAAATTACATGTTTTCAAGGACGACGTCGAGTTCTAAAGAGTAGGCCGTTGTTACTCGGACGGCCTAGATGCGCCCAAGACGGCGTCGGCGAAGGGACGGCGTCACGGTCATAAGGTGGCCGCCGTCGCAAGGTTTACGTGGCCAAGACGAAACCCTAATGACGGCGACACGACGCCGCGAAACATAAGGTACGCCGTCGCGGATGTAATCTTATATATAGAATCCGAATTTTTCGGTTTTTGTGTAGTCTTTTGGAGTAAAACCTAAAACCGAACCAAGGCTTTCTTGTGCAGTATTTTAGGGTTCTAAACCCTATTATACATCAAGATAAGTATTTACTTCATTAATTTAATTATGTCTTTGATTATTTGTGTGAATGCTTGCATGTTCTCCATGTCCAAGCTAATTTATTTGTGTGTTTGCTTAGGAATATGAAACTTAATTATTGAATATTGATTGGTTGATACTTATCTTAGTTGACTAATGATCTAGAGTGCGCTAGATTATTCGTTGTGTATAATGCTTGACTTTTCTTTGTGAACTTTAGAATATAATTATCTAGGTAATTGTAGGATAAAGTATTCAAGGACAACCAGTAGAGTAGGCGTCTATAAATCACTAGAGGATTTGTAAACAAGACCCTTTGGTAAATTCAAAGAGTTAGGAAACAAGCACGCCCTATAGCCTTAGAATCACATTGACTAGGAATAAGGGCGTGACAAATCAACCATCGATAGGAGATAATTAAGGAGTAGTAAAACCTAAGTAAACACATCTTTAAACTATCATACAGTACACATCAATTAGACATAGACTATCACACCTTAAGCTTAGATAATTAGATAATAGTAGAGTAATCGGTAGCAATACCAACCCCAAATCCAATACCAGAGATTCGTACCTTTTCCATTTCTACAAAATATAAAAATACAAAATAATCTTCCTCGACCTCAACCTTAGCGTAGTAACTTCTCACTAGCATTCCTATTCCCAGAGAGCGATATCAATACCGTGGCTTACCTAATTACTACACTACAGCGATTAGGTTCCTTTGCTAGGGTGTTATAAAACTTGCTCGAAGAAAAGGAAGTTTCCTTGACCCCGAACGACGCGTGTAGCGTTATCAGTCATCATATCAGCTAGCTTGGTGCTAATCTCAACAAACTTCTCATCAACATGATTTGTGACCCAATTCTTGAGTGATTCTTCAATGTGAGGCTCCATTGACGTGTTTCTTGTTCCTACCATTGTTAACTGTAACAAAATTGTTTCAAAAAGACTATTTACACCACACAGAGTGATTATTCCACCATACTATCCTAACTAACGTATTTTTGAAATGGAAATGGACAAAATAAAGCAATGACGTGTTTGTGATAAGACAAACGATCTAGAGTGACAAGAATTGATGTATGTATGGTGGGTTGACCAAAAAGTCAACGGATCAAGGTGGTGGTGTAACAACAAATGGTTGTTCTAACAAGATTTGTTACAAAAACGGTTATGATGGATGGTAACAGGACGATGGCTCTTGATACCAAATGATAGATGCTAAATCAGATTATACAGAATACTCAAGATTAAGCCAACCAACTCACTAGAAATTCACATTAATTGGTAAATTTGGAGTAGAGAATGGTTAATGATTTGTTACTGGAATTATGAATTGTAAATGATTACAGATAGTTGAGAGAAAGGAAATCAAAGCTAGTTACAAATGAGAATTAACAAAGTATTTAAAAGATGAAATTGGTGGGAAAAGCTGGTAAGGGTTGTTGATATCACGTGAGTGGCAAATGGAGTTGACTTTTGTTGACCTTTTATTTCCACATATAACAACACATGCCCCACCAAAAAAGAGACAGAACCATGACGAGTATCGGCGGTTTCGTTTTTTTGTGATGTAGTGCCAATTTTTATGATTCTTAAGTGGCATGTCGAAATAAAATTTTGTTTGTAGTTTTCTTAAGTTATGTGTTTGTCGAAATAATTTTCTTGTGATTAGTTTTTGGAACATAAGAAGTTTCTTATAAAGTTTTTTAAGAAAACATAATACTTGTTTAAATTGAGTAGTTTTTGAAATTTCTTTACTGAAAATAGAAAACATGTATTCTGCTATTATAACTATGATTTAGAGAACTTGAAAAGAATGTGTTTAGTTGCAGGAAAGTTTTCTTAATTTTTTTTTTAGTTTTTTTGAAAACGGAGTAACTCTTCTTTCTCCAGGGAACTTTTTGAAAACTTAAGAACTTTAAATTCAAATTTTCTAAATCATAGCTATAATAGCATAAACAGATTTTTTGTTTTCAGTAGAAAATTTCAAAAAATACTTGAACATGTTTTCTGTTTTCTCTATGTTTCTTAAATTTCAAAAGATTTTCTAGAAAAAAAGAGTTATTCCATTCTTAAGAAAACTAAAAAAAAAAAAAAAAATTATAGAAAATATAAATTAAAACAAATTTATATAAAAAAGGAGAGGAGTGTGAAAAGGGAAGAAGAAATATCATCCCAAAAGCAACCTCTTTCTTCCACAATAACCCATCCACCGTTTCCGTCATCTATAAAACCCAAACCCAAACACCCACTCTTCTCTTTTCCTCCCAAACACTCCACCATCACCCAAACCCTAACCCTAACCCTAATTAATCCTCAATTTCATTACACATCTTCAATTCAATTAACCAACTGGTTATCAATCTACACAGGATGTCTGCAATGGTTTGTGGAAAAAGATCTTATTTTGAAGAACTGGAGGGTTCTCCGATGGCCAAGAAGCATCGATGCTCTTCTTCTTCGCCGGTGAAGATGACGTCATCTCCGATTGATCGGCTTATGGAGCTCTTTCCTAATTTAGATAACCAGGTTGCTGTTATCTTTTAGTTACATATCTTTATGTATGTATTTGTAGAATATTATTATTATTATTATTATATGTTTATTGGTATTTAGGTTGATATTGAGATTATTGCGTGTTTTCGGAAGTTGTGCGATTTTTAGAAATGATATACGGAATGGCGGGTTTTGTTGCATATAAGTGTTTGCGATTACGTATTAAAGAAGTTAAAAGAACCACTATACGCTTTTGGTTGATGCGGATTTTACTGATAAAGTTTTATAGGAAGTTATATGGTTGCCGATTTTTGATTGGGTGTTTTTGGTATATAAAATGTTTTGAGGTCATTAAAGATATTTAGGTTGATGTGGATTATCGCGTGTTATAGGAAGTTATGTGAGAGTTAGAAATGATACACCGGATGCCGGTTTTTGTTGTATAAAAATGAAGTTAAAAGAACCTCTCTTTGTTTTATAGGAAGTTATATGGTTGCTCATTAAAGATATTTGAAAGATATAGAAATGATGAACCGGATAGGCAGTTTTTGTTATGTAAAAATGTTTGATTATCTGTTTCTGTATTTGTCATTGAGATTATTGCATGTTTATTGATATACGGATGGCGGTTTTTGTGGTTGATGTGGATTTCTGATGTTTTTCTGATGTCAGGATTGTTGCTTGATGCATAAGTTTTATAGGAAGTTATATGATTGCCGAATTTTGATTATGCGTTTTTGGTATCTAAAATGTTTCGAGGTCATTAAAGATATTTAGGTTGATATAGATTATTGCGCGTTATAGGAAGTTATGTGAGATTTTGAAATGATATATCGGTTGCCGTTTTTGTTGTATAAAAGTTTTTGATGTAGGAGGTTTTCAAAGCTATGCGATATTTAGAAATGATATACAGGATGACGGTTTTTGTTGTATAAAAGGTTAAAAGTGTTTTACGATTATTAAACAAGTTAAAGGAACTGCTCGCTGCTTTTGGTTAATGCTGATTTCTGATGCTTTTCCGATTTCATTGTTGTCGGAGTCTGGTGTTATTAATAAAATAGACCTCTATTGTTGCTTGATACAGATGTTACTGATAATATTTTATAGGAACTTATGAGTATTACATAGTTGCCGTTTTTTTTTGTATGTTTTTGGTATCTTAAATGTTTGAGGTCATTAAAGATATTTGAAAGATATGTGGTATATAGAAATGATGAACCGGAAAGGAAGTTTTTTTTATGTAAAAGTGTTTGATATCAGTAAAGAAGCTAAATAAATCCCCAAATTTGGTTAACATGAATTCATAATGCATTTTTTAAAGTTGATATTGTCTTTGAATGTGTATTAGTGTTGCCTGAATCGGCTGGTATACATATACATGAAAATTAATGGAAGTTTATGCTTGTTGATTTGAGATTGTATGGTAAATGTGTCATCTTGTCAAGCGTAGCTTGTATACGTCTGTTTATGTGTTAATCAAATTATGATCTAGATATACAATTTTATTTGACATCTGTGTGTTGACGAACTGAAAAAAATATCTTCTGTTTTGCTTTCAGCTTTTGGAGAAAGCGCTAGAAGAAAATGGGAATGATTTAGATTCTGCAATTAAGAGTCTTAATGAACTGTGTCTTGGATACGTAAATGGGAATTCTGGTTCCACGGCAATGTCAAATGCAGGTATGTGCAGTGAAAATTAATTTGGTAGTTTTGTAGTGAACATTGCAGGGTCAACATTGTATCAATAGCTACATATTAGATCTTTTATTACAAGCTTTTAGAGTAGGTTTTGGCGAATATGAGAGTAATTTTCACATAGAAAACTGCAAGTTTATATCTTCTTGTGAAGTACCCCTATTTGTTACGTGGTTCCATATATTTTTTACCCAGTAAAACTGTGGATTTTTTCTTGCATTTATGTTTGCCTTTTCATAATTTGTCGTTATATTTTTGTTTTGGTCGATGATCAATTGCTCACGCATTTGGTTAATTATTGAGACAGTGTTTCAGTGGTCTTGTATCTTTGTTAAATACTGGAAACAAAAAAATTGCGTGTTAGATACTAATAGAAGACAATCACGTTAAGGATGATTTACGCTACAGAGCATTCTCCTCGTTTTTTGATTTGTGGAGGATCTGTTTACACTTTGCAAGTGTCTACGGATTTTTTGTAAAACACCTTTGGTTTTACCATAATGGTTCTCAAACACAGTCTTTTTTTAAATGTAGATTTAGAAGTGAAAATATTCCACATGTTGATGTTTAAAATAAGAACCGTTTTTGTAAGTGGTGAAACTAAACAATTATTTTCTTTCTTGATATTTCATTTTATAATGACTTTAATTGTCTATGCGGTTGTCACTTGTCACCAAGATATTACCAAAGTTGTATTTGTGACATAATAGGCTAATAGGTTTTAAACAAAGAAAGTGATTGGTTGTCTTAAATTCTTATCTCTTCCATCCGACACTCTGCATTCTCTGTCTAATGGTCTTAATATAAGTATGTGTTCGTATGTGCACATTTGTGTGCGTGTGTTTGTCATATGGATTATGCACTTCTAAGCTCTGGTTCTCGTTCTTATTATATCCCATAAATCATTCTTAGCACTGTATGCTGCTTCATGGCATCTTACCTATTCATTTTCCTATTCATCCCACAACTAAGCTCTTCTGTTTTGTCTCTCACTTCCTTATGCTTTAGCACTGGCGACTAATTAGTGTGCCTTTGTCTTTGCATCTTTTAAAAGACCAAATGTTGTTTTCTTTATGTTCTTCATGTCTCTCACGTAGCTCCTTTACTTTTGTTTCATTTGTATGCTTGATGTTATATTTCTTCTGTACTTGCAACAATCAATGCTTTGGATGATTAAACTCTCTGAAAGTGTACAAATTATATGAACCTTGGAAGGTTCAAATCCGCCAGTTCAGAAGGATCTCTGAACTGGACAGTCTGAATGAGAGATATATAGGTTTATCATAGTATCATGATGAGGAAAAAATGTGGCTTCTTGTTGTTCCATGTAAATCAAGCTGCATTGTATTTATCCTTGTCGGTCAAAATCCAAATTTTTATTTTCTTTTTCTACTTGCTAAAGTTCTGTGCTTGTATGTTTGTAGTTCAATTTAGGGTCGTTATTTTCCTGAACCTCTTATAGGCGTACTAATAAAATAATTCTCTAATCTATGTAAAATTGTGTTTGGCAGCCACAACTGAAGAATATGTGGAAAACTCAGCAGCTCCTGACAACATTCCCAGAAGTGGTGTAGAATGGGTTGAACTGTTTGTTACGGAAATGACGAATGCTACTAGTATTGATGATGCTAGATCACGTTGCATGAGGATGTTGGAGAGCTTAGAGAAATCTATAACCGAGCGTGCTGGTGGCGAGGCTGCACAAAGTCTTCATAAGGTTAGTTCCTCTTCCATGTGTGTGTGTGTGTACGTGTCATCTATATGTATATCAGTATATGTGTGTAAATGTAAATGTATATATGTTTTGAACATGGATGACTTCTTTCTAAGATGCGTGCTACCAACTGTTTACATCAGGAAAACATGTTTCTGAAGGAACGGATTGAAGCTCTCCTGCGGGAAGACATGGGTCAGAAGGAACGGATTGAAGCTCTTCTGCGGGAAAATACAATACTAAAACGCGGTGTAGCTATTCAATATGAACACCAGAAAGATTATGACAATATCACCCAAGAGAATCAACACTTGAAGCAGCTGGTTTCAATGCACCTGGAGCGGGTGAGGAATCTTGAGGTCAGTCTTCGAACTTCTGCAGTTCTGCTACCAATTTGTCTTGTATCTCAAAACATGATTTATAAACAAAATGTGTCAAAAAAGTTGTGTTCATACCAGAATTTCCAAATGACTTATTTTGTGGAATAAGCTTTCTGGGAAAAACATTATCTTTGTTTGGTGCTGATTTCTACTTTTTTGCAAAGTTGACTTCTTTGTTGTTGCAGTTTTACGTGTATTTAGAAGGAAGTTCCAAAAAAAAAAAAAAAGTTTCTCCAAAAAATGTCGTAGATAGAAAGCAATTCTTGTGATTTGGGTTAAGTGGACATAAGGTCTTCACCAGGATATTTAAGCTCAATAATCTAATGAAGTAAAAATTTATGCATATAATTATTGATATTTTGGTAATGATGTATGCAGTTGGAAAAATATGCATTGACAATCAGAATGCAAGCACAGGAAGGCAGCTCTATGCCTGGGAGGCGCCACCCAGATGTATTCTAATAAAAGCAATCGGAGATAGGCGGATGAGCTAGAAGACAATCAGAATGCAAAATAGAAATATGCTAGGCACAATATTGTATTAGGCTGCATTTGCCATGTAAAGGTCTGTAGATTGTAACGTTGTTTGGTTAATTTAGAGGACAAGACCTCTGTTGAATTTCTAATATCATTTGGAGTCCTTCATATGTCAGTACTGGATGAAGTTTTGCCTGTTTAGATGACATAATAAACTGAATTCAGGAGCGGAACAAATACAAGGGCGATGAGATGCCATTGTACAAGGATTACATATCCATTCTATCTAATTGATACCAACTATTTTACGTCTATGGTAAATTCAGGGGGAAAAAAAATTGTTTGTCGCCGTTGAGAAATGATCATTTCTCCGACGTTTAGCCGCAAAACTTGTAGTCATATCAGAAGTGTCCAAGAATCCAATGGTGGATTATCAATGCGGTTTGCAAGGGAAAGCACATCGTTGAGGTTGTCAGTATTAATATTTTGAATCTCTCACCATTTAAGAATCTCCAATCCAACCTAACGTTTAACGAAAAGAAGTAATTCGAGGTTGTCAGTATTAATATTTTGAATCTTTCACCATTTAAGAATCTCCGATCCAACCTAACGTTTAACGAAAAGAAGTAATTCGATTTCAAGATTCTCATCACAATTGTCGTATCTCAAATTTTCACAGCAATAAATACGCACTCCATTCATTGTTGGACATATAGATTATACTATTATACTATTTCTTTCTTCTTACATATACCTTTGATTTTGCCACATGTATTAAGATCCTTATTAGGCACAAATTTGACATACCAATTAGATATGATGGTATGCCAATCACTGATCTATTATGTTTATCTTTATTTAAGTGAGATATCGTTTCATTTGCATTGAGGAGTGTTTGTTTATAATGAGCTTATAAACTTATGCAACTCACTTTATATATCAAAAGAGTAATGCTATACCATCCTAAAACATTTTAAATATCTTTCTAATGTTACTTGTCATTATTTTACAAAGGAAAACAGTGGCCACTTTATCATTTTCCAATCAATTCACAACACATATTATTACGAGAATATTTAAGAATATAAATTATGAAGAAATAACATTTTCCTATATTAAAAGGGAGTTGATATGCACACCATCAAAAGTGATGTGCACATCACAATTATGCATATGTAATGTTGTACTATGTGGATCATTAGTGTGATTTTGTGGTGTGCACATCACACATATCAACTCTCGTATCAAAAACATTCGAGTGTGTTTTATGAGTTTTGAATTTTCGAAACTCAAAAAGTTAAAACTAGTGTTTCTAAAATAAAAATCCGAGCGTGACACATACATACTCGAACGGGCCCACCCAATCAAACACACACCTATAAATATTCTCCACTTCAATTCCTTGTAACCAAAAAAAATCGAAACCCTAAACAAATCACTTCATCAAAATTTCTAAAGAAAAAAAATGGTGTTAGGAGAATTAGGAGGGAGCATAAAACGAGCTCTACAAGCAATGACCAATGCGACAATAATCGATGAAAACGTATTTAACGAATGTTTAAAAGAGATAGCTCGTGCTCTTTTTCAACACGATGTTCATGTTAAACTTGTTCATAACACAAACTAATATTAAAAACATCGTTAATCTTGAAGAACTCATTCTTGGTCATAACAAACGTAAAATCATTCAAAAGGTATATATACTTATTATCGTAGTAGTATTTTTTAGAGTGTTTAGAATATAATGCTTGTTTACGCGCTTCTATATGTAAAAGTACGTCTTTTTGCACTTAATATTATGTTACCAAACGTTTTAGGCAATGCGGTTCTTTAGATCAAGCATTTTGCGTTGAATAAAATTCTGAAAATAGACGAGTCGCCCACGTGCATATCACTTTCTACCTTTTTTTCGAAAGGCGGTGATGATAATCAATTCGTGAAATGTGCAACTCTTGATGAGAAACAAACAAGCGTTAGTAATGTGAGATACCACTTGGTGGTTACCGGATATCACTTGGAATCGTGTGATCACTTTCCAAAGTAAACTATTCGACCCTAATGCACGGGTATCACGAATATCTACTTGGGATAAGACCAAATCAGTTAGAGAATTAGGCACAATTCTTTAACCCTTGCGCTTATAAGTGTTATGTGTTTTACGTGTGTTTTCATGCATGTTCGGATCTCTATTTATAGGAGGTTACTCTTGACCGTTCAATGGAATTATGAGTATTAATCGGCCATTAATAGCCTCGTAATCATCCCATTATAGTAGTTAGTGGTTACATGACCAATTAAGCGTGGTCATAATGATGCGATTATGTTGTCATTTATCATTCATAGTGCTTTCGGTGGTTACCTTTGCTTGATTGAAACGCCTTCGCTTGATGTAAACCACAACTTGATGAGATACCACGGTGGAAACAACGATCCCTTGAAATCTTGCTTCGATGGAAATCTTGATTATCGATGTTAACCACAACGATACTTTTACCAAGCACTACCAATACATACCACTATTAGAGTCGGGGTGTTCATGGACCCATGGGTGTACACTCCGTACCTCTAACCCATTACAAGGTGTGAACCATCCCACAAGTGCACTAAATTTTCCAACAATCCTCCCCAATTTAGTTCACTCCCTTTGCATGTAAAATAAACATCAAGCAAAACATGTGCATAAGCGAAAATGTCACGAGGATTGAATTTCCATCTTAGTAATTACACGTTCAAATATTCGAGAATCGGGGTGTTCTAAGAATTGAACCCTTGACCCATTTGAATACACGAAGATAACTACACAAGTTTTCAAACACTTAAAAGCTCGACACTATACAAGCCATGTGTCCATATCCAATTCATAAATGTTGTAAAAGCTAAAAGTCCAAAAGCTTCTGAGCGGCAAAACTTCAACATTTACATAGGTGGTTCCTCTTTAGTCTTGCTCACCAAGCACTTTTCAAAGAAAATATAACCATTAAGTAAAGACTTCATCCTCCTTTCGTGCGGTTACGAGCACAACCTTGGGATGTAAATAAAACATGTGCTCCAGTCCGGCTGAATGTTCGACTTTCCACATTGAACTCGGCTCCTAAGTTTCCTCGGGGAGTTGGGTGTCTAACATTCGATGACTAAGTTGGACTTAAACCCATCCCTTTAGCGGACTTTATAACCAAGTCTCAGCGGACCCGCCCGTCAGTGATCGACTAAGTTACATTGAGATCTCACAAACTCTATAGATACCACCCATTCATGATAAGCTCACGAATCATGCTATGCGACACCTAAGTGTCAAGACTTACCATTGTACATCGGCTATAAGCCTTAGCCAATGTAGTGCACTATCACGCCGGATAGAAATAGGTGCTATAGGTTTAGGCCACAATGAAATCTCGAAGCAAGTTTTCAACCATTGACTTCTTTACCGGTGCTAGAGCCACAAATTGATTCCATTGTTGAGCCCGGTGATGCAAGTTTGCTTCTTCGATGCCCAAGAAATTGCACCTCCGCAGTAGGAATACCCGACCACTGGTGAGCGAATTGTCTTCGGTGTTCTTGATCAACTTGCATCGGTGTAACCTTCCAACAACGATGGGTAACGATTATATGAGAGACTATAATCCATAGTTCTCTTCAAATACTTGAGCACCCTTTGAGCGCTTGCGTTGATGAGCACTAGGATTACTAGTATACCGCTCAATTTTCCCACTGCAAAACCAATATCGGTCTTGTACAAGTCATGGCATACATCGGCACCAATTACCTAGAATACTCAAGTTGAGATCTGACCTTGCCATGATTAGGCATCGACTTCTCACAGTATCCATAGGTGTACTCATCGGTACAATCAAAGTAATTGAATTTCCTCGATGCCTTCTCAATATAATGAGGCGAGAGATAGAAATTCTATTACTTTCATGTTTAATCCTTATACCAAGGATAACATCGCCTCCCCATGTCTTTCATGGAGAACCTTGATGACAAAAATTCCTTTGTCGTCAACTGATTTTGGTCGGTGCAAAGATCAACATGTCATCAACATATAGACAAATGATGACTCCTTTACCGATTCATCAAATTTGCTATATACGCATTTGTCGACTTGGTTAAGAACATAACCACTAGACAAAACCACTTCATCAAACTTTTGATGCCATTGTAGGTATTGCTTAAGTCCATAAAGAGACTTAATCGGTTTACACCTTGTTTTCATTTCCGGGCATGATGAAGCCACGAGGTTGGTTCATATAAACTTCCTCTTCCAATTCACCATTCAAGAAAGTTGTTTCACATCCATCGATGAATAACCGGTTGTGAATAGATGCCATAGCAATCGGCGGTCTTATGGATATCGATACGAGCCACGGGGCATAAGTATCAAAATAGTCTATTCGACTTTTGTTTAAAGCCACGAATGACTAGTCTAGCCTTGAACTTTTCAATAGTTCCATCTACCTTCATTTTCCTTTTGAAAATCCATTTGCAACCAAAGGTTTGCAACCGGAGGTAGATCGACCAACACCAGTGTTGTTGCCCATGATGGAATCCATCTCATCATTGATTGCTTCTTTCCGGAAAGCAATGTCACGGGACTTCATTGCTTCTTCAAATGTTTTGGGGTCATCCTCGACAATGAAGCAATAAGAGTATTGATGCGAGACCTCATCCTAGTACCTTGACTAAGTATAGTTGAAACTCGAGTCCAAATGACTTTGAGTCGACCCTTTTGCTTTTCACGAGTGCAGGTTCGAGTTCTTTGAACCACAACCTCATCGAGGACCACCGATGGTTCATCATCGGTACTTCGATACACCGGTGTCATGAGTTCCATTAGGAATCCTCGACTTGGTCTAGGGCGATGAGAATATATTCTCATCAAAGTCGGCATCCCTTGATTCAATAATGGAGTTAATTGAAACATATTCATTAGGTTCAATAACATAGAACCTAAAAGCCTTGGAATGCTCGGCATATCCAACAAAGATGCGATCGATGCCTCTTTCACCCAAAGTCTTTTGCTTTGGATCGGAGAGTTCTAGCGACCTACAACCCCGAACCTTGAGATAATTCAGGTTGGGTTTCCTTTTAGTCCGAGTTCATAAGGGTAACCTTGTTCCTTTTGTTTGGAACCTATTTAATAAATAGCAAGTCGTTAACATAGCTTCACCCAGAACCCTTGACTCGATCCGAAAAGGACAACATGGAATTAACCATCTCCTTGAAGACTGTTTTTCCTTTCGAAATACCATTTCTTGAGGAGTATAAGAAGCGATCGTTTCATGGATTATTCCAACAGATGAAAGTCTTGAGTATCCATGTACTCACCTCCCTATCGGTCCTTAATCTTTTGATCAAAGACCCAGTTGTAATTCAACTTGTTTTAAACACTTTGAATTTATCTAATGCTTCATCCTTGGTATGTAAGGATATACATAACAAAATCTAGAAGCATCATCAATAAATGTCACAAAGTACTTCTTATTCCCCAAAGAAGGAGTGGCATGCAAATCACACAGTCATCGTGAATAAGCTCAAGATCTTAGTCTCACGACTAACACCACGAAAGGGTTTCTTGGTTATCTTGGTCAACATGCAAGTTTTACACTTTTCGGTGTCCATGTCAAAAGCAGGATTAAACCATCCCTAGACATATCTTGCATTCTTTTATAGTGAACATGACCAAGTCTAGCATGCCAAAGGTTAGAATCACTACGATCATATGTGGTCATAAAAGGCGAAATAACCTTGTCGGTGGTAATATTAAGCTGAACATTTGATTACATAAATAACCAAAACCAATAAAAACACCACATTTAGAAAGAACAAATTTATGATTCAATAACTTGTTTATATCCATGATTATTCAAAACACTACTCGAAACCAAGTTCTTCACGATATCGAGGAACATGAATAACATTAAACAAAGTTACAATCTTTCCGAACTAAACCTAAGATCTACTGTGACCACGACCATGCACCAAGGTCATTGACTCATTTCCCATGTGAAGAATAGAACCATCATTCGATGACTCGTAAGTCTTGAACCAGCTTCTATCTTTACACATGAGCTGTTGCACGAGTCGACCCACCACGCAACATCATCATCCTCGCATAAAAGATTGAGATACATATGTAACATAATAAATCGAAAAGACTTATTAAACATATTCGACCTTTCGGTGAGTTGGTGAACCACCACTCCACGAACCATTAGTGCACGATCCATTGGCTTTACCACCAACTTTAACACCCTTGCGGTCCCTTTAATGTGACCGGTCTTGCCACATTTCCAACAAGTAGGTGTTGCCTTCTTGTTAGGATCACGCCTGTGTTATCATGAAATTTGCGTTTGCCTTTGTTGTCATTGTACACGGTGGAGTTGTTATGCTCCACCATATTGACAACGATGGTCCAGCGACATTGCTACTCTTTGGCTTGTCATTATCCCGCACCGAGAGATTCCTCGATGTGCGGATGACCGCCAAACTCAACAAGAGTTAACTCCTCCTTCATATGTTTCAAGGTATGCTTGAAATCTTTCCATGAAGGAGGAGTTTGTCAATGACACAAGAGACTTTGATAGCCTCATCCATGTTCATTTGGTGTTGTGTAAACCTTCCAAGTATTCCAAGAAGTTCATTGTATTGTTCCATGGCCGGTCTTGAATCGGTCATTTTGTAATTTGTGAAATTACTAACAAGGAACTTCTTACTTGATGCATCCTCACCATATATTTGGCATCCAAGGAATCCAGGTTCTTTGGAAGATTGAGTTCGATAAATATCAAACAAAGAATCGACATACCATTCGAATAAGACCTGCATATGTAGTCATCATTCTCCCACTTGCTCCTCCTCGATCGCTCCACGGTAGCATCATCACCATCATCGGGAATTGGGTAGTCGGCACATAGACCACACTCGTGCTTGACAACAAAAGTGCATCTTACGCCGCCTCCTAAAGTCCACCCTTCAAACTTGTCGCTTAGCAAAGTTTGAAGCCGTATGTTCATTGCTGCGATTGCCATTGATTATCACAAAATAGTTTACTTTGATTGTTGGTTGTTATTCGTCCCAAGCGGGGTGATGATAATCAATTCGGTAATATGTGCTTCTTGAGAAACAAACAAAGCTGTTAGTAATAACGAGATACCACTTGGTGGTTCTGGGATATCACTTGGAATCGTGTGATCACTTTCAAAGTAAACTATTCGACCCAATGCTGGGTATCGCGAATATCTACTTGGGATAAGACCGAATGCGATTAGAAATTAGGCGCGATTCTTTAACCGCTTGCGACTTATAAGTGTTATGTGTTTTTGTGTGTTTTCGTGCGTGTTCGGATCTCACTATTTATAGGAGGTTACTCTTGACCGTTCGATGGAATTATGAGTATTATGTCGGCCCATTAATAGCCTCATAATCATCCCCATTATAGCAGTTAGTGGTTACATGACCAATTAAGCGTGGTCGTAATGATGCGATTATGCTTGTCATTTATCATTCATAGTGCTTTCGGTGGTTACTGATTGCCGGTGGAAGCAGCTTTGCTTCGATGTAAACACAACTTGAATCTTGAATACCACCGGTGGAAACCATCGATCCTGTTGAAATCTTGCTTGATTAAATCTTGATTATCGATGTTAACACGATCTTTTAAAGACTACTAAATACATACCACTATTAGAGTCGGGGTGTTCATGGGCCTTATGGGTGTCTGGCTCGTCTCTAACCCATTCTGAGGTGTGACAATCCATGAGTCTTATTAAATTTTCCAACACATATCACTTTCTACCTTTTTTCGAAGTCAAAAAATAGGCAAGGCGACTCTTGTTTTGAAGCAACTCTTGTCTATTGATTAAAGACTTTGTCCAAACCTTATAAGGTTTGAGTGCGGAGGTATTTTAATCATTCATTCTAAATTCTTAAAATAGATTGGACACTTGGCGACCTATGGTTGTTGTCTGAAGTGCTTGGGTCATGCCTGGTTTATTTTGGACTTTTGGAAAGAAAAAAAAAGGTAGAAAGTGATATGCACATGGGCGACTGGTCTATTTTCGGAATTTTCCCATAAATGAATCATGATATTGTATATAGAATCGTTGCTGATCTCTAATACTAAGGTTAGTTACACATTGATAGAATTAGTAGTAGACCGGATTGGCAAGTAAATAGGGATACAAAGTGGTTCACCGCGGTTTTTGCTAAATGAATAAATATGTAATCAATCGGTGTAGATTCACAGGTTAAGATGATATGCAATTCATAATTGAATATAGGATTGTTGCTCGTGAATGGTGACGATTAGCTTTGTTATGTTATAGGCTACTTCTTGTTGTAGGTTATGTAGTTGCAGTTGCGCTAAATTATTGCATTCTCCTGATCAAGCATTTTTTCTTTAAGTTGATGATTTTTCATCGTTGGTTTGAGTTTTTAGACCCGTGGCTGGATTCTGACCGATACGGAGCATTAGTGCTTGTTATAAGAATTAGAAATAATTGTAGAGTGAAATAGCAAGTAATTTAGGGATAGAAAGTGGGTAGGTCATAGGTGGTCATAATTAATATGGGATCTTATCGTATAGGGTTTCTTCGGTTTTCTATCAATAATATTACCAATTTGGGAAGAGTAATCTAAAGCCATTACTATCATGCCATCTTCTGCTTTTTGAGTATTCTTTTCTTACCCTTTTAGGCTATATTCAATGAGCTCTGCAAGATGTTGGATCCTGGGAAGCCTTCTTTCACACCAAAGAAAGGCGAACCAAGTGTTGTCATGTTTGTGGGTCTACAAGGTATTTGGCTCTTTTCATCATAATCTTAACGTACGTGTCAGTTGCCTTATATTTTTAGTTATGTCCTAGATTGATGTGTCCTTACAAACTGGGAATGATATTAGGTTCTGGAAAAACTACGACGTGTACAAAATATGCCTACCACCACCAGAAGAAGGGTTGGAAGCCAGCTTTGGTATGTGCTGATACATTCAGGGCTGGCGCTTTTGATCAGTTGAAGCAGAATGCAACAAAAGCTAATATTCCTTTCTATGGAAGGTAAGTAATTTCTGTATATATCGAACATATATTCAATTAGTGCACTTTTGGAAGTCTACTTAAATGGTTCAGGGATGGTTGTGAGTCACGTTTTATATAGCTGAGAAGATTGTCCATCTGGGCATTAGTAGGTACATTTTTAGTTATATTTTGAGAACTTATTTGTATAATCTCGAACTCCCTTGTCCTGTCTACAGCTATACGGAGTCAGACCCTTTGAAAATTGCCATGGAAGGTGTAGAGACATTCAAAAAGGAAACCCGTGATCTTATTATCGTTGATACTAGTGGTAGACACAAGCAGCAAAAGGATCTCTTTGAAGAGATGCGTCAAGTTGCTGAAGCAACGGTAAAATCAATTTGTATACTTAATAACTTAATTAGTCTTTTTAAAGTTTTACTTCTGATTAGGAATACTAAATGATGGCATCTTTGAAATATTACAGAAGCCGGATCTTGTTATCTTTGTTATGGATAGTAGTATTGGTCAAGCTGCATTTGATCAAGCTCAAGCTTTTAAGGAAAGTGTTGCTGTTGGAGCTGTTATCGTTACTAAAATGGATGGCCATGCTAAAGGAGGTGGAGCTCTTAGTGCGTAAGTGCCACTGTGTTATTATTATGCTTTTCAACTTTTGTAAGTTTTAAGTTTTTAGCCGATATCTTTGGTCATTTCCTAGTATTGCAGAGTTGCAGCAACAAAAAGTCCGGTCATCTATATTGGTACGGGAGAACATATGGATGACTTTGAGGTTTTTGATGTTAAACCATTTGTCAGCCGTCTTTTAGGTTTGCACCATTTCATCTTATTCAAGAAGATAATTTCAAGGTTAATTCTTTTATTAATTAATTAAATTTGCAATTTCAATTAGGCATGGGTGACTGGTCTGGATTCATGAACAAGATCCAAGAAGTTGTTCCTATGGATCAACAGCCCGAGTTTTTGCAAAAGCTCTTAGAGGGAAACATCACTTTGAGGATTATGTATGAGCTATTTCATTATATGCTCAAAATGGGTCCTGTCGGCCAGGTTCATCTCCATAATTTTTGGTTAATCATTGTCTTAGTTTTATCTGAATGCTAAAAGCTGGACAGTACAACTTTTTTGGACTATTGGCAGAAATTGTAAAATTAGATTTTACTACAACCATATAAATAATCGTTATTCAAAGTTGGCTTATTACTGTAAATATGGACAAAAAAGTGTTTGTGGGTCAAACCAACCAGCCTGTTTCAACTCGAAGCAAGTTTGACCAATTAGCCGATCCACTCATCTAGCTACCTTTAAGCTTGAGTCACAGAGCAACGTAATTATTTAGAAACCAAGTACTCCTAAGGTTAATATGCGTGCAAGTATAATTTGCATCAAATCACTTGCTTTTATCATGTAGGTTTTCTCAATGCTTCCAGGATTTAATGCTGAGTTAATGCCAAAGGGTCAAGAAATGGAAAGCCAAGCAAAGTTCAAGCGATACATGACAATGATGGACTCAATGACTAATGAAGGTATGTTAAGCCTTCTCACTAGAGGTTACAAAATGCGCAGGTCGGGTTGGCCTGTCCCACAAGCACGTTTAAGACCTTTTTCAAAAACAAGTGTACGTTATTACACTATTGCAGAACCTGGCCCACAAGCACATTTTTATCCTTATTTAAGAATTAAATCTGTAAATATTTTTAAAAAATATGTTACTTCAAAAATGATATAAGCTTTCACGGTAAAGCAATATAGGAGGTTTTTTTGTATCTTGTATCTTTGATTTGCTAAAAAGAACACTCTAGATGACATTTGAACCCTTTGAGCCATTTAATGTGCTCCAGTTAAATCCTTTAGCTTAACCACTTTGACCAGATGTAGTTAGATAACCCAAATATAACTAAATGGGTTGAAATTACCACTTCTAAGTCTCACTTTCGGGATTGTCCAAATTACTTGAATTTTCTGCAGAGTTGGATAGCACAAACCCGAAGCTAATGAGTGAGTCCAGAATCATGCGGATCGCTAGGGGATCAGGTCGTCTAGTGAGGGACGTAATGGACATGCTGGAAGAGTATAAAAGGCTTACCAAGATCTGTAGCAAGAAGAAAGGGCTTAAGATCCCCAAAAACGGAGATATGAGCTCTTTGTCTAGAAACATGAACGTACAGCAAATGAGCAGAGCCCTTCCTCCAGGTATGCTCCAGCAGATTGGTGGCACGGGTGGCTTACAAAATTTGTTGAAGCAATTGGGTTCGAGTAACGATATGATGGGCATGTTTGGAGCCAGGTAGAGATAAGTAAGCTGTAGGGTAAAGTTTCATTATAAACTTTTGTACTCAATTCTGGTAAAACCATGTTACACCCTCTGCAAAGTACTATGAATTTCTTTATGATAATGTACATGGCTTTTTGGTACTTCACAATATATTTGTATATCCAAACTTGTTAATCTACAATGGGTCTTAAGGATTACATCAACTCAAACTTGTTATTGTATTTGCTTACATATGGTACACAAGTCTTATTATGAGTGTATTACATCTTGGCAAAAAAAAGTGTATTACATCATTATTTCACTGTAGCATCAGCGTTGTTGTTCGGAGTAGAAGGAGTTTAGCATTTGATTAAGCTCCTGCTTCAATTCTGTGTTAGATGTTCTAAGGGATTTGACCTCCTTAACAAGGATTTTAATGTCTGATTTTGATTTCAATTCCATCACGTCTTGCTGTTTTCTTAGAATCTCAATCTGATTCTTGGCATCATCCAACTCTTTTAGTAACATTTCGTTCTGCTGTATTGTGGTTGCTTTCATTGATTCTGCATATGCTCTAGCATCCTGTTCAATTGTCAGTCTCAATTCCAATTCCATACACTGTCTTGTAAGTTCTTCCAAATCTCGTTCCATACCAGTATAGCTTTCTCTTTCTATGTGAGATGTTTCATTTGGACGAGCATTGTCCAGATGAGATGTGATGGATGAACTGCTTTCATGTAAAGAAGTCTCCGAATTAGAAGGAAATTGATCGGATGGTGCAGAGTTTACAGCTGATTCATTTTGATTCAGTTCGGAAAATGCTGAAATACCAGCATAATAGTTCAGTAAAATGGCTTGAATTTTGTCACCGAAAATAGGAACTAGCAAATATAATACTTAAAAGACATAGAAACATACATTGCCTTGCAGCCGCTTCTAGTTCCAAAAAGATTGCAACAAGAGCAGTTCTTGACACATCGATATCAGACAACAGCTTCTCCACCCAACTCTCCAAAGCACTCCTTCGCTGTAACAAACAAATATTCTAAATTTTAAGAAATAAAAAGCAAAAACTGATGCAAAAAGTAGTGAAAAAACAGCTCATTTACTTGAAGAATACATCTTCTCACAACTGCATTCATAAAAACTCATATCCTTTTCTTGTTCATACAACTGTACGTCTGATCGTTTCTTATAAAAATCATCAATCATACCAGTTTTAGCTTGTCTGACACTTGGAAGCTACATTTATAGCATGGAACATGATAAAAGCATTGAATCGGTACATACCTCTTCCAAAGTGTTTGGCTTCTCATTTTATAAGTCTTCTAGGAGGGCCGAGGGCAAATGCTTCTTAGGGAATTCCTTTCTGAGCTGCAAAGACACGACTCCTTATATGTGAACTAATAACTATCGTTATATCAGGTGTAACAGAAATCTGATCTGTACCTCAGAATATAGATTCAAGAAGTCATTAAATCTTCTTAGTACTTCTCGAGTTGAGGTAATTCCTTCTGGTGATTGTATACCCACCTGAACCTTGAAAAACTACACAGAGAACGTATATGTCAACATGTATATCGAGTATCACAACATAAATTCGTATGAAATCACAGAGCTACAAAAAGGCATACCACGGTTTCTGAACCACTTGCAGATGTTATGATAGTCCAAGAAGGGACTGTGACACAATAACTCCATTTTTTCTGTGAAACATGTGGCCAAACTGAATGTCTTCCTTCCTGCATAGAAAAACATAGTTTATGTGAATTAAATGGAATAACCAAAGTATTTGATAATCAAAGTCCAAAACTAATCACAAGTGTGAAGCTCATAAATTGATTGTTGGACATCACAACAATAATGCAATTATAGACCGAATTTGTAACATCACATGTCATATCCATTTAAACATTATCCACGTCCTAAAACAGATATAACACGCAGAATTAAAAGGTCATATATTGCATCCACTATAAATTCATCAGAAATTCTGAGGCTATCAATGAGCTAAAACAAGTCATGCGTAGAATAAATTTATTGAGAAGCCTATACGCCATATTCATACTCTTAACACACTTACCTCTCTTTTTGCTGTTAACACAATAACACCTTTATCCTATTGAAACAATTTTGAAAAGCTTAAACGCTCGTGTAAGAACTACGGAATACTCGTCGTCAATCAGGAAGTATCAACAATATACACCCTCTACAAAGAAACGTTTTTTGATAGCTTCATTTCTGTGAAATTGCGAAAACAATGTGAAACATGCTCGGGACATTTTAGGAACTGGTTACTATTAATTTCACATGGCTAGTTTTTGTTCTTGGGTGTTTCCTCTGGCTTTAAGATTAAGGTTGATTCACTAATATATAACAAACTTTCAACCTTTATTCAGTATATACACCTACTTTACTCTTCTACCATTGTAACATACATCTGAATGTGATTGTATGAGAAATAAGTACAACATAGTTTCACCTTTTCTAGGACTATTGCCATAACAAATGATGGTATTAGTCATTGTACTCTTTTTTTTTTACGTTTGAGTCATTGGATTTGCTCATTTTTTAGTACTTATTACGATATTATCTACACACTGCATAAAAATCAGCAGGTACCAGCCCTGCTCATCTAAAAGTGCTTATTTTAGCGTAACTCAGAAAATATGCGATTAGTAACAAAGGAACACATAATCCTATTTTGCATTGCATTAGTATAATACCCCTATACATGTGTAGTGTCAAATATAAAGTAAGTTACATAAATGGAAAAAAGGTGCAAATATGGCACCTTTTGTGCAATCAACACTTCGCTATACAAAAAATGTCTAATTTAGTAAATTTAGTGCTGTGATGCATGAAATCAGAGGCTTATAACTAAAAATGAAAACCCTAAAACAACAAAACAGAATGGTTTTTTTGCAAAACAAGATACCAAACCATAAGCCAATTTCCTAACTAGGGGGTTCCTGGGGTTCACGGGGAACCCGATGGATGTTGATCACCTAGTGTAAATTTTCGTTAAAAATCATGATTTTTCGGAAATGAACTTGGTCCTGAAAATTTGTGTCACATAAATACATAGCTAGTTTAGATACTTCACTAATATGTCAAAAGAAATACTACATGTCTTCTTAAGTTGTTTTACTATTATTATTTCCTTTATATTCGCAAGAATTTTTTCACTCATGGTGACTTGGAATTCTGAGTCCGCCCCTTGTTACATATTATCAAAATGATAAAAAAGTAACTTCCATTTTCTGTGCAATAAAGGTAACTTTTGCAAAGTTATTACCATGTTGACACGTGTCAACGTGCAAACATCTAAAATGTAAAAGTTACCTTTATTACACAGAAAATATAACTTCTCCGTCCCAAATTAATAGTTCACTTTTTCTTTTTCTTTTTCTTTTTAGGATGTCACAATTTAATTGTCCCCTACTAAAAATAGATATGTAAGGTTGATCGAGTTTACCATATTACACTTGGCTGAAGTTAATATTACAAACTTTAAAGAATGCATTAATTAATTAATTAAAGGTAAAATCGTCTTTGCAAAAAGTAAGTTAGAAAAAGCAGTAATAATTATGTTTTAATTTTTCAATCATTTTTTTGATAATAAGTTACCTTAATTAATAATTAACACATAGTTCGATACAATACTTAGTTTTGCAAAAAACGATTAAGGGGGTGTTTGGCTAGGCTTATTTATCATAAGCCGATTTGGGCTTATTTTTAATAAGCTCTGATTTTGTGGCTTATTTTGAGACTTGTCGGCTTATTTAAGTTTCTTATGATATGATAAACTTATAAAGCCGACAAGTCTCAAAATAACCGTAAAATGGGGCTTATAAAAATAAGCCGAAATTCAGAAATTTCGGCTTATTTTTATAAGCTCAATTTACTTATTTTGAGACTTGTCGGCTTATTTAAGTTTATTATGATATGATAAACTTATAAAGCCGACAAGTCTCAAAATAACCCAAAATTAAACTTATAAAAATAAGCCAAATCAACTTATGATAAATAAACAACAAACAGGGCCTAAATATAAAAACAATAAGAGTAAGAAAACGAATACCCAAACACGAGGTGGTAAGCTCCACTCCATGCCTAGCGGAAGAGGCGAGCTGCCGTCATGACGGACCACCGTCGGAGTACTCGCCGGAGAATCTCTCTGTCTGGCCGGAGGACGCCGTCTAGCAGCATAAAGATGGTCATCGTAATCAACGATTGGGTTTCCGTAAATTGGATTGTTGACTGATGGATCGGAGAAACCGTAGTCGTAGAATGACATGTCGTATCCATACATGCTCATTTTTTAGTCAATTTGGTGTGAGTTTGAAGATGAATGAATAAGTCAAGTTTTGTTTTGTTTCATTTGATGTTTCAGAACACAATGATGGTCTTGTTTTTCGTTCCTAGCTATGTTTTTCCTTCAAAACAAAATGGATTTACTTTTTATTTTACTAAAATAAATAAAATTTATTTATTTTATTTTATTTTTAAAAAGAAACGGAAAAGAAACATAAATATACTTTGTGTAAATCTTGATATAAAATGTGTGAGTTTGAGTTCAATTTTACTATGTGAAACAACTTTAAGTGGTTCTGTTAACCTCCGAAAAAGAGAGGCTTTATGGGCTTGAGTTTGTGTGTGATGGGTTCAAACCCCGTTGATTAGTCATTAAAAGATCGAATCGTGGTTATAAATTTTAAAAAAATTATATAACACTCTTAAAAGATTTTGTACTAGCATTTATTGAGTATACATGTAATTTGACAAGTTATTTTTTCTTTTACTAAAAGTCAAGAACATGAGTTAAGATTAGTTCCTTTTCATTTCATATATCTTAATAACTGATGACGTATAGTATGTATATGAGACCCATTGCGTCAATACACACTATACACTTGGCCGGGAGCCTAATAACGATGAAATAACTACTAACCCCTGACCAACAAGAAGTTCTAATAACGAAATTGGCTATAGTCAGGACCTAAAGACACACGCAAGATACATGGCGTCTTTGAGCTTTCACCATCAAGATATCTTGTGTCCACATCCATGATTGACACGGAACCTTGTCCGACAAGGGTCCGGCTCGGCGACTAATCACTATGTGCGAATATCTAGGAAACCCTAGCGGTAAACCTCGCTTATAAATGGGCTCTAATCCCATACTGACAACTTTCTCTCATAATTACACACACATACTTTTACTTCTCTCTCAAGAATGTGTACTTACTCTCACGAGTCTAATCGTGGGGTCCGTCCCGACAGTAAGACTAACGGTTTACTCTCTTGTGTAGGAAATCAATCAAACTACTTGAATTAGTACAAGATCGACCCATTAGAAGCTTGTTGGCCCGGTCAGACAAGCCGCACTCATCTCCCGACACGACCGTCACACCTTTTGTACTAACAAATTGGCGCCATCCGTGGGACCCAAGACACAACTGCGTTCCAGAAAATACTCACCATGAGCACTCGGTTCGGACCAACTCCCGCCTTCATGTCCACATCATGAGTACGGTGGAAAGAGAAAACCACACGGTCTCGACGGATCTTGAGGGGCCTGTGTCCGACACAGCCCTCCGGAAGTATTGTGATAGGTACTTCGACCGGATCTTACCTATTGTGAAGGAGAAAGTTCGAAGCGGAAGAAAGAGCCAAAGCGGTAAAAATCCGGAAGGATTACCATGAAGCCCGCATCATCATAAATCGGAAATACCAAGGAGAGACTTGCGGAAGCATTTCGAGTCAATAAAGTGGCGAAGCACAAGAAATGGTAGCGGGCCAAGACGCACCCGATCTAGGTCACCCAAAGGGAAAGAAGACGGAAGGAGCGGTGTTCAAAAGGTGCGCAAGAGTGTGTTCAACGGCTCGAGACAAAGAAGAAAGTATTTACGTGTACTCCAAAGACCACAATGACCGGTCCGCCATGTTCTTTGAAAGAAAAGAGGAGAGCAGCCACAAAGACTCCCAATCGCAACCGGTAAGACCAGGAATCGGAAGGCACGGAATTGAAATAACTCGATCACGGAAAGTGGACAGCCGCTCAGGCGATGGGCCTAACGGAAGCGGATGTCTGAGGTCCGAAATCAGAAAGCGGAAACTACATGATAGTAACGACTATGACCTGGCCAGACCCTGGGTCTGCAAGGAGACTGATACGTTCACTCCACGTCCTCTACTTCGAGATGCCGACGAAAACGCGAATGCCAACCAACGTGAAAACATATGATGGGAGTGGAGACCCAGAAGATCATCTTAAAATCTTCCAGGCAGCGGCAAAGGTGGAGCGATGGGCCATGCCAACTTGGTGCCACATGTTCAACTCCACACTAACTGGATCCGCTAGGGTCTGGTTTGACAATCTCCCGCCCGAGTCAATAGACAGCTATGATGAACTGAAGGAGGTTTTCTTGACTAACTTCCTCCAAAGAAAAGAAATGTATCAAAGATCTGTAGAACTTCATCATATCAAGCAAAGGGACGGAGAGCTAACGGAAGACTTTGTAAGAAGGTTTAAAGAAGAAACCGGACACATAAAGGGAGCCCTAAAAATTATGAAAGTCTTAGGATTCATGCATGCAATCACCGATCCGGAGCTAATTAAGCGGTTACACAACAGAATCCCAAAGACGATTAGCGAAGTAATGAATACAACTACCTCTTTCCTAAGAGGGGAAATAGCCGCAAGAAGTCGCGAAAGAAAAAGGCACTGGGTACAAAAACCAATGGAACGAACAGCATTCAAGCATCGACAAAGCTTCAAAAGGTAATTTAAAAATAAACCAAGAATAAGAGAAAGGCAACAGGTTTCAAACCACAAAAACCTTTGGGGAAATATCGGCACAAAGGAAAGCAAGGTCCACAAACCTTTTCCCAACCACCGCAATCGGGAGAAATCAAGGAAAGTTCTGCGAATTTCACGGAAAAGCAAGACACACCACAGAAGAATGTCTGCATTTGAAAAAGCAAAGGGAAGAAAGGAAGAAATGGCCGATGATAGATGTTGAGGAGTAGCGGGAAAAACCAACCGCTGAAAAAAAAAACAAAAAAAAACACTCAAAATAGAATAAATGCAAACCGCACACACATCTGGGAAAAGATGAAACTGGAACTTCAATAGAAGAAGGAAAGCAGGAACGCCAATAAAATAAACACGGATCAGGACATCCCTAACAGAGCGAATGAAGATCCTGACCCTATAAGCTTCAATAGATAAAGACTCAAAAGGCTCAAGACAAACACAAAGTAAGGAGGCGAATAAGTAAAAAACAATAAAAAGAGCCAACAATGGAAAGAGACTCAGGAAGCAAGTACAAACGTTGAAAAAGCGCCCGCTACTTCAAAACAATCGGATTGCGAAGACCATGCGAAAAGGAGCCAAAATAAAGGTTGAAACACGCTACGGATGTATGTGGAAAAACCATATGAAATCATTCCAAGAGAATAGAAAGGAGCAAAGACTGCGACCCAAAAGAATAAACTTTGAGGAAGTAATTGTTAATACAAATAAGTCAGTAAAACGTTTATTTATATTTTACGATCTTCTAATGTTTTGTCGATAACAAACGTAAAATCATTTTAACGAAACAAATATAATACGAAATGGTTTGAACTAATAGTTTTAACATATTCACATTTTCACATAAAACACTAAAACAAGTAAAAGTGATTTTATGATTTAATATTACATATGTACAACAACTAGTGTTTACATATTTGGGTAAAATATACACATAACTAATTTGTAGTATATTGGGTAATATAAATGGGTAAAACTTAAGTATCACAACCCGTTGGGCAAATACATTGAATGTAGTTGGGTACAACCCAAAGTCCATGACCCATGGATCTTGACCCATAACCCATTGCATGACATCATGCTTATATCATACATGGATAATATCCATAACCCATGGATCAACTCATACCCAGTGACCAAGTGCATTGCACTCAAAAGATACATTGTATCTAGCTAAAGATCCATGGTTCAACCCATGACCCATAACCAAAATACCCATGGGTAAAGGGAGGCCCCACGGATCCCTAGCTTAACGCTAGACGGATCCCTTGTGGAAGGATCCGTGGGATCCGAGGAACGATGAGATTTTTCTTCTATAAATAGTGAGCCATTTCTTCATTGTTTCTCACCCTTTCTAACACACTTTCTCCATGAGTTAAAACTCACTAACCTCAGATCCAAGAGATCTATGTTTGTAGTTTTGTTTTATGTGATCTTTAGGTTCCTCTTAAAGGCAAGATCACCACCTTTGAAGTCGAGCAAGCTCAAGTCCATGAGTTGCCATGCTTCCTCATCATCAAGGCTCTCAAGTCTTCTTGTTGATGATTCCTTTCTTCTTCTAAGAAGTGTAGTGTTGAAGACATTAGTGAAAGATGTCTCAGTGTCAAGGCGAAGATATTAGTGAAGGGTATCTATCGTCATATCATAAGCACTGTGGTAGGTGCTTAGAAGTCAAGACTAGAAGCATTAGTGAAAGGTGCTTAGAAGTCATGACACAAGACATTAGTGAAGGGTGTCTTGTAGATCTAGTCAAAGGTATTAGTGAAAGGTGCCTTAGATGTACATTCGATATGGTGTGTTTCGATGTACAAGATAGACTAGTATTAGATCCAAAGATATTGATATCCTTGATGATGTTGTAAAGGAGTAGATCTCCTTTGGGATTAGTCGTTGGTGTAGTGTGGTAGTAGTTCCTCCATTGCAATGGAACTAGGTGCTTAGCCTAGTACCTAATAAAGGGTAGGCGACGTTGTGAAGGTGTAGTTCACCTTGGAGTGAAAGAACTAGGTACTTAGCCTAGTACCCTATAAAGGGTAGGCTACGTTGTGTAGGTGTGGTTCACCTTGGAGTGAAAGAACCCGGTGGTTACCCTAGCATCGAAAAAAGGGTAGGCGACGTTGTGAAGGCTTCTCCGCCATAAGGAGATTGGTGTAGTGTTTACGAACTCGAGTAGGTGACTCTGGGGGTGGAGTAGGGCAAGGAAGGTGTCCTTGTAGCCGAACCACTATAAATACTCGCGTTGTGGTTTTGTGCTTCTTACTCTTATCTTTTCATTACTTGCCTTTATATGCTTGTTTATCAACATCCAACACACACATCCAAATAGATTGACATAAGTCGATTTAAATAGTTAAAAAGGAAGTTTTAACTGGCAAAACTATTCAACCCCCCTTCTACTAACTTGGACCACAATTGGCATCAGACCTTCGTTACCAAGTTTCGTGAAGTATATTGTACTTTAAAAACTTGATACGATCCATGGTTAATTGAAAACTACAAAGAAGGTTTTCCATAAAAACAAACACCATGTTTTTTTTAAAAACTATATGTTTGGATGTTGATTTGATAACAACATTTTTTATTTACTTTTTCCTTTAATCGCACTAATCTTCTTTGTCATGATGATTAGTCAAAGCTCATACCCACCAAGCTATAGGAATCGCTTGGTAACAAGAATACCTTCCTTAAGAAGGTATCTTAAACATAAAGGAGCTGGAATCGTCTAAGTGACATTTGCTATGTCATTTGTAAAGACATTCCTAAGTGCACTAGAGGTATGATTTTCTTTTATTTTGCTTGATAATTAAGTATGCCTATTTAGGTATTTATATGACTATCCTTTGTGCATATATATGTTTTACATGAAGCTTCATTAGAAGCCTTTTCTCACATACGTGTTATTCTTCTCGTCTAAAGTCGTGGTATATAAAACTTGTGTTTTATTTCTTTTAATCCAATAATAAAACAAAACACAAATTTCAAAAAATTTCCTTCCCCGTAAATAAACCACTCGACGCCCACCTTATCAAATCCTCACTTTTTCAAATATTCCAATTTCAAAAATTCCCTCTCACTCAAAACTTCATCTTCCTTTCCATTTCATCCCAACCGAAACCAAGAAGGATCATCTTCAACATGGTTTACATCGCCCTCGTGCTCATCGTCTTAACACTCATCGCACTTGTGTTCCCTATGATGAAGTTCACATACGGAGACATTTACTTTGTGTTGTTAATCTACATTGGGGTTATATACCCAATCCTTTGTATCATTCTAAGCATTGAAATGAAATATTATAAATAGTCTAGTTTATCTAGGTTATTATTATCATAATGTGTTTGTCATTTCTTTTGTTTCATATGTTTCGTACTCTTTCGTGATACATTAGAAGTCATGTATGCATGCTAAAAGAAAATGTATGCTAAAACACATATCTTGGGAATAAATTTGTAAAACCTATGTTTTTGTAAAATCTATTTCAGTAACTTCTGATCTACGGATCCACGAAGATATACTAGCGGATCCCTTTTGTAAAGGAACGTGGGATCCGTCCCTCTGAAAAGCAGTTTTTCATGCAAAATGAAACCACTTACTCTCTAAAAGAAATATTCCACTAGAATGTCAAAACCATAAGTGAGTTAAGTGTCATTGTTGTTAAAACCATTGTTAATAAAAATCTAGTAAAAACATTAGATAATCATAGGTTGAACACAAACATCACTTTCTTTTAACTCTTCATTTCTATAGGTTCAACTATAACGCATGAATATGAGTTTGATTTTTCACTCACTAGCGTCTACTCTCCGAACATCTCCTTGAACCCAACACACCGGCATTCATGTCCGTGGGTTCAATAACCTCGAAACCGTCACTTCCACGAAGGACGATTGTAGACACCTTCTACAATTCGAAGAAGGTATCAATACCTCCTTCCGAGCCATAGGACTAGAATGTCTTCTTGAAATCAACGAGAAGATATATCCAAGGTTCATAATGGAATTCTTCCGTCAAGTTGAACTCGTTTGTAACGAGGATCGCTCTCTATCTCTTTGGTTTTATATCAAAAACCAAAAGTTCACTTTAACCCTTGGGCATTTTGCTTACATCCTCCGAATTCCAAATCATGGACAATGTGCCTTCACCGAAGATTGGTCACTTGATTTGTTAATACAAATAAGCCATAAAAACGTTTATTTATATTTTACGATCTTCTAATGTTTTGTCGATAACAAACGTAAAATCATTTTAACGAAACAAATAGAATACGTAAATAGTTTGAGTTACTAGTTTCCTAACACACTTACGTTTTCACATAAAACACTAAAACAAGTATAAGTGATTTTATGATTTAAATACATATGTACAACAACTAGTGTTTACATATTGGGTTAGCATATACTTAAGCTAAGTACACTAAAATGGGTAAAAACAAGTATATACTAAAATGGGTAAAAACTAGCAAATGGTATTGACCCATAACCCATGGTTTTATATATACCACTTAACCAAGTTCATTGTATCTAAAAAGAAAACCATGGATCAACCCATAACCCATGACCCATGACCCATAACCAAAAAACCCATGGGCAAGAGGAGCGTTCCACGGATCCCTAGGATTACACTAGACGGATCCCAAGTGGAAGGATCCGTGGGATCCGAGGAACAAGAGAGAATTTTCTCTATAAATGAGAGCCATTTCTTCCTTTCTATTCATCACTTTACACATACTTTCCCTAGTATTCTAACCTCTAACCTCGGATCCAAGTGATCTATGTAGTTTGTCTTTTGTTTTGTGTGATCTTCTAGGTTCCTCTTAAAGGCAAGATCACCACTTGAAGACGAGCAAACTCATGTCCATGAGTTGCCATGCTTCATCATCATCAAGATAACTAAGGTTCTCTTGTTGATAGTTCTTCCTTTCTCCATAGATGTTGGGTTGAAGGCATTAGTGAAGAATGCCGAAAGTGTCAAGATGAAAGCATTAGTGAAAGATGCCGATCATC
Organism: Chrysanthemum lavandulifolium; assembly: GCA_022545495.1. Classification (NCBI taxonomy): domain Eukaryota; kingdom Viridiplantae; phylum Streptophyta; class Magnoliopsida; order Asterales; family Asteraceae; genus Chrysanthemum; species Chrysanthemum lavandulifolium. The sequence continues at coordinate 264,376,665 of CM040244.1, read as the reverse complement.
CGTGTCAAAGCATTAGTGAAGAATGCTAAAGGTGTCAAGATGAAGGAATTAGTGAAGGGTGCCAAGCATTGTGTCCAAGGCATTAGTGAAGGATGCCGAAGAATCAAATCAAGTAGCATTTGGGAAGAATGCCTAGGTCGTATAATCG
>CM040244.1:264287614-264376417 GCA_022545495.1 Chrysanthemum lavandulifolium | reverse complement strand
AAAACATATAGCAAAGCAAATAGATATAATGAAATTCGGATGATTAAAACTACACTTGCTTAAACTAGTTTCATATCATAAATTAATGTGATTGTGTTAACCTCTTAACATGTTGGTTATGATAATTAGTCGAGGACTAATCTATTGTTCTTACAAGTTAAACCTTCACAAGATTTTAGTTCATAAAACAAGCATTACGCTTAACCAATCAATTCAAGATCAATTCAATTTTCATAAGTCTACATACATAAACTTAAACACAAAACATCCACTTGTTTCATCAAATTGCTTAAGAAATAGTCAATACAAAAGGTAACCGATCATAGACAAAAGGCTACAATTGATTCTCAACAACTAATCTTACGACCTTTAGATATTTCCAACCAATCCAATTTGATAATCAAAAGCGCTTTCTATTACAACCACACCTTAGTTCCTTTGTATAATCAAGAATAATGGGTAAAACAATCATCCATAGACAAATGATTATGACTAGTTGAATAACAATAAGTTCTTTCGAATTTCACGATTACTATCAACTAGTCAAACTTGATTAACAAATGTCACTACGAAACTTTAGCACACTTGGATCTTAGAATCAACTTGAAATTGAATTAAAACATGTTAACACAATCACTAACTAATCATATGATAATCCACATCATTTAAGCAAGTGTATAAAGAAACTAGCCACCATAGCAAACATGAACATAAACTCGTAACTTTGAACATTAGAAAACATGATTAAAAGTCTTACAATGCTTGTAATAAGATTACAAATGGTGAAATAATGATTACCAAAGTATTGGGGTAGACTTTTGGTGATTTGGCTCCAAATGTGGAACTTCCGAACTCTAAACTTCCCGGACTTCTAAGGACGAATTTGAGAGCTTAAAGCTTGTTTGATGAGTAGAGATTTGTATTTGAAGTGTGTGTCTCATATGCTCACAAATGGCCTCTATTTATACTAATTCCAAAGCCTAGGGTATTAATTGTTGAACTTGGCCTCCAAGGAGTAAGGAAGGACTAGAATACACCAAGAGAAGGAGCTAGAATCGCTTGATGCAAAGGGAAACTTAGTGATGAAGATTTGGCGATGCGCTTCTCCAACCGGATCGGTTATATGACCAACCGATCCGTTCGTCTACATAGTGGCCAACCGCTCGCCAAGTGGCGCACCGAACGGTTGGTGATGGCATTTTGCGTTGGTCATAATCCAACCGATCCGGTTACACTTGCAACCGATCCGTTGATTTCCGAAGTTACGGAAACTTGATCTTTCTTTCTTTATCTTGTAGAACTAGGTTCTTCAATCACTATGGTCTCGCAGGTCTTTGAGATGTTGATTTAGGCTTCACCGAAACGGGAATCTTCTATTTGTCGAATATTTCTTTACTTTCCTTCCGCTTCCCGCACTTGGTTATAAACACTAGACAAACATCTTTTGATGCGCTAAGCACTATAATCACGCAAATATAACCAAATAACATATATAAAAGCACACATAACGCTACTAGAAACATGCACAATCTGAGCGTTATCAAATTCCCCCACACTTAAACTTTGCTTGCCCTCAAGCAAATCTAGGAAAAACATCCACTGGTACAAGATCGTGATTATGAAAAATGTGATGCAAATCAACCAAGTATAAATACGAGAGAAGATTCATCAATTATGCTTTATAAAGGTGAAACATCAAGATGTTTGACAATATCCAATGATTTTCTTGCATGATTAACATTTCAAAACACCTCACGAAAAAGGAACGAAATATAATTCACTTAATCACTCATTTTAGTGGAGTAACAAGATAAATCACACTCATTGCTCACCATGATTAGATTATTACCATAAGCTTGTACAAGAAACAAAACTCCACCGACGCCAAGCGTGAGCACCAAGTAAAACATATAAAGAGGACTTTATTCAAGTTATAATGATATGGCTATGGTTACGGTATGGATAAGGCATGGAAATGTTTATGAAATTGGTGTTAAAATAAAATGAAATCAAGTCTAATACCCGTGTTGCTAGCTACCAAACATTCCACTAACCAATAAATGATTATAGCTTCAATTTCTTCTTTTCCGCTTTCCACGCATTTTTGCTTTGCCATGACAATTGTTCTTCGATCATAGCACATGGCTATTATTTTCATACTTTCAACACATTTTTTTGAACATAACATAATGCATGACTCAATCAATCTCACAGATGTGGTACTCATAATCATTTGAACAATCTTCACTTTCCAGCGACTAGCAACCAAACGCTTAGACATTGATACGGGTTAGGCTAAGGTTTAAAGTGTAAAATCTTTTGTATTTTCGGGTGAAGCAAAATGAGAAGTATGACTCGAGAGGTGTAACTAGGGTATCTAGTGCTAAAATGAGCATTACAAATGGGTCCATGTGGTGGTTAACTAACCAATGCGGTTAGCTAATATATCATTAGATGTAAAATAGAAGGCCATTTGGGTTAAATCCTAAGGTGCCTCTTTATCACACGACCACTTATATCGCATTTAATGCGATCTCATCATGGTCCGGTAATGATTTACAAGTACAAGTTCTAGAATAAATAAAATCACCCAAGACACTCATAACAAAAGATCCAAGCATAAATATGTATGCTATTTATGAAATAGGCTTAAATCTCGCAATTTGTGGAAAAGGGTTATAATATGTGCTAGCAAATGTTTATCGATCCCGAATGGATTGCAATAATAATCGGAACACATCTCGAAGTTTCAAATATTACCGCTTTTACCAAAGTGGTTTGATCCAGCTTATTCTAATAGATAATCCCGAAAGTGTGAAAACAACTAGATCACAAGGCAAACAAAATTTAAAATTTAAGCATGAAACTCTAATTTTCCTATTCACCCCCACACTTAAGTTAGACATTGTCATCAATGTGAAAACGAACTTCAAAGCATAGAAATAGGGAAAATAGAGATGAAACCAGATATGTCAACGAGTTTATCACTAAAATTCTTTTCTTCATTCCTAGCGTCCATTGGAGAAATCATTACCGATAAAATCTTATAAACAAACAAAAGGTTTTATTAAAGGTGGCACTTCACACTTAAGTTCAACCAAAGGTTTAAACTTGAGAGTGACCACGTAAAATCAAATCGTAAACACACGGGTTGCCTCCGAGAAGCGCTTTTGTTTTATTAATGAAATATCACCGACCGAATCTTCCCAAATTCACTTGGCCACAAGAGCAGCCTTGAACATTTTGAAAAGTTCGGGATGTACATGAATTCTTCACCAAGAGCTTCAATATCGTCCCGTAAGAATTCAACAGATGGTTTCAAGGAACAATTTATGGATTCTTCCCGAAATGGTGCTACAGGTGATAGTTTCAATTCATTTTCGTGGTAAACTGCTGTAACCGAAACTTCATTCGCTTGCTCCTTGTCGTAATATAACTTGATTCGTGCCCATTAACAATGAAACTTCCAACCGTTTGTCATAGAGTTCGACATACCCGATGGATATCCATGTTTAACGATATATGGTCCAAACCATTTTGGTTGTAATTTAGAGCTTTAATTTGAATTTCATGTTAAAAGCGAGTAACTTTATCTCCGGTTTTGAATTCTTTTCAACTCGTAGCTTTTTATCGTGATAAGCTTTTGTTCTAGCTTTATACGCTTTGGAATTTTCATGAGCTCGTAGTCTTAACTCATCGAGTTCGTGCAATTGCAGGAATCTCTTTCTCCAAATTATTTTGAGATCGGTGTTACGCTTCGAGAGCCCAAGAAGTACCGATGTTCAACTTCGAATGCAAATGACAAGTCTTTCCATACAAGAGTCTGTAAGGAGTTGTACCAATTGAGTTTTATAAGTCAGACGAAATGCCCACGAGCATCGCTGTTTTTGCCCACATCAAGGATTGTCCTTCACTGCTTCTCTAGTATTCTTTTGAGAGCTGCTGGTATTTTCAACTTGACCACCGGTTTGTGGATGATAGGTCGTCGCGAATCGGTGATGAACTCCATATCTTTTCATGGTTTTCCATTTGTTGGTTACGTAAATGAGTTCCTCGATCGCTTATCAAGGCCTCGGGAATTCCATAACGAGCTAAAAGCTTTTGAGGAAATTAACGACGACACGAGCATCGCTCGCTGGTAAAGCTTCAGCCTTTCGCCCATTTGGACACATAATCTATAGCAACGAGAATGTATTCAATTTGTGGGATTTAGGAAAGGTCCCATGAAATCTATTCCCCAAATATCGAATATTTCACACACTTCAATGCTTGTTAATGGCATTTCATCTCTTCGAGAGATTGGTGGTTCTTTGGCAAGCCACAATTTTGAACAAGTGTGTGGCTTTTGAATATTGTTGGCCAATAGAACCCAAAGATCAAAAACTTTTTATCTGGTGGAAGGACCATAATGTCCCCAGCTTGGGCCATGATGACATTCGTCAAGAATCTTATGGGTTTCGAACCGAAACACATCTTCGGATCATTCCGTCAGACACATTTTGAAAAGATATGGCTCTTCCCAAAAATAGTATTTAAGTTCAAAATAATTTGCTTCTTCGAGCATGAGTTAGACCTTTTCGAGAATTCCTCCGCGAGGTAGTTCGCATAGTCAAGAAACCAAGGATCGTTAGTTCCATCGATGGTCATGAGAGTTTCATCGGGAAAATAATCATCGATTTCCTCTTATTTTAACTCCTCAAGATCGGGGTTTTCAAGACGAGATATGTTAGGATTTGGAAAATCCAGTAGTTAAAGTGCTTCACACCTCAAGTATATGTAATCGCTAGAAAGCTCGTAGTCGTAGTTATTTAATGTTAAGTAGTATTTAGTTTAGTAACACCATGGAGGACGGACGGTCTTTACCCACCGTATGCCCCGATCCACACCCGGTGAGGTGACGCTTATGTAAGTACTATAAATACTCTCTACCTCCCAAGGTAGAGATTTGGAGCTCATAATAAGATTTTTCTTTCTCTCACTAAAGTTCCCAAACCTCTAACTTTCTCTCTCTAAAATTTATCTTGTGTACGCCTACTTTGGTTATGATTTGATGTGTATGTGAAATCCAATATGTTACAAATGGTATCAAGAGCCATGGTTAGATCATCTCTTATATATCTTTGGATTTCTAGTGGTTTTAGGTGGTTTTGAGTTTGAGAAAGTTTAGTGGTTTTGCATCATTTGGTTGATTTCTAGTGTTAAAGCTTGGATTTTGATTGTACTTTGTGTTTAGGATCATCACAAGTGTTTAGGTTTTGATTTGGAAGGCTTGAATCATCGTGGTTGGGTTGTTTTGGACTGAAAAGTGTGTTTTGGAAGTTTTTCAAGTTAGCGACTGGCCTCTGCAATTTTCTTCGTAGCGACTTGCTTTGTAAATCAGAGCAGTTGTAGTGTATTGTGGTAGCGATTTGGTCCCAGCGACTTGCCTTTAGAGACAAGTCGACAAAAGTAATCACTGGTGGATTCTCCACCACGGTAGCGATTTGGTAAGGTAGCGACTTGCTTTCAATTTTGATAGCGACTTGTTCTTAAGTTTCGTAGCGACTGGTGTTAGCGATTTGACCAAGAGCTGAGTTGCTATTTAGCGATTTGATCTCGTAGCTGACTTGGTGCATAGCGACTTTGTCGTCAAAATTCATAGCGATTTGGAACTTAGCGACTTGTCTTAGCAACTTGGTTCTTAGCGACTTGATTCAAGGAATCTTAGCGACTTGGTTAACGCTTGTTTGTAATACGGTTTTTCTTGATTTAGTAAAACCCATGAAAGAATCTATTTCCCGCTTTAATCATAGAGTTATAAAATCCCGTGTAATCTTTAAACATGTCTACCATCGTACCTACAATCATCTCCATCGCTGTCGAGGATGTTCAAGCACCGGTTCAGATACTGCCCACCCATGCTTGATGTAACCGACTACGACTCTTGGGCTCAAAGAATCGACCGCATCGCCTTAGAAAGGAAAATGGGGTCAACATTCTCAAATCGATTGATGAAGGACCTTATCCGTTGAGACTACAAGAGACATAATTGACATCGCCGCAGATGGAACTATGATTTTGGACCAGACAGCCAAAGACGATGATGAGCTCAATGATAAGGAGAAAAGAGATTCGATGTCGATATCGTGGCTTCTAACATCATACTTCAAGGTCTTCCAAAAGATATCTACAAGCTTATCAATCACAACACCGAAGCCAAGGCAGTGTGGGATAATGTCAAGATGCTTCTTTATGGTTCTGAATTAACTATGGAAGACAGAGAATCACAACTTTATGATGAATTTGAGCACTTCAAAATGAATCCAAATGAGAGTGTCTATGAGTACTATGTAAGATTCCATAAGCTTGTGAATGACATGAGGAACATCAGAATGACCATGCCAAACATTCAGCTGAACTCAAAGTTTGTGAACAACATGAATCCCGAATGGCATAAGTTTGTCACTTCTGTGAAGCTAACCAAAGGATTGAAGAATACAAACTATGAGCAACTCTATGCCTTCCTTCTTTAGAATGAGAGACATGCTATGTTTGAAAAAAGGATTCTTGATCGCTCAAACTAACTGTGGAGAGACAAGTTCATCAAATGACTCAATGCCTTCTACTCCAATGATGGAACTACTACCAAAGTATCTCAAGTCATTCCGATTCAAGTTTCAAACAACCCGATGCCAATACAACATGGAACACTTTATCAATAAACTAGATTTTATGGTTAAACAAAACTTAACCTTCACTCCTCACACTAAATGTACTTCACACTAATAATGAAATCAGATCGCATCCAATCTACACAATCATGCTTTGGTCGAGATGGAAAGGTTATGGAACAACCAGCTCAAGAAAGGCAAGACGTAACAAGGAAGAGGTGGAGTCAGAGAGGATATGGGAAATCGTATAGGGAAGGATTGGAAATCGTGGACAAGCAAACCGATCAAGTGTTACAACCGTGGAGGTGAGGGACACATTGCTAGAACCGCACATCTCCAAAACGCCCACGTAATGCGAGTACTTGTGGATAAGATGTTGCTTGTTCAAGCTCGTGATAATGGTGCGCTGGATGAAGAGGAGTTATTGTTTCGGCCGAGGAAATGCTAAGACATATGATGCGATGTGGATGAGCAACCAATTGTGAGATAGCCATAATCATCGAATGCCTTTCAAGTCACCGATTGTGATGCTTACGACTGACGCTGATGATGAACCCATCGCACAAACCATTTTCATGGCTAGCATTTCTCCAATGGTCTCTCCTAAAGTCTCTTCATCACCACAAGTCGGTCCATCCAAAGACAAAATCATTTCGAGGTACTTAAACTATACGATGAAGTTGATGAGCAAAAGATACATGATGAAGTACAATCAATCGTAATTATTGAGTCGATATTGAAAATATGGGCAATGTCGATGTTGTCCCATATGATCAATATGTGAAACAAAGTGAAAGTGAGATTGTACCATGTGATGTATCTTATGCGAACAATGATGACTATGCTTTTGACGAATACATCGCATGTACCGATGAGTCTCGTTATCTCTCGAACTTAATGCTTATAAAGAACGTGTTGCTATTTATGAACAACGAGCTAAGTTTGAGTTAACCACTGTGAGCAGGAGATGGATGACCAAATGCGCATAACTATTAGACAAAGTAAGTTTAGAAAAGAAGTATTAAAACAAGAGGTAAACTCCTTACAAGAAAAGCTTTAAAACTGCTAAGCAAAAACAAGAACTTCAAGAAAATGTTAAATGCTTAAGCAAGAATTTCTCGCTAAGGAATCAAAACTTTGAATGATTTTTCTAATCTAAAACCTTGAAAACAAGCTTGAAAATAAGTTGTACGCATAAGGAAATACCATTCAAATCGCCACTTAATCACTAAGCACGTAGTTTTAAGTGATAAGCATAGTACTCCCTTGTTGAGGAACCAAATCCAGAGGTCATTAAAAAGGCTAAAAGTGCTCATAAGGTAATCCATGATGGTAATGAAATCCTTAAGCCCAGATGAAACCTAGTTATGCTATGCGACACCGAGGAAGATAGAAAATTAGATGATGCATCTAGGAGAAAATGAATAAGCTAGATGATCCTCGAATGTAAAAGAATAACATAATGATCAAACCCCATGATTACAAGAAGGAAAACCGATCTCCTTAAACAAATTTAAGCCTCAAACGTTGTTAACACCGAACAAGTATTCGAAAAGGGACTTAGATAAGCAAAAAGTCGAAAATCTTGTTGAAACAAACCCTCCCTTAGGAAAATGCTCTCAATGATCGGTATCCTCCAAATACACCAATGCATTTAGTTCCTAAAACTATTGCCACTAAGAGCAAGACCTTAATCATCAATATGTTATTTTTCAACTATTTGTCGATTTTGAGAAAACTTGTAAGAAAAGGATCACACCCATCGGGATTACCGAACGGAAAGGGTTTTGAGCAAACAAAAGAATGCTATCTAACCGAGGTCATGCCTTTCTTTAAACAACTAAAAGATCAATTTGAGAGTCTTAAAAAGGGATAGATTCGTATATTAAAGGAATGGAAAAGGAATTTGATGCAATGATAGTTGAGGTTAGTGACTATGAGCGAGCACTAAAATATAATGAGATTGAGAGGAAGAACTTGCATACATTGAATGAGACTTTATTTCGAATGTATTACTCAAGATGTGTTTTACATCGCTACTTAATTGTTCCATTAATGCTTCTCGATTTCATGAATTATCTGTTGCTCGAAAGTCTCCCATGATCGTGTCATTGAGCTTGAAAAACTAACTCTAAACCGCATGATAAAGTTGAACAAGATGATCATGATAACCTCAAAACAGCTTTTCTAAATTAGAAGTTGAGCATCTTGCTTTGCAATTAAAATATCAACATCCGAAGAAAATGTTAAAACCTCAAATATCAAGACATCTTTGGATGTTCCCGAATTTGATGCGCTTTTGAAATTAGCAAACGTGATGAATGTGATTCGAGCTCATTGATCACGATCGTAAAGTTGAAAGCCCAAATCTCTCAATTAAAGGGTGAAATGAACAATGTGTCTGCTCCCAAATGCCTCCTCCTTTAGATTCTCGGAATTCTCAAAATTTTCATCTACAAAACTTGGTCAATGCTTACAAAAGGAAAATGAGAGTCAAGAAAATGAAAAGGTTAAACGTCATTTCAATGAGTTATTTGAGTCAATAAAAGTCACTCGTAATAAAAATAATGAACAAATAACTTCGCTGTAAAAGGAAATTGAGAATCAAGAGTCGTGTAAAAGGAAAATGCCAATGACCAATGGGGAGAATGGTCCATCAAAGGTACATGGTTGTAATAAATATGCTTTGTCCGTGAATTATGTTCCTCCTCACCTTAGGAATAACAAACTTGCCATTCAAACATATTTCTCATACCTTAAGGATAGTCTAGAATGTCTCCGTGAGATTGTAGAAGAGGATAAGTTAGAGAAACCACTTGATAATGCAATTGGCCATGCATGCTTATATGCCAAACGATCTCAAGAACTTCTAGAATGCTTAATTACAATATGCCTTAAATCCCTAGGTGAGCAAGTCAACCCCTTGATACCTTGTTCTATGCCTAATGCCAAGTATACAAATCATTCAATGCCCCATGTTATGAATGCGAACTTTAGTAGGCCTTCAAATAGTTCAGATCCCAAAGACCTCCAAAGTTAAGAAAGTGAACCTCAATGTGCCTTCGAATAGTTCACATCCCAAAGACATCAAAACAGAAAGGCAAAAGTAGCAAAACCAACTAATGTTCCTGCCTCTACAGAGTAATCATGACATTAAAGCGAGCAGTGTCAAAGTCTCAAGGCAATACAAGGAATGATAGGGCCTCGTAAGCTAAGAATGTGCATTGGAAGAAATTAGAAGATCACCGTAGGGAGAATTTGAATAAAACGAATCGTGTTGATTCTAGTATTAGCCATAGGCGATCGTAATTAATTCAATTCTAATACTATTTGCAAACCATGTAATGATGTCTCGTGAATTCACATTAATCATGAATGTGGTGTGAATGCTTTGTCTATTGCGGTCAAATCCCCGCTAATATTGTTAATGAAAAATCATTCTAAGAAGGCTAAAAGGCAAAGGCGAAAGAAAGTTAGAAAACAAAGGAAACCCACGTGAAGAACATTTAGTAAGATAGGTTATCAATGGATACCTATTGGCCATAAGGTTAATCGCACAATGCCCACTAGAAAATGGATACCCACTGTAGAACTATTCCCTTAAGAAGTGAACATACTTTGAATAGGGCAACACGACACTAGTACCGCATCTATTCATAATGACTCCATTGCCTCTATTTCGATATGGATGTTTTATTTCGATGCGGGTGTTCCAATCACATTAACCAAATGGAACCCATTCTTGAATGGGGATCCCAATTATCCGCTTATCCATTCTTGTCTCAGGTTCAACTTCGCATCGCTCAAATCGCTCGTGGTACCGGACTCAGTCGCTCCAAGCATACGATCGAGACCGGTCATGCTCATGAACTTCGTGAGTAAATTCATCGACGCTTAGATTCGGAACCACCATTTTGGAGCTATTATGGGTTATGGAGATTATGTGGTTGGTAAAAGTGTGATTTGTATATTATGTGGAAGGTCTTGGTCACAACTGCTCTCTCGTTGGTCAATTCGTGATTCCGATCTAGAAGTGGCTTTTAAAAACATTCTTGTTTCATTAGAGAACTTGATGGTGTGGAATTATTAAGAGGTACCGAGGTTCAAACCTATACACCATCTCTATCGATGACATGATGAAGTCCCTCCAATCGCTTGTCGCCAAAGGCTTCTAAAACAAAGTCTTGGTTATGGCATCGCTGCCTCAATCACTTGAACTTTGGTACCATAAACAACCTTTCTAGAAAGGATCTTGTCGAGGTTTACCCAGCATTAAAATATGAAAAGATCATCTTTGCTCACCACAATTGGGAAAAGCACGAAATATGCCCACAAACCAAAACCCACAAACTCAGAATGGAAGTTCTTCATACCCTTCATATGGATCCGTGCGGACCAATGAGAGTGCAAACGATAAATGGGAAGAAATACATTCTAGTAGTTGTTGATGACTACTCGATTTACTTGGGTAAAGTTTTTGAGGACAAAGGATGAAACTCCGTATGTCATCATCAAACTAATCAAACAACTTGTGTTCGACTCAACAATACAAATGTAATTGTTCGAATGCATAATGGCACGTAGTTTGTTAACAAAGACTTAATTCGCTTTATGAAAGTGTTGAATCACCATCAAAGAAGTGTTCCACGAACCTCAATGTAACGGTGTAGTTGAAAGACTAAATCAAACTCTTGTAGAAGCCGCAAGAACAATGCTTATTTATTCAAAGGTTCCAATGTTTCTATGGGTCAAGTCATTGCCACTGCTTGCTACACCCAAAATCGTTCCCTTATTCATACCTCCCATGGAAAAACTCCATATGAACTTGTTCATAAACGAAAACCTGATCTCTCCTACCTTCGTGTGTTTGGTGCTTTGTGCTATCCAACGAATGACTGTCAAGACCTAGGTAAATTAAGAGCAAAGTTGTCACCAAGATTGACAGCAACAATAGCACTTCCAGGGGTTGGTGCTACGGCTCGGTTGGTTCCCCACATGGGTTGATCGTCCGCCATGGGGAAAGGTAGATTGGTGAAAGTGTTGTAAAAAACTTTGGCTTCTACGAGGTTATCAAATGGTGGGTTTGGTACTCTTGGTACACGATTTTCCAATGGTATGAAAAGTGTTCTTCTTCTTATTCGAATTAAACGCTCGGGTTGGTAAGAGGTGTAATTGGTTCTATTCCCACCGCCGAAAGTGTTCATACAATGTCCTAGAGAATCCAGCAATATCTAAACACACGGACAAACAACGAAAACAGTTTTTCGACAGATTGTAACCGGATCGGTCATGGGTGGCACCGATCGGTTAGACCAGTTAGGTTATGGGTAAAATCGTAACCAATTCGGTTGAATGACAACCGGATCCGGTTGAAGTTTCTGAGAAAAAAAAATTGGTTGAATCGACTGAGGGAAATTCAAAGACTTGCTGAAACACAATCAGAATCCCCAACAGCGGCGCCAAAAACTTGATGTGCTTACGTGTGTACAAGTTTTAAATTTATAAAAGGTGAATTACCACTATTACCAATAACACATACGAGCAAGTATACTCGCCCATTATAGCAAGATTATGAAGGTAAGTCGGATCGTCATAGGATTTAAGTGAATCTAAACACAAGTTTGAATCAACAGAGTCTATCCAAAACATATAGCAAAGCAAATAGATATAATGAAATTCGATGATTAAAACTACACTTGCTTAAACTAGTTTCATATCATAAATTAATGTGATTGTGTTAACCTCTTAACATTTTGGTTATGATAATTAGTTGGAGGCCTAATCTATTGTTCTTACAAGTTAAACCTTCACAAGATTTTAGTTCATAAAACAAGCATTACGCTTAACCAATCAATTCAAGTTTCATAAGTCTACATACATAAACTTAAACACAAAACATCCACTTGTTTCATCAAATTGCTTAAGAAATGGTCAATACAAAAGGTAACCGATCATAGACAAAGGCTACAATTGATTCTCAACAACTAATCTTACGACCTTTTAGATGTTTCCAACCAATCCAATTTGATAATCAAAAAGCGCTTTATTACAACCACACCTTAGTTCCTTTGTATAATCAAGAATAATGGGTAAAACAATCATCCATAGACAAAATGATTATGACTAGTTGAATAACAATAAGTTCTTTCGACATCTACGATTACTATCAACTAGTCAAATTTGATTAACAAATGTCACTACGAAACTTTAGCACAATTGGATCTTAGAATCAACTTGAAATTGAATTAAAACATGTTAACACAATCACTAACTAATCATATGATAATCTACATCATTTAAGCAAGTGTATAAAGAAACTAGCCACTCATAGCAAACATGAACATAAACTCAGAACTTTGAACATTAGAAAACATGATTAAAAGTCTTACAATGCTTGGAATAAGATTACAAATGGTGAAGTAATGATTCCAAAGTATTGGGGTAGACTTCTTGGTGATTTGGCCTCCAAATGTGGAACTCGAACTCCAAACTTCCCGGACTTCTAAGGACGAATTTGAGAGCTTAAAGTTTTGTTTGATGAGTAGAGAGATTTGTATTTGAATTGTGTGTCTCATATGCTCACAAATGGCCTCTATTTATACTAATTCCAAAGCCTACGGTATTAATTGATGAACTTGGCCTCCAAGGAGTAAGGAAGGGACTAGAATACACCAAGAGAATGACCTAGAATCGCTTGGATGCAAAGGAGAAACTTAGTGATGAAGATTTGGCAGATGCGTTTTCTCCAACCGGATCGGTTATATGACCAACCGATCCGGTTCGCCTTTCATAGGGCCAACCGCTCCGGTTGCGGGTGGCGACCGAACGGTTGGTGATGGCATTTAGCGTTGGTCATAATCCAACCGATCCGGTTACACTTGCAACCGATCCGTTGATTTCCGAGTTACGGAAACTTGATATTTTCTTTCTTTATCTTGTAGAACTAGGTTCTTCAATCACTATGGTCTTCAAAGGTCCTTGAGATGCTGATTTAGGCTTCACTGAAACGGGAATATTCTATTTGCTAAACATTTCTTTACTTTCCTTCCGTTTCCCTACACTTGGTTCTAAACACTAGACAAACATCTTTTGATGCGTTTAAGCACTATAATCACGCAAATATTACCAAATAACATATATAAAAGCACACATAACGCTACTAGAAACATGCACAATCTGAGCGTTATCAAAAACTAAACATTACTTATGTATTTGCATATTTCTAAAAATAGAAAAACAACACATGACATCATGTGATGCATCATGGAAATTATTGGAAGATTTCATTAGATATTTTGTGTAGATTTGTACTCTTCATATCTTACACAATCTTGCATAGATATGGTTGACTTTGGCAAGATCTTGATATCTTTCTGTCAGACCCGGCGGCACTAAATGTATAACGGATGGAACCCTTTCAAGGGGTCCACCGTCCGTGGTGCTCGCCGATGGTTTTCGCTATAAATAGCAAAGCCAAACCAAGTAGTTTTTCATCCCTTTCTATCATACTCTCATACATATCTTCTCTAATCTTTCTAACTCAGTTTCATATCATATTAGTGATCTCTTTTATAGCAAAGAAGATCAAGTCACATTCAAGCTTCACCGAGAAGTTGGAAGTCTTGTTTGTTTAGTGTTGTATGATCTTGTGTTGATTCATACTTCATTGTTGTACTAAACTATCATAATCTTGTGAGTGTGTGTGGTTAGTATTTTAGTCCTCAAAATACATTGTGTGTGGGAGTGGTTGTACCCTTGGAAAGAACTCGACATTTAGCTTAGTGTCGGAAATAGTGTAAGTTAAGTGTAAAGGTTTCTCCACCGGTGAAAGGAGCTTGTTGACTAGTGAAGTTAAACTCGAGTGTGAGACTCGGGAGTGGAGTAGGGCAAGGAGAAAGAGTCCTTGTAGACCAACCACTATAAACAACTTGTTGTGGTTTGATCATTTCTTTCCTTATTTACTCTTTACATATTGCTTACATATTTCATCAACATATCTAAGATCAATATCAATTGATCTTTCAATAAGTTTGAAAACAAAGTTTTAAGTGGTAAACTATTCAACCCCTTCTAGTTTTCTACATTGGTATCGAGCCTCGTTGCTCAAGAATTTCTAAAATAATTTGTATTTTATAAACTTGAAACGATCCATGGATTCTGAAAACTTTAAAGAAGGGCAATCTATGCAAATACCACCACTTTTTGAAACTAATGGATTTATCTATTGGAAAAACCATTTTGAAACATATGTAAAATCAAAAGATATAGATCTTTGGTTTGTTATTGTTAAAGGGGATTTTAGTTCTACAACAAATGATATTTCTGTTGATGAACAAAAGAAATTGATTTCTAAAAATAATGAAGCTAAAATGATGCTTTATAATGCTTTGCCTAGAAAAGAATATGAAAGAATTTTTATGTGTGAAACCGCCAAAGATATTTGGGAATCTTTGATTGTTACACATCAAGGTAATTCACAAGTCAAGGATAATAAAATTGATCTTCTTGTTCAACAATATGAACAATTTGTTATCCCCAAGATGAAACCATTGATTGTGGCTTTGCTCGCTTTAATATTATTATTACATCACTTAAAGCACTTGATGAATCTTTTCGTAGTAAGAACTTTGTCAGGAAATTTCTTAGAGCACTCCATCCGAAATGGAGAGCTAAAGTGACCGCTATTGAAGAATCAAAAGATCTCTCAAAATGTCACTAGACGAGCTAATCCAGAACCTCAAAGTACACGAAATGGTGATGGAGAAAGATTCGAGATCATCAAAGGAAGAAGGGAGAAGATCAAACTGCTGCTCTAAAAGCAAAGGCGGAATCAAGTGATGATGACGAATCTTGCTCCAGAGTGAAGATGAGGAGTATGCCATGGTCATAGAGACTTTAAGAAGTTCTTTAGAAGAAGAGGAAAGTTTGTAAGACAACCTCGAGAAGAAAAGAAGCCATTCGTAAAAGATCGGGATGACAAAAGGGTAAAGGTGAAAGAAAGTGTTTTAGATGCGGTGATGCAAGTCATCTCATAGAGAATGTCCCAGCCACCTAAAAGCAAAACTCAACGAGCTTTTGTAAGTGGTGCTGGAGTGATAGTGAAGATGATGAATAGTCGAGCAAGGAAGAGATCACTTAATGGCACATGAGTCAAACGAGGTACATTCCGACTCTTCTTATTCTTCTATTGATGATGACACTTTGCAAAACAATACAATCAATTCAGTGAGCTAAGTCTTAAAATCATAACTAAAATAAATTTTAAAAACCAAAAGGAATTTTTGGAAAATGAAGTCTATGAGTTAAAAGAAAAGCAAAACGACTATAAAAGGAAAAGCAAATGACGATGGTTGTAAATCATGTCAAGAGCTTAATCTTGAAATAGAAAACTAAAGCTCACACAAGATGTTCTAATCGAACATAATTCTAAATTTAAAAGGTTTAACAAAACATCGCCTTGCCGATGAACACAAGATGTTCTAATCGAACATAATTCTAAATTTAAAAGGTTTAACAAAAACATCGCCTTGCCGATGAAATACTTAAAACCATAAAACACTGTGGAGACATGAATGGGATAGGATTTAATGAGGTATTAATTCCAAAGAGTCAAAACAAAACGGCCGAAAAGGACTAACAATTGTCAAAACTGCCAGAAGATAAAGATGCACTGCACGGACCCAAAATAAGGGTTCCGTCTGCTGAACAAAATGGTGCCGTGGGTACTTCAACAGATGTAATGTTTGTAATACTGGACCGTAATGAATTTGTCAAAGTAACAAAGAAAACCAAGGATAGTGTTAAACTAAAACCAATTGTTACATCAGAGTAGGACTTGCTAAAATGAATTTAGACAAAAACTACTCAACAACGATATAAACACCTTTTGCCAAACGCCTTTCCTAAGAGCAACCACAACGATAACCCAACTACCAACACAACGGTTGGAATCAAAACTTTCCTAGACCATATCAAACTCCAGATTACATGTCATGGAACTCTTACCCATCATTTCCATACATGAATCAAATAAATGGTATGTTTAACCCAAACGGACCCATGAAATATTTTGAAAGTTGGATTGGAACCTGATGAATGGATAAAAGATAGTGGATGCTCAAGGCACACGACGGCAACAAAGTCTCTTCTCATCATACCAAGAGTATGACGGAGGTAATGTCACTTTTGGTAGCAATCTCAAAAGCAAAATCATTGGCAAAGGTACGATCGCTCATAACTCCCTAACTATTGAAAATGTTGCTCATGTAGATAAGTTAGGATTTAATCTACTTAGTATTAGCCAATTATGTGATAAAAAGTATAAAGTACTATTTGATGAAAATGGTAGTAAAATACTAAAAGATGGTATCACCATAGCTAAAGGAGTTAGGAAATATAACATATATGTCATGAAAATAGATAAAACATCTAATGACAAACTTTGTCTAACAACGTTAGATGATAGCTCATCTCTTTGGCATAGACGCTTAGGTCACGCTAATATGAGACTTATACAAAACCTATCTTCAAAAGAGCTAGTTAGGAATTTACCAAAACTAAAATATGACCAACACTTTTGCGACGCTTGCAAAATTGGTAAACAAACCCATAGTAGTCATAAATCTAAAAATATGGTGTCCACATCTGTTGTCTAGAATTATTGCATATGGACTTGTTTGGTCCATCCGCTATAAGAAGCTACGGAGGCAACTTATACACTTTGGTCATAGTAGATGATTACTCAAGGTTTACTTGGACGTTGTTTTTGAAAACTAAAATGAAGCTTTTGATAAATTTGAAATTCTTAGCAAGAAAATTCAAAATCAACTAGGCATTAAATTGTGTCGATCCGAACGGATCATGGTCGTGAATTTGACAACGAAACTCAATTTGGAAACTTTTGTGATACAAATGGTATAACACATAACTTTTCGACCCACGAATACCTCAATCAAATGGAGTAGTAGAACGAAAAATAGAACAATTCAAGAAATGAGTAGAACAATGCTTAATGAACAAAACATTCCTCAAAAGTTTTGTGTAACGCGTTGACACTTCTACATATATTTTGAATAGAGTCTTAATACGTCCTTTCATAAACAAAACACCATATGAGATTTATAAAGGTAAAAAGCCAACTTTAGGATATTTTAGAGTTTTTGGATGTAAATGCTTCATTCTTAATACTAAAGAATATCTCACCAAGTTTGACCCAAAGTCTTATGAAGGTGTATTTCTTGGTTATTCTCAAACTAGTAAAGCTTACATTGTCTTAAACAAAGAAACAATGATAGTCGAGGAATCGTTGAACATAACATTCGACGAAAGTCCACCTCCTCTAAGACATCACCTTGGTAGATGATGACTTAGTTGAAAGTCAAATGATAGAAAGTCAAGAAACAATTAAAAATAACAAGGAAGATGAAACATTAAATAAAGAGATTTTAAACATCAAAGAATCTAAAAGTCATCCTTTAGAAAAGGTCATAGGACAACTTAATCAAAGAACCTTAAGGTCACAAGCCCAAAATCAAAGTAATTATTTTTGTTTTGTATCCACCATTGAACCAAAAAACATAAATGAAGCAATAAAAGATGAATAATGGGTAATTGCCATGCAAGAATAGTTAACCCAATTCGTTAGAAATGATGTTTGGAAATTAGTTCCAAAACCTAAAGATCAAACTATAATTGGAACGAAATGGGTTTTTCAAATAAAATGGATGAAAATGGTGTAGTATCTAGAAAGAAAGCTAGCTTGTCGACAAGGTTATAATCAAAAGAAGGAATCGATTATGATGAAACTTATGCACCGGTAGCTAGACTCGAATCTATCGTAATATTACTTGCTTATGCATGTGCTTATGACTTTAAATTATTTCAAATGGATGTTAAAAGTGCATTTCTTAATGGGTTTATTAACGAAGAAGTATATGTTGCTCAACCTCCTGGCTTTTACCGACTTTGAGAGACCACATCATGTCTTCAAACTCAAAAGATTATACGGTCTTAAGCAAGCACCAAAAGCTTGGTACGACCGACTTAAGACTTTTCTTATTGATAACAAATACACTATGGATTAGTAGATGATGAGTGTCTAAATACTCATCATTTTTGTACTGCTTAGAATGCCAAAACATCCGAAACACTGAAATGCATCAAATGATAAAAATATCACAAACAAGTGTTTTATGTGTTTTAAATGCAAAATACCAAAATCGATGAAAACGATCAATTTTGCATAATTGGCGCTTTAGTCCCCAAGTTATAAAAAGTTGTCAAAACTAGTCCCGAAATCAAAAAATGAAAAGTTTAATCATTCATGGTCCCTAAATATTCTAAATTGTCAAAAAATGTCCTTGAATGAAACTTTTGGAAAATTACAAGTTTGGTCCCTAGAGTTTCAAACTTGACATTTTTGGTCCCTGGACTTATAAAAAATGAAATTTTATGCAAATTTAGTCCTTGTACTATTCACATGTTACAAGTTTAACCCTTGTGATAACTTTGGAAAATGTTCAAGATCAGTCCTTCAAGTTTACTAAATTGCATAAATGGTCCTTGTGAATTAACTAAACCAAACGGACCTTACTTTGTTATTATTAAACCAAATCCAAGTCCAAAACACAACCCAGCTTATCCCAAGCCCAACACCAAACCCGGTCAACAAAAGTCAAACACCCACAAACCCGCCAACACTGTTCCTCCCTCTCCCTCACCCCTGCATACCTGAAACCATAGGTGGTTTTTCCCTTTCCACCTCACCTAAGCTACTCCACCACCTGTCTAACCACTCCTTTCCACCTCCATATCCTCCCAAGAAGCAATTAATGCTGCTACCTGCTTCAAAGACTTTTCCCGCCAATTTTCCACATGGACGGTTTATATGATTTCAAGTGATCCAAGGGCTGCAATCAAGTGGGAAAGTCTCATATGTCGACAAGGAACAGAATAAATCCATATAAAGAAGAAATGAAGCAGAGGAGAAGACCAAGTAGAGTAGTTTAGTTTAGTTTAAGTCGTTTTAGTTAAAATTTAATTTCCAGTGTAATTTCAATCTTTTAAATACTGTTTTAATCAATCTTAGTGTGTAACAAAGCTTTTGTAACCATCAATTTCAAGTTTAAGCTACTTTTCAAGTTTATGCATATTTTCTATTTCAAAAATCTCGAAATGTTTTAATGTTGTTTGTTAACTGATATAAAAGACTGAATAGCCCATATAAGCTCCTATATAGCTTATCCAAGCTATTAGAAACCATTAAAATTCAGCTTTAGAAGCAAAATCCAAAAATACTAAAAATACTAAAAATAGTTGAAAAATAAAAACAATGGAGATGGTGATCGAGGTCAAGAGGGTAATGCTTGGATTATCCTTGGTTTAGTGCTTCGGAAGCTATAGGATCATTCTCAGTCCTTGGTTCTCATTTTTAACTTGGAATCACTTGTAAGCCTTTTAAGCTAATCTCTCATTTTACTGTTTAAGTTAGTCATTAGCTTGTATCTTTGTTTTTCCATATTTATTAGTCATAGTTAAGCATAATTAAGTATTAAAATCAGTAACTTGTTCTTTTTAATTCATAGTTGATAAAAATCTCATTTTTCACAGTTTTAATTGCATAAGGATCATTAGTGAGTTTTATGTTGTTATGGTTGTTGTTTAAAGCTTATTTATTCTTATTTAGTGATAATATCAGGTCTGCAATCAATTTCATGATCTAAATCATTCATTTGCTTTGAAAAGCTTTTAACAAGTTTCGATAAAGGGTGTTTGGATTTGCTTGTATCATCAGTATTATAGGTTGTTATAGTTGTTGTTTTTATTTGATTCATGTCTCATTAGGTCTAAATAACTCATCTCAAAGATTAAAACCGACCTTGTTAGAATAAAAGTCAAAATTCTCATTAATCTCACCTTAGTACTTAATCGTTAAGATTTAACTTACCAAAATCATCATATTAGCTTAAAAGTTGTTAGCATAGCTTAATATAACCTTATTACACCTTAATATATCATAATTAATCAAGAAGATAGATTCAAAGTTCATCATAGTCAACTTAGCTCATTTAGATAAAAAGTCAAAATTTGAAAGTCCGCTTTTACAAAACTTTGTTGAAGTCTCATTGGTTCATTTCTTCATCAAAATCTATGAGACTTTGGGATTTGCAAGATCAGAGGTCTAGTTTAATATTATCGCTTTGTTTTCCTTTATCAAGCTCCAATAAGCTTTTAATCGCCTTCCAAGAAGGCTCAAATGCCCTGTGCACACTCGGTGTATGCACAGCATCTTGTACTTGTTCACAAGCTTCATTCAAGCTTATGAGGAGCTAATTTTTGGTCCAAGTATAGTAGGCTAGGTTATCTTTAGGTCCATATATTTGTTTTACCTTTAGCTTATTTATTTAGCTTAGGCAATATTAAAGTAGCCATCGATCACCTGTTGCTTAAATAATCCAATAAGCTCAAATCCAATTTAAGCTTCTTTAGTGATCTATAGTACTGTTAAATAGTCTAGATATACTTAATTTAGCATTACCTAGCTTCGTGTTCATCCGGTACTGTGGTGGCTTTTAGCTTATTTTGAATCATATTTATAAGCGGTTACACTCATGACTTATTATTCTCACACATAAGCATATGTTTTATATTTTCATAGATTAAGAATAATATTTTAGTATTTTCCCGAATTTTTCATATTTTTATAGCACTGCTTAGTATTTTTCTTTATTTAAACTAGTTTTTAATCCTTTTAAATAGCTTTTAATACAAATAAATCGATAAAGCTTAAAAAATATGTTTTCAATTTTCCTAGATTAAGATAAATATAAAAGCCTAAAAATATTTTTCCATAATTTTCTTGGTTTAAATAGTATTTTCTAGCATTTTAATTAGTTTTAAATAGTTTTAAATTAATAATAAATACATAAAAGTCTAAAAAATATATTTTCAGTTTTAAAATAAGTTTTATCATATTTTAGATTTTATAAGTTATAATTTCATTTTTCTAGGTTAATTTTGTATTTTCTTATATTTTAGTGCATTTTAAATACTTAATAAATAGTTTTTAATTAATAATAATTAAATAAATAGTTTTAAAATAATTTTCTTTTCTAATAATTTTCTTTATTATTAGGATTGTAAAATATCATTTTATATTTGTAGGCCTTTTATTTCTTTAAACTCACGCTTTATTTTGTACGCTTACGTAATTTTATTTAAACGCACGTTTTAGGTTTTAAACGCTCATCATTTTAAAAATAGTGATAGCGTTTATTTAATATATTTTATCTTTTATTTCCTTTAATTTGTATTTAAGTCATTGTAATTTATAAATCTTTTCTTTAGGTAATTATCCATCAAAATCCTTATCGATCACTATCCTTAGTGATCATTCTATCATCGATCAAGTGTTTATACACCAATTCATCCTCCGTGGGACTTAACGCACCCGTGAATCCACTATATTCCTCCGATCTTAATTGCATTAGTGTTTGAGTCGTTTTAAGTTTGTTACGGTTGACCATTCATGTGGTTAGCTTGTGTAATTAAACTGACGGTTTTGCACCAATCAAATTTTGGGCGCCACGCCAGGAGGTCAGAAGCGTGTTTTAAGCATTTTCGCATCCATACTTGTACATATACCACCGCTTGTAAATGCTTTTTTATAAAGTTATCAAAATATCAAAAGTTCATTAACACTTTTCCTAAAGTGTTAATAACACCAAAAATATTTTCATTCTTTGTTTTTATGGCATGTTTTTCAAAAATCCAAAATATTCATCTTTACCCTCTTACCCTTTTGATTCTTTATTCCTTTACCCTCATCCATTTGATTCTAACTTTCTATTCTCATGGAATCTCTCGACTACAACGAATTGTGGAACGGTTGAAAACTTCCTACTTTATAACAAATGTCAAGAATTTGTGTTGTTCGTAATGATCCATTAATTCACAGAGGAAAATGGAACGAGAAACCGGGGTGACAAAGGACCGTACTTCCTCTAATAATGGAGGTGCTAATACGTCCAACCTACGGTTATCCAAAGATCTAACCCTCGATTGCTCCTAAGCCGCCTAAAATTGATCCTACACTTTCACGATTTACGGTTAAAAGCAAACATGCAATTTAGACCGTGACTAGCAAGAATGACTTGCCTAATCTTCACGCTTCTCAAGAACCGTAACCTGAGACCATAACGGAAGTGGTGGAAATTGCTAGCCTCGTGAGCACACCACTTGTCCCACCTCCGGATTTTTCAAAATGTTCTTCGAGTCTTAATAGTCATTCGGATCACCATGTTGGTTTTGTTGATTCTTTGAATGAACCGATTCCTCTCATAACTCTCAAATAGAATCGCTTATTCCTTGTGTCGGTTGTGGTGAGCCTCTTTTTGGTTCACCTCGTCACCGGTGTACGCGTGTACAAAGGTGGTAATGATATTCGTAACGGGAGTTGTTTGTTTTGTGGTTCGAGGAATTCATTTGATTATGATCCTAATCCGAACTCATTTAACGACCCTCAAATCTTTCCAATTACCCACCACACCGACTTATCTTCATATAATCAACATAATCGCTTGTGAATTTTGTGGAGGTCCTCACCAAGGATTTGAATGTCAACCGAAACACGTTTGTCTATGAACAAGCCCGGTGATGCTGTAACTTTGGCTATGACCAATATCCATATGATTCACTAATCCGTGCTCAACAGCTTTTATCGTTATGAGAACTGGAGGTCCCCATTTCATTTCCGATTGTCAAACAGGAATTCATTTCCTTGTAACAATTACGACTATCCATATCACGACCAACCTCCATAAAGGTAAATGACTCAAACTCCTCAAGAAACCCAACAAGACACTTATCTAGAGTTTCGAGTCGGTGAAAAGAACCGAGGAGTTGAGTAAAACAAAGATTTCATAATGTTCCCGCTTTTTCTTGTGTATATTGTGGGGTCCTCATGATGATTATCAATGTCAACCTTCCGGTTTTGACAAATCTCCACCCCACAATGTCCCGTCATTCAAAATTCACATGAGAAATCCATGGAAGAATTGCTAGTCAAGAGAAAGTCGTTAAAATAAATTCCCAAATTGCTTTTGAAAATCTATTAGAATTAATTGCAAAAGAAAAAGCAACCAGATCTAGCTCTCAATTCGCTTTATTCCCGATGATGATGATGATGAGGATACACTTGAAGATTCATCAAGTTCATCGGTGGATATTCCCAGTTGAGATTCATTCTCATGTAATCGCCATCACACCCAAAGCTCCCACTCACTCTCCGAACATGGGGACGAGCATCTTGACACTGTTCCCGAAAGGAATCGGACGAATTCATAAAGTCTAGTGTTGAGGATCTTGTCCCAATCCCGAGAGAGTCACAGGAACTTTGACCATATGTGTGATATCCTTTCCCTCTTGAGTGTTCAAAAGATCATTTTGAGACTTTCTCCGATTTTAGCGATGATTGTAAATCTTATGGAGACATTGAGAATGTTGAGGCATCACTTTAACATTTTGATGTTGATCCTCTTCTTGAGGAGTTTATCGATGAACTCACTCACATCATTCCACTTTCATCGAAAGTGATGATGATCTCTTTGATTTCAAAGCCAACTTAGGAGAAATTGAAAGTCTCCTTTATAATGATCGCTCACTCACTTCTCACCCTAACAAATCAATAGAGAATGTTAATCACCTTGTTCCCAAGCATTCAAAGCTACTTTCACCAATCCTCTATTTTAATTCGACTCAATTCACTTTAATTTCGAGAATCTACTCTTTGATACTCGGATCGAGGATAGTGATGAGCCCACAATGGAACAAGAGTTCACAAATTCACTTTATGTGAATGATTCTCTTACGAGGAGTTCTCCTTGAACTCACTCATATCATATCTCTACCGTAGTATGATAACTTCCACTTTGATCTAGACATAAATGATCTTTGTGTTCCGAGGAAATGTTCTCACCATGAGAGCTTGCTTGATATCAAAATCCCATCCCTCCCACCCGTAATATGTCTTGATCAAATGAGCTTAAATGATGAGATTCATGATCCGTAAATCATGAATTCTCTCGATAATTATGAGTTAATCATGATTTTATCATGATTTTCTTTCTTTCTTCACATATGGTGTGACTCGCTCCTTTCTCCTTGGAATGAGGACACTATTTTTGATCCCGGCATTTTCATTTATCATTTTGAGCCGGTTCTATATATCTCATCGGTGTGGAACTTTCACGTATTTCAATGTTTGTCCAAACATCTTGAATGAAAGTCCGATGAAGATTGTTTCTTCCACTTTGCTTCCCATGAACCAATTAATTGGGGGTCGAGTCAAGCTAGCGACTCAGAATCAAAAACAATGAGTTAAACATGGGTTTTCACCCACAGTACCACCCCAGTGGGGAGATGCCCCACATGTTGTATAGAGATCTAAAAATGAATGAAAATTGTAAATATTAAAAAGAGAATAATTGTTGTGTTTCTACACTTAGCTAGTAATGTTATCTTTTACATTCTAAGTTTCGCATAACAATAGGCACTTTGAATATTGAGGACAATATTCATTTCTAAGTGTGGGGTGAAATTTCGCAAATTTGATCATAAATGTACCATTTTAGTCCATTTTTCCCCAAAATGGCCAAATTTTAAAATTTTATATCTAGTGGAAGTACTATGTACTAAACACAACAAATGGTAATCAGTCCACCATGTCTAACCCACATAAGGATTGGCTAATCCAGGAGCAAACGGCTCTTGGTAAAGATATCTCAAATCCGTTTATGGCTTGCAATTTGCCCAAAATTGTATGGTATTCAACTCACCATATCCTAAAAAGTGAAGAGTTGGCTAGTCCAGAGCAAACGGCTTCTGGTAAAGACAAATCAAATCCGTTTACAGCTTATGATTTGCTCAAAATCATTTGGTTATCATTGTACCAAGGTTCTTACTTGAACTAAAACAATTGACTACTCCAGAAGTGATGGCTTTTAGTAAAGAGATAAAATCCATTAAGTTTTCTAAAATCATTGCTAGGGACTAGCAATATCTTAGTGTGGGGGATTGACGAGTGTCTAAATACTCATCATTTTGTCTGTTTAGAATGCCAAAACATCCGAAACACTCAGAAATACATCAAAATGATGAAAATATCACAAACAAGTGTTTTATGTGTTTTAAATGCAAAAACACCAAAATCAGATGAAAAACGTATCAATTTTGCATAATTGGCAGTTTTAGTCCCCCAAGTTATAAAAGTTGTCAAAACTAGTCCCTGAAATCAAAAAATGAAAAGTTTTATCATTCATGGTCCCTGAAATATTCTAAATTGTCAAAAAAATGTCCTTGAATGAAACTTTTGGAAAATTACAAGTTTGGTCCCTAGAGTTTCAAACTTGACATTTTGGTCCCTCGACTTATAAAATGAAATTTTATGCAAATTTAGTCCTTGTACTATTCACATGTTACAAGTTTAACCCTTGTGATAACTTTGGAAAATGTTCAAGATCAGTCCTTCAAGTTTACTAAATTGCATAAATGGTCCTTGTGAATTAACTAAACCAAACGGACCTTACTTTGTTATTATTAAACCAAATCCAAGTCCAAACACAACCGACTTATCCCAAGCCCAACACCAAACCCGTCAACAAAGTCAAACACCCACAAACCCGCCAACACTGCTCCTCCTCTCCTCACCGTGATACCGAAACCAGAGGTGGTTTTTCCCTTTCCACCTCACCTAAGCTACTCCACCACCTGTCTAACCACTCCTTTCCACCTCCATATCCTCCCAAGAAGCAATTAATGCTGCTACCTGCTTCAAAGACTTTTCCCGCCAATTTTCCACATGGACGGTTTATATGATTTCAAGTGATCCAAGGGCTGCAATCAAGTGGGAAAGTCTCATATGTCGACAAGGAACAAAATAAATCCATATAAAGAAGAAATGAAGCAGAGGAGAAGACCAAGTAGAGTAGTTTAGTTTAGTTTAAGTCGTTTTAGTTAAAATTTAATTTCCAGTGTAATTTCAATCTTTTAAATACTGTTTTAATCAATCTTAGTGTGTAACAAAGCTTTTGTAACCATCAATTTCAAGTTTAAGCTACTTTTCAAGTTTATGCATATTTTCTATTTCAAAAATCTCGAAATGTTTTAATGTTGTTTGTTAACTGATATAAAAGACTGAATAGCCCATATAAGCTCCTATATAGCTTATCCAAGCTATTAGAAACCATTAAAATTCAGTTTAGAAGCAAAATCCAAAAATACTAAAAATACTAAAAAATAGTTGAAAAATTAAAAACAATGGAGATGGTGATCGAGGTGAAGAGGGTAATGCTTGGATTATCCTTGGTTTAGTGCTTCGGGAAGCTATAGGATCTCGTTCTCATCCTTGGTTCTCATTTTTAACTTGGAATCACTTGTAAGCCTTTTAAGCTAATCTCTCATTTTATTGCTTAAGTTAGTCATTAGCTTGTATCTTTGTTTTTCCATATTTATTAGTCATAGTTAAGCATAATTAAGTATTAAAATCAAGAACTTGTTCTTTTTAATTCATAGTTGATAAAATCTCATTTTTCACGCTTTAATTGCATAAGGATCATTAGTGAGTTTTATGTTGTTATGGTTGTTGTTTAAAGCTTATTTATTCTTATTTAGTGATAATATCAGTGTCTCAATCAATTTCATGATCTTAATCATTCATTTGCTTTGAAAAGCTTTTAACATGCTGATAAAGTGGTGTTTGGATTTGCTTGTATCATTGTATTATAGGTTGTTATAGCTGTTGTTTTATTTGATTCATGTCTCATTAGGTCTAAATAACTCATCTCAAGATTAAAACCGCACCTTGTTAGAATAAAAGTCAAAATTCTCATTAATCTCACCTTAGTACTTAGCTGTTAAGATTTAACTTACCAAAATCATCATATTAGCTTAAAAGTTGTTAGCATAGCTTAATATAACCTTATTACACCTTAATATATCATAATTAATCAGTAAGATAGATTCAAAGTTCAACATAGTCAACTTAGCTCATTTAGATAAAAAGTCAAAATTTGGAAAGTCCAGTTTTTACAAAACTTTGTTGAAGTCTCATTGGTTCATTTCTTCATCAAAATCTATGAGACTTTGGGATTTGCAAGATCAGTAGGTCTAGTTTAATATTATCAGTTTTGTTTTCCTTTTATCAAGCTCCAATAAGCTTTTAATCAGCTTCCAAGAAGGCTCAAATGCCCTGTGCACACTCAGTGTATGCACAGGCATCTTGCAGCTTGTTCACAAGCTTCA
Source organism: Chrysanthemum lavandulifolium (assembly GCA_022545495.1). Classification (NCBI taxonomy): domain Eukaryota; kingdom Viridiplantae; phylum Streptophyta; class Magnoliopsida; order Asterales; family Asteraceae; genus Chrysanthemum; species Chrysanthemum lavandulifolium. The sequence goes on along the minus strand of CM040244.1, from coordinate 264,348,470 downwards.
TTCAAGCTTGTGAGGAGCTCATTTTTGGTCCAAGTATAGTAGGCTAGGTTATCTTTAGGTCCATATATCTGTTTTTACCTTTAGCTTATTTATTTAGCTTATGCGATAAGCTTAAAGTAGCCATCGGATCATTGTTTGCTTAAATAATCCAATAAGCTCAAATCCAATTTAAGCTTCTTTAGTGATCTATAGTACTGTTAAATAGTCTAGATATACTTAATTTAGCATTACCTAGCTTCCGTGTTCATCCGGTACTGTGGTGGCTTTTAGCTTATTTTGAATTGCTTATTTATGTTAAGCTATACTGCAGACTTATTATTCTCACACATAAGCATATGTTTTATATTTTCATAGATTAAGAATAATATTTTAGTATTTTCCTGAATTTTTCATATTTTATAGCATCTGCTTAGTATTTTCTTTATTTAAACTAGTTTTAATCCTTTTAAATAGCTTTTAATACAAATAAATCGAAAAAGCTTAAAAAATATGTTTTCAATTTTCCTAGATTAAGATAAATATAAAAGCCTAAAAATATTTTTCCATAATTTTCTTGGTTTAAATAGTATTTTCTAGCATTTTAATTAGTTTTAAATAGTTTTAAATTAATAATAAATACATAAAAGTCTAAAAATATATTTTCAGTTTTAAAATAAGTTTTATCATATTTTAGATTTTTCTAAGTTATAATTTCATTTTTCTAGGTTAATTTTGTATTTTCTTATATTTTAGTGCATTTTAAATACTTAATAAATAGTTTTTAATTAATAATAATTAAATAAATAGTTTTAAAAATAATTTTCTTTTATTATTAGGATTGTAAAAATATCATTTTTATATTTGTAGGCCTTTTATTTCTTTAAACTCACGTTTTATTTTGTACGTTTACGTAATTTTATTTAAACGTACGTTTTAGGTTTTAAATGTTCATCATTTTAAAAATAGTTATAGCGTTTATTTAATATATTTTATCTTTTATTTCCTTTAATTTGCATTTAAGTCATTGTAATTTATAAATCTTTTCTTTAGGTAATTATCCATCAAAATCCTTACGATCACTATCCTTGTGATCATTCTATCATCCGATCAAGTGTTTATACACCAATTCATCCTCCGTGGGACTTAACGACCAGTGAATCCACTATATTCCTCCGATCTTAATTGCATTAGTGTTTGAGCTGTTTTAAGTTTATTACGGTTGACCATTCATGTGGTTAGCTTGTGTAATTAAACTTGACGGTTTTGCACCAATCAAGAGATAATACTCTTTTACCAAGAAAAGGAGTCACATATTATCATTGTTCAAATATACGTTGATGACATCATATTGGATCAACTTGTCAAGAGCTATGTGATGATTTCTCTAAAATCATGCACGACGAGTTTGAAATGAGTATGATGGGTGAATTAAATTTCTTTCTAGGACTTCAAATTAAACAACTAGAAGATGGCATATTCTTTAACCAATCTAAATATATAAAAGACATGCTTAAGAAATTTGGTCTTGAAGATTCCAAACCAACTAAGACACCCATGTCCTCGGACACTAAACTCACCAAGGATGAGGAAGGTGAATCCGTAGATAACACTAAATATAGAGGAATGATTAGTAGCTCACTCTATCTTACTACTAGTAGACCCGACATTATGTTTAGTGTTTGTCTATGTGCTCGCTTTCAAGAAAACCCAAAGGCATCACACTTAGAAGCCTTAAAAGGATTTTAGATACATTAAGGGAACAACGTGTTTAGGTTTATGGTATCCCAAAGGAACGGTGTAGAAACCATAGTGTATGCCGACTCGGATCATGCCGGTGACTATGTCGATAGAAAAAGTACAAGTGGTATTTGCATTTTATTGGACATTGTCTCACCTCATGGTTTGCAAAGAAGCAAACGGCTTTAGCTATCTCAACTCATCAAGCCGAGTACGTCTCACCGGAAAAGCATGTCAACAAGCTCTTTGGATGAAGCAAGCTCGAGATTACGAAATTCATCTCAACGATATTGTTATACTATGACAACAAAGGAGCCATCGATCTCAAGAAGAATCCCGCTCAACATGCTCGTACAAAGCATATTGAAATCCGTCATCATTTTCTTCGCGACAATGTTCAAAAGGAAACATCTCAATCGAAAGTATCCTTTGAAGACAACATTGCCGACATCTTAACTAAGCCTCTTAAAAGAGAACCTTTAATCTTCTTAGACTTGGTTTAGGGTTAATGGAACCAAACATGTAGGATAAACATAGCCTAAAACATTAGAATAGTCAAAACAAAACAATTTTGTTTTGTATCCATCTTGTAGCCACGGACTAAACGACAACACGGACGGAACCAAAATTTGGTACCGTCTCGGTCCGCAAGTGACTATAGAACAAAACGCTACCTACAAAACATCTTCTTCCTCAAAACCCACTTTACCAAAACGTAAACATTAAACCAAGCTCATTATTGACACCTTCTCACTCACTAATCAATGGAGATAACATCATTGTAAGTATCCTAACTATATTTTATCTCTTAATTTGAGTCTAGGATTCTTATTTGTGCACAAAATCATTACAAATCATTACATGGGGTTTATGTATACTTTTGTACTAAATATGAATTCAATTGGCAAATTGCATAACTAGTCATTGAAATTAGGTACTACATTATCATATTGCATAAACAAATCATGCTTCCCACTAATCAATAGATAATGACTATAAGGCCTTATTCAAATAACCAAACACCCCATGTCAAAAAATTTGAAAAGCTTCTCACTTGCAGGAAAACAATTTTTCATTATTAATACAAATAGAAACGTTAGATTTTCATCACTTGCATGCTCTTGAATACTAAAGGTATTGCATAACTAATATGCATTCCCGGGTATATTCAAATGAAGCCACATTGAATTAGGAGCATTTGGGTTATCTCATGGTATTTGCCAAAAACTAAAACCATTTTTGTGCATAAAATGAGTGAGATAACCGCAACTCCAAATCGTTTTCATATAGGCACACACTAGAACCAAAACGTTAAGTTTATTCTCATTTTAACATGTTAATTCTTGCTCCCGGAATAACCATGGTAGCATAAGATTCTATGATCACAAGGACACCCTTGGCTACATTCCCAAACATCACAAAACCAATGGACTTTCCAAGGAACAAGTAGAAATCTTTAAGAGTCTAGAATCAAGGTATTTCCATGAGGGTAGAACCATTCACCCATATTTCATTGAAAATACCAATCTCCGTCAAGAACTAGCCGCCTCAATTCGATTGTCTTCGACATCGATGAACCGATTTGTCCTAGGTTTGTGTTAGAGTTCTATGCTAGTGTGACCGGCTTCGGTGATGAAGATGATGATGAGTTTAGTCTTAGGTTTAAAATTAATCAAACGACACACCATCTCCTTAACCAACTTTGCTCAATTGCTAGGAATTCCCAACCAGGGACATGTGTCTACTCGGATAAGTGGTCACCACAATTCTTGATGCAATCAATGACCGCTCTCTTCCCTACCGAACACCTCTAGCAAATAAGGATGTCATCCGTGAGCACCTATTTATCCCAAGGGAGACACAACCCGAGTCACCCGAAAAGGAAAAAAGTGAACCGAGATCCATATGGAATGGAGCTAAATGAACTTAAGCCCGAATTTAGGAAATGGAAGAACTACTTAGAGCCAACGTCATTAGCACCATAGGAAATAGGATCACATCAATGCTTGTCTTTGCCATATACTCTACAACTTGTCCACCCGTCAACCATTCAATTTAGCCTACTACATCGCTAGGAGAATGATTGATATTCCAACACAAGGATCGGTTGCTCTTTCATACGGGATGCTTCTCACCCGTCTCTATAGAGCCTTTGCACCAATTCCACCAAGCCCAAAAGGGATGCACCTTCACTATGAGCTTATCCCTCACATCTTTGTACCTTTGAGTGATGAACGAGTTGCTAAGACAAAAGGCAAGAGAGCAAAACCTCCAACTCCATCATCATCATCATCAAATAGCTCTGATGATGGTCTTCCAAACTCTCGCCTTCTACCTCATGAATATTATGAATCTCTTCCCGAGATTGAGAATGAATCAGCGGAGTTCAAGCAAACCAATGGGATGTTCAAGTGCCTTGGTAGAATGATGACCAAGATCTACAAGAAGTTGGATAAGTGAGAATCATTTTAAGGAGTGTTTGGAACAATACATTATCTCTAATGTTTGGTACAATTTGGTTGTTTTTATCTTATAGGATGATAATATAACTCGAAACAATGATGTATGCTAACAATCGTATGCAGGGGGATAGCACAAGTATGCTATCAAATTTAACCCATTTTCACTATAATGTGAAAATCACATTGGTCTTGCTCAAAATCTATGCTCCATTATGTTTGTGCATGTATTATTTACTTTTCCTAACTAGAAATGTTTAATGTCACATGTTTTGAGCAAAATTTCAGGTTTCAAAAATGTCCCCGACACTTGAAAATACACTCGTGAACTTTTTGGTTGCATGGATCGACGGCACCAACGCTTTGGTTCCGTCTGTTATAAAAATGGTACCGCCATACACCAGATAAAGCGGACGAGACGGCACCCTTTTAAGGGTTCCGTCGTGTAAAATTTGGTGTCGTGGATCCTACGGTAACTTTTCGAATTTCGGTTCTTTCGACATTCCAAATTACCATATAATGCTTGTAAGTCAATCTTAACTAGTTTATACCCTTATTAGAACTAGTATAACACGCTTAGGCATATAAGAATTCCACTTCCACCAAAATTCAAAATTTGAAAAATTCACCCAAGGAGCCCTTTTGCATAAAGGAAGGAACCAAAATTTTGGTACCTTGCAATCCGTGGGTAATCTGATTGTTAGGATCTTACAATCATTAGAACACATTTATTGCATATCTTTGCTTCTTCATTCCATCCCTCTTGTATGGCTTGACTTGGGTGATATGACTAGCATTTAACCCACTTCCAAATCATTAGGAACCTCATCCCTTCTATGGTTTAACATCAAATCAAACACATTTCTCCATAATTTTTCACTTCTATAAATTAAGAGGTTTTACCATGATCATCTTCACACCTTCTTCATTCTTACCATCAACTAGCAAAAACACAAGTCAAAATGACAAAATCTTCACCTTCCACCAAGCCTTGCAAGAAAACCGCTAGGATAAGCGTAAGGCCTTGTTGTTTCGTCAACTTGAGCTCTTCATCCGAATCCTTCCCACTCACCATCTCATCTCCCATAAGGAATGACACAAGCCTAACCTTGGCTACTCCTACTCAATCACCCATTGTCATCACCACTCCACCACCTACAAAACACCAACCTCACCACCACCGCACCTCTCCAAACATCAAAACACCATCACCACCAAAGTCTCCAACCCTTATTCCTTTGGAGTTATTCTCCACACCTCCCACTTCTCCAAATCCTTTCTTGGAGGACTTGGAAGATTTGCCTCCTAGGCCCAATCATCCACCACCGTTGCCATCATTTGGCACAATTGAGCGGATCGCTCATGAGTCTCCTATCGTTTGATCCAAACGCCCCGTTAGGGCCAATACCTATTCTCTTTCACCCATTCACATAGACATCCATGGTCCTTTGTACGGGGATCAACCACTCCCTACATCAATGTCCCCTCACATAAAGGATATTGAGGAGTCCATGTGGGATGATAATCCCACAAGAGACGAAATTCAAGCGGAACTCCAACATATCCACCAATTCAAAAATATGGTGGATTCTCACCTAAGTGAGACTATGCAAATGCAAAATGCTTTGCTAGCCTCCATAATCACCAACCCAAACACCACCACCAACATCAACACATCTACCATTCCACCACCACCACCTCATCAACCATACTCCCCACCTAGGCATGGTTGCTCAACTTGTGAGCAAACCGCCCAAACCATTGATCGGACCCGGGTAATGGTCCATGAATTCCAAGAAAAAATGAGGTTCATTCTCAATCACATCCTTGAGAGACTCAACGCTCTTTCTTATCCACCATCTCATTAGAATGGTCCTAGACTAGCTTTTCTAAGCATCTTTTTTATTTTTATTTTTTTAGGATTTTCTTTTATTATTGTACCAAAAACACTTCATTGTGTTCTCTTTTCATGGTTTTTAAATCATGGAAAATTTTAACTAATGAATGGTGTTTTCTATATTGTTGGTGCTTATTACATAGTGTTTGAAAATGCTTGTGAATGATGATTATTACACATTTTTTTAGCTTTTTCACAATCCATGTATCTTCTCATTGGCACCCAATTTAGGGGGAGCTTTGATCAAGGGAGATAATGGCTCGGCTCATTATACATTCCAGATCGCATCTTCTTTTGTTGAGACAAAGGGAGAAATATATAGAACTTGGTTATATTTGACTTTTCCGAAAAGTCAAAGCGCATACATTGACTTTCCGAAAAGACAAACATGATACTTCATTGGTAATACTTGACTTTCCGAAAAGTCAATCGTGCATACTGACTTTACGAAAAAGTCAACATCATGCCTCAACTAGTAAAGACTTTGACTTTCTAAAAAAGTCAAACATCATACACTTGCATTATCATTTCCATTTCTAGTTCTAAAACTAATATTTTTATAACTCTTGCACAATCTTTGTATCTTTTATAAAAATAAAATTTATATTTTGTCCTCAACAAAAAGGGGGAGATTATTAATACAAATGTCGTCATTAAACGTTATTTATATTTTTGATCTTTACCTAAGTTTTGTTAACGACAAAAGTAAATTTAATTTTTATAAAAGCTTAAAGCTTGTCAAGTTTAATAGATATTAAAACAAGCTTTTTCAAACAATATCTTCATCATTTAAGCATTTACATTATGACTAATCATATCTTAATATGAGTCTAAGCATAATGTATGATAGTAGTTTTAGAATGCTTTAGTTTCTTAAAACTAAACATTACTTATGTATTTGCATATTTCTAAAATAGAAAACAACACATGACATCATGTGATGCATCATGGAAATCATTAGAAGATTTCATTAGATATTTTTGTAGATTTATACTCTTCATATCTTACACAATCTTGCATAGATATGGTTGACTTTGGCAAGATCTTGATATCTTCTTTGTCGGACCCGTGACACCAAAATGTATAACTGACGGAACCCTTTCAAGGGTCCGCCGTCCGTGGTTCTAGCGATGGTTTTGGCTATAAATAGCAAAGCCAAACCAAGTAGTTTTAATCCCTTTCTATCATACTCTCATACATATCTTCTCTAATCTTTCTAACTCGGTTTCATATCATATTAGTGATCTCTTTGTAGCAAAGAAGATCAAGTCACATTCAAGCTTCAACGAGAAGTTGGAAGTCTTGTTTGTTTAGTGTTGTATGATCTTGTGTTGATTCATACTTCATTGTTGTACTAAACTATCATAATCTTGTGAGTGTGAGTGGTTAGTATTTTAGTCCTCAAAATACATTGTGTGTGGGAGTGGTTGTACCCTTGGAAAGAACTCGACATTTAGCTTAGTGTCGGAAATAGTGTGGCGAAGTGTAAAGGTTTCTCCACCGGTGAAAGGAGCTTGTTGACTAGTGAAGTTAAACTCTCGAGTGTGAGACTCGGGGAGTGGAGTAGGGCAAGGACAAATAGTCCTTATAGACCGAACCACTATGAACAACTTGTTGTGGTTTGATCATTTCTTTCCTTATTTACTCTTTACATATTGCTTACATATTTCATCAACATATCTAAGATCAATATCAATTGATCTTTAAATATGTTTCAAAACGAAGTTTTTAAGTGGAAAACTATTCAACCCCCCTTCTAGTTTTCTACAAAGATGTTGGGATGAAGGAGCTAAAGAGTGAGCAAAAGTTAAAGTCTGGTATCAGTGAGGTAAATATAGTCGAACAGGTTAATTTAATCATTTTATAAACCAATACGCACATTCAATCAATTTTAACTCTATTTTCAGGACTTGCTGTCTTTTGATGATGAGCAACATGTGCCCGTGATGAATGATGAGGAGGCACGAGACCCTAATCAAGATGTTCCGATGAAGGTACGAGACGCTGATCAAGATGTTGGGATGAAGGAGCTAAAGAGTGAGCAAAAGTTAGAGTCTGCTATCAGTGTGGTAATACACGATAAACATGTAATCTAATTAAAATATAACTGTCATGGACATTCACGCAATTCGACTGTTATTCCTTTCAGTCCGGTAAACCCATTCCAGTGAAGGTAGGAGACATTGAGGAAGATGTTCTTATGAACTGCATGACGACTGAGCAAATGTTAGAGTCTGATTTCAGTCCGGTAAATACACGCTAAACATGTAATCTAATTAAATTTTAACCGTCATGGACATTCATGCAATTCGACTTTTATTCTTTTTTCAAGTAATTACCATCCCTGTTAATGTCTTTGGTTTTAAGAATTTCAACCCTCTAGAAAATAAGGTCACAACTGTACGAGTCCCTTTTCAACGGGAAAAGAAGTTGAGCAAGGTGTTCCATTCCCCATATATGCAGCAGCCAGAAACTACTACAAGAGTTTTAAGAAAGCGTCAGAAGAGACATGTTAAACCTGATATTCCCAAGGTCATTGGACCTAATGGGAAAGAAATATCACTCCGACCTTGGAAAGAGGTATTCAATATCATATTTTTGTTCTTAATGTTAATTGCAATTATTTAGGTTATTTGTTTTAATTTATTATTAAATGTTTTGCATATGATAATGCGAGTCTCAAACGTAATGCTAACTCAACAAAGTATAGAGCCTTTATCCACCCAATCATACAATTGTTGATTGACAGTCAAAAGAAGATTAAGAAAGAGGAGGACCACGTTATTTCGCTTCCCGTGGGGCGGAGGTACGATCGCTAATCTTCAATTCAGCTAGGATTATTAGGTGGGGCGCCAAGAGCGCCGGTTGGCTATGTGATTCGGTATGTAACTATTACAACCCAATAATATATGTGTAGAGATATCGGGTTGATCATAGCTAATGTTTCTTTTTTTATCTATTTTTAAATGACAGCATATTGGATTATGGGTTGATTTAATGATGCATTTTAGACCTGAAAATGTTGATTGGGTCATGGTTAGCCCATTCTTTTGCTCCCAGATCATTGACTGGCGAATGCAGGTATACTATGCTAACGGGGTGACCAATGGTATCCCGTGGTTTCGTGAAGGTGTTGAAAAGGTGTGTATTTTAGTTCTCAGATTTTTGTAGAATTTAGGTTGTTTGGGATTTGCTTGTAGCTGTTAAGAATTAAGACTTAGAGCTTTTGTAAAAAAAGGTATGATGTAAATTGGTAAAAAAGCTCTTACAAATTGGTTATCTTTACTACTTTTGTAGGTGTTTTTTCCCATTTGTCAACCTGATGTACACTGGTGCTTGGGTGAATTCTCTATTAGCACTGGTGTTATAACGCTGTACGATAGCCTTGGGAGCAGGCAGGTTGAAGACCGTCCTTGGTGGATAAATATGATGCGACGTTTTCAAGCTCAACTATCGATTTATCTGGAAGAGAGTGATGTGATAGCGAGGAAGAATATAGATCCCAATTCCTACTCCGTTTCCTTTCGATGTGTCGAAAATGTCCCTATACAAGGTGGGAGGTATGGGGATTGTGGTGTTTGGGTCATTATATTTCTATACAAGTTGGCCTATTACATTCCACTCAACTTCAAAGACACAGTTCAAGTTTGACGGCATATCGTGAGCATTTGTCCGAATTTTACGAAATACAAGATTCCGGTTCCTAAATCTAAATGAATTGCTCGCTAAACATTTTAATTTGTGTGGCTTTCCGGTGAAAACTTAAAACATTTGGCTGTGACATTTGTGCATTTGTGTAACTGGTGAAACTTAAAACATTCTGTAACTTGTAGGCATTGGTGAAACATCTCATTCCCTATGTATCTTGTAGATTATCTAAACAGTTCTATTCCGCATGTGTAATGGTTCACGTCGACCAAAGGCAAAAGTATGTCCATTCACACAGTAAACCAATGGAAGATCATAGCTATCATCATATTGGCGGAGTTGTTTCTGAAGCATACAACGCACCAGCTCTTCCTCATTATCTAGATAAGTCAGATCCAGCCAAGGTCCGAAACATGAGGCCTTGAACATTGTACGATGCGGTTGGTCTAATCTATCTTTCAGAAGTAACAAATAATGCAGTTTACTTCTTACAATAACTTTCGCATCATAGTCCTACAAAAAAAGAAGTAATAACCAAATGAAAAAAATTAACAGTTGATTCGACTTGTGAAGCATATAACATTTAGACTTAAGATCACACACCAACATTTCATTGGTTTTTATTGCTTATTGTTAGGTACTTACACACTTATATTTATCAGTTATAAATAGGCATATAAGCAGTAAAAACCATAATAATCACTTAACAATAACAAGTAATGAATTAAATGGTAGATCGAGAAACATACAAATACCCTTGAAAACCCTAAATCGCAATTACATAATCCATAGTAACACAAAAAAAACCCTAAAAACAGTTAAATAAACTCAAGAAACCTAATGAACATACAAATAAAACATACAACACTTAATTTGATTAGAAACTGAGAAACCATGAAAACCCTTATAAATTAACGTACAAATACCCTTGAAAACCCTAAATCGCAATTACATAATCCATAGTAACACACAAAAAACCCTAAAAACAAAATCTCTACGCACTTAATTGGATAAAAAAAAATGAGAAATCCTGAAAAACAGTTAAATAAACTAAAGAAACCTAATGAACATACAAATAAGCTGAAAAACCCTAAAAACAAAATATAGACGCACTTATTTTGATTAAAAACTTAGAAACCATGAAAACCCCTATAAATTAACATACAAAAGATAACGAAAAATAACTTACATAATCACTTAAGAACTTAAGAATTAACAACTTACTTACAAAAAAATACCCACTTAAGCACTTAATAGCCACTCACCATATCTGAGAACGGGGAAGCGATGATCAAGAAGTTATCAAGACTCGGCAGTGGCAGAAGAAGTTAACAAGACTTTCGGGGAGACGATCATCAAGAACACACAATCAAGGAGGCGATCATCTATGTGTGTTAGTATGTGTTTGTGTGTGTTTTTCTTTTATTTTTTTGAAATAACAAAAGTTAAAAATCAATTTAATATTAAAGTACACACAATCTAAGCAAAGATTGTGTTTACTTTCCCATGCTTCTTTTACATTTCCATGCAAAAGAAATCGACGAGGTTGAGCAGCCATGAGTCGAAGCGTCGGTCGAAAGACCGACTTTTATTAAAAGACAAAAGGGTGTCTGATAACAAATATTTGGTGCGATTTGGTAGGCCACGAATATTTAATAAAAGGTACAAGTGGGTGGACGGTGGTAGATATCTCAGTGGAGTTGAGCGAATTCGGCGTTAATTAAAATGGAAAGAGGGCATGAAAGTGACCTTAAAAGGACCATGGTTGACTTTTTTGGCCTAGTTAGAATTTTATCATAAATAAATTAATACTTTGTTTTTAAGTTAACATTAAAAAAAAATTGTGTTATTTAAGTTTCTTTTAAAGAAATAAAAGGAAGTTAAAAAAGAAAAATTAAAGGAATTGTATACTTTGTTTAAATACTGATATAAAATATGTGAGGAATCAAGTTCAATTCTTTCTAACTACATTAGGTGCAAACAACTTTAAGTGTTTATACTAACCTCCTGAAATGGGAGTGTTTTACATGGCTTGAGTCTATGTGGCTGTGAGTTCAAACCTCGTGGATTAGTCGACCAAAAGATCGAAAATCATGGTTAAAAAAATTGATATAACCTTCTTTAATGATTTTGTACTAACATATAAAGAGAATACATGTAATTTGAACAAGTTATTTTTTCTTTTACTAAAACTCAAGAACATGAGTTAAGAATTAAGATTAATTCTTTTTTCATTAATAACATATGAACCTACACTTCTTTTATTAATTTATTTATTTTTTTCCTTTCTTATTCTTTTAATTTTTCTTTCTTTTGAAACTTGAAAACATAGTGTAAATGTTCAAACCTAGCTAGGTGTATATTTAAGCGTGACAAGTGATTGGTCGAAAACGGTTCCAAAATTAACCCGATGTAATCGTGCATATCTGAGTAAAAAAGATTCGCCATTTCCGTATAACGTCAACACTAAAACCATATTCATTTATCCATTTTTTGTTTTTCTTAACTATAGTTTAATACTCTTCATTCCTAACATAGTTTCTATTTAACAAAAAAAAATGTTTAACATAAACATAATATTTCTTTTCCCTTTCTTGCAATGAAAATTTTACTATTAACTAACTAATTAATTATATTTTTATGTTTTATAATATTAGCTTCAAGTAAAGGAAAAAAAGAGTAAACTCATTCAAAATTTCATGTTTATTATAAATAGTAGACAACTAAGTTGAGTCAAAAAAAAAAAAAAAAAAAAAAAAAATATAGACAATGTATTTTGAAAAGAAAGTATGATTAGCACATTCATGTAGTAAAAGGTATTTTTACTAGAGGTTTTTCATAAATAAAAAAACTATAATTTAATTTGTTATCAAAATTATTTAATTGTTCAATAAAGGTCAAAATTTATTTATATTATATAATTTAGAGTTTTTTTTTTTTTTTTTTTTATTTTAAATCAACATATTTTGATTAGCGAATAAAATATATAATTAAGTCAACAACTTTTTAATAAAATGACTTGATCATGAATTTTATTTAAACTAATAAGTTCATATATTTGAATTTAAGACTATTTATAAATCAACAATTGTTATTGATGTTATCACATTAAAATAATCGTAATACTAAAATCTCATGTACATACATATAGTTATAAATGTCAAGTTATAAGTCCGGGTTACGGGAATATACAGATAATTAAATCAGGATATAAATATTGTATAAATATCTAATGCGTGATTTGGGGTGTCTTAATCAATAGCCAATACGTGCAATTCAATTATCATAATTTATTTATATCATATATATCAATCATATGCAAATAAATATTCGAGATTGACTTTATACTCCCGTTCACTTTATTTTAAGACATCATCTATAATATAATTTGTTAATTATATTCATTTTGATATTAAAACATGCATATTGACTTAAACTAGGTTTAGGGTTTAAGGCTAAAAGATATTTTATAAACTAATAATAATGTTCATTTAACTCGTACTTCTATTCCGGTGATTACAAAAATCAATTTAGAAGGGAACATTTCCATAAAATGTATTTATGTTATATAGTTGTTTTGTGTCTCTCCGTCTTAATGATTGGATTGATAATGAATTGATTTATTGAACACGAAATGACAAAATCAAATTCGATTGAAATTTGGTTAACTTGAATGGAAATTAAATTAATGGGTACAAATTCATCGATTTTGCGTGTTTATATAAAGAGGGGCGTGTGTTAAGCAATGCTAAGTTGAATGATAGTCGTGCCCAACAAATGAAAAAGGTAAGATTATTAAAAACTAAATTCGCTCACGTGGTTTAGTGATGATTACTTATATCGTCAATATTACCTCATAAATGACCGCTCTTTACACAATTTACATCCGAATATGATTCTCAGACACATAATTTATTTAACTATTAGTCCTTCGAGTATTTGATTAAGTGTTTTTAGAAATAAGATGGTGTTTTTAGAAATAACTATTAGTCCTTCGAATATGATCTACAAGGATGTTTATAGTTAGTTGGTTATGTGTGAAAGAAAAAGGATTATGTGGGTTGTCGAGAGAAATGTGATGGTGGGTTAAGCCTGCAACACTGCAAATCTAAGTTTTTATTTTGATTTTATGTGTTTTTAGAAATAAGATGGTGGTGGAATGTGGTGATAAAGATGAATAGAAGATATGGTAGTTGGTGGTTATAGTTGGAGATGAAGATAAATGAAGAAAGAAGATGAAAATGAAAATAAAGGGGAAAAATACTAAAATACCCTCGTGTGGACTGACTTGAGAGCAAGGGACTAACGATAGACAACGTTTCGTATTTAGGGACGAACGGTGCATTTTTCAGTTAAAGGACGAAACTCATCGGTCAACGCAAACCACAAAAACGAACGATGTAGTTTACTCTTTGTTTAATAAAGGTAAAATTTTATTTATATTAAAAAATTTACGTTTTTTTTTTTTTTTTTTATTTAATTTTTTTTAGGTTAAAATATAGTCATATTCTGATTAGCGAATAAAATATACAATTAAGTCAACAACTTTAAAAAAATGACTTGATATTTAATTTTATTTAAACTAATAAGTTCATATATTTGAATTCAAAACTATTTAAAAATCAACAATTTTTATTGATGTTATCACATAAAACTAATCTTAATACTAAAACCTCATGCACATACATAGTTATAAATGTCAAGTTGTAAGTTCGGGTTACAGGAAAATATTACCTTTATGTCACATATTATTATAACCAAAACTTAGTTTGATTGCAAACATATGATTGGTTAAAATACATGTTATGAGTCGAGTTTTTATTTGCACACTCTAATATACAGCTATTAAATTAATATATAAATATTGTACAAATTTCTAATGTGTGAATTGGTGTGTTATAATCAATAGCCAATACGTGCAAATCAATTCTCTTAATTATTAACATTAACTTTTAATAATATGTAATAACATGTATCAGATATACCAATCATATACAAAAAAATATACGAGATTGACTTTATACTCCGTTCACTTTGTTTTAAGACATCGTCTATAATATAATTTGTTAATTATATTCATGTTGATATTAAACACATGCATATTGCTTTAAACTAGGTTTAGGGTTTAGGGTAAAAGATATTTTATAAACTAATAATAATGTTCATTTAACTCGTACTTCTATTATGGTGATTACAAAAGTCAATTTAGAAAGGAATATTTCAATAAAATGTATTTATGTTATATAGTTATTTTTTTTTCTCTCACTTTTAATGATTGGATTGATGGTTAATTGATTTATTAAACGAAAATATGAGAAAATCAAATTCGATTGAAATTTGGTTAACTTGAATGGATAGGAAATTAATGGATACCGATACATCAATTATGCGTGTTTATATAAAAAGAGGCGTGTGTTAAGCAATACCAAGTTGAATGATGGTTGTGCTCAATAAATAAAAAAGGTAAAATAATGAAAAATTAGATTTGCCCATGTGGTTTAGTGATGATTACTTCTATCATCGATATTACTTCATAAATGATCGCTCGTTACACTATTTAATCCGAATATGATTTCTCAGACACATAATTTATTTAACCATTAGTCCTTCGAGTATTTGATTAAGTGTCCTTGGTTTATAATCAATTATGAAACAAGTATGTATAAAGCTTGTACACCAACTATCACCAAGTTTTTTTTAATTAATCGCTTCCGGCAGAATAAAATTCAGAATCTTGCAAAGATAAATCTCCTTCACCACCTATAGTCATATTTTTCAAACTACATGGACTACATATGTAAACAATCAAAACAAGGGTACAATTTACCACTTTACAAACTTTCAACTCATAAAGTCAAACTCTTTAGTCAACAATATAAACGGCCAAGATTAAACCCCAAAACACAAACACAAAAACAAAACCTCTTTGAACTACTAGGGTTTAAGCGCGCAGCCAATCACCCTTGAATCTTTATTAAACCCCCCTCATTCTTTTTTATTTAAATTTAAATTTTTTACTTATCACATTTTTAAAAAAAAAAAAATTAAAAAGAAAAGAAAATATATAACCTTAACCTCAAAACAGAACACCCCCTTAAACCCTAGTTTCAAAAAATATACAGTTAAAGATTTTTATCTTTTCAGATCAATCGCTTCAAGGGTTAGTTTTGTTTCATTAAAAGATTTGATCTTTATGTTTATAGTTAGACCCTAGTTCATTATGGATTGTGTTTTTGGATTGATTTTTTGTTGTTTTTATGTAAAGATGTGATCTTGATTGATATACTTATTGGTTTCTTGATTCTTGATTGTGTTTTATTGAAATAATTTGTTGGTATTTTATTTTGATGATTTGTTGTTTGCCCTGTTTAAGGTTTATGTAGATTGCAGAATGTGTATTGTTGTTGCTGTTTTTATGATGGTTCATGGTTTAATGAAGACATGTTTATTTAGTTAATTGTATTGTAATTGAAAGTAATATGTTATGATGTGTTTTTTGTTTGATTGGTTGTTTTGTGACGTTATGGGTTGATTTTATGTTGCATTGGTGTTTCAGTTGCTTAGGAATGAAATATATCTCTTTTTGATGTTTTAGGGGTTCTAGGCGGTGTTTTACTCGTTTTGAGAGTTAAAGGTAGAACTTAGATGTTTAATAAGTATTTTTATGTTTTTACATTGGTAAAAAAAAGAGACGAAGCTAAACTACACTAGTGTCGAACTTTTGTGTTTGAAGATTCTTTTATCAGTTGTTTAAGTAATTATATGATCATTTTTCATGTAATGCAGAACCTCTGTTATAAATGGCTAACCCTACAAACGTTAGTGAATCCCCTAATACGGATGCACAGATGAATGGTAAGCGCAGGAGGAAAAAATCCCTGGTTTGGGAACATTTTACAATCGAAACCATCAATGCTGAATGTACAAAGGCCCGTTGTATGCAATGCAAGAAGTCGTTTGCATATATTTCAGGGGCAAAACTAGCTGGCACCAGTCACCTTAAACGGCATATTTCTTTAGGAATCTGTCCTGCAGGTCGCACTAATGAGAATTCCAGTCAAATTATACCGTATACCCCTCTTCCCTCTGTTAACAGTACTCAGGATGTTATTGTTAATGATCTTCCAAGAAAACGACAAAGAAATACTTCTGTTTCAATTAGTAGTTCTTTTTATCAAGATCGTTGTAGACATGATATTGCTAAGATGATTATTATGCATGAGTACCCTCTTAATGTAGTCGAATGTTCTGCGTTTATGAATTGTGTAAACGCTCTTCAGCCTCAATTTCCTGCTGTGCCTCTTGATGTTATAGAACAGGATTGTGTCCGGTTATATCGAAGGGAAAAGCAGAACCTTTTTAATGTTATCGGCAGTATCCTGGGACGTGTGAACCTCTCTTTAGATATGTTGTGGTCTAATGATCAAAGTGTTGGGTATGCAGTCATAACGGGACAGTTTATTGACTATGATTGGAAATTGCATCGGAGGATATTATCAGTTGTTGTGTTACCGTTTCCCGACTCCGATTCTGCTTTGAATCATGCGTTTCTTTCTTGTATTACCGATTGGAATTTGGAGAACAAGTTATTTGGGATTACACTCGATGAATCTTTTGCAAATAAAGATGCAAAGGAGAATTTAAAACGTCTACTTTCTGTCAAAAACCCGTTAATTCTTAATGGTAAGCTCTTGATTGGGAGTTGTTATGCTCGGGTTTTGTGTCAACTTGCTCGTGATGCCTTAGGGTCGTTAAGGGAAACTGTTAACAAAGTTCGTGATAGTGTGAAGTATGTGGTAACAGTAGATGCTTGTCAACAAAGATTTAACGATCTTAAACAACAACTTCAGGTACCAAGTACAAAGAGTTTGGTTCTTGATGACCAAACACAATGGAACACGACTTATTCTATGTTGGTAGCTGCGTGTGAATTAAAGGAGGTATTCTCTTGTTTGGATACTTTTGACCCAAATTACCAAATTACCGTTACAATGGAGGAATGGAGGCAAGTTGAAGCTCTGTGTGCAATTTTGAAATATGTGCTTGAAGCGGCCATTCCTTTGACGGGCCCCACATATCGAACCGCCAATGTGTTTTTTCATGATGCTTGGAAATTACAACTCGAGCTTGTGCACGCAGCAGGTAGTAATGACGAGTTCATCAGAACCTTGACCAGGTCAATGCATGAAAGATTTAATAAATACTGGAATGACTGTTTCTTAGTCTTTTCCATTGCTGTTGTTATGGACCCGCGGTTTAAAATGCAGCTTGTGGAGTTCAGTTTCACAAGAATTTATGGCGAGGGAGCGCATGACTGGATTAAAGCCGTGAGTGATGGTGCTCGTGACATGTTTCTAAATTATCAAGTACAAATGCTTCCTGCACCAACTTTCGTTGTTGATGGAAATGGTGGTTTTCTCATGAAGAAGAAGAAGAAACGGTTCTGCATTGCGACATTATAAAGACAGAAGACTCTGATAATGAACTTTTTCTTTCAACAAGTGACGGGTTTTCTGATTTTGATTTGTATATCTCGGGTATTACAAGTCACGAGAATATGAAGCCAGAACTTGATCAATACTTAGAAGAATCAATATTACCTCGTATGCAAGATTTTGATGTCTTGGGTTGGTGGAATCAGAATGCAGACAAGTATCCGATTTTATCAAAAATGGCATCTGATATATTATGCATCCCTGTTTCAACAGTTTCTCAAGATTATGTGTTTGATATGACGTGTAAGAAGATGGATAGATATCGAAGTTCATTAAGACCATCGACTATAGAGGCACTTGTTTGTGCAAAAGATTGGCTGCAACATGGATCTTCAGATTATTCTCCAAGTTATTCACCTTCAGTGTCCCCAAAATCAGTTATGAAAGCTGAGTTGTAGCTACTTCTAGTTGTACAATCAAAGATTTTGCCGGTACTTTTTGAATATTTTGTTTCTTTAGTAAAGGAAACGTATGGTAATTCTTTTTCTAATTCTTTCTTCAAGAGAAGTAGGCAATAATCTTTTGACCTTTTTCTGAGTTTTATGTCAAAAACAATTATACTTGATCTTGTGGTATAATGTACATCATCTTCGGATATTGATTACCTCCTGAAATCTTAGATACCTTATTTTGTTGCTTCAGTTATTACTTGTTCTTTTTCAGCTGTGTTTCTTCTCGCTATATTCTTGTTGTAAGCTGTTTGTTGATAGTATTAAAGATATTATCACGATGTTACATTGGTTTGTTTGAGCTCCTGAAAGATATCACGGCTGGTGTTTGGATGTACAGACAGAAATGGTTCTGTAGGATTAGTAATCAAGTTGTGTCAATACGTGGTTTCTGATTTGAGTTTAACGAATATGTGTGATGTTTAGATGTGTCATGGTATAAGCAAGTGATTAGTTTATCCTCTATTTTCAAGTCCAGATCGGCTTCGGGGCAAGACTTGCAAGTTGTATACCACATTGGCTCATATTCAAACCTTGGTTTGAGATTTTTACAGTTCAAGAAACAAAAACAAAGCTAAATAAACCCACAAAGTATTATATATAATCTATTCAGATAATTTTTGTTTACTTAATATTTTGTTCTTTTTTATTGGAGATGAAGAAAAAGAAGATATCTGTGTTTAAGATTACTATGTTCTGTTTTTGAAGATAAAAACCTGAATGATGCAGAAGCTAAGTAGTTTTAAGAAGAATAGAAGTGACACGTAAAAATAGATCCTTCATTTTACACTTGTCGTACGCTGTTCACTTGTGCATTTAAACGACTTTCGCTAATTTAACTGTCACAAAGACCAAAACATTGAGAAGTGACTCTTCTGGACAAAAGAATGTTGTAAAATATAATTGAGTATGGTTAACATATAATCGTAGACAATCTGTAGTTAACTTAAAACCTTATAACCAAGTCTGTGCTAAGGCTTGGAAGGTGATTCAGTGAATGATAGTTTGGCACATATTGAAATGAGTATGTCCGTGAAAGGGAATAAACGCATTGTAAAAATGGGAAACACTTATCTCTGTAACATGTGTTTGTTATATTTCTGAAGTAACTAGAAAAGTAGACGCCCAAATGTTGCATCAAACTTGTCTTTCATAAGTGATTTAAGTGTACACAATCTAACATTACGATAAAGCTCACGGTTTAGTACATCCACAAACACGATTAGACATTAGCCTTTTATAAGAAACCAAAATACTAAAACAGATGCTGATCAATACTCAGAACCTATAAAACAGTAAAAAAAAATTATAGTCTCAGTCTGCACCAACTTTCAGTCACCACCAGAGTCAAGTACAGGAAGACGACAATGCAGGCTGATAGACTTATCAGTTTGGCGTGTACCAGGTACATAAAACTGAAACACCACAGTCAAGCAAGAACCCTGTTGAGCAATCCCGTAAAAAGCACAATCCGGTTTAGCAAAGTGACACTGCAGCGACTTAAAGAAATGCTTCACGCTAACTTGCACAGTCATTGCATCCCCTCGATCAATAGCCCTTCGTGTTCTAGTCTGAGCACTCAAATTATCATCACCAGATGGGCACTGTGCTTGCTCTCCTATAACCTTCAGTTTCCTAAACTCTGCTCCAAGTGTGATCAAACTAGTCGAAATTTGCAAATGCAAGTCACCATATTTACTTATAGAAACATTCAGCACATCACCAACATGTTTCATGCGGTCCACAAAGTTTTGTAACTGATTCATGTCCGGAACTTGTACTAAAGTCTGCGGTAAATCCTGAGCCATATCCAACGCAGCTTGAAGTTCAAGAACATCAGCCCGTGACAATGGTTTAGAAATAGGCACGTCTTGAACGACAGCAGATTTATAGCCTTTAGTTTCAAAAGTCAAAAACGGCATTGCTTGATTTGAATGAGGTGGGAGTTTTTAACCAACTTAATTTGTAGGCGGTTGACAGTGGGTGGACCACCAGCATCACTGAGGGAGCCACCGAATTCTGTATAAATGGTAACAATGCTGCGAAGTGCTCGGTGGAGAAGTGAAAGGTCAATAGTGAAGGCGATTCTGTCATCATTTTGGCTAGAGATACGATAGTCTTCAAAGAGAGCTTCTTTCCGAAACTGAGCAATAGATTGGATGCCATCCCGTTAAGTAAGTTGTGAAGGAAAATGGCGTGGTCTTTGGTTAGGTAAAGATGGCATACTTTTCCCATTTTATCTAGTGCTTGAAGGAATCGTTTTTCCAAAAGGTTAACACCATGGTCAGTTAGATAGGCCTTAAACTTCATTTCGCACTTCAAATTGGTACTTTCACCACTGACTTGATGTAACTTCAAATTCACGCGCTACAATATCCTAAAGAGAAACAAATAGCATGATCAGGAACTATTAGTAACTTTGTGACAACTCAAATTTAACCGAATCAGTTGTGCAATATAGGTAAACTCAAGTTAATCCCTTAATCGTCACTACTCTAGAACTTCAATATAAATATAGGTAAACTCGATGCAATATATGAAGTTCACTAATTAGGGGGTGTCTTCTTTTGCTTATCTTCGGGCTTATGAGCTTATTTTGTTCAACTAATGAGCATACTCCAATTTAAAACAGATAAATAAGCTCATAAACTGTAAAATAAGCCAAATAAAAAAGATTACGGAAAAATAAGCTGAACAAAACACGTTCTAAGCCCAAAAATAGGCTAAAACAAACACCCCCTTAGTTAAGAGCAAAACACTCATCGATAACTACTGATCACACAAGCTCGTGTTTTGCTGATCATTAAGATATACCTATCTCAAAATGTTTAATAGCCTATAAATATTATCAAAAATTAGTACTTTCACCATCGACTTGCTTTAACTTCAAAGTTCACCGCGCTACAATATCATACACTACAGCATGATCCAATATATTCAATAGCGAATACACTTGTAACAAAAGTTGCAATCCCTATATAAAACAAACATACTCCAAATACATTTCTTCTGATATTCGTCAAAGTTGGTTTCTACTCAAATATAAGTGCAATATGTGAAGTTAGCTAACTAGTCTAGCTTGTATACTGATAACTAGTGCAGATTACGGATTAATATCTAGATAAATTTGCTTTGGATTTACAACTGTTTGTGAAGATGCAAATGAATAATCGGGGTCAAAGTGATAATCAAGTACAGGTAAAACTCGATGCAATATCTGAACTTCACTTATTAGGGTGTGTTTGCTTTAGCTTATTTTGTCAACTTACTTTGATAAATCCACGTTTTTCAGATTGACTTAGAAGCATACTATAGCTTAAAACTGTCAAATAATCCAACAAAACGTGTGAAAAAAAAAAAAAAAAAAAAAAAAAAAAAAACTGAACAAAACACGTGGAAAATAAGCTAAGGGGGTGTTTGTTTATGCTTATATAGCGTGCTTATGGCTTATGTTTCATAAGCTCATTTTTTGTCGCTTATTAATCTTTTTGGCTTATATAAGCTTATTATGTCATAATAAGCTTTATATAAGCCGAAAAGTTTGAAAATAAGCCACGAAAAGTAAGGTTATGAAACATAAGCCGAAAACCAAATAAGCCATAAGCACGCTATATAAGCCAAAACAAATACCCCCTAAAACAAACACCCCCTTAGTATAACTGATAAGTTCAACTACGGGCCGCTAAACATTTACGACATAACCTAAATCAAAATATTCTATAGCATATAAATAATTAGGGCTCAAAATGAATCAACAATTCTAATTAACTAATACAGTAATTCAAATTAATTTTACTGAAAACATATATAATTAGTTACCGTAAAACAATACTAATCGCGATCCACTTATTAACTAATTCAATAATATATTGTAGTAAGTAGCTTGAAGAATAATAATAATTGGGGGAAAATGAGTTTTGGAGGGAAACTGTCCCGCCCCCCAATTGTAAAAAAAAAAAAGTCAATGTTCTGAATTCTGATAATATGCCAACTTCTATCCTCAATCTTTCATTCTTTTCACATTATACCTTTCTTTTATTTTATGTACCCAAAGTTTTACTCGATAGGGTGTCTGTTACCGTTTACCACGATATGTTAAAGAGACATTTGTATGAAGTTTTTGGTGTCGAATGTATAAGTAGAGTTTCCGCGCGTTCGTCTTCGGTTTGCTTATCTGTGAATGAGTGAATCTATCTAACTAGATGGAATAGAAAAATGAAAAATGTTTGAGACATTTTTTAATACTGTTAGGTTAGGTGAATCTTTGTTGAAGTAAGACGTGTTTGTTTCTTTTTTGTTTACTCATGCATTCACCACGAACTGTATGCCTCCTTGAGTAATGTCTTTGTTTATGTTTATGTGCTAAATGAACAATTTTACTAATTATTAATGATTCGATTTACCGTATCTAGTTTTTCTTTTGGATTAATGCTAATGGGGTGATTTTCCCCAACCAATTGAACAAGCAACCGAGTCCTCACGCTTGCCCAACCACAGGCAACCGAGTCCTCTCTCAACCAAATCAAAGTTATGGTTAGCTATCTAACCAAATTTTCAATTAGGTTTGTGTGTGGTTTTTTATTTTTATTTTTATTATTTATTTTTGTGATGTATGTTTTTGTTGTGGTTGTGGTCGCGTTATCACTTGTTTATGATCGGTGTGTGGTTTTAAAGAGAGAGTTGAGCTGACGCAGGTGTGACAAGGGTGACCATAGAAAATTGTGGTCACCATTAGCATGTCTTAGAGAAATGTCAAAATGTCTAATTATAAGGTTTAAATGACAAAAGATAATACACCGTTACAACCCATTTGGTTCCAAGAGCATTGATTGGCATGTGAGTAACTAGTATGCATAATTACATGCGTAAACCTATGTGTTAGCATACTATTGGTGATAGCAGTCGGATTCGCTTCTTCACAAAACAATTATCACATCTATTTAAGCATATAATTAGTCACATTTTTAAGCCTCACAATCATTTTTCATGGTTCCAGTTGGTTATGGTTAAAGGTTGCTTAAAATTCAATTCCAGTCGGTTATAACGGAAGAAAGAAAAACGAATAAATACATAAAATGGCCTCGACAGTCTATCAATGAAGTATATGAGACCGTTATCCGTTTCAAAATTTGAGTGATGGTGGATTCAGATAGTGTGAATCTAGCCCGCAAAAGGTCAGACACCATGGATACCAAAAACACTCATAATGGTTTTGTGATTATATCAAGTCGGAAGTCTTTCGAGAAGTAGTCCCTTTAACCCCTAGTAGGAAAGGGACTCTCTACATCCAACTCCACCCCAAACCTTCTACCCTGCTCCGTCGGGATTTGAGTATTGTTTTTGTTCTGTTATTTATTAGTAAAAAAAAATGTTTCAGGAAATAACCCAGTATCAACTGAACTGGTTGTTGCTTCATAGCAATTGTTGTTGTGCGTGCACAGTGATACGTGTGAATCTATATCGATAGCAATCTGATGAAGTATATGATATATAGCAAATAAGCAAATACTAAATATATGCACATATATTAATGGGCAAAATATAGGAAACAAATTCTATGTTGTATTCATGTTTTATCTTCAATATTATGAGCTCTATTTAGACATTCTTCAAATGTCTGCAAAGCTACCTTATAGTGATCCAACGAGATCACACCCTCCTCCACAACTTGCAACGCACTTCTGTATAACTGATTAAACCACTGAACCGTATCTGTACCATCAATGTTAGATCCATCATGATCTGGAACGTATAACCGCTTGTAATCTCTTTTCCATCTTGATAAAATGTACTTTGAAGGGATCTCCTCGACCCCGTTATGGTTAAGCACACATAACGCATGCCGACATAAGTAACCTTTAAAATTAAAGCAACTGCAAATACAACGAACATCAGCAGCTGCTCTGTTGTAGAGAACTTCATAATCCTTTATCTCCCTTCTGTTTCCGTCTACTAAAACACGTTCTTTTACTAAGAAGATTATAACAGGCCCGTCAACATGCAACTGTGTTGTACTGAAACAAGAATACATCTCCTCGACTTCCACTTGGAATTTCTTGAAGATTTCTTGTGTGTAAACTTTTGACAGTTGCAACTCAAACGAACATCTGGTTTTCAGTGTTGGCATTGAATTTCTTGATTCCACGTCAGCAGCTGATTCTTCTTTGTGTTTCTTCTGTAGCACTAGTTCATACTTGTCGAGAAATTCTTTCAATGGAGTTTGTTTGTGAATGTATTTATCAAATATGGGATGCAGGGTGTCACTGGGTTGTGAAGCAGCAGCCATACCAGCAAAAGAGGTGTCTTTTAGATACACCGGAGCCCACCAGGCCCGATCTTCATAAAGAGACCGAAGCCACTCATGCTCGCTTATCCCGAACCTTTGAATCATGAATGCCCATGAATTTTCGAAGTCAAATGGTTTTAATGTCTCGTAAGCTACTTTCACGAGTACCTTTCTGATTGCATCATAGTTTCGTAAGCCTCCTAACTTCTCAGGGACTTTTTTCATGATGTGAGATAAACTGAACCGATGGTGAGATTTCGGAAACACCTCTGAAACTACAGTCTGCAAAATCTTGCATCTATCGGTGATTACAGTTTGTGGGGTCCGCCCTGAAGTGCTAGTTAACCAAGCTTTTAAAACCCATAAGTATGACTCTCGTGTTTCCCCTGAAAGTAAACCACAACCTAATAACACAGACTGACAATGATGATTCACCCCAACAAACATCACAAGCGGGATCTCATATTTGTTGGATAAATATGCTGTGTCAAAGTAAATCACATCACAAAAGTAGCAAATAGCCGCCCTACACCTAGCATCTAACCAAATCATATTCCTTAAATGTCCTTCATCGTTAAGATCCATCAAGTAAAAAAAATTCGGGTAAGTCAACTGCATACGGCAGATGTAATTATAAATAGCTTGTGCGTCGCCTTTCTTTAAGTTCAACTGATCAGGACGATGCTCAGATGAAGAGCCCAATTCCCCCCGACTTGAACTTACATTCCCATTATTACCCCCTGAATCAATTACAAGCGCCCTATATAGTTTTACCGTTCGTCCATCTGTATCATAATCTGATTGCAGCGTTTTTTTCGTTCCTCGCGGGCCAACCTTCTTGATAGACTTGTAAGCCTTTGCACCAAGCAAGTGATTGTGATCAACTGTAACTTCAAGAATTCGCCATCTTCTCGAGTCAACTAATCTCATCCTCACCATTGCAGGACAACCGGTTCGTGTTTCTTTCCTTAAATGATTCATATCTTTTATTCTTTTAAAACCCTGGCTGCTACAACAAAGGACCGCACCATATTTCTCTTTGCTATTTCTCTTAAACCATGAGTTTTTAACACGTACTTTGAAACCAGATTCCCGAGCATAACAGTTGTAATAATTGTAAGCATCGTCATATGACTCGAACTCCATTCCTACAGCAGGTGCCACAAAATCCTTCTCTCCTTCACGAAAGCCGTTTTCAATATCTACTTCTGCTTTCTCCTCTCTTTCTTGCAAATTATTCTCACCACCTTCATCGCCATTCACGTGGTTTCCGTTAAGAGAGACTTCCTCCATCTGCAAAACAGATAAAGTCCACTAAAGCATTAAAAGCGATCACTGTAAACAGCAACACAAACTATAAATGTGAGATGCCCCTACAATATGTGGGCCACAAACAAGGAAGCAATGTGGACACAATAGGAAGCTTATTTAACGAAACATAACGTCAATATAAGTATATGACAGAAATACTAACGATCAACACAAACAAATTGATATTAGTTTACACTCGGGACGGCTGGAATGAATTTCTAATAATTAAAAAAGTGGCACGCGCGTGACAGTTCTACGTATTATAAACATGGAAACCAAAACCTACTTACTGAAGACGATATATAGAATTGTAGATTATCATGAAGTAGATTACACAATTACAACATTGTCCCGCTTTCTATCTCTAAATAAAACTTTTTCTACGGAAAATTTATAAAAAAGATATTTCGGATTTGGTGTGATACCATGAAGTATAAAACAGAAAATCCCTACCTTCATGTAATCATATCTCGGCATCTCCTCTTAAAGAGTAGTTATTTTTAATCTCTGTTGAGAATGGTAGTTGAATCTATCATGGTATTGTGTAGTATGGCAATTTATGACTATTACTACATTTACCAAAAGTAATACTTTACCTCCTTTTGGGGGGCAAACAATGAATTCATATTAATAACGGATCTCAAAATGACCCAGTTGAGATGGATGCCGTCCAGCTAAAATTGTCATCTCTAATGTTAAAGTGTATCACTCGGTAATAAACAACATGCCACAACTGTAAAAGCTTGCCAAACCAGACTAATTCCAGCTAGCAAATTCGGAAATTTGGTTACTCTTAAAACAGAACTTCCTGAGCATACTCTAAACTAAAAGGGCTCGATTGCCACTTCATCAATAATGTACTAAACACCTAAGATACTACACCAAGTCACCAATCTACTCTAATTTTCCCGCGTAAATGTGCCACGTGCAAACAAAAACATACAGTTACCAAATTAGTTCAGTAAGGAAGTTTAACCGAACCATTTAAGATGTGCAACACTCTATTATTAATCATGATATGGAGGGAAACAAACGACGTTGCGTCACCTCTAAAAGCTATCACCACGCTTACTCTACCACTGATTATCGAAACAATCAGAACCGCACCTAAAAGGCATACCGATTCACACGCATATACATTATAACTAACCATTTACAACTGATAACCTCAATTCAATATAAAAAACACATAACCAATAAAAACCAACACGAAAAAACCTCGTATTCGGTACGAAAAACACAACATTAACAAGAATATATCACCTGAATAAAGTCCAACTGCTGCATTAACTAACACATAATTTAAAAGTATCACCTACACAAGGATCAACAGATAGGTTAAATTGATTATTTAAAGTAATAACTATTTGTTGAAAATGAAGATTATATAAATTACCAGATGCAATTGGTCTTAGGGATTGGATCAATTTTGAAAATTTGTGCATTTTAAACTGTGCCCTAATTTTATTTCTATTTGAATTTGGGGTTTTTTTAGCCCGACCCATTCACCCATGGATGCTTATGTGGTTCAAACTTGACTTGGACGAATAACACGTTAACATCCTTTTTTTCAGTGCTACATCAGCGTTACATTATCATCCTCAATCTAACGCCAACACCTCAAAACACACCCAGTACCATAACATTTATGAATTGATGTGAATGTCCCTTAACGTCCAGCCACGTAGGCATAAACGCCCGACACTGCTTTATGGTACCTCGTGCTCTTAAAGGCATTTTGTAGCGAATATCAACTAGTGGTTAGCGTTTTGCAGAAAATATTTTTTTTGAAAATAAGCAAATAGTATTTATATATATTTTTTAATGTTTCAAATCAAAATGTTATTTTTACTAGCATTTACGAGCAACTACCGTTTTTACTTACTAATTATGATTATACAACTATGTCATCACGCTTTATCAAAATAAATAGCTACCACTTACTGTTACTATTTTTGCTATCGCTATCTTAATCTAACAAAAAATATGTTTGGGTCCATTTTTCTCATAAATATTTTTTAAGAATACTAGGAAATAAAAATATGTTTAGATTCATTTTATTTAGAATCTTTTTTTAGAAAATAGAAAATCTACTTTTATAAGTTAAAATATGATTTTACAAAAGTGTAAAAAATTATACTTTTCCATGTTTTTCCTCCTTATTTTTCCAAATAACCCCACTTTCTAAAACCAATTAACACAACATTATCTAAACATATTTTCTAAATTTTCAACCATTTTCTAATTAAAAATAATATATCCATTTTTCTTCAAATTTAAAAACTATAAATTTAGAAAAATTGTCCACAACTAAACACAACCTTAACATATTCAATTTTTTTCCATTTAAAAATTAATTAATTAATATATCTATTCAATACATAATCCGCTAGATCTTCACTAGAGGTATAAGGTTCATATCTTACTCAATACACGTTTTACAGTAGCTAATTGATTGATTAAAAAAATGATTACATAATATACTAATTAAATCGCGTATATCTGAGTTAAAGACTCACTATATCTTACTCACCTTTTTGAGTAACATAAACACAAAAAATTCCATCATTTTTACATAAAGCTATGTAGATTAATTTAGGCACGACGAAATATATGGTGTCACAAGAATACGAGCATTATATGGTCTTCAGAAAGAGATCGCTTACAAACTAAAGATTGACAAACTGAATATTGTTTCATTAACACAGTGTGTTTGTTGGAATTGACATAATATAGTGTAATGATTTAATGGCTAAAATATACGGGTTTCTTTTGTTCAAGATATACGGGGAAGATGAATATTTTTACTCGGATATAAGTAATTTAACCAATGTTTTTTTAGTATTTTTGGAATCTAAAACTTGTATTGTAGGACATTAGGTGTTTAACCATGAAGTCACATTGTGGTCGTTACTATGGAAAGAACAATTCCATATAAAATGTCAACATTCACACAAACGTCTCGAACACAATTGTTACCATACTTTCACTACTTGTTTGACTTGTAATGCCACTAACTCCTTTTTGCAACCACATTGTGTTATTTTTATTTTCACGAGGTACAATTTAGGATTTTGTAAAGGCTAAAACAACAACAAATAGATCTCAAAACATTACCTGCTAACCTAAATCTATCTAACGAATATATAAAAGTATTTACAAGTTATTGATTACCCTTGCAATAAGAGAACTTTTAAGTTATAACCATCATGGGTAACTCCATTATATATGATCCATTATGCGACATCATATATGTTGTTTAAGAATTTAGACTACTAGGTAATCTAGTACCTAATTATGAATATATTTTTATAAAGTTGACATCATTGCGTTTAAAATAATTAATCAATAATTGTATATGTGCACCTATGTCAAAGATGCAAAAACAGGTCACAAATTTAAGAATAAATTTCTATGAAAGATTCCTATAATTTTTATTTATAATATATAATAATTTGTAGATTTGAAAATTATTACAAAAACAATAAAAAATGACATTATAGTATAATCTTATAATCTCGATCCAAGTTTACGATCACGAACTTGCAAAAACAAAAACGATCCTAAGTAAAATCCCGATCTTAAAAACCTTGATTGTAACAAACGAAGGATATCTTAAGGGTGTGTAAAAACATTTTTTTTTTTTTTTTTTTTTAATCAAGATAGTAGTTTAGATACAGTTAAAGATAGAAGCTAACCATGAATATATATACACTCGGAAAAAATGAGTTAAAAAAAGGCAACAATGCGATAGAATATGTTATAAATTTATTTTCTAACAAATCATGTGTAATTATCAAAATTTAACTAAAAAAAGTATGTGGTTTGGCCAAAAGTTTAAGACGATAATGATGAATTAATGAAAACAATACCATTAGTCAATTATGGAATATCAAGTAATGAATGGTAAAGCTTTAATTATTTGACTATAGCACAAGCCTCACTACTCCCTCTACCTTTAAGCCACACACATATACACATACTACATTTTTCTCGTGAGTATAGATACACCACAATTTTGCATCATGTTACGTCCTAATCATACAATGTGTGTCTTGCGGGCATGCTCTCTAACACGTATAATTACATTCCACAATATCATGTTTATTTAGCCGTGTGGTATTGTAACTGTTTAAGTCATACTTTCCTCAAAATAAATGTGTTTGTTAATTGTATCTTGAGATTTCAAAATAGAATTATTAAACCCAAGGGCGGAGGTATGAACAGACTATAGAAGGTGGCGTCTTTCTAGACTTTGGACCATTATTATACATTTACTTGTTTTTATGGGTACAAAATTTTGCTTTTACGATTTAGCCCTCCCTTAAATGACTTCGAATTTTTCTGACCCTCCCACAAAAACCTTTCAAACTCCGCCATTGATTAAACCGGCAATAACCATAAGTTATTTTTTGTGCTAGTTTGTGGTCAAAATATCAATAATGAAATCGAATTTATTATGTACCAATTGAATTACCAAATTAAGCTATGGGCCTGGCCCATCACCAATTGCTGCTATAGGCGTATGGAGGTGTATCACTGTATCCACAAAACATGTGATCATTTTAATCTAGAGTGGTGCTTACAATAATTTCATAATTTATTTGCAAGCGGTCAAATTTGGAAATTGGAATAGCCAATCTGATTATGGTTAACAAATTAAATAAGTGGGGTTATTAATAAAAGTTAAGAATTTTGTTGTAGATGGTCCAATTATTGAAATCATAGCTCTTAATATCTCTGTCTAGCTATTAAATTTTTTTTGATTTTATGATCCCGTTAATAAAAACAAGTAGAATTTTCGTAGGATCTTAAAAGATATAGGATTTTAAGTTGGATCTCGATCTTACCATAAGATCGTAAGATCTGAATCTGATTTGATCATAATTCCTTTAAATTAACTTACTAACAAAGTACAAATGAATGAATTTTGTTAAAATAAAACAATAAAGCAAGAGTGGATTAATATAGAATTATAGATGTTTTATAAGAGTAAGATATGTAGATATTTAGATTAAAAGATTCAGCGTCTTTAATCACCGAGCATTACACGCCGCAGTCTCATAATGTTATAACTTTCATAACTCGTATTTTTTCATAAATTTGTTATATATATGGCTCTAAATACGAATTGCTAGACAAATAAGAGTTTTAAACATTTAAGTAGGATCTTTCAATCTTGATTTGATCTTACGATTCCAATTTTGCAAAAACAGAAATGATTCATAGTAGGTTCGCGATCTTAATAGTCTTGATTGAAATATGTTTGTTCAACTATGGCAAATGAATGGAGGCCATTTAAATAAATTAAAAAATCCTTGTTTCTGACACATAAATTGTGATTTTTAAATTACACATGTAAAGAGATGACAACTAAATATATGCTACAAAATACAGTAAAATTGTGGAGGTACATGCACACGTTAAACTTATCTATATAGAGTCAACAAAGAGATGCACAGGAATGATTGAACATTTTATTATAAAACTATATTTTTAATCTTTATTTGAGTTAAAATTACTAATGAAGATATGAAAAAGTAGATATGCACAAGGGTCTTGCGAATTAAACTAGAAACTGGCACAACATATAGATCCATGGAATATACACATTAATATGACATAATGCCACCTACTTTACATTATGGATTTATGGTTAGAACAACTTTAGACAAATGCTTGCTAAATTATTTCTTACAAGACTTAATAGCATAGGTTTGTAGGAACTACCAAGTAATCTAGGTTATTTGGGGGCCAGTCTCAAGCTTGTCTAATTGGACCAAAAAGACACATTGTTTCAATTTAAATTTGAGCAACTTGTCATGAGTTAAATTCTGTAGGGTCGGGTTTTTGTTTGAAAACGTTGCTTAATATGTGAGTTTTTAGTTTATTCGAGTACTTGAATGGTAAAAGTGTAGTACGTGTCACGAGTAGAGCACTTAATATGACACTACACTGATAGGGAGTTATGA
Source organism: Chrysanthemum lavandulifolium (assembly GCA_022545495.1). NCBI lineage: Eukaryota > Viridiplantae > Streptophyta > Magnoliopsida > Asterales > Asteraceae > Chrysanthemum > Chrysanthemum lavandulifolium. Next base: position 264,316,237 of record CM040244.1, on the reverse strand, counting down.
CCGCTCCCTTGATGAGTCCAAGACATGACGAAATCAATGAACCTTTATTATATATGGGACACATAGCTGGTCCTTATCATGTTAAGGAAGTCATGCGAGGTCGAAGCAATGACTCCGTGACAAGTGATGTTAAATGCCAAGTCGGATCGAGAAGCATAATCGTTCATGTCGCTCTCTCAAAACCTCTTTAAAGTGTTTGTAGGACATTGCCAAATAATCTAGGTTATTTGGGGCCGGTCTCAAGCTTGTCTAATTGGACCAAAAGAACACATTGTTTCAATTTAAGTTAGAGCAACAAGTATGCAAGTTTTTTAAAACTACTTAAATGAGTTTTTGAATGACTCAATGACTTAGACTTATTGAGACAAAAGATTTATAAATGACTTTTAAAATAATAGCTTGATAAAGACAAAGCATTTGATAACAAATAATACTAGTCATTCTCATTAAATGAATGACTTGTTGAGGAGGTTTGTAACACTTTTGAAAAGTTTTTATGCATTAGAGAAAGTTTTTAAAAACTTGATACATTGTTGATACTCTAAGATGTTTCCGAGCTTTTCAGGATCATCCATTTACTTAATCTTTTATCATTTTCGGCCATCAAGAATGCCTCCTATTATGCATTATCATCGTCAAAAAATGTCACCATTGTAAAAAACGTACAAAAAATAACCACCACATTTATTCAACACCCGCCACATTACCCATGTACCGTACTAGCTAATACATAAATTTAAATGTGAAAATCGGACGAATTTTTTATGTGATTGAGTGTATGTATTTGCGATCGATGCAGGTTATAAATCAAGTTTTTTATAAATGAAAACTTGATTATGTTTATGAGCTTAAACAAGCTAGATTATACAAGCCTGAGAATATATGTGCACACTTCTATATTTACAACCTTAAATAAACAAATGAGTTCGAACCCAATTCACTTGACAAGCCAAGCTCGATTTAAGCTTTATTACCTTTATGTCTATCATAAAAAGGATTAGAGCACGAGCAAAACTTGATTTTGTAAAGCATGTTACAAGCTTGGCTCGAACTAATAGTATAAGGCTCGAAACTGTTGGAATTTTATACTCATAACAATTATATATAAAACAAATAACATCATCAAAGCATGCAGCGGAAGAACTAGGAATAATATATGTAAATAATTAACCGAATAAGAAAAGCTGCGTCTTTTAGAATTCAAGAATCAAACGTTGATTGAACAAGAATCAAAACCCAAAACCCTAATTTAGGGTTTATACAAATCGCCCAAACAAGAAATCGACCACCAAGGATTACAAGCTCAGCGTGCTTGTTCTTCGTTCTTGTACACACGCACTAATAGCGATTTGATGTGGAAAAGCTAGTTCCTTGAATCACAAATAAAACCAAACACTTGTTTCTTTCACTTGGAAAATCGATCCCTATGAGGAGGGTGTACGATCGGCCAAGCAAAAGAGAGAGGAGAGGAGAAATTAGGTTATTGGTGATCCAAGATTAAGTTATGAATGAATACAAGGGTTTGTATTTATAGGTAACTTAACTTGATGACCAAGTTTGAGTGTGATTGGGTTTGGAACCCAACCGATCGGCCAAAGCCCCCCCAAAGGGGATTCTAGAACTTTCCCGACTTTGTAATTTCATCTCTAGTCCTTCTAGTTAATATTTAACGACCGTTAACCAAACCTCATTAATTATTTAACTATCGCTATGTTTTATTTCATGACTAATAATTAATAATAATAACGTTTTATTTATATTAATTATTTACATCAATTCTCATACGTAATGTGTACAATCCCGAAGTCTCGAGTTCGAATCCGGACATACTATTATTTAAATATCCATAAAACCTTTCAGCTCCCACTTGGATATTACTAAATATAGTAATGACATTGGTTAGTCTAGCTTTCACACGCCAACGCCCCGGATCGAATCGAGCATGGTCTCTGGAAAAACCATTTAATGATTCATCATTTTTACTTATCCTTTTGTTACTAATACTACATTAACTATGAATATGGATCAAGTCATTTCATAAGTTAACATTCATTTCTCGTTGTATATGATTGAACAAGATTACCAAATCATCGAACGTATTCCGGATAGATCTTGGGTATGGCCATACAAACATCTTGTCAACCCTACGAGGGCCCAAATATAGTATTATGCTTTGAAACAAATTCAAAGGAACAAATTATCTTGACTACAAACATAACTCATGAATTTTGCAACACTTGAAAATAGCCCTTATAACTACCGATTACGGATAGCGTTAGACTATCTTACACAAATGCACTACATTCATATCGGTTATCCGGTATCTCAAGTCGAGGATAAACACTTCATGATATACTTAATGACAAAGATCCATAAAGTATCATCATGTAAAGTTGGATGAGTCCTATATTCAATTAATTGAATATCATGTGAATCTGGTATGTCTCACGATCAATATACTTTAAAAGTATATTCTACAAAACTCATATTTGTCTTAATTCAATGACATTCCCACATCATTGATCGACAACGGACTATTTAGAATAACATAAGTTACTCATGGATTAAACATGCAAATATAGGATATAATATTAATAAAATGAAAAATAAACATAAACAACTATTTTATTTCATTAAAGTAATATTTGTTCATAACATCCTTTATCCAAATACTAATCACAGATCCGCATGAAACTACTAGCTAAACGAAGTCCTATCCCATCAAGATGGTCGATAAGTTTTCTTTTGGCAAAGCTTCGTAAAGGGATCAACTAGATTATCATCTGTATGAACTTTGAGTAGATTGATTTCACCTATGTCGACTTGTTCTCGAACATAGTGATATCGACGAGGAAAATGTCCGCGCCTTCATGACTCGGGCTCATTGGCAAATGTTATTGCGGCAGAGTTGTCACAATACACATTTAAAGGTAATTCGATTGAGGCATTACTCGAGTCCCGAAATGAATTTCCTAATCAACGACTTCCATCGCGACTTCAAGCGCCTATGTACTCACCTCAGTAATAGACATCGCAACCGTTGTTTGCTTTTGCTCTTCCGGTCAATTGCTCCTCCATTAATGACAAAGACATAACCCGTCCGAGACTTCGTATCATCTTTATCGGTTTGGAATGACGCATGGCAAAACCCGTAACATCAAGTTCGCATCTGGATTTCCTCCATACACTAGAAACATTTCTTTAGTAGCCTTAGATACTTAAGAATGTTCTTAACGACTGCCGATGTTTCACACAGGTTCTGTTGATACCGATTGGTGATGTTATATGCAAATGCCACATCGGGCCTTGTACATCTCACAACATACATGATAGATCCTACACCAAGCATAAGGAACTTTCTTCATGTAATCCACCTCTTCGGTGTTGACGCGCATAGTTTATTACTTAAGCCATGTTCAACTTGCATCGGCAAATATCCCTTCTTGGAATTTTGCATCTTGAATCTCTTCAATATTTTATCAATGTAAGCACTTTGGCTTAGTCCAATTAACCGCCTTGATCTATCTCGGTAGATCTTGATCCCTAGAATAAATCTCGCTTCCCTAAGTCCTTTATAGAAAATCACTCTCCGAGATAAGACTTTACATCTTGCATACTTGGAATGTCTTTTCCCATGATCAATATGTCATCGACATATAAGACAAGGAAAATAACATTACTCCCACTAGCTTCTTGTTCCATTGCTTGATGCTTGCTTCAATCCATAAATGGATCTTTGAAGTTTGCATACACGCTTCGAAACTTTGGATTCACAATCCTTCACCGCGCCATATAGATGTCCTCATCTAGGCGACCATTTAAGAAAGCGGTTTGACATCCATTTGCCATATCTCATAGTTATAGTACGCAGACTATGGCTATAAGAATCCTAATAGCTCTAATGTACGCTACATGAGAAAATGTCTCCTCGTAGTCTACCCCATAGGTTTGAGTATACCCTTGGGCTACAAGACGAGCTTTATAGGTGTGTGCATTGCCATCCATGTCGGTCTTTATCTTAAAGAGCCACTTACTTCCAACTACCTTAGCATTTGGAGGTAAGTCAACCTCTATCCGAACTTCGTTATCTTCATAGATTGCATTTCCCATTCATTACAACTCGCCATTTTTCTTTTCGGGACTCATCATGGCGACTTTATAGTTAGCGAGTTCACCAAGATCCCCTAACAAATTTTCCTCGCCTTCTACGTTGAGACATAGACTCGGTGCAGCGTAGCCCTGCGGATCTACGAATGGGAACCACTTCAATCTCGGGTGGAACGCCCGGACTTTCGTGTTCTACTTGAGGTTGGCTAGTGTTTTCGAGAAGGTGTTGTATCTTCTTGATCATCTTCCGGATCATAAACTCTCCCATCGAATTCATGAGATATGAGATCCTTTTCAAGAAAGTCTCCATACCTAGCAACAATTACTTTGTTTTCAGGTGCAAAGTAGAAGTAGTAAACCATAGTTTCCTTTGGGTATCCTACGAAGACACACTTAACAGATCTTTGTTGCAGCTTATCAGCAGAGTCACATTTAACAAACGCCTCACAACCCCATACCTTTAAGTAAGACAAGTTGAGAGGTTTCTCATACCACACTTCATAAGGAGTCTTATCAACCTTCTTAGTTGGAACCATATTCAATATGCGAACATCAGTTTCCAAAGCATAATCCCAAAAGGATAAGGGAAGAGTTGTAAGATTAAACATTGATCGCACCATGTCTAGAAATGTACGATTCCTTCTCTCAGATACACCATTTTTTTGTGGAGTATATGGAGATGTGAGTTGCTGGACGATACCACACTCAGCTAGATAATCTTTAAACTCTTGGCTTAAATATTCACCACCTCTATCGGATCGAAGAGCTTTAATCTTCTTTCCTAGTTGCGCTTCTACTTCACTCTTAAAACCTTAAATGTTTCAAAGACTTCATGTTTATGTTTAAGTAAATAAACATAACCATAACGATCGAAATCATCAAGTAAAGGTTAAGTAGCTAGCACCCTTTCTTGACACATGTCTTAGTGGTCCACATACGTCAAGATGTATCACACCAAGAAGATCGAAGCCCTTTCTAAACTATTTGTAAAGGTTTCTTGGTCATCTTCCCGATATGCAAGATTCGCATTTATCAAATGATTCATCATTGATGTCTTGCAAAAGCCCATCGTGTTGCAGATGTTGCATGCGTTTCTTGCCTATATGAGCAAGTCTACAATGCCAAAGAAATGAAGAATCCAAGTCACCTTTGATTCTTTTATTATTGATGCTAAAGATGTAATTATTTTATCAATCACATTATCATGCAAATCAATTTCAAACACACCATTTATCTTTGGAATAACATTAAAGTAAAAACATCATTTAAAGAAGCGAAATTCCATAATCGGTATATGTATGAACGAAACCAATATCTTTTAACAAGGAAAGCGAAACGACACCCCTAACAATGGAAGGTTCGTAATGACAATCGTTTAATGACAAGACTAAACCCGAAGGTAAAACTAAATCAAACGTGCCTATAGCTTCAACGATCGCATGTGCTCCATTACCCACGCAAGTATTGTCATCCATAGGCAAGCTTCCTTGCTCCTCTAAGTCCTGCGGTGTATTACATATGTGAATACCACATCCAAGATCATATACCCAAGAATTTATTTTATGAGGAAAAGCAAATAATTCTATCATCAAAGAGTACAAGCATCGCCACAGATGCAGATTTTTATACCTCTTATTGCGCAACTTATCAAGGTATAGTGGACAATTCCTCTTCCGGTGTCCAACCTCGGTGCGGTGATGACAAGCTCGATCCTCTTTGGATTCTCACGCTTTTCGGGAGGGTACTTCTTGGGTTCTTGCCGATAAGTCATAACTTGTTTTCCTTATCAACTTTACCCTTACCTTTCCCTTTCTTGTTCGCTAGCGGCTTATTAGGCTTAGAAATTCTACCCTTCGAATGGTCAAACCGCGGTGTAGAGGCCTTCGGGCAAACCTTTCTCGTAATCAATGAGCATTGCATGTACCTCATCGATCGTCTTCCCAAAGGTAATGCATATTGTAATTCAAGACGAAACCATCAAATTCCTTGTTAAGGATTTGTTGATCGAGCCAATTTGTATGTCATTAGGGTAGACATAGTTAAGACGCCCAACCGGTCCATGTAACTCATCATTTCCAGCGTTGGGCGCTACATGTTTCCTTCTCCTCGCTTGCAACTATGAAGAACATCTATCAAATCATACTGACTCTCAAATCATGTGCTTTTCAAACAACCTTTGCAATTCTTCCAAGATGAGATTAGGAAGTAATTCTCAAATTGATTTTGCAAGCTTGAGTTCATACTCCCGAGCATAATGCGGCGACCTAATTATACTTGTCATACTCAGTTGCCATGCGGCTCTTGCTTCAAAGAGAGCATCACCGCAGTTCGGGAGGACAAGGCGTAGTCAAATAATTGAGTCTTTTGGCAACCTCAAGACAATTACGAGTTGCGATACCAATCATTGAAATTCACGCTACGGTAATTCTCTCGATCAAACATAGATTTGAACGACGAGGCTAGTGCAGAGATTCACTTGAGCCATTTCTACGAAATAAAAGTTCAAAAGTTAGTACTTTCGATAAGTAAACATTCAAGAAAATAAAATACCCTTTGGTCAATATTCATATTAACCATAGTATTTTCCTTGAATATTGGATCCTCATTATCATAGTTCCACCACATCGTTGATGCGCTAGTGGTGAAAGTATAGAATAGGTAATCGTTGAAAACGATAATTGACAAACAAGTTTTCAATTCCAAAAGTTATGGGATTTACAATTTTGCCAAAACAATTAATGCAAAGCGTAAGCATGTTTTATCCCATCTTATGCCTTAAGTTATAGGTCTCACTAACTAACTTAATTAAGTTGTCTAATTTAGAAACTGCAAATCATAAAGCTGAGGTCTCACACAACAAAATAATTCACCTCGTTATTGTAATCTAGATCAAGGTCTTACATAACTAAATTACAACTTCAAGTGTTTCATATCATTAGATGGCATAAACTTAAATTTAAAGGGTACAATTTTTGACGTGTAATCAAAACTTATGTATAAAGAAGCATGCATACAACTTTATGACATAATATTTTCGAAAAAACTTACAATAGATTTTAATTGCTAAGATTGAATTCTACAAAGTTTTAATCGATGCGTTGAGAAACTTACAACTTTATGTATAAAGAAGCATGCATACAACTTTATGACATAATATTTTCGAAAAAACTTACAATAGATTTTAATTGCTAAGATTGAATTCTACAAAGTTTTAATCGATGCGTTGAGAAACTTACAACTTTGAACTAAGATGCTTCGTACATAGAATGGTTATACTAGGTAGCTCCAATCGAACTCACAGTGGGCGGAGGACCGGGTAAGCTGGAGCATAACCTTAGACATCCATTCGGTGAGATCATGCTCACTTAAATAACCCTTTATAGTTTGTTCGAGTGGGTGAGCCGTTCTAACCATTTAGTACGGTCGCATCAATCGATTAAAAGTTCAAGAATAATTCTTAGATAACAAATCAATTTCGCCATTATTTAGTCCATTTAATTTTCTATTCCAAAAAACCCTTTTTGCTTACTAATCATGTCAAACAATTTTTAAACAAAAAAGCACTTTAATAAAAAATTAAACACACTCAAATAATATAAACATATAACTAAACAATTTAACATATGTAAAAACAATTAGCCACATGCATAATTATTTCAATAAACTCTAATAAACAATTCTAGGCGTAAATAAATGCATACATTAACTAGGACTTTCATCTTGCAAGAAGATGAGCCACATACATCGACAAGTCGATTGCGTAAGCCAAAGTTAATAATATACCAATTAGCACGTAACGAATTTTTATTAGTTATAATTGAGGTCTTTCTCAATTCAATAATTATTAAATAAATAAAATATGTGTGTATCACTTAACAATTAATCAATAAACAAAAAACAATACTCCATGGCAAAACATGCATGTTCCACCATGGATTCCGCATAACAATTATCACCCAAGATACGCATATTACATGTCACATAACAATTATTCATTAATTAACCACATAAAATAAGCATGCAATTCTAGGGTTTCTACAAGTTTTACAAAATTAAAACCTAATAAAATAAATAAAGGGTAATCGACCCTATATATAAAAAATTAGGGTTTCGAATTCAAAACCCTAGAAACCATAAAAAGCACGCATATAATCATAAAGATCCAATTTTATGTGTTTGGTAATTAATTACATCAAATTAACTCGGATCCGATAACATCGTTGGAATTTTATACTCATAACAATTATATATAAAACAAATAACATCATCAAAGCATGCAATGGAAGAACTAGGAATAATATATGTAAATAATTAACCGAATAAGAAAACGTGCCTTTTAGCAATTCAAGAATCAAACGTTGATTGAACAAGAACCAAAACCCAAAACCCTAATTTAGGGTTTATACAAATCGACCCAAAAAAGAAATCGACCACCAAGGATTACAAGCTCAAGCGTGCTTGTTCTTCGTTCTTGTACACACTTACTAATAGCGATTTGATGTGGAAAAGCTAGTTCCTTGAATCACAAATAAAACCAAACACTTGTTTCTTTCACTTGGAAAAATCGATCCCTATGAGGAGGGGGTGTACGATCGGCCAAGCAAAAGAGAGATGATAGGAGAAATTAGGTTATTGGTGATCCAAGATTAAGTTATGAATGAATACAAGGTTTGTATTTATAGGTAACTTAACTTGATGACCAAGTTTGAGTGTGATTGGGTTTGGAACCCAACCGATCGGCCAAAGCCCCAAAGGGATTCTAGAACTTTCCGACTTTGTAATTTCATCTCTAGTCCTTCTAGTTAATATTTAACGACCGCTAACCAAACCTCGTTAATTATTTAACTATCGTTATGTTTTATTTCATGACTAATAATTAATAATAATAACGTTTTATTTATATTAATTATTTACATCAATTCTCATACGTAATGTGCAATCCCAAGTCTCGAGTTCGAATCCGGACATACTATTATTTAAATATCCATAAAACCTTTCGTAAACAAGCTCAAGTTCGAGCCCTATAAACTTTTTTTTGTGCAAAGGTGAATCTATTATATTAAACTCCAAATATTACATCATAAGAATAAGAGATAAGCTTTTGGACAACTCCCAAAACCGATACAGAAGACAAAGAAACACCGGTCATATACAAACCGAACAACCTTTATCGATATCGACAAAGCTAATGTCTAACATACTAACCAAAACTCCACTGTCAAACACAACCATTTTATGAACCAAATTCACTTTTTATTTAGCACCACCATCTAGCTACATTTCCACAACTCTACTCTACCAAGCTACTCAACCATCAACCACAGCAGACAAGGTAGAGGTAGAGAGTGGCATCACTAGGACTCCATAACCCATCCATGGGGGGGCTCTGCCAATCATCCTACATTTCCCTCTCAATGGAAGGCTTCAGATGAGTGGGAACACTCTCCCTCCATGATGACCAACCATTCCTCCTGTGATGGTGTATTGAATGGACCAAGAAGGTTCATCTTTCACACCTCTCTATTCCATTCAACATACACCATCCTCCTAGTTCATTTACCCTTCACAATGGGGACCCTACTTTATGGTACATTCTAACCAGTAAAGCCTTCCTATATAGCCAAACTTAGCCTGCTCAATCTCCTCCCAAGGCCAAATTGAACATACTAAGGGACCACCATAGGAATAACCATACCATAAAGAACTCCAAGATACAAGGTATCACTCCATTGTAATGAACTGAAAATAGAACCAGAAGACATAATATGCCCTCTCAGATATCTCAAAATACCACTATCAATTCAACCCTTTGACCTCTACAATGATCTCAAAGATTTCTTGATAAACTTGACATTCCGGATATTCTCAACATTCAAAGACATTAACAGTTTGTTTAACTCTTAATGACACCATCTTGGCTCTGACTTCATCACAAATGACATTGAAAACTTCATCGGAACTTCTATGCTGGTTATTAAACAGTCTACTATTCCTTTCATTCCAAAGGAAATAGACTGTAGCAGCAATGCTTAGCTTTTTAGTGATCTCCCAAATACCCCTTCCATTTGTTTCAGAACTAAGTTTGCTTATAATTCCTTCCCAATTGCTATCAACAAACTGAATTCTGGCAATCTTGCAAATGAGCTTCCAAATCTGCATTGCATACCCACATTTGAAGAACAGATGATCATGAGAGTCTGCTTCTTTACCACATAAACTGCATTCATATACTCTATTTGGGTACCACTTCTGTAGTTTATCTTGAGTACATAGTTTTTGCTTTATAGCCAACCATAAGATAAAAGCATGTTTAGGAACACACCGAGTGTACCAAACAAGATTTCTCCAAAGATACTTGACTAACATCACCCTCACATCTTTCCAAACTGTGCTAATAGAATACTTCTTTTCAATGCCATTATTATCCACCCACACGACTTTATCTGGATAATCTTTTAGAACGAGGAGAGATACTCTTTAGATAAGGAAACTTATTACACCATCGTGACCGCCATTTCCATCCAAAGATTATCAAGCACATCGCTAATGAAGAGTCATCTTGCAATCCAAAGATAAAAGACTTCTTTTTCGATAAATGTAGATAATGGGACTTCACCATGCCACTTATCATGCCACACATTAATTATTTTGCCATTCCTAACTGAAATCTCATGTGCTTTCCCAACCGCCTCTAAGACTTAAAATACATTTCCAAAACCAACTATCCTTCTTATCGGGCATTACATCCCAAACACTTCATTTTGAGTTTGACCACATTAATCCATTTGACCCATAAAGATTCTTTTCTAGCGACCACATTCCGTAGATGTTTAGAAAGTAAAGTTTTATTCCACAATTCCAATGACTTAAAACCCAAACCACCTTGATCTTTAGGCTTGCATACATCTTTCCAAGCAACTCTAGCCTTTCCATTGCACTATTGCCACCGCTCCATAAGAATTTTTAAACAAAGCCTCAATCTCATTAATCACGGTCTTAGGAAGTAAGAACACGAACCCCAATATAATTGCATAGAAGAAAGGATGAAGCAATCGGTTGGGCTCTTCCAAAGATATGACGGACTTTTATTTTTCCAATCATTCAGCTTATTTTGCACTTTGTCCACCAACAATTTACAATCAGCAACTCCTATCTTATTGGTTACCAATGGAACACCTAGGTACCTTACAGGGAGCTTACCAACTTTAAAAGGCATGATGGCACTTATATCCCTTATGGTATCCTCATCAAGACTGCCACAGAACATTGTGCACTTACCCAAATTAGGAAATAGACCTGAAACAGAACTAAACTTGTTTATAGCAGCTTTGAGGGTATGAACAGAATCCACTCCACCATGGCACAACATTATTAAGTCATCAGCAAAGCAAAGATGGGCAATCTTTAGTTGTATGCATCCAAAGTGGTACTTGAAATTCCTATTTTTCCTGATTTCATCCTTAACAATCAAGTTTAACATTTCCATGACCAGAGTGAAGATGTATGGAGAAATTGGGTCTCCTTGTCTCAACCCTCTGCCACCATTAAAATAGCCATGCCTTTCTCCATTAACACAAATAGAAAACTTAGTATTAGTGATGCATGTCATGATCCACTCAACCATTTGTTTAGGAAAGCCAAACTTGAGCATGATCACTTCAATAAATTTCCAATTGACAGTATCATATGCTTTTGAATGTCAATTTTGAAAGCCACTCTTTAGGACCATTGATGCGCTTATAACCTTTGAGAAGTTCTTGAGTTAAAAGAATGTTGTCGAATAGCTCTTCCGGAATGAAAGCACTCGATTCTCTTCAACCACATGGCTTAAAGCATTCTTAATTCTATTAGTGAGGACCTTGCTAATGCATTTGTAAATGACATTACAACATGCTATAGGTCTGAAATCAGATACCTTTTGAGGGGTATTAGATTTAGGCACCAAAGCAATTAGAGTAGCATTGACTTCCCCAAGTAGTTTCCCTGACATAAAGAACTCCTTAATAGCATCACAAAACTCCTTCTTAACAGTATTCCAGGCTTTTTTGAAGAATTTAGAAGTGAAGCCATCAGGCCCTGGAGCTTTATCATCATCTATATCAAAAAGAGCCATTTTAATTTCAACATCAGTAATCTCTCTTAGCATAAAGACAGCTTCTTCATCAGGAACTTTCTTTGAAAAAATGCAATCATGTACATCATTAAAGCTACTAACATCAGGGCTAATTCCTAAAAAGCCTTCAAAATGTTTCACAAACTGATCTGCCACATCCTTATACTCATATCTAGTCCCATCTTCCCCACATATAGACATGATTCTGCTTTTATTAGTTCTTCCTTTTAAAACTTTGTGAAAATAAGCTGAGTTTTTGTCCCCTTCATTGAGCCAATTGACTTTTGCTTTTTGTCTTAACAGCTTTTCTTCATCAGCCACAACCTCTTTGTATTCTTTTAAAATCTCACCTTCTTCAATTCTGAGACTTTTGTTAACTGGATCTTGATCAATCTTCATTTGAACTTCTGAAAGCTTACTTTTTATAGCAATGACTCTTTCAAATAAATTTCCATTTTTCCAATTGAGCTTGTTAAGATGAGGCTTGAGAGCTTTTAGCTTTTTAACCAGTCTGAACATGGCATGACCTTGAATATCAATGTTCCACTTCTCTTCCACCAAATTATGAAATTCATCTTTATCAGTCACATAATTTGCAAATCTGAAAGATTTTTTCTTCCTTATCATAACTTGAGGAATAATAAGAATTGCAGGACTATGATCAGATATACCATAAGGTAAGAAGACTGCATTAGCATTGTTATGTTGAGAGAACAAGTTGCTATTTCCCATAACTCTGTCAATCTTCTTCAAAACAGTATTATCATGGTTTAGAAGGCTTTTAGTCCAAGTATAATGCAATCCTGAGCTATTAATATCCTCCATTTCAATATCATTTATACAATCCTGAAATTCAACCATATCTTGGGTATAGTGTGAAATTCCTTCAGAATGATCATTAAGGTTCAAACACACATTTACATCACCCATGATAGCCCATGGCACCTGCCCTATAATTCTTTTAAACAAACTTAAATCTTGCCATAGCTCCCTTCTATCTTTTCCTCTATTAGCTGCATATATGAAAGTGCAGTACATCACTTGATGAGTACTTAGAACTTCAACAAAAAACAACATAGCTTGAGATGTAGCATGAATGGTAGAGCATCTCACATTACTACCATCCCAACCCACAACAATTCTGCATCCTTTTGTACTTAAATGAACATTGCTCTGCCATTGCCAACTTCCAAAAACATTAGCACATACACTATCAATTCTATTTTTCTTCATATGTGTTTCCAAGATAGCACAATATCGATTTTCTCATTCCAAATTAAATTCCTCACCTCTGATTGTTTAGAGGTTGTACCAAGACCTCTAATGTTCCATGCAGCTATCTTAAGATCATTCATTGAGAGTTTGCAAAAAGATCACTATCCTTCCCAGAAACCTCATTTTCATTCATAAAACTAGCCATTCCAGATTTATCAGCATACACTTCCTTCTCATTCAATACTCCATTACCATAGTTCTTATCTTTTCCATACTTAGCTTCCCAACATTCTTTGAAATATCTTCTCATCTCATGGCTCCATTTTCCAATTACTTCACAAGAAGGTTGAAATTTCCTTGAAACACAATCATTCACTGTTTCCTTGTCTTTTAAACTCAAGTTTATATCATTCTCATTACCTTGTTCCACTTCCTTATCCCCATCAATATTTTCCAGAGCGAGTATCTATTAGTCAGAGACCCATCGCTTGAACAATATCCTTATCAACATTCCATGTCTTCCTCAAAGGGTTTGATTTGTCTCGCTTCTCATTTCCTTCTTCGACAAAGTTGTCACTTTGTTTCAGAACTTTCTTATAAACTTTTTGAGGTGCAACAACTCTCTCCTTTGGCTTTACTTGTGGCATTTGTTTAGAATCCTTCTTCTGATTGACTTTCCTGTTATTATTTTGAACAAAACCTTCTTCATCCTTATGATCTTCTATCACTCGTTCCCCTGTTCTATCTCTTTTCATACATTTTTCAAAAGAATGACCAAAGACTTTGCAATGAGAACACACTGGAGGCTTCCAGTCATATACTACTTGCACTTTTTTCACAAAACACTTGTCATCCTCCTTACTCTTATACAACACATCAATGTAATCATCCATTCCCTTACTAGCATTTGCCTCAACTAACACCCTAGCAAATCCAATCCTTCCCGTACCTTGTGTACACATCCTAGTAGTCATTTCATCCATAATCAATGGTTTTCCAATTTTACTAGCAAGTGCACTTAAGCCTTTTGCACTCCAAGCTTCTAGAGGGAGGTTGGTTAATTTGATCCATATAGGAAGTGTTTGTGTTCAGATTTATCAAGGTTAATATGAGTATTCCATTTTTGAACCACCATAGGTTTATTATTCACAATCCATGGACCACTTTCTATCACAGTTTGTAACCCCTGGGCATTATTAAACTTGAACACAAAGGTGCCATTACCATTATTAAGAATTTGCTTTAGCCCAAATTTACTCCACATTTTGAACAAGTGAAAACTTATCTCTTGTATTGACATCCTATAACCAACAAAATAGCCACATGCAGACAACTCCCATTGTTTACTTCCCTCATTAATGATTTCTTCATCAAAAATCACAAATTCCTGCCCATCCTCATTAAGTACAGTAGGTATCTGAAACAACTTGTTATCATATGACTTATTAATGCTATTCAACTTATCAGCATAGCTAGCAGTTTTAGCAACAGGACTAGTCATTTTAATGTAATCGTGAAGTATTAACACTTTTAGACAGGACTGAAGCATTAACAAGATTAGCATCATCAAGATCATTATCAACCATAGGTGACTTACGTTATCTTCAACACCGTAGAGCCAACATCTCAGTAGCATCAATCAGACGCCTTTATTCATCTCTGCTCCATCTCGCATTTCCATTATCCCCAAATTCTTCTGTTATGATCCATTTCCATGCTTTTTCCTTCCAAACCAAGAATTACAACCTTCACACAATTAACATCATCAACGAATCGAAACCCTCTCGTCATCATTATCCAATTCATTTCCTTTTCATTTCTTTCTTGACTCAATTTCCCACAACATGATCATTATACCTGAAGGAGGCTTAACTGTCTTTTTGTGTTTTCTTCCTATTAGACATGATCACAAGTGTATTCAAGAACGCTGATGCTATCAAAATGAAAAGACTCAAAATGATGATAAAAATGAAAAAACAATATTTTGGCGCCAAAATTCAAATTGGGGTTTTTCAAATCATAATAGAATTCTAATCAAAACATCTCATTTTGATCGGAATGATGTACTGAATCGATTGATAGTTGTGGAATTGGAATTCATTAAGATTTGATGAATGATTGATTGAAAATTGGTATTTTTTGTATAAGCGAAAATGGTGGGAATATAAGAAAGCGGTTAGAGAGAGAGAAACGCTTTGCGCCTATAAACTTAAATAGGTCGTGCTTCGAGCTTTTAAGACCCCGAGTAAACGTAACTTATATTGTGGTGATACTCAATTATCTTTGTTTCGTAATAAGGAAATTTCTTCAATTAGCTAGCTCAGGACCATGACTATGTTTATGCATAACTTTTCGGGTTTGTTAAAAACATGAATTTGATTAGCATAAAAAACGTGGTACACTTGTAAAATGCTATAAAAGCTGCTAGCTGGTCTTTTTAGAAATTCTCACACTTTGCTATAAATTATTGAAAACTCATTTGTAGATCACATTAATTAAGTTTTAAATCATTCTTACTTTAATTCATGGCTAGATCAACATGCTTCATGTGATTCCATACACCACAATTGTTCTCTCTTATTTTTCTCAAGGTTCCCATGTAAACTGAGATTTTTCGCACTATGTAATAACGATGATTACTTACAGGTACGCCACAGATTAACTCATTTCATGTGGAACCGGGTGGAACCGTGTATCATCATAACATAAAAGCATATAAAACCATAGATGTTAGGTATAATCGATATTTGGAAAACACTATACAATGATAAAAAAAAAAATAGAAAATTTCACTTTCAAATATATTTCAAATCGTATAAAATAAGTTCTTTAGGTGATAACTCCATTATGTATCTCGATCACAAATTCACAAATATGTTAGTTTGGTTACAAACTTAATTTATTACAACCTTTACTTACAATATTTTGCTAATTTTACCAAACTCGCCAACATACGTTTTCACAAAAGGTGATATCGACCAATGATGACCTCAAATGGAACTCTGAGGTGGTTCCCGACTTAATCAAGCAAAAAAGTCAACAAGTCAACCAATCACTCAATCAATATGTCGAGTCGGGTCGGGGCAAATTTAACACCAGCTTCCTTAATGAAACAACATATCAAACATTACCACATATTATAGTGCATTTTTTCAGTATATGCTAAAGTGCTAAACAATCATTTATAAGGCTACAATGTGTTTGATAAACTACAAACTTTTCGCTGAAACAAGTGGGCAATATTCATACTTAATACTGTATCAAGTTTAATGAATACATATAATATTTTAAATTAATTGATACATAAGTGTATCTACAAAATAACAACCGAAATAAACACTAAACACTTTTAAGGCATATCGACAGCCATATCTAGAAATTGTACTTTGTTTTAACTGAAACAATGTGTAATACCAAAATAAAAACTATAAAGAGACAGTGTTACAAATATTTGTGCTGACTTTTTTATTTAAGTGTTATAAATAACAAATTCAAAACCATATCTGAATTAATAGTTTTAAAGTAGAGGGACTAAAATAAAACATTGAATAAAAGAAAAACATTAAAAATAAAATAAAACAAAACATGTTGGATTTTGTGTCATCTTCTATGAGCAAAGTCAGAACCTAAAATCCTCCATTAAAGAAACTCTGTGAAATCCGGATTTCTAATATCTATTTCATTATTTTTTGTCTTTCTTTCTTGTAATTTTATATGTAAGGTGGTTCCCAATCTAATTTCAAGGTAGGTCCTTTATTTTCCTCTACATAGCTTCTAAAGGGTTTTGATTTCTAAGGAACCACCTTCATACACTATAGGTCCACTCGATATTGACGAACACCCCGACTCCGGTGTTTTAAGACCACCATCGTTTCAATTTATAAAGAATAGCTCTATCAAATCTCCTATAGTGGAGCACCAACGGGAGTGACGAGCCAAGACTTGGATCCCTGAGATTTTATTCTACAAAGTCTCTTCAGTGTGTCCATAAGTTTTTGCGGAGGTGGGTACTTATCTGAAGCAAATGCCAAGGATAAGACTCGAATCTGAGTTTATTGACTCAAGCACGAGTGCTCCAACCATTAAACTAATGCTCCAATGATTCGCTAACATACGTTTATTGAGAAGAAAAAAACAAATGATAGATTCTAATAAAATGGCCATCATGGTCAAAAATGATTCTAGTTGAACACGAAGTAGCCGATTCCAGTGAAAACCAAGTAGACTAATTCTTTTACAATTAACAAATGATTAAATACTACATGACGTTATAATGTTTGTGTTCGTTTTGAACGAAATAATGTTTGTATTCGATATCAACAAAACAGATAGTCTTTGACTTACCCCCTTGCATTGTTTGATTTTTTTAACTAGTTAGAGAGAACAATGTGACAAAATTGACAGTTATTTATAGTATATAGTATGTGGGAAGAGATCGGGCAAAAAAATCGTGATGAGAATAATGAGAAATATTTATAGCTAAAAGTATACGTATATTTTTACGCAAGATCCGAAATGTGTTGAGAAAACAATGTGACAAAAGTGATAGTTATTTATAGCATATAGTACTCCTATGTAAAAAAATCCAGTGAGAAGAAAAATTAAATGAAAAAAATAATAATGATTTCTAGTAACACATTTCAAATAAAAGAGAAAATTTTAAAGAATAATGCATATATTTTTAAGAGTAAATATCATAAATCGTCCTTGTGGTTTGCCGGGTCACTCGAAAATCGTCCCCGTGGTTTAATTTCATCGGGTTTGGTCCCCGTGGTTTTCAACCCATACGGGTTTGGTCCCTTGACCAACTTATCCGTCAGTTGACCAAGTTTTCTGTTGACGTGTCTAATAAGTTGGGGGCAATTTAGTCTTTCTATGTTTGGTTAATACTTATATATGTTATTCTTTCATTTTTTTTTTACCCGTTTCAAAACAAACACAACATAAACACACACACAAACATCAATGATGGTGAGATGCAGTCGTTGTGGATCAATAGCCATTATCAAAACATCATGGACACCTACTAACCCCGGAAGAAGATTTTATTGTTGTAGTAAAAGAGTAAGTCTTCAATTTTGTATTTTCAAAAAACCCCCAATTTGACCTAATTTGACCTAATTTTTGGACTTGGTTTATAGGTATCAAATTGTGGGATAGTAGATTGGTATGATCCTCCTATGTGTGATAGGGCTGTGCAAATCATTCCTGGTCTACTAAATTCAATGAATCGGCTACAAGGAGAAGTACTTGAAAAAGCTAATGAAGCTAAAAGAATCAAGAAGTGGTTGATTATCAGTTGGTTGTTGTTTTTCCTTTATTTAGTGTTAAAGTGATAGTCAAGTTGTAGTGGTAGTCAAGCTAAAAGAATCAAGACAGTGTAGTGGATAGTCAAGTTGTATTTTGGGTTAATATGAATGAAAAATGAGCAGTTTTAACTTGACAAATAAAGTAGTCTTTAACTTTTATTTCATATTGCATACATAGATGCATAGTAGTAGCATACATAGATGCATTAGATAGAGGTTGTTAAAGACATTACATAGATGCATTACATAGATGGCTTAGCCCATTTTCCCTTTCCCTTTAGTGCCGGTTGGGTTGTTTTGTTCCATCTCTTCCACTCGTCTCGGATGACTTCCCAAGTTGTAATCGAATAACAATAACAATTGAGTGGGATGACATTACATAAATGCATTACATAGATGGCTTAGCCCATAACACTTTGACATTGCTACAAGTTGTAACTGAATAACAATTTAGTTTGTAAATGCAATAACACCATAAGAACATAAGACCACAAACATTCATAAACACATAACTAGTGTATCATTACACATTGTCTTAACATCATGAAATGGCCATAACAGATTAGACCAAAATACCAAAACACAAAATGAACTAAAAACTTAACATGACATAAGGGAAAAACATCCATGGTCTGTAACACAAACATAACATTAAGTCTGATTAGACAAACATATTTAAGGAGAATTGTATCATTTGCAGATGTCTTTGTCCTTTTGATGGTGAATCTTGTAGGAGTAAAGGTAGTGGTGCGACTCTAGTAGGGCACTTGAAGCACTGTACCCACAACAAAAGTTTGTGAAGCTCATGGACCTTGAAACATCACCATACTTTGTTGTGATTGTGAACCCATACCAGACTGTAAAGCAACACTAGCCTTCTTTGAACCAACACTTGCTTTCTTTGAACCACCATTTGCTTTCTTAGAACCACCACTAGCTTTCTTAGAACCACCACTTGCTTTCTTTGAACCACCACTAGCCTTCTTTGAACCAACACTTGCTTTCTTTGACCCACCACCAGCACTTTGTGAACCACCATCTCTTTGACCCTTGCAGCTTCTTTGGTTGTGACCAACTTGCTTACACAGTTTGCAAGTCACACTCTTTCCTGACCTACTTAATTTGGAACCTTTTACCATTATATCTGCAAGTTCAGCAGCACTCTTTCTTCTCTTTTTCCTAGGCCTTCCAATTTGGGGGTGATGATCTGGTGGGATAATTGTATTTGGAACATTGCACTTATCCCAAAACTCTGGTGATCTAGTGGGATTAATCTTAGACCTATTGATGAGTGTCTAAATACTCATCATTTCGTTCACATTTAAGCTACAAAAATATCTGAAAACATACAAATATGCTTCAAAATATTGGAATTATCTCCAAATTGTGTTTTAGGTATTAAAGTGCAAAAGGATGAAACCGATGAAAACATGCAAAACATACATAATTTACATTTCAGGTCCACGAACTTTGATAAATTGGCAAATCTAGTCCTCGTTAATCAAAACTTGTAAAATATCATATAAGGTCCTTGGGATTCACAAGTTGTTAAAAATAATCCTTTGAAGCTTAAAATCACAAAATTACGACTTTGGTCCTCAACTTTGCAAAAGTGTCAAAAATAGTCCTTAAGGTTTTAAAATTGGAAATTGATCAAAATAAACCTTATACTATTTATAAATGGCAATATTGGTCCTTATGATAAACTTTTGAAAAATTACAAGTTTAACCCTTCAAGTTTCAGAAAATTACATAATAGGTCCTTAAGGTTTAAAAATGGAAAAATAATCATATATGGCCCTTGTACTAACCATATTTGGCATGATTGGTCCTTGTGATTACTTTGGATATATTTCAGGCTCAGTCCCTCAAGAATTCAGAAGTTACATTATTGGTCCTTGGGCTTTTAAGCCATACAAACCAAACCGGACCCTTAAATATATACTCCCAAAGTCCAAATCCAACCCAGTTATAACCCTGGCCCAACACCAGCCCAAACCACCCTTTTGTAAATAAATAAAATGCACCCAACACCTCCCCTGCTTTCTCTTCGTCTTCCACCTCTCCCTCCACCTGTAATACCACCTCACCCTCTCCAGCTCACCCCTATCTTCCTACCCACTTCTTCCATCACCTCTGCCACTACCACCCCCCACAATAAATGCCATTCCCACCCATTTTCACCCCAAAACCACCACTGTTCACATACTAGCCCATAGTATTGAGCAAAACCACCCAACTTGGTCCAAAATTACATCAAACTTGCCCTTTACTCTTCCATATACTCCCAAGAATCCTTAATTGTATCAGAAGCGCCTCAATTACACGTGGAGTAATTTGGCGCCAAAATTGGATTTGAATGGTCAAGATGAATTTGACTCTTTCAAGGGCTAAGATGAAGTGGGAAAAGATATTTGTTCAAGTGGGATGCAAATGGGTGATAAATACTGAAGAAAGAAGAAGAAGAAAAACATCATAATTTTAATCTTAGTTTATGATCAATCGTAGTTAATCAAATTAGTTGTATCATTAGTGTAATCTTCAAATTCTGTTTTAGAAGTGTTTATTAGCTTTGCTAAGTGTAATAAACAACTTGGTTACTCAGTCTCAATCTATCTTTTAAGTTTTCAAGTCATTTCAACTTTGTCCCATTTTCAATTCAAGTCTTTTAATTTCTGTATGATACTTGTTAATTAGAGGATTCTAATAACACTACTTGGTTCTCGAAGAAGCCATAGCAAGCTTTTAGATACTCAAAATCGCAAGGATCAATAAAAAGGAAAACATAAAAAGAAATCAATAATTAGGATATAAAAATAGAAATCGTGAAGAAGCAAAGGAGCAAGGTTCATCTTGGATTGCCTTGGTTTAGAGCTCGTGAGAGCATTTAGGTGTGATACTCGGTTCTTGGTTCTCGATTTTGGCCTTGATTCAAGTTGTAAGCAATTTCTTGATTTTGCCATTTTCTGTATTAGTTCTTAAATTTAGTTTAATCTCTCTTGTTTCATGCTTATTTGGTGTTAGTTAGTGATAATATAAAGTAAAATCAGTAGGTTGTTAGTTGGAAATCATAATTGATAGTTGTTAAAGTTAGACAGTTAAAATAGCTTAGTAGTGATTAATAGGTTATAGTTGTTAATTGCTGTGTTTTTGTGTTCATTTGATCTCATTACATCATAATCAAGTGTTAGGAATCAGTTTCATGTTGTAATTTTTGGATTTGTAACACTAATCATACAAACTGCCTTGCTAAGGTGTGTTTGGATCAAGCTGCTTATCTGAGTTTATGCATGTTATTGTCCTTGATATTTGTTGCTGCATGTTTATCTAGATCATCATAGTCCATTTCTGTCATAATACATAGGTCTCATTAGTTAAAAGTCAAAATTAGTTGCAATTCCATCTAGCTAGTTAACTGTTAGAGTAATAAGTTCCATAATTACCATATTAGCTTATAATCTGATAATCTAGCTTATTTTCACCATATCATAGCTTAATATAACTTAAGTAATCAGTAAATCTAGATTAAAGCTCACTTTAGTCAAACTTAGTGTTAACTTAAAAAGTCAAATTTGCAAATTTAACCGATTTTTGAATCAACTTTGGATCTAAAGCGTGAGCTTGTTAATTGATATTAGGACTAGAGCTTGTAAGTTTATATAGTATTGTTGCTGATCTCTTTGTTGCTATTTTTATTAACTTTCATCTAGCTTATTAAGAGCTTAATTAGTGCTTAACTTTTGGTGATTCTTCATAGACCTCCCCTGTACACAGGTTTGACACCTACTTTCACAAGCTTGCACAAGCTTGATTAGTGAGTGTTGGTCTGAGTATTTTGGTTGTTTGTGATGCCCATGTGGCTAGTTATCTGAACTAAGTGCTTATTTGCCTTTAATTGCTTATTTGGTCTGCTTATCTTGCCTTAACTTGTGCCTATAAAATCCAATACTACACTGGTCATACAGTGTAAACAAGCAAAATCACAAGCCCATCATAAGCTCATTAATAAGCTTTGGCTTGTGATATTTGGCTCATTAAGAAGCTAAGCAGTCCATTAATCAAGTTCAAGCTTTAATTTACCATCACTAAGCCTTTTACTAGGGCTGCATCTAAGCTTAAAGCTTGTCCATTCACTCAGATAACTGAGTGAACTCAGCAACCCACCCAACTTCATAAGCTCCTCTCAAGCTACCCGGTGGTCCCCATTGGTCAAGCTTTGGCATTTTGGAATCCTAACCAGCCCCACTTTATAGTTCAAGATTCAATAAGTTCTATTGAGCTTATTTCATGTTTAATTTGGCCATTTTGGTTGCCTGTCTAGGGTGTTTGGATCTCAGTCTCATTGGAAGTGCTTAAAAGCTTATTCCAAGCTTATTAGCCAAATCCAGTGATCCCACTTGTTCATACTTGTTAATATACCATATATACATAGTACTTATCTTTTGTTTTCTTTATTAAGCTTATTTTAAAGCTTTTACCAAGCTTACTAGCTTATTTCACTCACTCAGTGAACTCAGTTTGGACCCCTCACTTCACAAGCTTTTTCTGAGCTCATCAGTGGGTCCCACACCCTAAATCTTGGTTCTTCCAACCCCCCTCCTACCAGGCTTGAACCATTGACCCTTTGTTTGACCTTGGAACCTGTGGACCCCATCCGAATTACCTCACAAGGTTGTCCCATTTTTCTCGTCTCAGAACCAAATAAGCAAGTGCTTATTGTGGTCTTTTGGCTTATTCGGTGAGCTTATATTATCAAGTCTAGCTTATTAAAGTCCAAGTAACTTATTGGAACCAGAATTTACCCTAGTGGACCCCACATAAGCTCATTTGAGCTTATTTCCTTCTAAGTCAATGAGAAAAGTCAATCGTTGGGGCAAATAAGCACTTTCGATTGCTTATTCGAGTTTCAAGTTAATTGTTTTTGTAATAGTTTCTTATTTTAAGTATTTTAATAGTTTTATAAAATAAAAACCACAAAAAGCCAAAAATACTTATAGTAATAGTTTCTATTTAATAGAAAATATCTATTTAATTTTCTTTTTAGCTTATTTATAAGCACTTATGTAATTTTTTATTTTTAATAAATCTCTTTTATATTAAAGTAGTTTTATAAATTTTTTTAGATTTTTCTTTTGTCATCTAGTATTTTTAGAATTAATTTTAGTTTAATTAATTAATAATTAATATTAAATAGATAAATAGTATAATAAATATATTTTTAGTTTTAAAATAAGTTTTATAATATTTTAGATTTTTCTAAGTTTTTATTTTATTTTTCTAGCCTTATTTTAGTTTTCTAATTAAATAGTGTATTAATAAATAGTATTAAATAGTAATTAATTAATAATAAATAATATATAAGTTAAATAAATAATTTTCTTTTTTCTAATAATTTTAGTTTATTATTAGGATCTTAAAAATATAAATTTCACATTTGTGGGGTTTATATTGATCACTTTTTACTTTTATTTTTGTACGTTTACGTAATTTTATTTAAACGTACGTTTTAGGTTTTAAACGTTCATCACTTTAAACTTATTTGATCAAATTTTAATTTAATGTGCGTATGTTTTTTTACGTCATTTTATACATTATAGTTAAAGTTATGTTATCAACCACTTTTATTAAACAAACAACCTTTTTTTTAAGAGTTGACTATTATTCACAAAAAAACACCCATCAAATTAGATAGGGAGATGAGGGAAAAACATCCTCTTACACGATATTAAACGAGTTCCAATCTTTTCAATCAATCGAACAATGCCTAGATCTATTTATATACCAAAGAAAACTAAGGGATTTAATATCCTGAAGAATTATTCGGGTATCGACTTTAACATTATCAAACCTATTCTCGTTGCGAGCTTTCCAAATGCACCAGCATGTCCCGTCATTTCTCATTTATTGTTCGCTGATGATTGCATGTTCTTGGGTGATTGGTCACTTTTGAATGTCAAAAAGGTTACTCGCATCCTAAGATGCTTTTACTTATGTTCGGGTCTTCAGATTAATCTGAAAAAGTCTTGTCTCTTTGGGATTGGGGTGGATGATGATGAAGTTAGAAGCGTTGCGGGAACAGTGGCATGCAAGTCGGGGGTGCTCCCCTTTGATTACCTCGGTATTCGCATCGGGAGCAACATGAATATAATCTCCAATTGGGAGTTTTTGTTTGATATCTTTAAATCGAGACTCTCTCGATGGAAAGCCTTTTGTTTATCTATAGGTGGTCGAGTTATATTGATAAAGGCCGTTCTTGAAAGTCCGCCTCAGATTATTTATCCTCTTTAAAGCCCCGATCAAAGTTATCAAGGCCTTGAAAGTATTATCCAAGTTTTTGTGGGAGGGTCGTCGACTTCGAAGAAAATTCATTGGGTGGCTTGGGAACAGGTTCTTCCCGATTAGTGTTGGTGGGCTTGGTTTGGGAAGGCTCCTAGATACCAACATTACTCTCCTTTCCAAGTGGATTGAGGTATAGAACCGAGCCCGGAGTCTTTGGCGAAGAGTGGTAAATGCTATACATGGCTCGAACATGAGTTGGTTTTCGTTACCGGCTCGTAAGTCCTTAACGGGGGTGTGGTCCAATATTGTTAGATCCATCTCGAAAGTTTCTGTTTCGGGCATAAGTTTTAACCAATTATTGAAAGGAGGGGTGGGGGATTGTAAAGGTATAAGATTTTGGGTGGACCCATGGATTTGTGACAAGCCTTTAAAGGATGTGTTCCCTCTTATGTTTAAGATGGAAAAGAAAAAAAGATGCTCAGTTCTCGACAGGTTTAATATGGAGAGAAGAAGATTTCAAGGGTATTGGGATGAGTTGGGGGAAGATGGTGCGATAGCCGAGAAGGAAGAGGGGCAAAGGTTGGCAAGACTCTTAGATGGCCAAACTTTACGTAGTCAGAGTAACAAATGGATTTGGCTCGGTAAGGACCAAAAAGGTTTTAGCGTCAAATCAGTGAAGGATTTTCTTAGAGGAGGAGGATTTTAGTGACCGATTCGTCTTCAAATGGTCGAAATGGATTCCGTTAAAGGTAATATTCTTATGTGGCTACTGGGTATGAATCGTCTTCCCACAATGGACGTGTTACGGTCCGTAATTGTGCTTTGATTCGATGAATTGCAACCTTTGCGGGTTGGAGGAAGAGTCTTCGGAGCATCTTTTCTGCAACTGTAGTGTCACAGTGGAAATCTGGAACAGGGTGGGCAGTTGGTGCAGAATCCCTCCTGTGTTCTTGTTCTCTAGCCGGGATGTGTTCAACATTCATCGTGTAAATAGTATGGACAGGAAGAAAAGGCATGTCTTGAAAGGGGTGTTCTTTAAACAAACAACTACCGTCAACTCATACCGACTCTTACTACTTTCACCGAACATACACTAATTTGCCATAATTGTTACGAAATACAATGAATTACACTTATAAGTAGTTAAATACATAGAAAAAGTGATGCAAGTTATTAGAGAAACAAAAGGTCCCAACAGGTGAAAAAACAAAACACTCGGCCACATCATCAGCCTATGACCATGCTAACACGTGTCATATACATAGAGGTCTCTTTGAGCCACCACACCAAACTTATGGTAATGAAAATGGGAGGTGATCATCTCGCGCGCATTTTTGACGATTCACCATCATTTATGTATTACAAGATGATACAATACAATCAGAATGATAAATAGTGATGAATCATAAAAATATGGCCCAAGATCAATTCCCAATAAAAATATGATTATGCTAAATAATTGTAGAAAAATAAATATAGGGATGATTATATTAACCCCCGTGACGTCAAATCATGGGGAATATTCCTTCGTCTCCCACTTTTTCAAGACTGTGCGGTTTTGTCGGTTCGTTCGTATTTACGGCGGTTTTAAGTTGTCAATTTATTAAACTTTATATTTCTTGTTCGCATTTTCGCGTTTATAGGTTTTGATATAAATAAAATTATAAAAATAAAAAAAATAAAAATTTCAAAAATAATGGAAAATAATCTAAAAAAGCAGGTAATATAACCCAACCCTAAATATAATTGAAAAGCACAAATAAAATTATTGTTTACTATATCACTAGTCAACTTGATGTCGATATCAAGATCATTTTTTTTCCAGGTGTAAAAAAAATCTATAATAGTGGTTAGGCCAATTTTCAAAAAGATGAGGGTTTTAACTTATTCGAGTATGTGTAGTAATAGATTAAAACCCATAAATTAGTCAGCTAAAATATTAAAAACCGTAGTTACAAAAAAGAAAAAAAGAAAAACAAAAAAAAACAAACTTGATGTCTATGCGAGTCTAAGAATTCATTTTATCAAAAAAATATTATGTTTTAAGAATTAAGTTCAGTTATAACTCATACATAGTTAACTAGAATGTCTCGTCACTTAATTAAATTCATCTTTTTAAACAAAATAAATTGGCAATACAATTTGCACTTGAAGTATCTTTCTTCATACAAATACAGCCAATCATTTTATATACTTGTTGTTTTTCCAAGATAATTAACCATCTCACAATCTTATATCACAAAAGAGGAAATAAAATAAGTTTAACAAAAGAAGAATGGCAATAAAGCTTGCATTAAAATGCTAATGTTTTTTTTACATTTTTAGACCTGACTTGAACCAACAATATTTGCTTCATTAGCATTCGATGGGACATACCATTGAACTAAATTTTTTTTGGTATGTGCTAATTAGGTTAATAGTATGTTTTGGAAACAATTAACTAAAGAAGAGCTTGTGTGCTTAGATTTTAGTTGTTGTTTTATTATAAAAAAAACGTTCCGTCTCTCTTTGGCATCTTAATTGAAAACAAAGCTATTTATAACTTCTTACTTGATTCAAATAATAAAACAATAAGGGAAAAGAAAAAAACAAGAAGAAACTTCGACAACCGTCCATATCCGGTATTTAGCTAGCTAGTGAAAAACATAATAAAGTATAAAAACCAGTGTAAACTTCACCATAAACATGTGAACATATAAATCTTCTTCAAAAATATATAATTTTGTTTTTGCAATAACCTTAAGTAGATATTATGTGGGAAGACTAAAACCTCATAATTAAATTTATACCATAATGAAGTGACGTAGTTACCCTTGAAACTAACTAATACTCCCTCCGTCCTAAATTATAAGTCCATTTTAATTTTTTCAAAGTCTTTTTATTTCAATTTTGACCTTAAATATTTTTTTCGTGTTATATAATACTTGATGCAAACTATATAAAAGGACTTGTGTTTTAAATGCATTTTTATTGGTATACTTTTCATCAAGTATTATATAACACTAAAAAATATTTAAGGTCAAAGTTGAAATAAAAAAGACTTTAAAAAAGTCAAAATTGACTTATAATTTGGGACGGAGGGAGTAAAACAATTAAGTCATCAATAAATATATGATTTGAATGTTGTTTTGTTAGTAAATTCCAGCCAAAACTAATAATATTTGTCATATTTATGTGCATTTCAATTTTTAACCACATACATACACGAGATTATTAAACATTTTTATTTATTTTTTTTATATTATAAATTACACAAAATCTTTGATACCTAGACTTTGTTTGGCAACAAGTGTTTTGGAGCATTATGAATAATTTAGCATTTAACATTTAGCGTTTAAAATTAAAAGTTTGTTTGGCACCAAGCATATAGCATTTGAGTTTTGTTGAAAATACTCTTTTACCAAATGCTCTTCTAGCAAGCTTTGAGCGAGCAAGCTAAACTAACATTTGTGATGAAAAATTCCATACTAACCCTACCTTTTAATTAAAGTGTATCTCATTATAAGAGTTTGGCTCGTTTGTTAATATTTAGTGCTTTCATTTTATTTGATATACTAACGCTAATGTATGCGTAATTATTTTCAACGTTGAAATGTACAT
>CM040244.1:264203588-264287514 GCA_022545495.1 Chrysanthemum lavandulifolium | reverse complement strand
AGAGATGCACAGGAATGATTGAACATTTTATTATAAAACTATATTTTTAATCTTTATTTGAGTTAAAATTACTAATGAAGATATGAAAAAGTAGATATGCACAAGGGTCTTGCGAATTAAACTAGAAACTGGCACAACATATAGATCCATGGAATATACACATTAATATGACATAATGCCACCTACTTTACATTATGGATTTATGGTTAGAACAACTTTAGACAAATGCTTGCTAAATTATTTCTTACAAGACTTAATAGCATAGGTTTGTAGGAACTACCAAGTAATCTAGGTTATTTGGGGGCCAGTCTCAAGCTTGTCTAATTGGACCAAAAAGACACATTGTTTCAATTTAAATTTGAGCAACTTGTCATGAGTTAAATTCTGTAGGGTCGGGTTTTTGTTTGAAAACGTTGCTTAATATGTGAGTTTTTAGTTTATTCGAGTACTTGAATGGTAAAAGTGTAGTACGTGTCACGAGTAGAGCACTTAATATGACACTACACTGATAGGGAGTTATGACCGCTCCCTTGATGAGTCCAAGACATGACGAAATCAATGAACCTTTATTATATATGGGACACATAGCTGGTCCTTATCATGTTAAGGAAGTCATGCGAGGTCGAAGCAATGACTCCGTGACAAGTGATGTTAAATGCCAAGTCGGATCGAGAAGCATAATCGTTCATGTCGCTCTCTCAAAACCTCTTTAAAGTGTTTGTAGGACATTGCCAAATAATCTAGGTTATTTGGGGCCGGTCTCAAGCTTGTCTAATTGGACCAAAAGAACACATTGTTTCAATTTAAGTTAGAGCAACAAGTATGCAAGTTTTTTAAAACTACTTAAATGAGTTTTTGAATGACTCAATGACTTAGACTTATTGAGACAAAAGATTTATAAATGACTTTTAAAATAATAGCTTGATAAAGACAAAGCATTTGATAACAAATAATACTAGTCATTCTCATTAAATGAATGACTTGTTGAGGAGGTTTGTAACACTTTTGAAAAGTTTTTATGCATTAGAGAAAGTTTTTAAAAACTTGATACATTGTTGATACTCTAAGATGTTTCAGAGCTTTTCAGGATCATCCATTTACTTAATCTTTTATCATTTTCGCCATCAAGAATGCCTCCTATTATGCATTATCATCGCCAAAAATGTCACCATTGTAAAAACGCACAAAAAATAACCACCACATTTATTCAACACCGCCACATTACCCATGTACCGTACTAGCTAATACATAAATTTAAATGTGAAAATCGGACGAATTTTTTATGTGATTGAGTGTATGTATTTGCGATCGATGCAGGTTATAAATCAAGTTTTTTTTATAAATGAAAACTTGATTATGTTTGCGAGCTTAAACAAGCTAGATTATACAAGCCTGAGAAATATATGTGCACACTTCTATATTTACAACCTTAAATAAACAAATGAGTTCGAACCCAATTCACTTGACAAGCCAAGCTCGATTTAAGCTTTATTACCTTTATGTCTATCATAAAAAGGATTAGAGCACGAGCAAAACTTGATTTTGTAAAGCATGTTACAAGCTTGGCTCGAACTAATAGTATAAGGCTCGAAACTGTTGGAATTTTATACTCATAACAATTATATATAAAACAAATAACATCATCAAAGCGCAATGGAAGAACTAGGAATAATATATGTAAATAATTAACCGAATAAGAAAACGCTGCGCTTTTAGCAATTCAAGAATCAAACGTTGATTGAACAAGAATCAAAACCCAAAACCCTAATTTAGGGTTTATACAAATCGCCCAAACAAGAAATCGACCACCAAGGATTACAAGCTCAGCGTGCTTGTTCTTCGTTCTTGTACACACGCATTAATAGCGATTTGATGTGGAAAAGCTAGTTCCTTGAATCACAAATAAAACCAAACACTTGTTTCTTTCACTTGGAAAATCGATCCCTATGAGGAGGGTGTACGATCGGCCAAGCAAAGAGAGAGAGGAGAATTAGGTTATTGGTGATCCAAGATTAAGTTATGAATGAATCAAGGGTTTGTATTATAGGTAACTTAACTTGATGACCAAGTTTGAGTGTGATTGGGTTTGGAACCCAACCGATCGGCCAAAGCCCCCCCAAAGGGGATTCTAGAACTTTCCCGACTTTGTAATTTCATCTCTAGTCCTTCTAGTTAATATTTAACGACCGTTAACCAAACCTCATTAATTATTTAACTATCGCTATGTTTTATTTCATGACTAATAATTAATAATAATAACGTTTTATTTATATTAATTATTTACATCAATTCTCATACGTAATGTGTACAATCTCAAGTCTCGAGTTCGAATCCGGACATACTATTATTTAAATATCCATAAAACCTTTCAGCTCCCACTGGATATTACTAAATATAGTAATGACATTGGTTAGTCTAGCTTTCACGCCAACGCCCCGGATCGAATCGAGCATGGTCTCTGGAAAAACCATTTAATGATTCATCATTTTTACTTATCCTTTTGTTACTAATACTACATTAACTATGAATATGGATCAAGTCATTTCATAAGTTAACATTCATTTCTCGTTGTATATGATTGAACAAGATTACCAAATCATCGAACGTATTCCGGATAGATCTTGGGTATGGCCATACAAACATCTTGTCAACCCTACGAGGGCCCAAATATAGTATTATGCTTTGAAACAAATTCAAAGGAACAAATTATCTTGACTACAAACATAACTCATGAATTTTGCAACACTTGAAAATAGCCCTTATAACTACCGATTACGGATAGCGTTAGACTATCTTACACAAATGCACTACATTCATATCGGTTATCCGGTATCTCAAGTCGAGGATAAACACTTCATGATATACTTAATGACAAAGATCCATAAAGTATCATCATGTAAAGTTGGATGAGTCCTATATTCAATTAATTGAATATCATGTGAATCTGGTATGTCTCACGATCAATATACTTTAAAAGTATATTCTACAAAACTCATATTTGTCTTAATTCAATGACATTCCCACATCATTGATCGACAACGGACTATTTAGAATAACATAAGTTACTCATGGATTAAACATGCAAATATAGGATATAATATTAATAAAATGAAAAATAAACATAAACAACTATTTTATTTCATTAAAGTAATATTTGTTCATAACATCCTTTATCCAAATACTAATCACGGATCCGCATGAAACTACTAGCTAAACGAAGTCCTATCCCATCAAGATGGTCAATAAGTTTTCTTTTGGCAAAGCTTCGTAAAGGGATCAACTAGATTATCATCTGTATGAACTTTGAGTAGATTGATTTCACCTATGTCGACTTGTTCTCGAACATAGTGATATCGACGAGGAAAATGTCCGCGCCTTCATGACTCGGGCTCATTGGCAAATGTTATTGCGGCAGAGTTGTCACAATACACATTTAAAGGTAATTCGATTGAGGCATTACTCGAGTCCCGAAATGAATTTCCTAATCAACAGACTTCCATCGCGACTTCAAGCGCCTATGTACTCACCAGTAATAGACATCGCAACCGTTGTTTGCTTCTTGCTCTTCGGTCAATCTGCTCCTCCATTAATGACAAAGACATAACCCGTCTCGAGACTTCGTATCATCTTTATCGGTTTGGAATGACGCATGGCAAAACCCGTAACATCAAGTTCGCATCCGATTTCCTCCATACACTAGAAACATTTCTTTAGTAGCCTTAGATACTTAAGAATGTTCTTAACGACTGCCGATGTTTCACACAGGTTCTGTTGATACCGACTGGTGATGTTATATGCAAATGCCACATCAGGCCTTGTACATCTCACAACATACATGATAGATCCTACAGCCGAAGCATAAGGAACTTTCTTCATGTAATCCACCTCTTCAGGTGTTGACGCGCATAGTTTATTACTTAAGCCATGTTCAACTTGCATCGGCAAATATCCCTTCTTGGAATTTTGCATACTGAATCTCTTCAATATTTTATCAATGTAAGCACTTTGGCTTAGTCCAATTAACCGCCTTGATCTATCTCGGTAGATCTTGATCCCTAGAATAAATGCTGCTTCCCCTAAGTCCTTTATAGAAAATCACTCTCCGAGATAAGACTTTACATCTTGCATACTTGGAATGTCTTTTCCCATGATCAATATGTCATCGACATATAAGACAAGGAAAATAACATTACTCCCACTAGCTTCTTGTTCCATTGCCTTGATGCTTGCTTCAATCCATAAATGGATCTTTGAAGTTTGCATACACGCTTCGGAAACTTTGGATTCACAATCCCTTCAGCCTGCGCCATATAGATGTCCTCATCTAGGCGACCATTTAAGAAGGCAGTTTTGACATCCATTTGCCATATCTCATAGTTATAGTACGCAGCTATGGCTATAAGAATCCTAATAGCTCTAATGTCTGCTACATGAGAAAATGTCTCCTCGTAGTCTACCCCATAGGTTTGAGTATACCCTTGGGCTACAAGACGAGCTTTATAGGTGTGTGCATTGCCATCCATGTCAGTCTTTATCTTAAAGAGCCACTTACTTCCAACTACCTTAGCATTTGGAGGTAAGTCAACCTCTATCCGAACTTCGTTATCTTCATAGATTGCATTTCCCATTCATTACAACTCGCCATTTTTCTTTTCGGGACTCATCATGGCGACTTTATAGTTAGCGAGTTCACCAAGATCCCCTAACAAATTTTCCTCGCCTTCTACGTTGAGACATAGGCGCTCGGTGCAGCGTAGCCCTGCGGATCTACGAATGGGAACCACTTCAATCTCGGGTGGAACGCCGGACTTTCGTGTTCTACTTGAGGTTGGCTAGTGTTTTCGAGAAGGTGTTGTATCTTCTTGATCATCTTCCGGATCATAAACTCTCCCATCGAATTCATGAGATATGAGATCCTTTTCAAGAAAGTCTCCATACCTAGCAACAATTACTTTGTTTTCGGTGCAAAGTAGAAGTAGTAAACCATAGTTTCCTTTGGGTATCCTACGAAGACACACTTGCAGATCTTTGTTGCGACTTATCCAGAGTCACATTTAACAAACGCCTCACAACCCCATACCTTTAAGTAAGACAAGTTGAGAGGTTTCTCATACCACACTTCATAAGGAGTCTTATCAACCTTCTTAGTTGGAACCATATTCAATATGCGAACATCAGTTTCCAAAGCATAATCCCAAAAGGATAAGGGAAGAGTTGTAAGATTAAACATTGATCGCACCATGTCTAGAAATGTACGATTCCTTCTCTCGGATACACCATTTTTTGTGGAGTATATGGAGATGTGAGTTCTTCGGACGATACCACACTCACTAGATAATCTTTAAACTCTTGGCTTAAATATTCACCACCTCTATCGGATCAAGAGCTTTAATCTTCTTTCCTAGTTGCGCTTCTACTTCACTCTTAAAACCTTAAATGTTTCAAAGACTTCATGTTTATGTTTAAGTAAATAAACATAACCATAACGATCGAAATCATCAAGAAGGTTAAGTAGCTAGCACCCTTTCTTGACACATGTCTTAGTGGTCCACATACGTCAAGATGTATCACACCAAGAAGATCGAAGCCCTTTCTAAACTATTTGTAAAGGTTTCTTGGTCATCTTCCCGATATGCAAGATTCGCATTTATCAAATGATTCATCATTGATGTCTTGCAAAAGCCCATCG
Source organism: Chrysanthemum lavandulifolium (assembly GCA_022545495.1). Taxonomy (NCBI): domain Eukaryota; kingdom Viridiplantae; phylum Streptophyta; class Magnoliopsida; order Asterales; family Asteraceae; genus Chrysanthemum; species Chrysanthemum lavandulifolium. The sequence continues at coordinate 264,281,825 of CM040244.1, read as the reverse complement.
TGTTGCAGATGTTGCATGCGTTTCTTGCCTATATGAGCAAGTCTACAATGCCAAAGAAATGAAGAATCCAAGTCACCTTTGATTCTTTTATTATTGATGCTAAAGATGTAATTATTTTATCAATCACATTATCATGCAAATCAATTTCAAACACACCATTTATTGGAATAACATTAAAGTAAAAACATCATTTAAAGAAGCGAAATTCCATAATCAAGATATGTATGAACGAAACCAATATCTTTTAACAAGGAAAGCGAAACGACACCCTAACAATGGAAGGTTCGTAATGACAATCGTTTAATGACAAGATTAAACCCGAAGGTAAAACTAAATCAAACGTGCCTATAGCTTCAACGATCGCATGTGCTCCATTACCCACGCAAGTATTGTCATCCATAGGCAAGCTTCCTTGCTCCTCTAAGTCCTGCGGTGTATTACATATGTGAATACCACATCCAAGATCATATACCCAAGAATTTATTTTATGAGGAAAAGCAAATAATTCTATCATCAAAGAGTACAAGCATCGCCACAGATGCAGATTTTTATACCTCTTATTGCGCAACTTATCAAGGTATAGTGGACAATTCCTCTTCCGTGTCCAACCTCGTGCGGTGATGACAAGCTCGATCCTCTTTGGATTCTCACGCGGGAGGGTACTTCTTGGGTTCTTGCCGATAAGTCATAACTTGTTTTCCTTATCAACTTTACCCTTACCTTTCCCTTTCTTGTTCGCTAGCGGCTTATTAGGCTTAGAAATTCTACCCTTCGAATGGTCAAACCGCGGTGTAGAGGCCTTCGGGCAAACCTTTCTCGTAATCAATGAGCATTGCATGTACCTCATCGATTGTCTTCCCAAAGGTAATGCATATTGTAATCAAGACGAAACCATCAAATTCCTTGTTAAGGATTTGTTGATCGTGCCAATTTGTATGTCATTAGGGTAGACATAGTTAAGACGCCCAACCGGTCCATGTAACTCATCATTTCCAGCGTTGGCGCCATGTGTTTCCCTTCTCCTCGCTTGCAACTATGAAGAACATCTATCAAATCATACTGACTCTGATCATGTGCTTTTCAAACAACCTTTGCAATTCTTCCAAGATGAGATTAGGAAGTAATTCTCAAATTGATTTTGCAAGCTTGAGTTCATACTCCCGAGCATAATGCAGCGACCTAATTATACTTGTCATACTCAGTTGCCATGCGGCTCTTGCTTCAAAGGTAGCATCACCGCAGTTCGGAGGACAAGGCGTAGTCAAATAATTGAGTCTTTTGGCAACCTCAAGACAATTACGAGTTGCGATACCAATCATTGAAATTCACGCTACGGTAATTCTCTCGATCAAACATAGATTTGAACGACGAGGCTAGTGCAGAGATTCGACTTGAGCCATTTCTACGAAATAAAAGTTCAAAAGTTAGTACTTTCGATAAGTAAACATTCAAGAAAATAAAATACCCTTTGGTCAATATTCATATTAACCATAGTATTTTCCTTGAATATTGGATCCTCATTATCATAGTTCCACCACATCGTTGATGCGCTAGTGGTGAAAGTATAGAATAGGTAATCGTTGAAAACGATAATTGACAAACAAGTTTTCAATTCCAAAAGTTATGGGATTTACAATTTTGCCAAAACAATTAATGCAAAGCGTAAGCATGTTTTATCCCATCTTATGCCTTAAGTTATAGGTCTCACTAACTAACTTAATTAAGTTGTCTAATTTAGAAACTGCAAATCATAAAGCTGAGGTCTCACACAACAAAATAATTCACCTCGTTATTGTAATCTAGATCAAGGTCTTACATAACTAAATTACAACTTCAAGTGTTTCATATCATTAGATGGCATAAACTTAAATTTAAAGGGTACAATTTTTGACGTGTAATCAAAACTTATGTATAAAGAAGCATGCATACAACTTTATGACATAATATTTTCAAAAACTTACAATAGATTTTAATTGCTAAGATTGAATTCTACAAAGTTTTAATCGATGCGTTGAGAAACTTACAACTTTATGTATAAAGAAGCATGCATACAACTTTATGACATAATATTTTCGAAAAACTTACAATAGATTTTAATTGCTAAGATTGAATTCTACAAAGTTTTAATCGATGCGTTGAGAAACTTACAACTTTGAACTAAGATGCTTCGTACATAGAATGGTTATACTAGGTAGCTCCAATCGAACTCACAGTGGGAGAGGACCGTAAGTACTGGAGCATAACCTTAGACATCCATTCGGTGAGGCATGCTCACTTCTTAAATAACCCCTTTATAGTTTGTTCGAGTGGGTGAGCCGTTCTAACCATTTAGTACAGTCGCATCAATCGATTAAAAGTTCAAGAATAATTCTTAGATAACAAATCAATTTCGCCATTATTTAGTCCATTTAATTTTCTATTCCAAAAAACCCTTTTTGCTTACTAATCATGTCAAACAATTTTTAAACAAAAAAGCACTTTAATAAAAAATTAAACACACTCAAATAATATAAACATATAACTAAACAATTTAACATATGTAAAAACAATTAGCCACATGCATAATTATTTCAATAAACTCTAATAAACAATTCTAGGCGTAAATAAATGCATACATTAACTAGGACTTTCATCTTGCAAGAAGATGAGCCACATACATCGACAAGTCGATTGCGTAAGCCAAAGTTAATAATATACCAATTAGCACGTAACGAATTTTTATTAGTTATAATTGAGGTCTTTCTCAATTCAATAATTATTAAATAAATAAAATATGTGTGTATCACTTAACAATTAATCAATAAACAAAAAACAATACTCCATGGCAAAACATGCATGTTCCACCATGGATTCCGTGATAACAATTATCACCCAAGATACGCATATTACATGTCACATAACAATTATTCATTAATTAACCACATAAAATAAGCATGCAATTCTAGGGTTTCTACAAGTTTTACAAAATTAAAACCTAATAAAATAAATAAAGGGTAATCGACCCTATATATAAAAAATTAGGGTTTCGAATTCAAAACCCTAGAAACCATAAAAAGCACGCATATAATCATAAAGATCCAATTTTTATGTGTTTCGGTAATTAATTACATCAAATTAACCTGGATCTGATAACACTGTTGGAATTTTATACTCATAACAATTATATATAAAACAAATAACATCATCAAAGCATGCAGCGGAAGAACTAGGAATAATATATGTAAATAATTAACCGAATAAGAAAACGCGTACCTTTTAGCAATTCAAGAATCAAACGTTGATTGAACAAGAACCAAAACCCAAAACCCTAATTTAGGGTTTATACAAATCGACCCAAAAAAGAAATCGACCACCAAGGATTACAAGCTCAAGCGTGCTTGTTCTTCGTTCTTGTACACACTTACTAATAGCGATTTGATGTGGAAAAGCTAGTTCCTTGAATCACAAATAAAACCAAACACTTGTTTCTTTCACTTGGAAAAATCGATCCCTATGAGGAGGGGGTGTACGATCGGCCAAGCAAAAGAGAGATGATAGGAGAAATTAGGTTATTGGTGATCCAAGATTAAGTTATGAATGAATACAAGGGTTTGTATTTATAGGTAACTTAACTTGATGACCAAGTTTGAGTGTGATTGGGTTTGGAACCCAACTGATCGGCCAAAGCCCCCCAAAGGGGATTCTAGAACTTTCCCGACTTTGTAATTTCATCTCTAGTCCTTCTAGTTAATATTTAACGACCGTTAACCAAACCTCGTTAATTATTTAACTATCGTTATGTTTTATTTCATGACTAATAATTAATAATAATAACGTTTTATTTATATTAATTATTTACATCAATTCTCATACGTAATGTGTGCAATCCCGAAGTCTCGAGTTCGAATCCGGACATACTATTATTTAAATATCCATAAAACCTTTCAGAAACAAGCTCAAGTTCGAGCCCTATAAACTTTTTTTTTTGTGCAAAGGTGAATCTATTATATTAAACTCCAAATATTACATCATAAGAATAAGAGATAAGCTTTTGGACAACTCCCAAAAACTGATACAGAAAGACAAAGAAACACTGGTCATATACAAACCAGAACAACCTTTATCGATATCAGACAAAGCTAATGTCTAACATACTAACCAAAAACTCCACTGTAAACACAACCATTTTATGAACCAAATTCACCTTTTTATTTAGCACCACCATCTAGCTACATTTCCACAACTCTACTCTACCAAGCTACTCAACCATCAACCACAGCAGACAAGGTAGAGGTAGAGAGTGGCATCACTAGGACTCCATAACCCATCCATGGGGGGGCTCTGCCAATCATCCTACATTTCCCTCTCAATGGAAGGCTTCAGATGAGTGGGAACACTCTCCCTCCATGATGACCAACCATTCCTCCTGTGATGGTGTATTGAATGGACCAAGAAGGTTCATCTTTCACACCTCTCTATTCCATTCAACATACACCATCCTCCTAGTTCATTTACCCTTCACAATGGGGACCCTACTTTATGGTACATTCTAACCAAGAAAGCCTTCCTATATAGCCAAACTTAGCCTCGCTCAATCTCCTCCCAAGGCCAAATTGAACATACTAAGGGACCACCATAGAATAACCATACCGGAAAGAACTCCAAGATACAAGGTATCACTCCATTGTAATGAATCGAAAATAGAACCGAAGACATAATATGCCCTCTCAGATATCTCAAAATACCACTATCAATTCAACCCTTCGACCTCTACAATGATCTCAAAGATTTCTTGATAAACTTGACATTCCGGATATTCTCAACATTCAAAGACATTAACAGTTTGTTTAACTCTTAATGACACCATCTTGGCTCGACTTCATCACAAATGACATTGAAAACTTCATCGGAACTTTATGTTGGTTATTAAACGTCTACTATTCCTTTCATTCCAAAGGAAATAGATCAGAGCAAAGAATGCTTAGCTTTTAGTGATCTCCCAAATACCCTTCCATTTGTTTGAACTAAGTTTGCTTATAATTCCTTCCCAATTGCTATCAACAAACCGATTCGCAATCTTGCAAATGAGCTTCCAAATCTGCATTGCATACCCACATTTGAAGAACAGATGATCATGAGAGTCTGCTTCTTTACCACATAAACTGCATTCATATACTCTATTTGGGTACCACTTCTGTAGTTTATCTTGAGTACATAGTTTTTGCTTTATAGCCAACCATAAGATAAAAGCATGTTTAGGAACACACTGAGTGTACCAAACAAGATTTCTCCAGCATACTTGACTAACATCACCCCTCACATCTTTCCAAACTGTGCTAATAGAATACTTCTTTTCAATGCCATTATTATCCACCCACACAGCTTTATCTGGATAATCTTTTAGAACAGGGACAGAGATACTCTTTAGATAAGGAAACTTATTACACCACTGCACTGGCCATTTCCATCCAGCATTATCAAGCACATCTGCTAATGAAGAGTCATCTTGCAATCCAGCATAAAAGACTTCTTTTTTACTGATAAATGTAGATAATGGGACTTCACCATGCCACTTATCATGCCACACATTAATTATTTTGCCATTCCCAATCTGAAATCTCATGTGCTTTCCCAACCAGTCTCTAAGACTTAAAATACATTTCCAAAACCAACTATCCTTCTTATCAGGCATTACATCCCAAACACTTCTGTTTTTGAGTTTGACCACATTAATCCATTTGACCCATAAAGATTCTTTTCTAGCAGCCACATTCCAGAGATGTTTAGAAAGTAAAGTTTTATTCCACAATTCCAATGACTTAAAACCCAAACCACCTTGATCTTTAGGCTTGCATACATCTTTCCAAGCAACTCTAGCCTTTCCATTGCAGCTATTGCCACCGTTCCATAAGAATTTTTTAAACAAAGCCTCAATCTCATTAATCACAGTCTTAGGAAGTAAGAACACAGAACCCCAATATAATTGCATAGAAGAAAGGACAGAAGCAATCAGTTGGGCTCTTCCAGCATATGACAGACTTTTATTTTTCCAATCATTCAGCTTATTTTGCACTTTGTCCACCAACAATTTACAATCAGCAACTCCTATCTTATTGGTTACCAATGGAACACCTAGGTACCTTACAGGGAGCTTACCAACTTTAAAAGGCATGATGGCACTTATATCCCTTATGGTATCCTCATCAAGACTGCCACAGAACATTGTGCACTTACCCAAATTAGGAAATAGACCTGAAACAGAACTAAACTTGTTTATAGCAGCTTTGAGGGTATGAGCAGAATCCACTCCACCATGGCACAACATTATTAAGTCATCAAAGCAAAGATGGGCAATCTTTAGTTGTATGCATCCAAAGTGGTACTTGAAATTCCTATTTTTCCTGATTTCATCCTTAACAATCAAGTTTAACATTTCCATGACCAGAGTGAAGATGTATGGAGAAATTGGGTCTCCTTGTCTCAACCCTCTGCCACCATTAAAATAGCCATGCCTTTCTCCATTAACACAAATAGAAAACTTAGTATTAGTGATGCATGTCATGATCCACTCAACCATTTGTTTAGGAAAGCCAAACTTGAGCATGATCACTTCAATAAATTTCCAATTGACAGTATCATATGCTTTTTGAATGTCAATTTTGAAAGCCACTCTTTTAGGACCATTGATGCAGTTATAACCTTTGAGAAGTTCTTGAGTTAAAAGAATGTTGTCAGTAATAGCTCTTCCTGGAATGAAAGCACTCTGATTCTCTTCAACCACATGGCTTAAAGCATTCTTAATTCTATTAGTGAGGACCTTGCTAATGCATTTGTAAATGACATTACAACATGCTATAGGTCTCAAATCAGATACCTTTTGAGGGGTATTAGATTTAGGCACCAAAGCAATTAGAGTAGCATTGACTTCCCCAAGTAGTTTCCCTGACATAAAGAACTCCTTAATAGCATCACAAAACTCCTTCTTAACAAAGATTCCGTGCTTTTTGAAGAATTTAGAAGTGAAGCCATCAGCCCCGGAGCTTTATCATCATCTATATCAAAAGAGCCATTTTAATTTCAACATCAAGAATCTCTCTTAGCATAAAGACGACTTCTTCATCGAACTTTCTTTGAAAAATGCAATCATGTACATCATTAAAGCTACTAACATCGTGGCTAATTCCTAAAAGCCTTCAAAATGTTTCACAAACCGATCGCCACATCCTTATACTCATATCTAGTCCCATCTTCCCACATATAGACATGATTCGCTTTTATTAGTTCTTCCTTTAAAACTTTGTGAAAATAAGTCGAGTTTTGTCCCTTCATTGAGCCAATTGACTTTTGCTTTTTGTCTTAACAGCTTTTCTTCATCAGCCACAACCTCTTTGTATTCTTTTAAAATCTCACCTTCTTCAATTCTGAGACTTTTGTTAGCTGGATCTTGATCAATCTTCATTTGAACTTCTGAAAGCTTACTTTTTATAGCAATGACTCTTTCAAATAAATTTCCATTTTTCCAATTGAGCTTGTTAAGATGAGGCTTGAGAGCTTTTAGCTTTTTAACCAGTCTGAACATGGCATGACCTTGAATATCAATGTTCCACTTCTCTTCCACCAAATTATGAAATTCATCTTTATCATCACATAATTTGCAAATTTGAAAGATTTTTCTTCCTTATCATAACTTGAGGAATAATAAGAATTGCGGGACTATGATCGATATACCATAAGGTAAGAAGACGCATTAGCATTGTTATGTTGAGAGAACAAGTTGCTATTTCCCATAACTCGTCAATCTTCTTCAAAACAAGATTATCATGGTTTAGAAGGCTTTTAGTCCAAGTATAATGCAATCCCGAGCTATTAATATCCTCCATTTCAATATCATTTATACAATCCACGAAATTCAACCATATCTTGGGTATAGTGTGAAATTCCTTCGAATGATCATTAAGGTTCAAACACACATTTACATCACCCATGATAGCCCATGGCACCCGCCCTATAATTCTTTTAAACAAACTTAAATCTTGCCATAGCTCCCTTCTATCTTTTCCTCTATTAGTCTGATATATGAAAGTGCAAGACATCACTTGATGAGTACTTAGAACTTCAACAAAAAACAACATAGCTTGAGATGTAGCATGAATGGTGAGCATCTCACATTACTACCATCCCAACCCACAACAATTCTGCATCCTTTTGTACTTAAATGAACATTGCTCTGCCATTGCCAACTTCCAAAAACATTAGCACATACACTATCAATTCTATTTTTCTTCATATGTGTTTCCAAGATAGCACAAATACTGATTTTCTCATTCCAAATTAAATTCCTCACCTCTGATTGTTTAGAGGTTGTACCAAGACCTCTAATGTTCCATGCACTATCTTAAGATCATTCATTGAGAGTTTGCAAAAGATCACTATCCTTCCGTAAACCTCATTTTCATTCATAAAACTAGCCATTCCATTTATCAAGATACACTTCCTTCTCATTCAATACTCCATTACCATAGTTCTTATCTTTTCCATACTTAGCTTCCCAACATTCTTTGAAATATCTTCTCATCTCATGGCTCCATTTTCCAATTACTTCACAAGAAGGTTGAAATTTCCTTGAAACACAATCATTCACTGTTTCCTTGTCTTTTAAACTCAAGTTTATATCATTCTCATTACCTTGTTCCACTTCCTTATCCCCATCAATATTTTCCAGAGCAGAGTATCTATTAGCTGTAGACCTTACTGCTTGAACAATATCCTTATCAACATTCCATGTCTTCCTCAAAGGGGTTTGATTTGTCTGCTTCTCATTTCCTTCTTTGGACAGGTTGTCACTTTGTTTCAGAACTTTCTTATAAACTTTTTGAGGTGCAACAACTCTCTCCTTTGGCTTTACTTGTGGCATTTGTTTAGAATCCTTCTTCTGATTGACTTTCCTGTTATTATTTTGAACAAAACCTTCTTCATCCTTATGATCTTCTATCACTCGTTCCCCTGTTCTATCTCTTTTCATACATTTTTCAAAAGAATGACCAAAGACTTTGCAATGAGAACACACTGGAGGCTTCCAAATATATACTACTTGCACTTTTTCACAAAACACTTGTCATCCTCCTTACTCTTATACAACACATCAATGTAATCATCCATTCCTTACTAGCATTTGCCTCAACTAACACCCTAGCAAATCCAATCCTTCCCGTACCTTGTGTACACATCCTAGTAGTCATTTCATCCATAATCAATGGTTTTCCAATTTTACTAGCAAGTGCACTTAAGCCTTTTGCACTCCAAGCTTCTAGAGGGAGGTTGGTTAATTTGATCCATATAGGAAGTGTTTCAGGTTCAGATTTATCAAGGTTAATATGAGTATTCCATTTTTGAACCACCATAGGTTTATTATTCACAATCCATGGACCACTTTCTATCACAGTTTGTAACCCCTGGGCATTATTAAACTTGAACACAAAGGTGCCATTACCATTATTAAGAATCTGCTTTAGCCCAAATTTACTCCACATTTTGAACAAGTGAAAACTTATCTCTTGTATTGACATCCTATAACCAACAAAATAGCCACATGCAGACAACTCCCATTGTTTACTTCCCTCATTAATGATTTCTTCATCAAAAATCACAAATTCCTGCCCATCCTCATTAAGTACAGTAGGTATCTGAAACAACTTGTTATCATATGACTTATTAATGCTATTCAACTTATCAAAGATAGCTAGCGCTTTAGCAACAGACTAGTCATTTTAATGTAATCGCAGTAAGTATTAACACTTTTAGAGACAGGACTGAAGCATTACAATGATTAGCATCATCAAGATCATTATCAACCATAGGTGACTTACAGTTATCTTCAACACCTGTAGAGCCAACATCTGTAGCATCAACTGTATCAGCCTTATTCATCTCTGTTCCATCTCTGCAATTTCCATTATCCCCCAAATTCTTCCTGTTATGATCCATTTCCATGCTTTTTCCTTCCAAACCAGTAATTACAACCTTCACACAATTAACATCATCAACCTGAACTGAAACCCTCTCGTCATCATTATCCAATTCATTTCCCTTTTCATTTCTTTCTTGACTCAATTTCCCCACAACATGATCATTATACCTAGAAGGAGGCTTAATCTGTCTTTTTTGTGTTTTCTTCCTATTAGACATGATCACAAGTGTATTCAGTAACGTACAGTGCTATCAAAATGAAAAGACTCAAAAATGATGATAAAAAATGAAAAAAACAATATTTTGGCGCCAAAATTCAAATTGGGGGTTTTTTCAAATCATAACAGAATTCTAATCAAAACATCTCATTTTGATCGGAATGATGTACTGAATCGATTGATAGTTGTGGAATTGGAATTCATTAAGATTTGATGAACAGATTGATTGAAAATTGGTATTTTTTGTATAAGCGAAAATGGTGGGAATATAAGAAAACGGTTAGAGGAGAGAGAAAATGCTTTTGCGCCCTATAAACTTAAATAGGTCGTGCTCGAGCTTTGGCACCCTCGAGGTAAACGTAACTTATATTGTGGTGATACTCAATTATCTTTGTTTCGTAATAAGGAAATTTCTTCAATTAGCTAGCTCAGGACCATGACTATGTTTATGCATAACTTTTCGGGTTTGTTAAAAACATGAATTTGATTAGCATAAAAAACGTGGTACACTTGTAAAATGCTATAAAAGCTGCTAGCTGGTCTTTTTAGAAATTCTCACACTTTGCTATAAATTATTGAAAACTCATTTGTAGATCACATTAATTAAGTTTTAAATCATTCTTACTTTAATTCATGGCTAGATCAACATGCTTCATGTGATTCCATACACCACAATTGTTCTCTCTTATTTTTCTCAAGGTTCCCATGTAAACTGAGATTTTTCGCACTATGTAATAACGATGATTACTTACAGGTACGCCACAGATTAACTCATTTCATGTGGAACCGGGTGGAACCGTGTATCATCATAACATAAAAGCATATAAAACCATAGATGTTAGGTATAATCGATATTTGGAAAACACTATACAATGATAAAAAAAAAAATAGAAAATTTCACTTTCAAATATATTTCAAATCGTATAAAATAAGTTCTTTAGGTGATAACTCCATTATGTATCTCGATCACAAATTCACAAATATGTTAGTTTGGTTACAAACTTAATTTATTACAACCTTTACTTACAATATTTTGCTAATTTTACCAAACTCGCCAACATACGTTTTCACAAAAGGTGTATATTGACCAGTGGCGGACCTAGCCGGAAACTCAAGGTGGTTCCCGACTTAATCAAGCAAAAAAGTCAACAAGTCAACCAATCACTCAATCAATATGTCGAGTCGGGTCGGGGCAAATTTAACACCAGCTTCCTTAATGAAACAACATATCAAACATTACCACATATTATAGTGCATTTTTTCAGTATATGCTAAAGTGCTAAACAATCATTTATAAGGCTACAATGTGTTTGATAAACTACAAACTTTTCGCTGAAACAAGTGGGCAATATTCATACTTAATACTGTATCAAGTTTAATGAATACATATAATATTTTAAATTAATTGATACATAAGTGTATCTACAAAATAACAACCGAAATAAACACTAAACACTTTTAAGGCATATCGACAGCCATATCTAGAAATTGTACTTTGTTTTAACTGAAACAATGTGTAATACCAAAATAAAAACTATAAAGAGACAGTGTTACAAATATTTGTGCTGACTTTTTTATTTAAGTGTTATAAATAACAAATTCAAAACCATATCTGAATTAATAGTTTTAAAGTAGAGGGACTAAAATAAAACATTGAATAAAAGAAAAACATTAAAAATAAAATAAAACAAAACATGTTGGATTTTGTGTCATCTTCTATGAGCAAAGTCAGAACCTAAAATCCTCCATTAAAGAAACTCTGTGAAATCCGGATTTCTAATATCTATTTCATTATTTTTTTTGTCTTTCTTTCTTGTAATTTTATATGTAAGGTGGTTCCCCAATCTAATTTCAAGGTAGGTCCTTTATTTTTCCTCTACATAGCTTCTAAAGGGTTTTGATTTCTAAGGAACCACCTTCATACACTATAGGTCCACCTCTGATATTGACGAACACCGACTCCGGTGTTTTTAAGACCACCATCATTCAATTTATAAAGAATAGGCTCACAAATCTCCTATAGTGGAGCACCAACGGGAGTGACGAGCCAAGACTTGGATCCCTGAGATTTTATTCTACAAAGTCTCTTCAGTGTGTCCATAAGTTTTATGAGGTGAGTCTTATCTCAAGAAATGCCAGGATAAGACTGAATCTGAGTTTATCGACCAAGACGAGTCGCTCCAACCATTAAACTAACGCCCAACGATTCGCTAACATACGTTTATTGAGAAGAAAAAACAAATGATAGATTCTAATAAAATGGCCATCATGGTCAAAAATGATTCTAGTTGAACACGAAGTAGCCGATTCCAGTGAAAACCAAGTAGACTAATTCTTTTACAATTAACAAATGATTAAATACTACATGACGTTATAATGTTTGTGTTCGTTTTGAACGAAATAATGTTTGTATTCGATATCAACAAAACAGATAGTCTTTGACTTACCCCCTTGCATTGTTTGATTTTTTTAACTAGTTAGAGAGAACAATGTGACAAAATTGACAGTTATTTATAGTATATAGTATGTGGGAAGAGATCGGGCAAAAAAATCGTGATGAGAATAATGAGAAATATTTATAGCTAAAAGTATACGCATATATTTTTGTACGTGCATCTGAAATGTGTTGAGAAAACAATGTGACAAAAGTGATAGTTATTTATAGCATATAGTACTCCTATGTAAAAAAATCCAGTGAGAAGAAAAATTAAATGAAAAAAATAATAATGATTTCTAGTAACACATTTCAAATAAAAGAGAAAATTTTAAAGAATAATGCATATATTTTAAGAGTAAATATCATAAATCGTCCTTGTGGTTTCACGGTCACTCAAAATCGTCCCCGTGGTTTAATTTCATCTGTTTGGTCCCGTGGTTTTCAACCCATACGGGTTTGGTCCCTTGACCAACTTATCCGTCGATTGACCAAGTTTTACGTTGACGTGTCTAATAAGTCAGCAATTTAGTCTTTCTATGTTTGGTTAATACTTATATATGTTATTCTTTCATTTTTTTTACCCGTTTCAAAACAAACACAACATAAACACACACACAAACATCAATCTTGGATGGTGAGATGCGATCGTTGTGGATCAAGAGCCATTATCAAAACATCATGGACACCTACTAACCCCTAAGAAGATTTTATTGTTGTAGTAAAAGAGTAAGTCTTCAATTTTGTATTTTCAAAACCCCAATTTGACCTAATTTGACCTAATTTTTGGACTTGGTTTATAGGTATCAAATTGTGGGATAGTAGATTGGTATGATCCTCCTATGTGTGATAGGGCTGTGCAAATCATTCCCGGTCTACTAAATTCAATGAATCGGCTACAAGGAGAAGTACTTGAAAAAGCTAATGAAGCTAAAAGAATCGAAGTGGTTGATTATCGGTTGGTTGTTGTTTTCCTTTATTTAGTGTTAAAGTGATAGTCAAGTTGTAGTGGTAGTCAAGCTAAAAGAATCAAGACAGTGTAGTGGATAGTCAAGTTGTATTTTTGGTTAATATGAATGAAAAATGAGCAGTTTTAACTTGACAAATAAAGTAGTCTTTAACTTTTATTTCATATTGCATACATAGATGCATAGTAGTAGCATACATAGATGCATTAGACAGAGGTTGTTAAAGACATTACATAGATGCATTACATAGATGGCTTAGCCCATTTTCCCTTTCCCTTTAGTGCCAGTTGGTGCTGTTTTGTTCCATCTCTTCCACCTCTGTCCCTGGATGACTTCCCAAGTTGTAACTGAATAACAATAACAATTGAGTGGGATGACATTACATAAATGCATTACATAGATGGCTTAGCCCATAACACTTTGACATTGCTACAAGTTGTAACTGAATAACAATTTAGTTTGTAAATGCAATAACACCATAAGAACATAAGACCACAAACATTCATAAACACATAACTAGTGTATCATTACACATTGTCTTAACATCATGAAATGGCCATAACAGATTAGACCAAAATACCAAAACACAAAATGAACTAAAAACTTAACATGACATAAGTGGAAAAACATCCATGGTGCAGAACACAAACATAACATTAAGTCCGATTAGACAAACATATTTAAGGAGAATTGTATCATTTGCAGATGTCTTTGTCCTTTTGATGGTGAATCTTGTAGGAGTAAAGGTAGTGGTCTCGACTTCAGTAGGGCACTTGAAACTGTGTACCACAACAAAAGTTTGTGAAGCTCATGGACCTTGAAACATCACCATACTTTGTTGTGATTGTGAACCCATACCGCATGTAAAGCAACACTAGCCTTCTTTGAACCAACACTTGCTTTCTTTGAACCACCATTTGCTTTCTTAGAACCACCACTAGCTTTCTTAGAACCACCACACTTTCTTTGAACCACCACTAGCCTTCTTTGAACCAACACTTGCTTTCTTTGACCCACCACCAAGACTTTGTGAACCACCATCTCTTTGACCCTTGCGGCTTCTTTGGTTGTGACCAACTTGCTTACACAGTTGCAAGTCACACTCTTCCCGACCTACTTAATTTGGAACCTTTACCATTATATCCGCAAGTTCAAGAAGACTTTCTTCTCTTTTCCTAGGCCTTCCAATTTGGGGTGATGATCGGTGGGATAATTGTATTTGGAACATTGCACTTATCCCAAAACTCGGTGATCTAGTGGGATTAATCTTGACCTATGATGAGTGTCTAAATACTCATCATTTCGCTCACATTTAAGCTACAAAATATCTCGAAAACATACAAATATGCTTCAAAATATTGGAATTATCTCCAAATTGTGTTTTAGGTATTAAAGTGCAAAAGGATGAAAACCGATGAAAAACATGCAAAACATACATAATTTACTGATTTCGGTCCACGAACTTTGATAAATTGGCAAATCTAGTCCTCGTTAATCAAAACTTGTAAAAATATCATATAAGGTCCTTGGGATTCACAAGTTGTTAAAAATAATCCTTTGAAGCTTAAAATCACAAAATTACGACTTTGGTCCCTCAACTTTGCAAAAGTGTCAAAAATAGTCCTTAAGGTTTTAAAAATTGGAAATTGATCAAAATAAACCTTATACTATTTATAAATGGCAATATTGGTCCTTATGATAAACTTTTGAAAAATTACAAGTTTAACCCTTCAAGTTTCAGAAAATTACATAATAGGTCCTTAAGGTTTAAAAATGGAAAAATAATCATATATGGCCCTTGTACTAACCATATTTGGCATGATTGGTCCTTGTGATTACTTTGGATATATTTCAGGCTCAGTCCCTCAAGAATTCAGAAGTTACATTATTGGTCCTTGGGCTTTTAAATAATACAAACCAAACCTAACCCTTAAATATATACTCCCAAAGTCCAAATCCAACCCGATTATAACCCCGCCCAACACCATTTCAAACCACCCTTTTGTAAATAAATAAAATGCACCCAACACCCTCCCTGTTTTCTCTTCGTCTTCCACCTCTCCCTCCACCTGTAATACCACCTCACCCTCTCCAGCTCACCCCTATCTTCCTACCCACTCCTTCCATCACCTCTGCCACTACCACCCCCCACAATAAATGCCATTCCCACCCATTTTCACCCCAAAACCACCACTGTTCACATACTAGCCCATAGTATTGAGCAAAACCACCCAACTTGGTCCAAAATTACATCAAACTTGCCCTTTACTCTTCCATATACTCCCAAGAATCCTTAATTGTATCAGGAGCGCCTCAATTACACGTGGAGTAATTTGGCGCCAAAATTGGATTTGAATGGTCAAGATGAATTTGACTCTTTCAAGGGCTAAGATGAAGTGGGAAAGATATTTGTTCAAGTGGGATGCAAATGGGTGATAAATACTGAAGAAAGAAGAAGAAAACATCATAATTTTAATCTTAGTTTATGATCAATCGTAGTTAATCAAATTAGTTGTATCATTAGTGTAATCTTCAAATTCTGTTTTAGAAGTGTTTATTAGCTTTGCTAAGTGTAATAAACAACTTGGTTACTCAGTCTCAATCTATCTTTTAAGTTTTCAAGTCATTTCAACTTTGTCCCATTTTCAATTCAAGTCTTTTAATTTCTGTATGATACTTGTTAATTAGAGGATTCTAATAACACTACTTGGTTCTCAGTAAGCCATAGCAAGCTTTTAGATACTCAAAATCAGCAAGGATCAATAAAAAAAGGAAAACATAAAAAAGAAATCAATAATTAGGATATAAAAAATAGAAATCTGTGAAGAAGCAAAGGAGCAAGGTTCATCTTGGATTGCCTTGGTTTAGAGCTCTGTGGAGAGCATTTAGGTGTGATACTCAGTTCTTGGTTCTCAGATTTTGGCCTTGATTCAAGTTGTAAGCAATTTCTTGATTTTTGCCATTTTCTGTATTAGTTCTTAAATTTAGTTTAATCTCTCTTGTTTCATGCTTATTTGGTGTTAGTTAGTGATAATATAAAGTAAAATCAGTAGGTTGTTAGTTGGAAATCATAATTGATAGTTGTTAAAGTTAGACAGTTAAAATAGCTTAGTAGTGATTAATAGGTTATAGTTGTTAATTGCTGTGTTTTTGTGTTCATTTGATCTCATTACATCATAATCAAGTGTTAGGAATCGTTTCATGTTGTAATTTTGGATTTGTAACACTAATCATACAAACCGCCTTGCTAAGGTGTGTTTGGATCAAGTCGCTTATCCGAGTTTATGCATGTTATTGTCCTTGATATTTGTTGTCGCATGTTTATCTAGATCATCATAGTCCATTTCGTCATAATACATAGGTCTCATTAGTTAAAAGTCAAAATTAGTTGCAATTCCATCTAGCTAGTTAACTGTTAGAGTAATAAGTTCCATAATTACCATATTAGCTTATAATCTGATAATCTAGCTTATTTTCACCATATCATAGCTTAATATAACTTAAGTAATCAGTAAATCTAGATTAAAGCTCACTTTAGTCAAACTTAGTGTTAACTTAAAAAGTCAAATTTGCAGCCTAACTGATTTTTGAATCAACTTTGGATCTAAACTGTGAGCTTGTTAATTGATATTAGGACTAGAGCTTGTAAGTTTATATAGTATTGTTGCTGATCTCTTTGTTGCTATTTTTATTAACTTTCATCTAGCTTATTAAGAGCTTAATTAGTGCTTAACTTTTGGTGATTCTTCATAGACCTCCCCTGTGCACAGGTTTGACACCTACTTTCACAAGCTTGCACAAGCTTGATTAGTGAGTGTTGGTCTGAGTATTTTGGTTGTTTGTGATGCCCATGTGGCTAGTTATCTGAACTAAGTGCTTATTTGCCTTTGATTGCTTATTTGGTCTGCTTAATTTGCTTTAACTTGTGCTATCAAATCAAACACTACACTGGTCATACAGTGTAAACAAGCAAAACCACAAGCCCATCATAAGCTCATCACTGAGCTTTAGCTTGTGATCTTTGGCTCATTAAGAAGCTAAGCAGTCCATTAATCAAGTTCAAGCTTTAATTTACCATCACTAAGCCTTTTACTAGGGCTGCATCTAAGCTTAAAGCTTGTCCATTCACTCAGATAACTGAGTGAACTCAGTTAACCCACCCAACTTCATAAGCTCCTCACAAGCTACCCAGTGGTCCCCATTGGTCAAGCTTTGGCATTTTGGAATCCTAACCAGCCCCACTTTATAGTTCAGCATTCAATAAGTTCTATTGAGCTTATTTCATAAGCTTAATTTGGCCATTTTGGTTGCCTGTCTAGGGTGTTTGGATCTCAGTCTCATTGGAAGTGCTTAAAAGCTTATTCCAAGCTTATTAGCCAAATCCAGTGATCCCACTTGTTCATACTTGTTAATATACCATATATACATAGTACTTATCTTTTGTTTTCTTTATTAAGCTTATTTTAAAGCTTTTACCAAGCTTACTAGCTTATTTCACTCACTCGGTGAACTCGGTTTGGACCCTCACTCACAAGCTTTTCTCGAGCTCATCAGTGGGTCCCACACCCTAAATCTTGGTTCTTCCAACCCCTCCTACCAGGCTTGAACCATTGACCCTTTGTTTGACCTTGGAACCTGTGGACCCCATCCGAATTACCTCACAAGGTTGTCCCATTTTCTGTCTCAGGAACCAAATAAGCAAGTGCTTATTGTGGTCTTTTGGCTTATTCAGTGAGCTTATATTATCAAGTCTAGCTTATTAAAGTCCAAGTAACTTATTGGAACCAGAATTTACCCTAGTGGACCCCACATAAGCTCATTTGAGCTTATTTCCTTCTAAGTCAACAGAAAAGTCAACTGTTGGGGCAAATAAGCACTTTCAGTGCTTATTCTGAGTTTCCAAGTTAATTGTTTTTGTAATAGTTTCTTATTTTAAGTATTTTAATAGTTTTATAAAATAAAACCACAAAAGCCAAAAATACTTATAGTAATAGTTTCTATTTAATAGAAAATATCTATTTAATTTTCTTTTTAGCTTATTTATAAGCACTTATGTAATTTTTTATTTTTAATAAATCTCTTTTATATTAAAGTAGTTTTATAAATTTTTTTAGATTTTTCTTTTGTCATCTAGTATTTTTAGAATTAATTTTAGTTTAATTAATTAATAATTAATATTAAATAGATAAATAGTATAATAAATATATTTTTAGTTTTAAAATAAGTTTTATAATATTTTAGATTTTTCTAAGTTTTTATTTTATTTTTCTAGCCTTATTTTAGTTTTCTAATTAAATAGTGTATTAATAAATAGTATTAAATAGTAATTAATTAATAATAAATAATATATAAGTTAAATAAATAATTTTCTTTTTCTAATAATTTTAGTTTATTATTAGGATCTTAAAATATAAATTTCACATTTGTGGGGTTTATATTGATCACTTTTACTTTTATTTTTGTACGCTTACGTAATTTTATTTAAACGCACGTTTAGGTTTTAAACGCTCATCACTTTAAACTTATTTGATCAAATTTTAATTTAATGTGCGATGTATTTTTTACGTCATTTTATACATTATAGTTAAAGTTATGTTATCAACCACTTTTATTAAACAAACAACCTTTTTTTTAAGAGTTGACTATTATTCACAAAAAAACACCCATCAAATTAGATAGGGAGATGAGGGAAAAACATCCTCTTACACGATATTAAACGAGTTCCAATCTTTTCAATCAATCGAACAATGCCTAGATCTATTTATATACCAAAGAAAACTAAGGGATTTAATATCCTGAAGAATTATTCGGGTATCGACTTTAACATTATCAAACCTATTCTCGTTGCGAGCTTTCCAAATGCACCAGCATGTCCCGTCATTTCTCATTTATTGTTCGCTGATGATTGCATGTTCTTGGGTGATTGGTCACTTTTGAATGTCAAAAAGGTTACTCGCATCCTAAGATGCTTTTACTTATGTTCGGGTCTTCAGATTAATCTGAAAAAGTCTTGTCTCTTTGGGATTGGGGTGGATGATGATGAAGTTAGAGCGTTATGAACAAGTGGCATGCAGTCGGGGTGCTCCCTTTGATTACCTCCTGATTCGTGATCGGAGCAACATGAATATAATCTCCAATTGGGAGTTTTTGTTTGATATCTTTAAATCGAGACTCTCTCGATGGAAAGCCTTTTGTTTATCTATAGGTGGTCGAGTTATATTGATAAAGGCCGTTCTTGAAAGTCTGCCCTCGTATTATTTATCCCTCTTTAAAGCCCCGATCAAAGTTATTGAAGGCCTTGAAAGTATTATCCGAAGTTTTTTGTGGGGAGGGTCGTCGACTTCGAAGAAAATTCATTGGGTGGCTTGGGAACGGGTTGCTTCCCCAGTTAGTGTTGGTGGGCTTGGTTTGGGAAGGCTCCTAGATACCAACATTACTCTCCTTTCCAAGTGGATTTGGAGGTATAGAACCGAGCCCGGGAGTCTTTGGCGAAGAGTGGTAAATGCTATACATGGCTCGAACATGAGTTGGTTTTCGTTACCGGCTCGTAAGTCCTTAACGGGGGTGTGGTCCAATATTGTTAGATCCATCTCGAAAGTTTCTGTTTCGGGCATAAGTTTTAACCAATTATTGAAAGGAGGGGTGGGGGATTGTAAGGTATAAGATTTTGGGTGGACCCATGGATTTGTGACAAGCCTTTAAAGGATGTGTTCCTCTTATGTTTAAGATGGAAAGAAAAAAGATGCTCGCCTCGATGTGTTTAATATGGAGAAGAAGATTTCAATGGTATTGGGATGAGTTGGGGAAGATGGTGCGATAGCCGAGAAGGAAGAGGGCAAAGGTTGGCAAGACTCTTAGATGGCCAAACTTTACGTAGTCGAGTAACAAATGGATTTGGCTCGGTAAGGACCAAAAAGGTTTTAGCGTCAAATCAGTGAAGGATTTTCTTAGAGGAGGGAGGGATTTTAGTGACCGATTCGTCTTCAAATGGTCGAAATGGATTCCGTTAAAAGGTAATATTCTTATGTGGCGGCTGGGTATGAATCGTCTTCCCACAATGGACGTGTTACGGGCCCGTAATTGTGCTTTTGATTCGATGAATTGCAACCTTTGCGGGTTGGAGGAAGAGTCTTCGGAGCATCTTTTCTGCAACTGTAGTGTCACAGTGGAAATCTGGAACAGGGTGGGCAGTTGGTGCAGAATCCCTCCTGTGTTCTTGTTCTCTAGCCGGGATGTGTTCAACATTCATCGTGTAAATAGTATGGACAGGAAGAAAAGGCATGTCTTGAAAGGGGTGTTCTTTAAACAAACAACTACCGTCAACTCATACCGACTCTTACTACTTTCACCGAACATACACTAATTTGCCATAATTGTTACGAAATACAATGAATTACACTTATAAGTAGTTAAATACATAGAAAAAGTGATGCAAGTTATTAGAGAAACAAAAGGTCCCAACAGGTGAAAAAACAAAACACTCGGCCACATCATCAGCCTATGACCATGCTAACACGTGTCATATACATAGAGGTCTCTTTGAGCCACCACACCAAACTTATGGTAATGAAAATGGGAGGTGATACTCACACCACATTTTTTGATGCATTCACCATCATTTATGTATTACAGTATGATACAATACAATACTGTAATGCATAAATGGTGATGAATGCATAAAAAATATGGTCTAAGTATCAATTCCCAATAAAAATATGATTATGCTAAATAATTGTAGAAAAATAAATATAGGGATGTACTATATTAACCCCCACGACGTCAAATCATGGGGAATATTCCTTCGTCCCACACTTTTTCAAGACTGTGCGGTTTTGTCGGTTCGTTCAGTATTTCGGCGGTTTTAAGCGTTTCAATTTATTAAACTTTATATTTCTTGTTCGCATTTTCGCGCTTATAGGTTTTGATATAAATAAAATTATAAAAATAAAAAAAATAAAAATTTCAAAAATAATGGAAATTAATCTAAAAAAACAGGGGGGGTCAATATAACCCAACCCTAAATATAATTGAAAAGCACAAATAAAATTATTGTTTACTATATCACTAGTCAACTTGATGTCGATATCAAGATCATTTTTTTTCCAGGTGTAAAAAAAATCTATAATAGTGGTTAGGCCAATTTTCAAAAAGATGAGGGTTTTAACTTATTCGAGTATGTGTAGTAATAGATTAAAACCCATAAATTAATCATTAAAATATTAAAAACCGTAGTTACAAAAAGAAAAAAAGAAAACAAAAAAAACAAACTTGATGTCTATGCGAGTCTAAGAATTCATTTTATCAAAAAAATATTATGTTTTAAGAATTAAGTTCAGTTATAACTCATACATAGTTAACTAGAATGTCTCGTCACTTAATTAAATTCATCTTTTTAAACAAAATAAATTGGCAATACAATTTGCACTTGAAGTATCTTTCTTCATACAAATACAGCCAATCATTTTATATACTTGTTGTTTTTCCAAGATAATTAACCATCTCACAATCTTATATCACAAAAGAGGAAATAAAATAAGTTTAACAAAAGAAGAATGGCAATAAAGCTTGCATTAAAATGCTAATGTTTTTTTTACATTTTTAGACCTGACTTGAACCAACAATATTTGCTTCATTAGCATTCGATGGGACATACCATTGAACTAAATTTTTTTTGGTATGTGCTAATTAGGTTAATAGTATGTTTTGGAAACAATTAACTAAAGAAGAGCTTGTGTGCTTAGATTTTAGTTGTTGTTTTATTATAAAAAAAACGTTCCGTCTCTCTTTGGCATCTTAATTGAAAACAAAGCTATTTATAACTTCTTACTTGATTCAAATAATAAAACAATAAGGGAAAAGAAAAAAACAAGAAGAAACTTCGACAACCGTCCATATCCGGTATTTAGCTAGCTAGTGAAAAACATAATAAAGTATAAAACCAGTGTAAACTTCACCATAAACATGTGAACATATAAATCTTCTTCAAAATATATAATTTTGTTTTGCAATAACCTTAAGTAGATATTATGTGGGAAGACTAAAACCTCATAATTAAATTTATACCATAATGAAGTGACGTAGTTACCCTTGAAACTAATATCTCCTCCGTCTAAATTATAAGTTCATTTTAATTTTTTCAAAGTCTTTTATTTCAATTTTGACCTTAAATATTTTTTAGTGTTATATAATACTGATCAAACTATATAAAAGGACTTGTGTTTTAAATCGATTTTATTGGATACTTTTCATCAAGATTATATAACACTAAAAATATTTAAGGTCAAAGTTGAAATAAAAGACTTTAAAAAGTCAAAATCGACTTTAATAATTTGGGACGGAGAGTAAAACAATTAAGTCATCAATAAATATATGATTTGAATGTTGTTTTGTTAGTAAATTCCAGCCAAAACTAATAATATTTGTCATATTTATGTGCATTTCAATTTTTAACCACATACATACGAGATTATTAAACATTTTTATTTATTTTTTATATTATAAATTACACAAAATCTTTGATACCTAGACTTTGTTTGGCAACAAGTGTTTTGGAGCATTATGAATAATTTAAAGATTTAACATTTAAGCGTTTAAAATTAAAAGTTTGTTTTAGACCAAAGATATATAGATTTGAGTTTTGTTGAAAATACTCTTTTACCAAATGCTCTTCTAGCAAGCTTTGAGCGAGCAAGCTAAACTAACATTTGTGATGAAAAATTCCATACTAACCCTACCTTTTAATTAAAGTGTATCTCATTATAAGAGTTTGGCTCGTTTGTTAATATTTAGTGCTTTCATTTTATTTGATATACTAACGCTAATGTATGCGTAATTATTTTCAACGTTGAAATGTACATGTGAATTGGTTTCTTTGAATTGATATGGTACTATATGTGTAGTTGATGCTATATTAATTGCTCGCTTCTCATGGCCATATGTATAATATTTATATAGTGTTTGAACATGTAAAATTATGACTATTTTTAAAATATTCATTTTGTTATACATATAATGGTCTTTTTTTTTTTTAATATATATACGTGCTTTTACGTCATTTTGTTGAGTTAGATGTTTAAATTTAACTACTGATTGTTTTATACATTATGCGTGTTTAATAATACGTAATGACTATTGAAATATTGCTTTTATGAATATCTATATTTGTATATAAGATGCTATTATTGTTGTCTTCTTTATAATATGATTTTATGTTTAAAATTTATATAATATAGTTCGCTTTACTATTGTTTATTGTTATTTGAATGATTATTTATCCTTATATTTGAAGTTATTAGCAAAAAATATTTAAGGAAAATGTTTTAATTTATCTTTGTTGCGGGAGCAAATAAGAAAGTAGTGTACTATTTTCCCGTCTTAAGTTTATTTTCATATTTTTTAGGTTGTCACAAATTAATTGTTTACTTTAAAAAAATAAATAGAAAATTCAGATCAAATTTACCAAATTACTCTCACATGAAGTTAATATTACAAATTTTAAAAAAGTTATAAATTAATTAGTTAAAAGTAAAATCATCATTCTGCAAAAAGTAAAAAAAGAATGTTATACCTGTAGGATCGTAATATTATTGTGTTTGATGATTCGGGTGGTCTTGGATGATGGAAATACATGTTAGCCATTTGAGAGAGAAAGAGATGAGAGGGTGTTTTCTTTGTAGAGACTTGCTTCACAAATGTAAGGTTAGATTATGAGAACACCACCCTTCCAATGATGGAAGGGTATTTATAGTTACAATGAATACGCCCTCCCATCGGATGTGGATCGGTGATCTGATGGGAAAGACCGTCCTTCCTCCACGGTGTTACACTAAACTATACTAAGCTACAAACTAACTAATTAACTACTAAATAACGTAAATAACTATAAGTCTACGAGCTAACATATGCTAAACCATAATTGGGGTGACCGACACTTTAACATAGAATTTTCAATTCCTAACAATCTCCCCCTAAGGGAGGTCACCCCATGAAATACATTTTGCATCCTAGCATTCTTTCTTTGTCTTTAGTTCTCGAGCTCGTAGACTTCAATTCTTCAAATTCCGCAATCTTTGTGCATTAGTAGCGATTCTTTAAAGTCCGCATAGTTTTGTACTTTGGTGGAGGTCTTTGAACCGATCCACATCTTTGATGATCTTCGAGCTTTCATTGAGATCATCATTCTGATAAATCTGGATCACCCTTTATTGTGTTGCCATCATGTGATGTTGTGACTTTCGGACCGACATGCTCACACTTTTGGATCATGACATCTTTTCATCGTAGTAGCGGAAGCTTTATCGTTCATGATATTTTTGCAGCAGTAGCATGAACATAGTATAAAAATATCGAGCCGTGTTCGTAGATATGCACAAGTCATGATTTCTTGATTAAGTGTGGATGTTGTGAGCATGCGGCTTTGATTGACTCCTCAATTACGATCACCGCAACCGTCAAATGTACCGCAAACAACGATTAGCAATAAAACACACGAAAGTGTCTTTGATCACTTCGTTGAATTGAGGTACATGACCCACGGTTCCTCGTTGATCAAGACAATCACCGCCCCGATCGGTATAATTTCAAGAATCTCATTGATGAGGTTTCGCAATGCTCTAGCTGTTCTCAAACCAGAACGTCTCAAAGAACACAACACGGAGTGAGTGAACCAGCGAACTGAGATTCACTGATCGATGAAAAATTGATTTGAAAACAACCGCGTATTGCTTGAAGAAAGAGTTTTGCAATACGACGAAGGTTTTATGAGAAAGATCAATTTTCAATCAAAAATACCTTTTGCATTTGAAAGAGAATACACATTGGACGTGCTAGAGAAAAGAAGATTTGCACATCGAACGGTTTTTCCAAAAGTATTTTTTTAATCAGAGATACTTTTTGAATTTGAAATATGAATACACATTCGATGCGCTAGAGAAAAAAAGATTTGCACATCGAATGGTTTTTCCAAAAGTATTCGTCAATTCATTTCCTGGACCAAGGTTGATTCACGAGTGAATCGCCCCATTGTTTCTATCCAGTTGTCACAAGTTTGATCTTTAGAAAAGATCTCACATGTCACCCACCAAGAGCTTGTTTGATGTTGGCTTTAGAAGGATTTCCATCTTCATCGTGAATACTTTACATATCACTCGGATGTTCTGGCAATACCACAAGGATAATGCGTAGGACTCTCAATATATACTTACTTTCCACATTGTGTGAAACAACAAGTCTTCATTATTTTTGTGTCCTAATGAGATATTGTGGATGATCTCTTAGCTCTAGACTCAATTGTGCACTTTGGTTCCTATGTCGGAGACTAGGGAGAGGGTCTCCTTCTTCAATATCAACAATCTCTAAGAGAAAGTCGATAGATTATGTCGGTTCCCCGTGAGAATGAAACAAGCCCTTTTAAGAGGAACTTGAGTAGCTTGGGAAGTTATAGTGTAGTGCGTCACTGGGTCCATGACGCCTTGTCTTCAATCTGGCTACCTTGATAACCACCAAGAAGATATGTATTGAACCCTACATCGCCCTAAGGTTGAATTATTGGAGGGCTATTTCTTTTCACCCTTTTTCATATTCATTTCTTTTTCATTCTTCAACCCCTTCAGTGCTTACCGAGACTTCATTACTAGAACCTTGTTGGGTTTATTCCAGTACTAGCTCTATCTCAGTCCGCACTCTTCCCATTTCTCACTTTTCTCCTTTTTTTTCATAATACCTAAGGACTCTACACTATCTAGTGGATTGTCCCTGGGTAGATCCCTCCGGCTCTTGCGGGATCGTGGGAACTAGTACCTAACCTAACCATCCTTATAACTCCATGCATAAAGTAAAATGGTCGGTCTTTTGGTATAGTTCATTCATTCTTGAAACCAATTGAAAAATCATTTGGAAAATCAATCAAGGTACTTGTGATATAGAATCAAAGCATTTTGTACCTTAATTGTTTTGATCGTTTAGAAATGCTCCCCCTCAACATGTGCATATGATTTGAAATTGTTTAGCACATGGAGGCAAGAGTTCTTTGAAATAATTTCTTGATCACAATTTCCTTAGAAAAAGCCATTTGATTTTCTTTGGTAAATTCTCCCCCTCAATATGTGCATAGGATATTTGAAATCATTTTATCACATAGAGGAAAGAGTTCTTTTGAAGCACATTTACGATCACACAAGCCATTAAGAAACCATTCGCTCCCCCTCAATATGTGCATCAATATATGAAAGAGTTTAGCACATATTAGAGAGAGCCAGCACATTGAATCAAATGATCACCTTTTATTAAATTTCATATTAAATCACTAATTCTCCCCCGATAAAAAATATCAAACCCTTTGAGATTTTAGATCCCAAGTGATTTAATGAGGTTTAGAAAACATGGGAGAAAATGCGCCTGGTTTAAATACTCTTCTGGTTTTTGGTTAAATGCTCCTCCTCAACATGTGCATTGTATATTTGAAATCGTTTGGCACATGGAGGCAGGAGTGCCATTAAAGGACTAAAACAGATTTGAGATTTAAATCACGATCTCTCTCCCGATCAAAAATTTTAAACCAATTAAGATTTTGGATCCCAATTGATTTAAATCATTTAGAAAAGTTTGGGGAAAGACGTGGCTTGATTTAATTTTGAAAAATGACAGATAAGGACCAATTTAAGACATTAAAGATTGTTAGTGTCAGGTATGATTGTTTTAAGAGATCTTTAAGTAAAATAAAACAATTTCACAATCAAACAAGAACAGAAAAAATTTCATTTTGAAAGATCTTTGAGTTTTAAAGAGAATCATACCATGACATAACATTAAATCTTTAGATCACCACTTTGTTTTTGTACAAATCAGAACATTTGTGAAGAAATATCGTTTGAAAATATTTTATTTTAAATCACTCTCCCCCTCAATCGATGACCGTAGTCGTTGATTGAGTGACTTAAGTTTTGATAAAATGAAGTCCGGTGATTTTCAAAATTAAGTCCAATTTATTTTCAAAACCAATATTTTTCCATTTTTCAAAACAATAATATCAAATATTTTAAAAAATTGTATCATTCACTACTTTTCCTGCACAAAGTACGTTAGGTGGTTGAGAAGCTTATGTTGTTGCTGTAGGGCTTGGAAGAAAAACCGTATGCTGATGCAGTGAGACTTCTTACGTTGCATTTTAATGCCAACTGAGGTCAAATTAAGCTCCGTTTCTTCATTTTGCGATGAAGAAAACCATCTCACGATGCGATGAGACCTCTTACGTTGCATTTTCCATGCCAACTCTCTATAGAAGTCCAATTAAGCTCCGTTTCTTCATTTGTCAACACAAGATATAGTTACCATTTCCTTTCGGCATCCAATCATCTTCAATTGTGGGATCCGGATCGGGAAGATTCTTATATACCAATATACCTGCATACGTTAGTGAACACACATACAGATATATGGTGGTCGACATTACCCAAACAGCAATCGACTAATAACAGTCAATTCAACATATCAATCAGATCATGTAAAGGCATGGGAATAATGTGTTCATCAAACTCTAATCATCTAATCATGACAATCATACCCTAGGCACCTAGTCCTTCAACATAGGTTACCATGATTTTTAATTAAGCATATATGATAATTAAGAAAGCTCGTTAGATGATGTAAATTTGAAAAACATTCTCCCCCTCAATCAATGACTCATTTTATGAAAAGTTTAAAAGCACTGAAGTCATTGATTGAGTTTTCAATTTTTACGAAAACACTGAATCGATAGATTTTAAGCAACTCATTTACCACCAATTTTGAATACACCAAATATTTTTCGAAGAATTTTAGACGGAAAAACATTTGTGTAGGAGCAAGATCCTTCGACATACTTTCCTCATTATGATTTAGGATAAGTGCACGAAATATTTGAAAATTGTTTTAGCGCAACACTTTCCTTCCATGAAGCGGGTTGCTATCGGAAATAATAGCAAGCCATAGCTTTAAGCACGGGTTCTGATCGAAATAATCAGTAAGCCATTTTTGAAGCGCTGGTTCTGATCTGAAATAATCAGTAAGCCATTTTTGAAGCAGGTTCTGATCTGAAATAATCAGAAGCCATGGTTTAAGCACGGTTCTGATCAAGTAATCGCAAGCCATTTGATTTATGACATGTTTTGAAAGAGAATATTTACACCTCCTGCTCGAACTTCATCTATGGTCCCGTGCCATTATTGAATGACATTTCTAAGACCGCAGATGTTATCGATACCAGAAGACATGTCTTGAAAAAACATATTTTTTGTATTTTATCAAATTTTCTGATTTTTATGGATTTTTGTTGGTTTTATATTTTTCTATTTTGTTTTTGTTGGTTTTATATTTTTGTATTTTGCTTTTTGATAAATATTTACAAAGATAGAGTAGATGATATAGTATAAGAGGATGATGATACGAGTACCGAGATAAGGATATCGAGCAGCACGTCGTAGAAGATAGAATTTGTCATCTCTTAAACTTCCACCACCAAAGCTTCTGAGGCTCCAGAATAGAAGATAGAACATGAGCCTTTGAGAAAAGAGACTTTGTGACTTTCCCCAAACCGAAAATCCATTAGATGAGCGATTCAAGCTCTATTTCAAGCTTCCTTAGCTGTGTGCACAAAGAAGCACACCATTATCATCGAACTTCTTGCTCCTTTTAAGAATAATCGAGATTCTCCGTTCGGGTTATATCATCAAAATAGATCAAGAACGTATCATCCCACTCATAAATAATCTTCTCACATTTCATAACCATGAAGTCCAAGCAATCCATTCCAAAGGTGTCAAGAGAACACTTCCCCCAGTAGATGAATTGATGCGATCGGTCTCTTAGACTAGAGCTCACGAACCCGAATACACATATACCGAAGACAGAGAAACTTATATCATCAAAGTAGCGATTAAGTCCAATAGCCAAAGATTAACCCCGATGTATACTTTTCTCTCCCCGAAGAAAGTGTATGAAGCTCAAGAACCCAAGCACCGAATGCCCAAAGAGAGAATAACCGATAACATTGAAGAAGCGGTGAATCATTGATTATCTCTGCGGATGACAATCTTTGCGGATGTCAACTCCGGAATAAGTGATTATATCTACGAATCACTAATTAAGCCCTTAAGTAAACAAGTGAGCATCCCAATGTACACAATCTCTCTCCCCGATGATTGCGATACCATCAAAATCATCACACACTTGTACCTCTTTCATCTTCGTAAACTAACTCTTCCATCTCTTCCCCACATAGTTGGAATAAGAATACTAAACGCCATGAGTCAAACCTTGAGTTTCTCTGCGGTAATGACAATGGTCTTCCCGGGATATCTTCAATCACTTAGAAGTATTAAGCTCATCAAGATTACTCGCGTTTAGATACGTGTCTCCTTCCCCCTTGCTGGTTTTGATACTTCAGAATCAACAACACATTGTAAGCCCATATACTCGAAATCATTTGAGAAGAACCTTAGAAGTCTTTGTGAGAATCAACTTGCTGAAGAATATGAGCAAGTCTAATTGGGGATTAAATTCGACATTTCACTCTCCCCCAATTAGTGCTCTCCCCTAAACCGACAATCTGTTTGATAAATGCTCAGATTAAGAAGAAGTCTTTAGATAATCAAATGCAACTCGTCTTTAGTCTTCTAACATGTAGCAGAGAATGTAGAACCGACTGTAGACTCGACCTTCTTCAAGATTGTCCAGTTGGGGAATAGAAAGTCAACATCTTCAACTCACCAAATGCATTCCCGTTAACTTACAAATAGCAAATCTCCTTAACTAAGATCCCTCCCAATCAAACAAGAACAAAAAGATGTTCATCAATGAAATCAACCCAGCAACTAGAAGCACTTAGTCATTAATCAAATCAGCCCGTGTGAAGATGTCAACCAGCGGCTCTTAGAAGAAACTACATGTGAAGATGATCCGATAAGAAGAAGCTCGGTTCTTACATGAGTTAGGAGCCGTTTGACCATATATTCTCAAATATCAATCAACCATGCAGAAAATTCACACTTCTTCTCCCCCTCAAGAATTGCATACGGAGATGCCATTCTTGATTAAACAAGTGATTATCATCCAAATGTATTCTATTCACACTTCTCCCCCGCAAAATTAGCACATGATGTCGCCATCTTCATTATATTTGAGCAAGTGGAATAAGAGTAATTATCAGTAGTCCGGTTCACTTGATGACTGAAGCGCATGGAAAAAGCATGAAGCATGTTGATGAGAATGGTCATAATAAGAAGATTTATCTTCTTCCGAAGATAATGCGCACTGAAGTGTACATATTTCTTTTCTTTGAGGAACGAGGCTTGAACTGTTGTGTTCAAACGTCATAAGAAGATTTCTCTTCTTTCGAAGATAATGCACACTGAAACGTACACATTTCTTTTCTTTAGAGAACGAGGCTTGAAATGTTGTGTTCAAATGTCATAAGAAGATTTCTCTTCTTTCAAAAATAAAGCGCACTGAGACGTACACTTTTCTTTTCTTTAGAGAACGAGGCATGAACTGTTGTGTTCATACGTCGTAATCTCTCTCTTTTCAGCTCTCTTGGCAAAACATGTAATCAACCCATTATCATTCAGTAGGCTCTTTGTCGTGATAACTGATAGTGAAAACCCAATATGATGAATTTGACCCCGAAGTAAACTATCCCGAACTCGTGACTTAAACTTGCACATATTTAACAAAGAGCGGTGTCGAGACTTCATCCTCCATTGAATCTCTAAGTACTCTATACTCTTCATCCAACCAACCATCAAGTATTAGACGTACATTACCTCTTGAAAATCCACAATTGAATGTGACACTGAGTACTACAACATAACTCCTTAAAGTGATAGTTATTTTGAGGTGATAAGAGCCCAATTCCCCCAAGTGGTAAAAGAAAAGGTAAAAGACACCCAACAATAACTAGATTTCCAAGTCTTCGTATTTGATAATAAGCTCGAACAAGGATCTTGAAGAATCTTCATCCAACCATCCCCGATACCTTCAGATACTAAGTACACTCGCCCGTGATATTTCACTTCAACCTCAAATAAATAATAGTGAATTAACCCCGTTATCACATCTTCTGGTTAAAAGCTCAAATCTAGCATCCTTTGACGTTTTAAGTGAACTATGATAATGGTTTTCATCTCGACCATGGTTAAAAGCACATAACCCCGTAAAACCATGTAATAACCAAACTGCCATGACGAAAATCCAAACACACATCCAATTCATGAAGTATACCCTTTTATCTATTCTTCGAAGTAGAAACCGTAGCACCAGCATCAAATAAGATTCCGAAATACACTTTCCTTTCTCCAGGATGGATTTATCATCACGGGATTTTACAATTCTATGGTTTAAACCGAGAGATAGTTTCTTTCGCGGGATTTTACAAAACCAAGAATAAACCGTAAGATAGATCCGGAAATACATTTTACAATTACCAGGATGTTTCCATTGTCACGGAATTTTACAAGTCTATGATTTAAACCGAGAAATAGATTCTTTCGCGGGATTTTACAAAATCAAGACAAAACCGTAAACAATGTTAGCTTGAATGTGTTATGACAACTTTGATTTCGGTGAATATCTTGTTTTAGGGGAACATGCAGCGGTTCATCAACGGTTCATTTACCAAAATTAACAATATCATCAACCCACCAATAAACAATTAGGTAAACACATCATTCACGCGTTCTGTCGGCAATTGTTGTGACCATTTGGTGAAGTAAATCCGATATACCAAACTTGAACATGAAGTAGAATTCCTCAGATTTGTTACTTAAGCTTGTACTAATCCTTGTGAAGAAGAAACGGTGTACCAAATGTACAAAACCTCTTGACGTATCCTCAATTGCGTGAGACACCAAAGTGATAGTTACATTGTGGGTTAAGCGAGAAAGAATCACAAACGTAACTAGATAGCCAAGTCTTTATCACACTCTTTAAACGCCCAAACAAGTCATCTTCGCGGAAGGGTAGAAAGAAAGAAGACGAAATTAAGTAAACGCGCCAGGAAGACCTCACTTCAAGTCCAAATAAGAAATACCGTCCAAACAACCCCGTAGTCAACATTTTCCAATATCAATTAAAGCCGTGACATATTGTTCTACGTGAAGATGTATATACTAAAGTACTAAACCTCATAATCAAAACGAATCTCAGCAACATAACTCATCAACAAATCACATCGTCAAATTAAATCACATCATCAAGTATGTTCAACAAAACTCATAATCAAAACTCATCGTCACAAAGCATGGACAAATCTCATATTTCAAATCTCACCGTCAAGACTCTTTAACAATTCTTATAGAAACAATCCAATATTGAGAAGCCCATTTTACCGTCATCCAGATCCGAGTCATGAGTTATCATATATATTGTTCGAGCCTGGCTCAATGACAAGTATCATAATGCACCATATGGTCCGAATAAAGTACTTATATTACTCCAAAGCATGCCCACTTAATTCGTTTATACCCACGAAATCAAAACCAAAAACCACGAGGCCTAAAATAATAAAGTGACCAAACCACTAAACTGTTGTGATCAACCATATCCGGCCCATAGTAATATATCAATATCTGGCCCAAATATACAAAGCCTCCTTTAGGCGTAACATGCAAGGCCCAAGAAGCATTATACCCGTTAACATATCCACAAGCGATTAGTCCACTACATAACCCTAAAAGTTAGGATATAAAAATGCATCATTCACACACTTTTAACCTAATTTTCAGCACACAAACCCTAAATACTCTCATTATATCCGCCCCCTCCTCACATATCAAAAAAATCTGCATCTCTTAACCCTAATCAAAAGCACATCCGCCCCCATCTTTTTTTCTATCTCTTCCAAAACAGTAGACACACAAAAAAGATATCAAAAGTTCATATATCAATCCAACTTAATGCACAATCAAAACGAATGTGTCTCTCCATTTTGATAATCATCAAGACCTCACCACAGGGATGGTACGAGGCACATGACGAGGCCACAGGGATGGCTAGAGACGGACGTACACGGTTAGGTTTTACTTTGATTCTTGTTTTTGTTTCCACCGAATGAAAGACAAGATAAAACAATCTTGTTTTAATCTTGCTTTGATTTTCGAACAACACACAAAAATTGTATAAAGTGAGATATGTGATGTGAATACTTTTGCTTGTTTAGACTCTCGTGGTCTTGATGATATCTTTGAGTATCACGAAACAACAAGGAAACTGAGATCTATTAACTTTTGTTTGTAATGAGTCTTGTGTAGTCTTAGAGTTTGTTAATGTTTCGGAACTGTTGAGATGATTTTGTTGCAACACGTTATTTTGTTTTGATAACCATGGATCAATGATGTTGGTTGAAACTGAGGTCGTGGTGTTTTGTTGGTAATTGGTTTGTGGTCGTGTGGTCAAACCTTCTCATTATTCATTTCTGTCAAGTTTCTTCTTCCTTAGTAACACAAGTCGCTAGACCTTATATTGACAAGTCGCTACAGCTTTGACAAGTACCTAGATTAGACAAGTCGCTAGCTGCGGTTGACTCAATAGTCAACACGCTTAGAGTAATAAAGGACAAGTCGCTAGGTGAGTTTTGTGTCAAGTCGCTAGCAAAGTTATGAGTCAAGTCGCTATAAACGGATTTGTATCAAGTTGCTTATTCTATTTTATGAGCCAAGTCGCTAAGATTTTTTGACTCAAGAGTCAAAAACCACAACTCGCTATCAAATTATCAACTCGCTACACAGTGAAAACATTGAACCTGGACAACATATCATGTTGCATTCAAAAATGCAACCCAACTCGCTACCAAGGTTAACCATAAGTCGCTATGAAGAAAAAGGACCAGTTTAGACAAATTTATTTCGACCAAGTTGCAAAAACCCAGAAAACATGCATAAAAATGCTTCAATAATACCCGTTATGACCACGATAACAACCAGTTGGCCACAAGTTTTTCACAGAAATTGGTAACAACAAAAAAATAGTCTCAATGGTACTGTTTGGACAAAAGACACAAAACAGATATTAGCAACAGTAGACCACTTGACAATTTAAAAACTGATATTACCAAAAAGGGATACACAAAACTAGTTAAAAACTGATATCACAAAGAAGTAGGAAAAAATATTTTTCCGACACAAAAAAAATGGTACGAAATCAGTTAAAAACAAGTATTCGAGCCATAATAAATCATCAAAACACAACAACCTGTCTCTGATACCATTTGTAGGATCTTAATATTATTGTGTTTGATGATTCGGGTGGTCTTGGATGATGGAAATACATGTTAGCCATTTGAGAGAGAAAGAGATGAGAGGGTGTTTTCTTGGTAGAGACTTGTTTCACAAATGTAAGGTTAGATTATGAGAAAAGCACCACCCCTTCCAAGGATGGAAGGGGTATTTATAGTTACAATGAATACGTCCTCCTATCGGACTGTGGATCAGGCATACAGTGGGTAAAGACCTGTCCTTCCTCCACGGTGTTACACTAAACTATACTAAGCTACAAACTAACTAATTAACTACTAAATAACGTAATTAACTATAAGTCTACGAGCTAACATATGCTAAACCATAATTGAGGTGACCGACACTTTAACATGGAATTTCCAATTCCTAACAATACCAATGATTTTTTTTTGTTAAACTATATGTTTTTTTATCGTTGAATAATTATTTTGAGGCGGAGGGAATACTATACTAGGATGAGTTGACTAAAAATATTGGTTAGTTGGTCAATTACCCATTTAAGAGAGGCTCAAAATTTAACCGACCCCATTTTCACCTAATCATATTCTAACCAGTTGTTTAGTGAGTCAGACTTACATTCTATATATATAACTAAAAGGCAGGACACAGTAGCTCCCAAACACTGTTGCACATTTAATGCCAACTTTCGCAAGTTGGCAAAAATAGCCCCTGAGGTTTAGGTGTCGTTGCAAAATAAGTCCAAGTTGGCAAAATTAGTCCTTAAGGTTTAAGTGTCGCTGCAAAGTAAGTCCTTTATAGCAATTTGGCAAAAATAGTCCCTATCCAAATTCACATCTACAAAAGCAATCCCGCTGCATCGCGCGGTTTCCACACTTGTTTTTACTAGTTAAAACTTAGGTTCTTCTATTAGTAAGTAGAAAACTTAGTTCCCCAGTTTATATCTTCTCTTATTATGTAAGAGATTGTTAATTTTAATCCCAACCATATAATTGAAGATTTTTAAATCATGATTAAATGATGACATAATTTTTACATGACAAAGAGTAATGTGACATGACCGTAATAGATACATCTAATGTTGACCTATTTTTTTTTAATATGTACTTCCTAAATAAATGCACAATTTTTTCATAACAAACATTTTAGATATTGAACTTTCATTGCTATATTTATTTAAATTTTAATAACGATCGACATAACCATGTACAATAAAAAAACATACTAATTCAAATTTTAATGTGCAAAAGATATTCATTATGTTCGTCTTTTCGTCACGATTAATTGAAATACAAATATTAGTTTTTTACATACTCAAAACGTTCTTAATTTAAGTAAAACCATTTAAGAGGTGTATTAGTTTTTGAAAACTTTTAACTTACAATTTATACCCTTACTTGATATATGTGTTCATAATCTGATTAATCATATAACATATGAACTAATCAACATGGCAATATCATATATTTATTCTTACAATAACTAAATCAACATTATGATCATATTTAAATATTATATAGTTTTCTTTAAATAAAATCAAATATTATGTTTATATAATTTTGTACTTAAGTTATATGTATTGTATACAATTATTGTACATAATTTTCAGGTATAATAACTATTAACTAAAAATTTATTTTCTTATGGAACTTTATCGTGAAATTCATGGAACTAGCCGTCTATCGAACATACCTTGGATCTTAATTTGTATATAAGATGTTATTAATGTTGTCTTTTATGTAATATGATTTATGCTTATACTTATATAATTATCGTTATATCTAAAATTATTAGCAAAATATATTTAAGAAGAATGTTTAATTATATCTTTCTTGTTGGCGCAATACGAAAGTATTGTAATACTCCCTCCATCCCAAATTAATAGTTCATGTTTTCTTTTTAAAGTGTCTCAGTTTAATTGACGACTACTAAAAATAGATATTAAAGTTTGATAAAGTTTATCATATTACATACTCTTGGTTTAATTTGTTAGTAGAAGTTTTAAAATAATAATTAATTAATTAGTTAAGAGTAAAACTATTATTATGTAATAAATAAATAATAATAACAATAATAAGTTATGTTTTTTTACACTGTGTATTTTTTGTTGAGAACGCAAAAACTTAAATACTATGTTGACTAAAAAAGAAGTTTGGTTAGTTAATAAGTTACCCATTCAAGGGAGGCTCAAAATTTAACCGACCACATTTTCACCCAATCATATACTAACCACTTGTTTGTTCATTGAGTCAGACTTACATTTTTACCAAATTGGTTATTACTACTTAAAATAATATTCTTCAATCTCCAAGGCTCTTAAAAGGGACATCACATGTATCTTGGTACATAGAAAGAGAGAGATAAATAATAATCAGAATTGCAAAGGAGAGGCCAGGAAAATTTCAGAAATCCACAAATAGGGTAAGCTCCCATCACACTCTTATCTTCCTATCTTCCTATATCATCTCCTCACATTTTTTAACCAACCCATTCATTTATTTTTCTCACCTTCAAGAACCCAACCATACTTATTCAAATTTAAACTCAAAAACTCGAACTCGAAACTCAACTCTCAAGTCCTGAGCCATGGCTCCAAGGTCCAATAGAGGCAAAGGAAACAAAGCCAAAAGTGACAAGAAGAAGAAGGAAGACAAAGGTATATATAATCAATCATCTTATTAGTGTTTTTCTTTTTGTCTATATAGTACTAACATTTGATATTATGTTTATGTTTATGTGTTTGCAGTTGTTCCTAGTGTTTTGGATATTACAGTCATTACTCCTTATGATACTCAAGTTATACTCAAGGTATTATTAAAACTTTTTCGTATCAATCAAATGGTTGTGGGTTCAAGTCGTTACGTAACATGTGACTTATTTCGAAAATGCAGGGTATTTCGACAGACAAAATTCTCGACGTGAAAAAGTTGCTAGCTGTAAATGTCGAGACATGCCATCTTACAAATTACTCTCTGTCACATGAGGTAATTATTTATGGGTCAGAATTTTGGTCATGTATGTATGATTATTTAATTATTAAAATCAATAATTACTATATATTTCGGCTATGTTTTTACTTTTATAATAATTGGTCTGAATTTATATAAATGAGCATTGAATAACTTTGAACAGGTTAAGGGAGCAAGATTGAATGATAGGTTGGATTTGGTTTCTTTAAAACCATGTTTGATGAAGATGGTTGAAGGTAGGTTGTTTTTTTCACCAATATTTCACAAAACTACAAACCATAATTCATCCATTAAATCTTTTCTTTATATTTACATACAAACATATATTTATTTATGTATATAAAGTACTTATATCACGTAACTATGAAACTATGTAGGTGAATGCAAACAAAAAAATGTTTGTATGTGTTTAATGTTTATTAAATTGTGTGTGAAAATAATTGTTAATAATTCATGTTTTGAGTTAAAAAAATCTTTGAAATGGACCACAAAAATCAAAATTGTATGTTTTTTAGAAGGGATAATAACAAAAAAAAATTTATTTAATTTTCCATTTTTGTTATTTTGTGTAATATTCTTTGTTTTTTTATTAAAACAAAAATACTTTTAAATTTTGATATTTGTGACTATTATATCCTTACATTTCTTGACCACCATGTTATTATCGAAGGGTAAAATGGTCATTGTACATGAATAAAATACATACAAATATCAAAATTTGAAATGTTTGTGTTTAACATCGAAAGGTAAAATGATCATTGTACATGAATAAAATACACACAAACGTCAAAATTTTAAAAAAATTTGTGTTTAAAAAAAGGCTACACAAAACAACATACATAAACAAGTTAAATACATTTTCTTTATTATCCTTTTAAAAATATAAAATTTTGGTGGACGATTCCAATGAAATTTTGTTTTTCTAGTTTGATTTTGGGTCACACACAAGACAAGTAAAGTTTTTTGACAACCTTTTTTACTCTAAAATCATCAACATAAAGTTGTAATAAACGTTAGACAGTTATACTTTGTAACAGAATGTAGACTTGCAAGTTGTTATATGAGCTACAAGATTATTCTAAAACAGAGTATTTAAATAATAATGTTTACTTATATTGTATTTTAAAACATGACTCCAAGAAATAAAATTATACATATAGCTTATTTTAAAAATACTTTCAACTTATAAGATCAAATTTAAATGCTAGTCAAACTATGCTAAGTACAATACTTTATATTTTCTCCAATCTTTTTTTATTTTTGTTTTTTTTGGTATGAAAACTATATATACATTTGAAGGTATATTCTAACAAAACTCCCAAGTAGTAAATGACAATATTATTATGTACGCCAATGTCGTACCTCATGTCATCTTCTTCGATGACAAGAGTAATTATTTAAACATTTCACCCACTCTTGAATTCAATTATATAACTTAAATCATTGAAAATCAAAATATGGGGATGATAAAAAAATATTAAAAATTATTAACATGTATCTTTGGTAAAATAAAAATAAAAAACTATATTATCTTTACTAAGACACTCGTGTTTAGGTAAATTTTTTTTTATAAGTTTATGAAGTTAATGATTTACTAAATATTATAAAGTTGAAATAAAATGTACAAAAAACGTGATTAGTCAACCAATTATTTTTTTACAGAAGGTATTATTGGCTTTGAAGTTCACAAAGTTTTTTTTGCATAAAAAGTAAAGTGTCTTTTTGTGAAGCTAGCTGGTTGAGTAAGATCCCTTTTGCACAATATTCCACAATGACGAATTTTTGGCCGGTAGTAAATCAATTATTTATAAATACTACTTTGTGGTCATAAAAAACGTTCCTTTTTTTACTAAGAAAAATACACTATATTTTATGCAACTTTAAGCTTCAAATATCTGCTATACCAATCGTGTGTACCCCATTCGTGCTTATAAAAATACAACATACTTTAATAATTCATTTCAGACACCTTTTAAATAAGAAAATAATTAATAAAATGGACAAGGCCGAAACTATGTAATGAGAAATTTGCATATCCAATAAAGTAGTTTTTTTTTTTTTCTTTTTTTTTTTAAGGTAATTATTTCATGTTTATAGAAAGAGATAGCTTTTTTGAAAAATTGTTTGAAAGTCAAACAACGAATGCAATATGTCATGCTTATCATTTTGACTTATTTTCATCACGACACATGTTAATCGTTTATCACTATATAAAAAACGTGAACCATTTTTTTATTTAGTCTATGAACACTAAAATAAAAAGAAAAATAAATAACTAGCAAAATACATAATTTCCTTACACAAAATAACACCGAAACAAATTCTGTCCGTTTCAAAATAAATGTTTACCTTATTATTTGAATTTGTTACAATTTTTAACTTAAAATATATATATATATACTTTTTTTTTAATTTATCTCAAATTACAATCATTCAAAACGTATTTAATGTAAAACAAAGATATTTAAGAAATATAATCATCTAACAATGAATTATTAATAGCTCATGTCTTTTTTATGTCTTAATTTAAATCGTTTATTACTAAATATAAATAAATAAGTTTGATCGAATTTACTATATTACTGTTCACTTTACTCTAAATTTTGAAAAAAACATTAGTTAAAAGTAAAACTGTCATTTTTATATGTGGAAAATAGTAAATCTTTTTAATTGTTTTAGAATTGTATCCACATTTCTAACTAATTACAAAACTGCCATTACAGAGGACTACACGGACGCCGCACATGCGGTGACACACGTGCGACGGTTACTGGACATCGTAGCAACCACCACACGCTTCACCAAACCCAAACTCACCGGAAAATCCTCCGGCACCGGCAAGAAAACCCGACCTCATGAGAACGGAACAACAGAAACTTCTCCGGTGGCGGAAAGTCTGGACATGGCGGCCATTCATCCGGTTCCGAAGCTTTCGGACTTTTACGAGTTCTTCTCCTTCTCCAATTTGTCTCCACCCATTTTAAGTAAGTTTTTTGTTTTTTCAGGTTTTTAGTTTTTACTTTGGGATTAGAGGTGGCAAAACGGGCGGGCCGGGCGGGCACGGGCACGGGCTAAAACGGGCACGGGCTAGAATGGGCACGGGCTTAAACGGGCACGGGCCAAACGGGCACATGTTATACAAATCGCTTAATAAAAGACCTAAAACGACTAAATAAATTCATTAAACGTAATATCTTATTTATATTAACAAAAATAAATATATTATGGCTATGTTTGGCAAAAGTATGCGTGAGCGATGCAGATGAGCGGTAGTAGTGAGTTGTGAGGAGGTGAGAGTCATGAGTCAGAGCCACAGACTCACGCTCACCGCACACAGCCTTCTTAAAGAAGCATTGGAAAAATGAGCTTTCCTAAAAAATAGCAACGCTCACAGCTCCTTTGCCAAACGAACACTAAAAATAAAAAAGCTCACTCCTCACCGCTCATCGCCCCAAAAAGCTTTAAAAAGCTCTGCGCCAAACATAGCCTATATAAAAAAAAATCTTTAAAACGATCGTTAATGTTCAACAATTGAGAGAAAAAAAAAAGTGCCCGTTTGTGCCCATTTAAGTTTTCAATGGGCTATATGTGCCCATTTCAAAAAAAGAAGGGGGCTAAATGTGCCCAAATCTTCTAAAAATGTGCCCATTTAGCCCATCTTTTTGCTTCTGGGCACATTTTGCCACCTCTATTTGGGATTAAGTCGTATAATAGCGATGGACTTTTCAGAGTGTACCGTTTTGGTACGTGTATTTGTTTAAAGTTATAAAATATAGCAACGTACTTTCATAAGTGTTCCAATTTGGAACACTTATGAAAGTACGTTACTATTCTACAACTTAAAAAAAGTAGACGTACCAAAACAGTACACTTTGAAAAGTCCATTACTATTTTACCACTTAATCCCTTTTAGTTTTTTAGTTTTTAGTTTTTTAGTTTAACTGATTGTGTTTCTTGTTGTTAGATTTGAAGAGAGTTGATAGTCGAGATGCCAAGGAGATTCGCGACGGTGATTATTTCGAAATGCAGGTTGTTATTGTGTATTTATGGAACTGTAATATTGAGGGAGTGTTTGTTTAAGTTTATTTTTGGGCTTACGAGCTTACGTGGTTTCGGCTTATGTTTTATAAGCATATTTTTTTCGGCTTGTACTGAAAGTTAGGGGTTTATGTAAGTTTATTACGACCGTAATAAACTTATATGAGGCTATAAGTTTCAAATAAGCCGAAAAAATTTGGCTTATAATAAATAAGTCGAAACCGTGAAAGCTCGTAAGTCCAAAAATAACCTTAGACAGAGACACCCTAAATACTGCCTTCGTGAATTATCACACGTCTAAAAGAAAATTACTAATAATTACTGCTGAATTTTTCTTAGTTTTTACCAAATGACTTTCGACAGTTTGTAGTCATGAAATTTTAATACGAATTTATGATGACTGGTAGATTGTTATGACAACTTAAGTAATTGTTAAATTTTAGGATTATGAATCTGAATAGTTGGACGATCTTTAAATTGTTGTGATGAGAAACAGTGAGTTTATATGCAAATGATGATGACGAATGATATTTGTTGATGAAATGCAACAGATTAAAATATGCAACGGGAAGATATTTCAAGTGGTTGCATCAACGAAGGGATTTTACACTTTGGGAAAGCAGTTTTTGCGAAGCCATTCCTTGGTGGATCTTCTCCAACAACTTAGCCAAGCTTTTGCTAATGTTAGTATAGTATTTCTTATTAGTTTTCCGTACTTATTTTCGTGCTATTTTGGTCATTAAGTAATAGCAACGGTTGTACTGGAGAAATATTAACTTTGTAGTTGGAATATATGCAGGCGTATGAAGCATTGATGAAAGCCTACGTGGAACATAATAAGGTAGCATTATTATCTTTATTTAGCCGTATACTTGATTACCATTTGGCTGATATACTTTTAATATTGATATTACCCGAGTGTAACGAGAAACTTGCTTTATGAAAAATTTCAGTTTGGTAATCTTCCATATGGTTTTCGGGCAAACACTTGGTTAGTTCCTCCATCCATTTTGGACTCTGGATCAAATTTTCAGCCACTTCCATCAGAAGACGAGAACTGGGGTGGGAATGGTGGAGGCCAAGGGCGAAATGGTCAACATGATCGTAGAGCATGGGCTACAGAGTTTGCGATATTGGCAAATCTTCCTTGCAAGACTGAGGAGGAAAGGGTGGCTCGTGACAAAAAGGCGTTTTTGCTTCATAGTTTGTTTGTTGATGTCTCAATCTTTAAAGCTGTTTCAGCCATACGCAAAGCTATAGATTCTGTTGCAACATCTACCTCTCCTCCGGGATCGATCGTGTGTGAGGATCATGTTGGGGACTTGTCTATTACAGTGAGAAGAGAAGCTGCTGATGCAAGCACAAAGTCAGAAGTGAAGGTTATCGGCATTGGGTCTCCTAGCATGTCTTCTGAGGAAGTTGCTCTAAAGAACTTGCTTAAAGGAGTAACTGCAGATGAGAGTGCAGTTGTCCATGTAAGTAGCATTGACCCCAATTGATTCTATTTGTTTCTGCTTTAATAATTACAAAAAGAAAATAGTTATATTTATATACTATATGGATTTTTAATTATTACAGTAATAATTTGCAGGACACTAACTCCATGAGTACAGTATTTGTAAGACATTGTGGATTCACAGCAACTGTAAAGATCGTTGGGGAAATCAAAAAAGCAAAGTTCATGTCACAAGAAATCGTGATTGATGATCAGCCTGAAGGTGGAGCGAATGCCCTTAACATCAATAGGTATATACCTTTTTCCCATTATAGAAATCTTTTATATGTAATTCTTTAGGACTCTTTATGTATGGAAACCATTTACAGCTTAAGGGCACTGCTTCCCAACTCGAGAGATGTGGAATTATCAGGATCCCAGTCACCTCAGTCCGAACAGGGCAATTTTGAATCTTCAAGGTGTCAGGTTAGACAAGTAATAAAAGAAAGTCTGACCAACCTGGAGAAGTCAACAGATTCCGGGAAGCCTATCAGATGGGAACTGGGCTCTTG
The DNA here is from genome assembly GCA_022545495.1 of Chrysanthemum lavandulifolium. Taxonomy (NCBI): domain Eukaryota; kingdom Viridiplantae; phylum Streptophyta; class Magnoliopsida; order Asterales; family Asteraceae; genus Chrysanthemum; species Chrysanthemum lavandulifolium. The sequence continues at coordinate 264,238,025 of CM040244.1, read as the reverse complement.
TTGGGTGCAGCATCTGCAAAAGCAGGAAGCACCAGCAGGCGACAATGCAGAAAGTCCCAATGAAAATAAAGCTGAAGCAGTTGTTAAAGGGTTGGGAAAACAATTCAAAATGCTGAAGAAAAGGGATAAGAAGCAAAGTGATGCTGATGGCTCGGATGATACAGAAGAAGCGAATCTAGGTCAAGAAAGCACTGTGGGTGAGCCAGAAAGCCAAGAGTCAAATACTGAGTCGGAGTTGAAAAAATTGATTCCAGAAGAAGCCTTTTTACTGTTGAAAGAAGGTGGAACTGGTCTTCACTTGAAGGTTTGTACATCTATTATAAAAAAAAAGTGACAGCATGGAATTTACATGTTTGAATAAGCTAAGTGCTTTGTATTTCTTGTAACAGTCAGTAGATGAGCTTGTTGAGATGGCACACAAATACTACGATGAAGTCGCTTTGCCTAAACTGGTACTATTCTGTTTACAGAACCAAATTCTAATCAAAACTATTATACTTTGACTTTAAAAAACAAACTCGGTTGTTGTTTTAGGTAACAGACTTCGGATCACTTGAACTTTCTCCCGTTGATGGGCGCACACTCACTGATTTCATGCATTTAAGAGGGTTGCGAATGCGTTCACTGGGACGTGTGGTAAGAAGCTATTTTCTACGTTTTCAAATAGTTTACCAATGTTTTACTAGATAAATGATAAATGTCTGAGCTGTTATTTAATTTGACTTATTAGGTCGAGCTTGCTGAGAAGCTTCCACATATACGTTCACTGTGTATTCATGAAATGGTCACACGTGCATATAAGCATATACTTGAAGCTGTTATTGCCTCTGTAGAAAACTTTACCGAGTTGTCAGCAACAATAGTTTCAACCCTAAATTTCTTATTTGGAGACAATAAAGAGGATCAAAGTGTTAAGCTACAATGGTTGCAAGCTTTTCTAGCTAAAAGATATGATTTCAAGATAAAAGATGAATGGCAACACTTGCGGAAGATATCAGTTCTCCGAGGACTGTGTCACAAGGTACCATTTGGCGCCAGTTTTATTTGTATAAGATTCTATAAAAATTGAATGCTAATAGTTTTAGTCACATCCAGGTTGGATTGGAATTGGTTTCAAGGGACTATGATATGGAAAGTTTAAATCCATTTAGGAGTTCTGATATTATTAGCATGGTACCTGTTTGCAAGGTGATCTCTCTCTCTCTCTCTCTCTCCTCTCACACACACAGGTCTAGCACTGTACTAATATCGATATATATGTAACAGCACGTGTTGTGTTCCTCTGCTGATGGGCGAACGCTACTGGAGTCTTCGAAAATTGCCCTGGATAAAGGAAAACTAGAAGATGCAGTCAATTATGGAACAAAGGTAACTTTTCGTCTTTAAATGAAATCAGATAGTTTCTTCATCTAGATGAATCAGTTGATTCTAACATTTGCACATGCAATTTTCAAGGCACTTGCGAAGATGATAGCTGTATGCGGTCCTTATCACCGAACCACAGCTAGTGCATACAGCCTCCTTGCAGTAGTTCTTTACCACACTGGTGACTTTAATCAGGTGAAAATTCTTGCTTTCATTCTTTTGTGGGATTGTTGCCTCCATGCATAACTCATGTAAACTTCTTAATGATCACATGGAAAATTTACCTGATAACTAATCTTGTGTGTAGGCAACGATTTATCAACAAAGGGCTTTGGATATTAACGAGAGAGAACTTGGGCTCGACCATCCTGACACAATGAAAAGTTATGGAGATCTTTCAGTTTTCTACTACCGTCTCCAACACATTGAACTGGCACTCAAGTAAGTTAACAATATACGATTTCTTTTAGTTAAACAGTTTTCTTGTGTTCCTTTGACCTACTGTTGATAACTATAATATTGCATTTTACAGATATGTCAACCGTGCTCTGTTCCTTTTATATTTCACATGTGGACTGTCTCATCCTAACACGGCAGCAACATATATTAACGTGGCTATGATGGAAGAGGGGATGGGTAATGTCCATGTGGCTCTCAGATACCTTCATGAAGCCTTAAAGTGCAACCAAAGATTGCTAGGAGTCGATCATATACAGGTCTCAGTTCAATTTATACTCAACATGCTAAAATTTACAGCAAATTGAAATGTATACTTTACACTGGCGATATCTTTGACTAAATTTATTTTATTTCTACATTACAGACTGCTGCTAGCTATCATGCAATAGCCATAGCTCTTTCACTGATGGAGGCTTATTCTCTGAGTGTGCAACATGAGCAAACTACTTTACAGATTCTTCAAGCAAAATTGGGAGCAGAGGACCTTCGTACTCAGGTGAGAACCAAATTTTGAAATGATTTCAGTGACGATATTTGCTTCCTTTCCATCTGTTGTATATATTGTAGCACTTCACTGAGTTCATGTCCTATGACCGATCTTGTTTATAACTCCCTCAAGAGAGTATCTGATTAGTTACCTTTAAATCCATGTAAATCTGACTCACTTCCCTATTATACACAGGATGCTGCTGCATGGCTTGAATATTTTGAGTCAAAAGCCTTGGAACAGCAAGAAGCAGCAAGAAACGGAACTCCAAAACCGGATGCGTCTATTGCCAGCAAAGGTCACCTTAGGTATTAATACGGTATATCCATTTTACTCGATGTGAAGTGTCTAATAATTCACATCTGTAAACCAATTTATTTTGACTTCATTCTTGCAGTGTATCAGATCTTCTTGATTTCATTAGTCCAGATGAGGATTCCAAGGGAGCCGATGCCCAGAGGAAACGTCGTGCCAAGGTAGATATACATGGTTAAACAAAAGAAGTAGAAGTTAATCAGTAATTTGAGAGGTGGCAATTTCAAGAAATTTACTTATGAATGGGCTGAGGCGTGTCTTATCCCAAATGGGTTACTTAAAATTCTTTAGTTAAAAGGGCAATAAGTTAACGGGTCGAACAGGTCTTGAATACACATCCTCCCAAATTGTTTTTCTCTAAAGATTTAGCTTCTTATTGTAATAATGTTGTCTTTGCAATCATTAATTCATAATCAAGGGATTAGTTATATATAACTTTTATAAAGTGTGACAAAGAAGTGTTATATGCTCAATCAACCTTACCCTTCCAGTACTTAATTGACCCATTTCAACCTGAACCTATTTTGACGTACAACTGAATCTTGAAATCGGCATTTTAATGAATCTGCTATGTTTGCGTCTGGAAATCTAATCGACTCCTCTCCGTTATCTATTAGGCATCACCAGTTGGTGAAAAGTCTCATGAACTAGTGACTGATGCACGAAATGATGAGACCGTGATACATGATACTGATGAAACCACCGTGCCGAAAGAAGAACCTACCGTTAAGGAGGATAAAGTTATACCAGAGGTGGTTGTCCAAAAGTGGAGAAGGTGGATTTCACCCCTAAACAAGAACCATTAGTTACAGAAGAAGTTCAAGAAACAATCTCTGATGAAGGATGGCAAGAAGCGAATCCAAAAGTGCGGTCAGGAAACAATGGTCAAAAAAAGTTTGGTCGCAGGAGACCAGACCTGACCCGACTACACATAAATGGTTCCGAAAAAACTATATCGAGGGAAAACTCAAATAAGGGACAGAAATTGACACCAAGACCTAGTTCAACCGAGGTAACTCAGCTAAAGCAGTCAAAGGCAAGTTTGACTCCAGGATCTAGAGTCTCTTCTAGGGTTTCCCCGAGTGCTGCAACTCTCAGCCCCATGGCCTCAAAGTCTGTGTCATACAAAGAAGTTGCTGTGGCCCCACCTGGTACGATTTTAAAGCCATTACTTGAGAAAGTAGAAGAAGTTGAGGAGCAAGAGAATGTGAAAAATGATGATTGCAATGGTTCTGGCGATGCATTAGAGGAAGTAAAAACTGAAGAACTTGTAGACAATGCAATACCAGATGATGAAGTTATAATAGAAGTCGATACAGTTCATGAAAGTGCATCAAAATCAGGAAATTCAGCAGATAATGATGATGCAGAATCTGGAAGTAACAAAACTGAAAGTTCTACAGAAACAAACGGCAGTAAACTTTCAGCTTCAGCTCAACCTTTCAGCCCAGCTGCTGTACCGTTAACTCATCCTATGACAACAAACGTGTACGATGTTATAGCCAGTCAAGGCATGTTAGCTGAGCCAGTTGGGTTTCCACCAATTGCCGCTCGTGTCCCATGTGGGCCTAGATCGCCATTGTACTACCGGATGAGCCAGTCGTTTCGCATGAAAAACGGGTTCTTGAAGTACCAAATACCCGGCAGTGGTTTTGGTAATACCCCAAGAATAATGAACCCGCATGCACCTGAATTCGTGCCAAAACGAGCTTGGCAAGGTTCAGACCTTTCCGAAGGTTCAGAATCTGCAGCCACTAGTGGCAAAAGTGAAGACGAGAGGCTGAGAAAGACCACCTCAGATGCCGAGAAAGCAGAACTAGCAAGGCAGATTCTGCTCAGCTTCATAGTGAAGTCAGTCCATGATAACAACGAGACCAAAACCGAGCCTGAGCCTGCTTCAGGTAGTGAAAAACGGACCGAGTACAGTGATGGTTCAACAGAGGCAATTGCTAAAGATAGTGCAATTATAAAGATTCTTTACGGTAATGAAGGACAACAAGAGACCAATGAACCGAAAAACAACAAAAATGGAGATGGTGAAGGGTTTGTGATGGTGACGAAAAGAAGACGAAACAAGCAGCAGTTTGCGAGTGGTGTAAGTGGGTTATACAACCATACCCAGCAGCAGTCTGTACCTGCTTCAGTACGTTGAGGTTAATTGGTCTCAACTAAGAAGGATTCAATGAGGGATTAAGATTAAAGATCAAGATTAAAGAATGGGTCTTTTTTATTAACATATGCCGAGAGGCTGTTTGCTGATGTTCTTTTCTTCATGTAAGAGGTTTTGTTCGACTAATAATGGAACCATAAATGTGCATTAATCATATGCCGCAGGTTTTTGCCACCAGTTAATTTTTTGGCCAGTATGGCAGTATGTACAAGATAAAATCAATAAACCTTGTATGATTAAATCAATATCAGTTACTCTTTTGTAAAGATTTATGTTGAACATGGTCATACCAAGTTTTGATGAAACTCAAGGTGCATATCGAATGAAATATGTCAATCGACAAGTAAAAACTGTGACTTGTGAGAATTTGCGTGTGATTGGATGGCACAAAACTCAATCTGTTGATGGTCAGTTAACGGGTATGTGGTACCTGTGACGAGTAAATCTGACCCGTGGATATTTGCAACCCCTGTATTCTCTATCTTTCCCAAACTAATTACAGTCATTATGGAAAGTTAATATGAATTCTTAATCCCGCAAGTCTCTCTCAATGTCTTTCTATTGCCAAATTACATGCGAATTTCAATCTTCTCTTGAAATTCCATTAAATTCCTATAGTTTTGAAGTTGAAAACTAGGTTGGTATGTGATATGTTCATTTTGAAAGAAATGCTGGAGTCCTATTGATTAAGAGTTAAGACCACCTGTAAGCTGCGTTTGGGATCGTTATAATGTCATAACTGTTTGTGTGCACAGCATGAAGTTTATTCTGGGGATTGTGATTATAAATGATTCTGGTGCCATTCATACATTGGAATTAACATGTTGGATTCTTTGAACCCCAAGTGATCGACTTTGAAGGCTCTTTGTGTTAACTCTGGGCAGGAATCACATTTTAATATAAAATTTCGCCTTTCACGATACTTGTTTCTTTCTTTGGTATCTTCACAGACTCACAGTTCTTGACTAATACCCATAGATGAAATCTGAATTTTTGTTCTTTGTTTTGTGATTGCATATCATATAGAGTTTTGATTAGCTGAACTGAAGGCTTGCAGAAGAAAATTAAAATATCAAAGTTCCCTAGGGATCCCACATCGGTGGAGTAAAGAATACAAAGGTGAAGAAACAGCCTATAAAAACAAAGGCCCAAGTTGATACAAGGCATACCTTTCTCGGCCTTTTGGCTAAGATCAAGTGTAGTATCTGTTCTTATCAGTTTAATATCTGATATGTGAGCCATAACTCACTCGATATTAATCTTATTTTTATGGAAGAACCCATCACAAGAGCTTTGTCTGGGGTTCTTCACGTGTCGCTTAAGCGTTGCACTGCACCATCGCCTTGGCTGGCGCACCCTCCAATTTTAGTTCTAAATTGAAAGCCTTTGTATGTGAATTAAAGTGGTGCTTTTAAGGATTAACCTAAGTCTTAGTTTAGCGCCTTGCCATACGCGCCCTACCAAGCTGAGAACCAAATAACGCCTCGAACTCGAATACTTGAAACAACAAATTGTAATCTTAATCTGTTTGAGAACGAAAACAAAATGAGAGTATAGCACTAAAAAACTTAATATCGGAAAGAAGATGGCATTCATAAAGGTGGGCGCCTTCAGATATCAGTTTTATAACCCCAGCATATGCGGCTTGCTCTATGTATTTCTTATTAGTCTGCAGAAAAATCTTGGTTGAAGGTAATGGCCAAGAAAAACAATCCTAGTATCTATTTTGGCTATACTTTACTGAAATCATCTAGATCAATTATGGATGTAGCTCATGATTTCACGATATTTTGCATATGATTACTCTATTTTACTATAAAAAGAAACAGCAATTTACAGACTTGCTTAACTATATAAAGCTCAAAAGTCAAAACTTTCATGTTGAAATGTCACGTTTTGTGCTAATAACCCGAAAACAAAGAATAGGGTTATTTTCTTTTTCATCGTTGGCTGTTTCCTGTTGCCTTGTTGGTCCGAAACTTCGAATCTCTTGTTCTAGCAGTTGACATCTACATTTGACATTGTTAATGCATTATTTGTCCTAATAAATGATAAAGAAGTTCCATAACACTGATAGAAATAACTAGTCAAAGATATCTTAAACTATTTTTCATGATCTTCTGAAGTACTTTTACTCTGGGATACGACTCTCTTTAATCACATGGTAAAACTGTGAGTCGATAGCTTCAGCTAAGAGAAAATAGCATGCATTTGAAAGATCATATCAATTGTTATAAGGTTACATTAAAGTATAGGTTCTCGTACGTCACTTGAGACCTGTGATATTGAGAGTAGTCTTTGCAACAGTTGAACAAGACTCGTAATGTTTCTTGGATTGAGATTGAAAGTTATGAAGATCAGAATCTTAATAGTAGTTGGTATGAAGTTGCAAAAATCTCACTCCCACTAAAAGAAAACTCAATGCAAAACCGCTCGGGTTTTCACTACCAGATGGGTTTGTTTACAGATGTGAATTATTAGACACTCAAAGGGACCATCCCACATTGGCTGAGTGAAAGATATAAAGGTGAAGATACTTCCTATAAAAAGAAAGGCTCAAAGAGATGTTAAGCATACCTTTCTCGGCCTTTTGGCTAAGATCAAGTGTAGTATCTGTTCTTATCAGTTTAATATCTGATATGTGAGCCATCGGTTCACTCGATATTAATCTTATTTTTTATGGGAAAGACTCACCACAATAGCTCGCTATTGGGGTCTTTGCGAGTCGCTTTGGCGTTGCACTACTGCCTTGGCTTGGCTCACCCCTCCAATTCTAGTTTGAAAATTGATCTTACTTTCTTACTCTTGCAGTAAAATATTGTTTCTATTGATAATCTAGTAACTTTGATTGTTTTCTTAGCAGAAATCTGCTATCAAATGGGTTTTATTGATGAAAAAAAATCATATGGGTTAGTTTTCTTGGATGGAAATCAAGTCTTAAAAATGGAAGAGCATGTAATTTTCTTATTTTAAAAAACTTCTAAAGTGTCCTTTCAAACTTTATCTGCTCCTTCAGTATCAAAATCGAGCACGAACACTCCCATGATCATGATCAAAACCGAGAAGATTAAGGGTGCGTTTATTGTTTTGTACAAAATATTTTGTGAAAAACAAGGAAAACAAAGATCCTGTTCAAATAAGCGTTTTCCAACAAAATGTTTTGCAAAACACAAAATCCCTATTTCCTAACTTAACAAGGAAAATTACTAAACAAAATTTAGTTGTTTTCTTGTTTTCAGAACCCACAACCTCCTCCCTTCTTCAAAAGCGAAAAACACAAACATCAACTAAACGTTTCTATATTTTCAGTGTTTTGTAAAGATAAATCTCCTTCCAAATTTTTACAAAACTAGAGATAGAAAACAAAATTTTTTTTTCTCCAACTAAATGCACCCTAAGCATATGCCAAAAATTAACTTATTTCTTATGAAAATCTTAGCGTAAACTTGATTACAGCCACGTGGAAGATCATTTTCTGTGAAAAAAACAAATTCTAAGAGCATGGGGTGTGGGGGATTTCGTTCCTCGCCGAATCCGATGTGGCAGCTCGCCACTTTTTTTCACACCTCGCCACGACACCATGGTGGTTCGCCACTTGTGGTTTCGCCAGTCCAACGACATGGTAAAAGACAAAAGTTTTTGCAGTGTTTGTGTTTGTTTCTTTTGTGTTTGTAATGTGTTTGTGAGGGTGGGTGGGACCCAAGTGAAGAGGTTTGAGTTAATTGTGATTGAGGGGTATTTTTAAATAAGTGTGTTGGAGTGATGTGGATGTGAGGTGGCACACGTGAGGCCCAAATGAAAAGAAGTGGGTTGCCCACGACACCCCATGCTCTAATACTTGTTGACCATAATGCAATATTGTAGTATGAAGTTAAACTGTTAAACCATGTTGCAAAAAAAGTGAAGTTTCTAAAACACCTAAATGAAACCAAACATGTATCTAACAAGATTATTTTGTTAATCTTAAATATTATCCATTTTATGATGTTAAAAAGAAAAGAGACATAAGAAAAGATATAGATGATCATGCGATGGTTCGACTTTGAGGCGAACCATGCTTAAACAAGTGGAATGACGAAAACAAGATCGATTTCAAAACAGCTAGATTTACATGCAATGGCAAAAATTTCAACATGTTAAAAATGATATTCAACTTTCAACGGATTTAGAATCAATTTTTGTACATGGAAATTTAAACTAATGGCATACTATAAAAATTTCAATCAGTATAACAAAAAGAAAAACCATACAAGCTAGTAGCTAGTCAAGTAATATCACATGATCATAAATAAATAAGGAATAGTGGTATTTGTATCTAACTCTAAGCAACATCTATATCTATATCTATACTACTTTATAACGTTTAGAACTTTCAAAATTAGAGGCTTAAAAATTAAGCATTTTAATTTTAGAAGGCTTAAAATTAAGATAAGGAGCTCAATTCGTGAGATGACACGTGTACTTCTTAACAAACTCCAGGCCTAACTCCTAACCACCAAAAATTAAGATAAGGAGCCCAATTATAAAATGACATATGTCACTTATCAACTAAAATTCATCTTTATTTTCAAATTAATCTATCTTTTATCTACTTATTTATATTATAATCTAATTTCACCATATTTTTTAAAATTTTATGCTCTTTAATTCAACATCCATTTTAATATACTAGAAGGTACCCAAGCAATGCGGCGTGTGGTCTTAGATGACTATTTTGTAGCGAACAAATGTTTTGAGGTGGTGATGTGATGAGATGGTGGTGGCAATGTAAGCGATAAGTATATTTATATGTGTTTGCTATCTGTTTAGTGAATTCGTTTCACAACACTCGAATGTATATGTGTTAGTTGTAAGTGTTTGTTTGGGTTACCCGTAACTTTCACGCGACATCATTATTCCCGCATATAAAAATACCCTTGCAATCTCTTACGCGTCAAACACTCCCCCAAAAGTATATGATTTTGACCATAGTTGTCAGGATCCCAATCTTGATCTTAGGATCTTACGATTTTACGATACTGCAAAGCAAAAACGATCCGGATCCTACATAGGATCTTTGCAAGCTTAAGATCTTATAGGATCTCGATCTTGACCATACGATCTTACGATCTAATCCGAATCCGATCTTACTTTTCTCGTATTACAAACTAAAAAACTACAAATTTATGTGTTGTTTGTTTGTAGAATTCAAAAAACAATATGTTAATCTTTTTAAATATTTTATGATCATAATTTAGGACAACATTTATATGAAACATTCATAGTATTTTGTGGTTATAATGTATTAGAATTTGTAGATTTGTATAAAATTACATAAACTATTAAGAAATAACATTAGAGTAGGATCTTAAGATCCCGATCCGATTTTACAATCACGATCTTGCAAAGACGAAAACGATCCTGGGTAGGATCTCGATCTTGACAACCTTGATTTTGACGAATCAAAATTATATTGATTGGAATAAATGAAATAAAGGTTAAAGGTGTAAAAATTTGAATTAAAATAAAATAAACCCACTAAAAATATAAAAACTAAAAACTCATAAAAATATATTAAAATTAGGGATGGCAATGGGCGAAAAAAACCCGTAACCCGCGGGTACCCGCACATAAGTGGGTGGGTAAAATCGTTAATTTTCACCCACGGGTGGGTCGTGGGTGAAAATTTGTACCCATCAGTGAGTGGCGGGTGGGTGACGGGTGTGGCATACCCATCGCGGGTAAACCCATAACACCCATTTAAAATACCCATGGGGTATACCCTTCAAAATACCCGTGGGTGCACCCATAAACCCATGTTAAACTTAATTATACTAATTAAAATATGTATGATATTGCATGATATACATTTAATAGTTATCAAGTCTCAAGAAACACATTAACCTAAAAGTTTGTTTGAGTTTCAAGACTAAAAGAGAATATGAGAGATCGGATGATCAAAGTTGTATACATGTGATTTGGTGCAATGATATTTAATTTCTGCTTTCAGACATGTGTTTAAGGATTTTGTGAACTTGGTATTTGGCAAATTGATTGGTGTCTTGTTATGCAATTTCATAATTATTTTTCATACCATGGTTTTGTAGTTTTGTTGCATTACACTAACCCATGGGTTTACCCATGGGCAATAAATTCTCGCGGGCATGGGCAAATTGTACCCATTGGCGGGTGACGGGTGGATGATGGGTGAGAAAAAAACTACATGGGCGGGTGACGGGTTAGAGGTACCCGTGCCCATTACCCACGGTGCCATCCCTAATTAAAATGGATGTTGAATTAAAGAGCATAAAATTTTAGAAAATAACTCTTTAATACTGAAGAAGACGGGTTGCTTTTAGGTGAGTTAAGAGGAAACAAAACTAATAGTTGTGGTTGTGATCCATTAATCGGACTCGGGTGCAAGTAATATCCTTTTCAAAGAATGGCTCTCTTCTTAATCCCTAAGTCTCTTTGAATGTCTTTCTATTGCCAAATTACATTCGAATTTCAATCTTCTATTAAAATTCCATTAAATTCCTCTAGTTTTGAAGTTGAAAACTCGCTTGGTATGTGATATGTTCATTTTGAAAGAGATCTTTGAGTCCAATTATTCATTTAAGACCACCAGACTGTTGAATTCGGGATCGTTATAATGTCATAACTGTTTGTGTGCACAGTATGTAGACCATCAGAATGGACATATTTTTCACTCATAAAATCATAAAACCATATATACAGCAGTGACTTGCTTGAAATTTTTTTATTATTTAAAATGTGATACAAGTACGCGCCAACACATATGCATTGTTGGATTCTTTGAACCCCTATGATCGACTTTGATGGCTCTTTGTGTTAACCATGGCGTGAATCACATTTTAATATAAAATTTCGCCTTTCACGATAGATGTTTCTTTTTTGGTATCTTCGTTAAGTTTATAATACATGACATACAATAAAACATGTAGACATCAAGAGTACACAATGAAGACTTAAGATCATAACAAATAAATAATTAATCGAATTAAAAGCGTAACATACCTCTTGCGAATGTCGGATCTCTTGAATAAAAATGAAGAAGTGGTTTAAAGAGTTGTCCTCACCGCTTTACAACTCAAACCAATTAGGTGTAAGAATAGTGTCTTACTACCACAGTTTTGTACACACGAATTAACCAATGAATCAATCGATTGCTAGATCTAACACAAGTCCTTGTTTTATGAAAAAACAAAACCAAAACACCCCTTGGAGGAGGGTTCGGCCGAACAAGAGCAAGAGAGGAAGAGGGAAAGATCTAGGGTTAATTCAATGCACAAAGTAATGAGAAACCCTAAACCCTAGCCTCTGTATATATAGTGGATACAAACCTTTGGGAACAAGTTAGGGTTTGGGCTTGTGAAGCCCCCCTATGGCCAGCCACTATAGAGCCCCAAAGGGTTTCCCAAATCTTTTCCATTTTAAGATTTTACACTACAAGTCCTTCTCTTTACAGTTAACGGTCGTTAGTTATTTTTCGTTAAATACTTAACGGTCGTTAAATGGACTTTATGTGCAATAATTAATCGTAAACATTAACATTAATTATTTAACTTTAATTCTCATTCGCTAATGTGTGCAATCCCGTGGTCACGAGTTCGAATCCGGACATTTACGTATTTGTAAATATATACATTTCAACAGCCCCACTGGATATGTTTACAAACGTGAAATGACATTGGTTAGCGTCTAGCAACACGCCAATGCCCCGGTACAACTCGTGTATGGTTTTCTGGAGAAAACCAAGTTTTGATGATTCATCATCATATTCATCATTTTGTTTCTAATACCATGTTAATAAGAATATGGATCTCACTCATTTCTTAATTAACTATTCTCATTTCTCGCTTTATGTGATTGATCAAGATTACCAATTCTTTTGAACATATTCCGAAGACCTTGGGCATGGCCATACAAACATCTTAACAACCCTACGAGAGGCCCAAGAGTATTATACTTCAAAATAAATTTGAAGGAAAACAAACCTATTTTGACTACAAGGTGATTCATAGATTTCGCAACACTTCGAAAACAACCCTTATAACTACCGCCACGTATAGCGTTAGATTGCTTCACAAAATGCACTACATCCATGACATATCTCGGTATCTCAAGTCGAGGATAAATATTCATGATATCATCTTAAATTAGTCATGCTACGCATCAGCATACTTTCAAGTATACTCTAACTAATACTCAGATTTGTCTTAATTCAATATCATTCCCATGTTATTGATTGACAACGGACTATTTAGAATAACTTAAGTTATTCAAGGATTTAAACATGCAAATATAGGATAACATCATAATAAATGAATAATAAACATAACAAAATACTTTATTTCATTTCAATAATAGTGTTTACAATATCCTTTTATCTAAAATACTTAGTCACGAGATGGGCATGAAATTACTAGCTAAACGAAGTCCAAACTTATCGACAAATGATTAAGTTTTTCACTGTAAGGCCTTCGTTAAAGGATCTCGCTAGGTTATCATCCGTGTGAACTTTGAGCAATTCAATTTCACCTATCTCGACTTGTTCTCGAACATAGTGATATTGTCTAGGATAGTGTCTTGTGCCTTCATGACCTGTGTTCATGGGCAAAAGTTATTGCAACAAAATTGTCACAATATACTTTAATAGGATTTTCAATCGACGACATAACACCAAGCCCGAAACAAACTTACTTATCCAAACAGCTTCCATGGCACCTCGACGCCGCTATGTACTCACTTTCAGAGAGACATCATCGCAAGTGTTGTCATTTCTTGCTCTTCCAATCCACAACCTCCATTGATGACAAATATGTAACCCGTCTCGAGACTTCAGATCATCTTTGTCACACTTCCGTGATGCATCGCAATAACCCGTAATGTACAGCTCGCTCGGATTTCCCATACACTATGAACATATCTCTTGTAGCCCTAAGGTACCGAGAATATGTTTAACATCGATCAATGAATTTCACCAGATTCGTTGATACCGATCGGTCAAGTTTTGAGCAAACGCCACATCGGTCTTGTGCATCATATCGCATACATGGTAGATCCTACACCAAGCATAAGGAACTTTCTTCATACGCATCACCTCTGCAGTGTTGAAGCACACCTTGGTCGCTCAACCCATGATTTACTTGCATTGGCAAAATCCTTCTTGAATTTTGCATATTGAATCTCTTCAATATTTTGTCAATGTAAGCACTTTGGCTTAAACCAATTAGCCGCCTTGATCTATCCCCTGAGATCTTGATTCCGAGTATATATGGTGCTCCTAAGTCCTTCATCGAAAAACATTTACCAAGATAGGCTTTCACCTCATTCGGACTTGGTATATGATTTCCCATGATTAATATGTCATCGACATACGTAACAAGGAAAGTAACATGACTCCCACTAGCTTTATGATATACACATGGCTCATCAAGATTCTCGAGTAAATCCAAAACTTTTGATTTCTCCATCGAATATTTTATTCCATTGCCTTGATGCTTGCTTCAGTCCATAAATGGACCTCTTAAGCTTGCATACACGGTTAGGAAATAATGGATTCACAAACCCCTCCTTTGTGCCATATAGATGTCTTCATCTAGACACCATTCGTAAAAGCGGTTTTGACATCCATTTGCCAAATCTCATAGTCATAGTGTGCGGCTATAGCTATGAGAATCCTAATAGCTCTTATGTCCGCTACAGAGAGAATGTCTCCTCGTAGTCAATGCCATAGGTTTGAGTAAAACCTTTAGCCACTAGACGAGCCTTGTAGGTGTGTACATTGCCATCCATGTCGGTTTTCTTTTGAAGATCCACTTACTTCCAACGACTTTAGCATTGGGAGGAAGGTCAACTTCAATCCGACATCATTATCTTTCATGGACCGCATTTTCCATTCATAGCAATCGCCATTTATCCTTTTCGTGATCGCCATGGCACCTTTATAGTTAGCGTGTTCATTAAGATCCCCAACTATATTTTCCTCCACCTCTACGTTAAGACATAGACGGTCAGTGCACGATAGTCCTTTCGGACCTACGAATGGGAACAACTTCGAGGAGGGCGCCTAAGCTTTCAAGCTGCTCTTCTTGAAGTTGGCTAGTATTTTCGAAGGTGTTGTATCTTCTTGATCATATTCCGGATCATATACTCTCCCACCGAGTTCTTGAGATATGAGATTCCTTTCAAGGAAATCTCCATACCTAGCCACGATGACTTTATTCTCACCGGTAGTAAAAGTAGTAACCCATAGTTTCCTTAGGGTATCCTACAAAGATACACTTAACAGATATGGGTTGGAGCTTATCCGGTGAGTCACGTTAACAAACGCTCACATCCCTGCACCTTTAAGTAAGAAAAGTTCGAGTTTTTCCCGTCCATATTTCATATGGAGTTTTAACAACCTTCTTCGTTGGAACCATATTCAAAATGCGAATAGCGGTTTCAAGGGCATAATCCCAAAAGTAAAAGGAAGAGTCGTAAGTTCAAACATTGATCGTACCATGTCAAGTAAGGTACGATTTCTCCTTTCAGATACACCATTTTGTTGTGGAGTATAAGGAGATGTGAGTTCTTGGATAATTCCACACTCGCCTAAGTAATCTTTGAACTCTTGACTTATATACTCACCACCTCTATCGGATCGAAGAGCTTTAATCTTCTTTTCAAGTTGTAATTCTACTTCACTTTTGAAAACCTTAAATGTTTCAAAGACTTCATGTTTATGTTTAAGTAAATAAACATAACCATAACGACCGAAATCATCCGTAAAGGTTAGAAGTAGGAAGCACCACGCTTTGACACATGTCTAAGTGGACCACACACATCGTGTGTATCAATCCAAGTAGATCGAAGCCCTTTCCACTTGTGGTGAAAAGGTTTCTTGTCATCTTCCCGCTATGCAAGACTCGCATTTGTCAAATGATTCATCATTGACCGCTTGTAAAGCCCATCGTGTTGCAGCTTTTCCATGCGTTTCTTGCCTATACGGGCAAGGCGACAATGCCAAAGATAAGAAGAGTCACAGTTCAACTTGCTCTTCTTATTGCTAATGCTATACAACTAATTATTTTCATTGGATACACAACCATCCATATCAATTTCAAACACACCAAGCATAGGAATTGCATTAAAGTAAAAACATTATTTAAAGAAACCGAAATTCCATAAGCGGTAAAAGTGTGCACAAAACCAATATCTTTTAACAAAAAGCGAAATAACACCCCTAACAATGGAGGTGCAAATGACAATTATTTAGTTCTAAAATTAAGCCCGAAGGCAACACTAAATCAAAAGTCCCTATGGCTTCGACAACCGCACGCTTTCCATTTCCAACGACAAGTATCTCTCTCCACAGTCGCCTTCCTTGCTCCTCTAAGTCCTGCGATGTATTACGGATGTGAGTACCACATCCCGTATCATATATCCGTGAATTTTGCTTATGAGGAAAAGAAAATAATTCAAACATAAAATACCGATGAGCTAGGCACCATCTTATTTTTATTCAAGGCACTCATTCGTATAAACTGGACAGCCCGCCCAATGGCTCGGTGAGTTGCGGTGGTGGCAAGTTAAATCCTTCTTAGGATTCTCCTTTTCTTTGCGGTGGTTCTTCTTAGGAGTCGGTGGGATGACAACTTGTTTCCCTTTCCTTTTCCTTTCCCTTTATTATCTCGCTTGCGGCTTTGGCTTATTCACCCTACCACCTTGTATTGCTAGTACAAACAGTGTAGGAGCCTTCTTTGGCAATCTCTTCTCGAAGTCTACAAGCATTGCATGTAACTCATTCACCGCCTTCCCTGCAATGCATGTTAAAATTTCGGACAAAATCACCAAATCGTTCTCGATTAAGGAGTGATTGATGAGGCCGACACATACATCATTCGAGTAACCACAACCGAAGCTTCTCCAATTGGTCCAAGTGATGTTTCATCTCAAGGACGTGGTCGGAGATGATTTGCCAACCTCTCCGCTTGCGCCTATGAACCTTTTCAATCAATTCATATAGTTCAATTGCGGTGGCTTCTCAAACATACGCTTGAGTTCATCTAGCATGCTCATATGATAGTGCTCAAATTGTTTTTGCAATTGAGCGACATCCCCAAAGCATTAGACACGCCACATCATTGTGCTTCTCATATTCAACATGATATGCCTCTTGTTCAAGAGTAGTTGTCGTGTCGAGAGGAGCATCAGGCAGAGGTGTTGATGCGTGTTTTACGACCGTGTCTTAATATTTATAGTGTCTCGCTATACCTATGGTTCACCCTAATGCACTAACGGGCAGTGTACCCGGTCGTGTGTAGTGTAGTAAATGGTAAAGCCGAGGTCGTCCCAAGAGCTATGTGTGTGGATAATTACTAAGTCTAATTGTCACGTAATATAAATGGTTTGATAGGGTTTTAATTAATTAAACTACGAATGCATAATATAAAAGCAATTAAATGGTAGAAAGGAAATCAATAGAGGAATAGTGGTGCTAACCTAGTTAATCCTCCTAACTAGTTATGTCTACGCTACCTACTTCCAATTACTTGGTGGGGTCAAATTCGAGAGGACAACATTTGGTCAATTCGCCCTAACCTATCAAAGAAAGATACCACCACAGAGAAATCAGCACCGTCATAAGTCCTGTTGTTCCCGGTCCCTAAGCCGAGTCATTAGCACCGCTACATGCTAGATTCTAAATAGTGAGTGCCCGACCGTTAGGAACTTAGACACTACACCCCAATTCTTAAGTTCATCCAAACGATAGGTGATCGGTTGGTCAAATCGCACAAGTAGAAAGGGTCGTCGGTTGGTCATATCTTACCCTTCTCGCCTCACTCCGCTCACCTAGGGTCGGTTGGTCATATCTCCTAGGCAATTGGCCTCACCGCCATTCAAAACTACCGAACCAGGGGTGACTACCAAAGAACTATGCATGCATACACTTAGAAATAATTGTACGTAAGTAAAGGTAAACGCAAATGAACAATTAAGGAATCATAACTAGGCTAGCACCAAAGGGTGCTTAGCTCATATTAATCATGCACATCAATTCAATATTCAAATGTACGAAATACATGAATCGAAAGTAAAAGAAATAATAAACGCTAAAGCTTATCGTAATGGTGTGACTTCTCCTCGAAACTTGACTCCGATGCTTCCCTAGACCTTCCTTGAGTATTTTCCCACGCTCGAGAGTATGTGTGTGGAATGGGATGATTAGAAATGGAATTCGTGGGGTATTTATAGGCCGTGTCTAGGTTACGGCATAACCAATAGATGAGTTACGCCGTAACCTTCTATTCCGTCGTAAAAGCACTAGATCTCGCTAGTTACTACAGAACCTTATAAGTGGTTACTGTTGTAGTCTTCAATAAACTTGGTTACGCCGTAAGTGATGCAATAGTTACGGCATAAGTATCGCGGCGTGGAACCTCTTTGACCTAATGGAGTCACGTCGTAATCTTTGGAAGGAGTTACCGTAACCTCTTGATGAGTTGGACTTCGTGGTCACGCAATAGTTACAGAATGTGAGAGACGAGTTACGCCGTAACCTCTTCAAAATAAGCATAATGTGATAAATCCTTAGTAATGTTTCTATTTCCGCCTCTTTAGCTCCAATGCTCGCAATTTACCTGAAAGTGTAAAACAATGGAAAACAAGCGTAAATCCATATAAATGATATAAATAACGAGCATTAACGGGGGAAATTGACACTTAATATTCAGGACTATTTGATGTTATCAGGTGTAGCAAAAATATCAAGTCTTTTGGCCACACGAAGGATGATCCTAAGTGCACGATGCCAATCATTGAAATTAGGGCCACCACTTGTCTCTTCCAATCATATCTTTGAAAGCGTAACTCATTAAGCTCATAGTGTTTTCGGGTTGATGAGCCATCTACGTAAAAGTTCAAAAACCATAATTAGTATTTTGATAATTTTCCTTTTCAATAAACAATTAAATACCCAAGGTTCATATTCATATAACCAACTAATTATTATTGAAAACTAGGATCCAAATTGTCATAATTTCATCACGTCAGTTGATCTGCTAGTAATGAACCTTATACAAAGTGGTAGAGCTATTGCTCAACTGCCAATTTCAATTGCAATTCCTATATTATGGGATTTACATATAGCCAATTTCAATTGCCATGTAAACATGTTTTATCCTATCTTATGCCTTGAGTTGCCATTTCTCACCGCCTAACTCAATTAAGTTGTCCAACTTAAGAAACTGCAAAATCGTCAATGCTCGTTCTCACGACACGTGGACATTTTACCCTTTGATTACGATCTAAGTCACGCTCTCACGCAAATAAAAAGTAATCTTAGGTGTTTCCGTTTCGTTGGATGGCATATAACTTAAATTTAAAGGGTAATAATTTTGATGTCAATCAAATATGTACAAAGATGTCATGCATTCATCTTCGTAGCATAGTTTTATTAAAACATTTATATGCTTGTTTTAATGATTTAAGCTTTTCATCATCAAACTTTAATCGAGGTATTGATAACCAATTAAAGAATCACCTTAATAACCACTATATCCTACTACCGCATGAGTCATAAGACCCAAGTTATTCGGATAATTACCACAAAAGTGGCGCGTAGAGATTAAAGTAATTCACCCTTAAGATTTAATGCACATATAGGAATACTTGGTAGCTCCATTAAGACGCACAAACGAAAGCGGAGAATCGGTCGTCACAAGCATATTAAAACCCTCATCTTTAGGCGCCACAATTTAATGTTCCTCCTTGTACCCATCACACGCTTTGTCATTAATGGGTGAGCCGTTCTAACTATTTTGTGCAAAAATCAATCAATTAAACGATTATGATTACTATGCTTAAAAATACATGTTTCACCATTGTTTAGGTCAGTTTATTTTTCTTGTAAAAATACCCTTGTTACACATAACAAACAAGCAAGTATTTAGAAAATAAACAAATAAACAATGAATGCATAACAAATAAGTCATGCATATCAAATAGCCACATGCAAACCTTTTTGATAAATCCTATTAATAATCAATTCTAGATCTGTCAATATGTATATATTTAATTAAGACTTTCACCCGTTTTCATCTATGTACAAGGTGAGCCACATGCATCGATTCATCGATTGCGTAAGTAAAAATTAAACATATACCACATAGCACATAATTGATTAAATAATAATTATTGAGGTCTTCCCCAATTTTAGATCTATCAAAATATTTAGTGTATATCACTTAAGCAAGTAAAACATACAATAAAAGCAGATCCATGATAAAACATGCATGTAATTATCATGGATATAAATCACACTTAACAATTAATGCAATTAAACAGAGTTACGCTATACACATAAAATTCCATGCATCATAGGGTTTCTAATCCAATTAAAACTTAAGTTTACAAAACCCTAATTAGGGCATCATAAAAAACGCCCCCCCTAAAAAATTAGGGTTTAGGTTTTGCAAACCCTAGATCTACGCATACAAATAATAACACAATCTTGTTTATTTTATTTATGTGTTTCAGTAATTAATTACTTGTTAAACCTGGCCCGTGATGCCACCGTTGAGTTTATAATACATGACATACAATAAAACATGTAGACATCAAGAGTACACAATGAAGACTTAAGATCATAACAAATAAATAATTAATCGAATTAAAAGCGTAACATACCTCTTGCGAATGTCGATCTCTTGAACAAAAGCAAGAAGTGGTTTAAAGAGTTATCCTCACCGCTTTACAACTCAAACCAATTAGGTGTAAGAATAGTGTCTTACTACCATAGTTTTGTACACACGAATTAACCAACGAATCAATCGATTGCTAGATCTAACACAAGTCCTTGTTTTATGAAAAACAAAACCAAAACACCCTTGGAGGAGGGTTCGCCGAACAAGAGCAAGAGAGGAAGAGGAAAGATCTAGGTTAATTCAATGCACAAAGTAATGAGAAACCCTAAACCCTATCCTCTCAGATATATAGTGGATACAAACCTTTGGGAACAAGTTAGGGTTTGGGCTTGTGAAGCCCCCATGGCCGGCCACTATAGAGCCCCAAAGGGTTTCCCAAATCTTTTCCATTTTAAGATTTTACACTACAAGTCCTTCTCTTTACAGTTAACGGTCGTTAGTTATTTTCCGTTAAATACTCAACGGTCGTTAAATGGACTTTATGTGCGATAATTAATCGTAAACATTAACATTAATTATTTAACTTTAATTCTCATTCGCTAATGTGTGCAATACCGTGGTCACGAGTTCGAATCCGGACATTTACGTATTTGTAAATATATACATTTCCAACATCTTCACAGTTCTTGAGTGTTCTTTGTGATTAGCTGAGTTGAAGGCTCTTTGTGTTAACCATGGGCATGAAATCTGAACTTTTGTTCTTTGTTTTGTGATTGCATATCATATTAAGTTTTGATTAGCTGAACTGAAGGCTTGTAGAAGAAAATTAAAATGTCAAAGTTCCCCAGGGATCCCACATCGGTGGAGTTAAGAATACAAAGGTGAAGAAACAGCCTATAAAAACAAAGGCCCAAGTTGATACAAGGCATACCTTTCTCGGCCTTTTGGCTAAGATCAAGTGTAGTATCTGTTTTACCGCTTAATATCGATATGTGAGCCATCGGCTCACTCGATATTAATCTTATTTTTATGGGGAAGAACCCATCACGTAGCTTCTTCTTTGGGGTTCTTCACGTGTCGCCAAGCGTTGCACCATCGCTTGGTGGCGCACCCTCCAATTCTTAGTTCTAAATTGAATGCTGAAGTTTGAGTTTCTTGCTTTGATCTAATATGTGAATCTGATCACCGCCTGAGTGGTGCTTGTCTAAGGTCGACCTGAGTTGGTTGAACCTAAGTCTTAGTTTTGTTTTAATGAGGGGCTGCTTTTGCGCGGCCCCTACCAATATGTAGTCAAAAGTGGAGAACCGAAATAACGCCTCGAACCTGAATACTTGAAACAACAAATGGTAATCTTAATCCATTTGAGAACCGAAAACAAAATAAGGGTAAGATAGCACTACAACAACAACAAACCCAATCCCGCCGGGGATAAGATAGCACTAAAAAGCTTAATATCGGAAAGAAGATGGCATTCATGAAGGTGGGCACGCTTTTAGATATGAGTTATTATCCCAGCTTATGCGGTTTTGCTCTATGTTTTTCTTATTAGTCTGCAGAAAAATCTTGGCTGTACTGAATGGAGAGTTCATCTAGATGCCGCCCCGCAGATGGAAGAAGGTAATGGCTAAGAAAAACAATCCTAGTATCTATTTTGGCGATATTTAATTTGTGTACACATTTATGGCACGATGGAGACTTGAGAAAAGGTAGTAATACGATAGTACAGGAATAAAGAACTGAAGGTAACCCTTGTTTTTACTGAAAATATCTAGATCAATTATCACTGTAATTCTTGATTCAACGATATTTTGCATATGACTACCAGCTTAACAATAAAAAGAAACAAGAATTTACAGACTTCCAGCTTAACTATATAAAGCTCAAAAGTCAAAACTTGAATGTTGAAATGTCACATTTTGTGCTAATAACGAGCAAACAAAGAATAGGGTTATTTTCTTTTTCAATTCATTGTTGGCTGTTTCCTGTTGCCTTGTTGGGTCCGAAACTTGAATCTCTTGTTCTAGCAGAGGTCATCTACATTTGACAATGTTAAAACATCATTTGTCCTAATATATGATAAAGAAGTTCCATAACAATGATAGAATATCTTAAACTATTTTTTCATGATCTTCTGAAGTACGTTTACTCTGGGATACGACCCTCTTTAATCACATGGAACAACTAGTCAACATCTTTTTTGAGAGACGAAAACTTTCGTAAAACTGAACCTACAATTGCTGATGTGCTAGCTTCAGTTAAGTGAAAATAGCATTTGAAATATCATATCAATTGCTAAGGTTATATTAAAGTATAAGTTCTCGTACGTGACTTGAGACCTAGGATTTTGAGAGTAGTCGTTGCACCAGTTGAACAAGACTCGTATTGTTTCTTGGATTGAGATTGAGAGTTATAGTTGAAGATTATCGGGACCATCCCACATCGGCTGAGTGAAGGATATAAAGGTGAAGAAACTTCCTATAAAAACCAAGGCACAAGTTGATACAAGGCATACCTTTCTCGGCCTTTTGGCTAAGATCAAGTGTAGTATCTGTTCTTATCGTTTAATATCGATATGTGAGCCATCGGTTCACTTGATATTAATCTAATTTTTATGGAAAGACTCAACACAATAGCTTGCTATTGGGGTCTTCATGAGTCGCCTTAGCGTTGCACCACCGCCTGGCTTGGCTCACCCTCCAATTCTAGTTTGAAAATTGATCTTACTTTCTTACTCTTGCGGTAAAATATTGTTTCACCGATAATCTAGTAACTTTGATTGTTTTCTTAGCGTAAATCGCTATCAAATGGGTTTTATTGATGAAAAAAAATCATATGGGTTAGTTTTCTTGGATGGAAATCAAGTCTTAAAAATGGAAGAGCATGTAATTTTCTTATTTTAAAAAACTTCTAAAGTGTCCTTTCAAACTTCATATGCTCCTTCAGTATCAAAATCGAGCACGAACACTCCCATGATCATGATCATGATCAAAATCGAGAAGATTAAGCATATGCCAGAAATTAACTTATTTCTTATGAAAATCTTAGCGTAAACTTCATCCTTAGGATGCATGGGACCAGGGTGATCCCACCGATCTTCACCTTTTGGAGAAAATCTTAGCGTAAACTTGATTACAGCCACGTGGAAGATCATTTTCTGTGAAAAAAACAAATTCTGTTGACCATAATGCAATAGTGTAGGATGAAGCTAAACTGTTAAACCATGTTGCAAAAAAAGTGAAGTTTCTAAAACACCTAAATGAAACCAAACATGTATCTAACAAGATTATTTTGTTAATCTTAAATCCATTTTATGATGTTAAAAAGAAAAGAGAGATAAGAAAAGATATAGATGATCATGCGATGGTTCGACTTTGAGGCGAACCATGCCTAAACGAAGCTGGAATGACGAAAACAAGATCAGATTTCAAAACAGCTAGATTTACATGGCAAAAATTTCAACATGTTAAAAATGATATTCAACTTTCAACGGATTTAGAATCAATTTTCGTACATGGAAATTAAACTAATGGCATACTATAACAAATTTCAATCAAGATAACAAAAGAAAAACCATACAAGCTAGTAGCTAGTCAAGTAATATCACATGATCATAAATAAATAAGGAATAGTGGTATTTGTATCTAACTCTAAGCAACATCTATATCTATATCTATACTACTTTATAATGCATTTAGGCCTTCTAAAATTAGAAGGCTTAAAAATTAAGCCTTCTAATTTTAGAAGGCTTAAAATTAAGATAAGGAGCTCCAATCATGAGATGACATGTGTCACTTCTTAACAAACTCCAAGCCTAACTACTAACCACCAAAAATTAAGATAAGGAACTCCAATTATAAAATGACATGTGTCACTTCTCAACTAAAAATTCATCTTTATTTTCAAATTAAAATATCTTTTTATCTACTTATTTATATTATAATCTAATTTCACCATAATTTTTTTAAAATTTTATGCTCTTTAATTCAACATCCATTTTAATATATTTTTATGAGTTTTTAGTTTTATATTTTAGTGGGTTTATTTTATTTTAATTCAAAATTTTACAACTTTAACCTTTATTTTATTTATTCCAATCATATTATAGTCATCGTCCGCCTTGCCGCATCGCTGGTACCTTCTAGTAACTCTTTAATACGAATAAGACGGGTTGCTTTTAGGTGAGTTAAGAGGAAACAAAACTAATAGTTGTGGTTGTGATCCATTAATCGGACTCGGGTGCAAGTAATATCCTTTTCAAAGAATGGCTCTCTTCTTAATCCCTAAGTCTCTTTGAATGTCTTTCTATTGCCAAATTACATTCGAATTTCAATCTTCTATTAAAATTCCATTAAATTCATCTAGTTTTGAAGTTGTAAACTCGCTTGGTATGTGATATGTTCATTTTGAAAGAGATCTTCGAGTCCTATTATTCATTTAAGACCACTGTCTGTTGAATTCGGGATCGTTATAATGTCATAACTGCTTGTTTGTGTGCATGATGTAGACCATCGAATGGACATATTTTTCACTCATAAAATCATAAAACCATATATACAAGAATGACTTGCTTGAAATTTTTTATTATTTAAAATGTGATACAAGTATGCGCAACACATATGCATTGTTGGATTCTTTGAACCCCTTGATCGACTTTGATGGCTCTTTGTGTTAACCATGGGCGTGAATCACATTTAATATAAAATTTCGCCTTTCACGATAGATGTTTCTTTTGGTATCTTCACAGGTTCTTGAGTGTTCTTTGCTTTTGTGATTAGGCGAGTTGAAGGCTCTTTGTGTTAACCATGGGCATGAAATCGAACTTTGTTCTTTGTTTTGTGATTGCATATCATATTGAGTTTTGATTAATGAATCGAAGGCTTGTAGAAGAAAATTAAAATGTCAAAGTTCCCTGTGATCCCACATCGGTGGAGTTAAGAATACAAAGGTGAAGAAACAATTTATAAAAACAAAGGCCCAAGTTGATACAAGGCATACCTTTCTCGGCCTTTTGGCTAAGATCAAGTGTAGTATCTGTTTTATCGTTTAATATTTGATATGTGAGCCATCGGCTCACCGATATTAATCTTATTTTTACGGGGAAGAACCCATCACGTAGCTTCTTCTTTGGGGTTCTTCACGTGTCGCTTAAGCGTTGCACCATCGCTTTGCATGGCGCACCCTCCAATTCTTAGTTCTAAATTGAATACTTACTAAGTTTGATTGGGTTGAGTTATTTTGACCTCTATAATTTTAGATTGACCCACTTTACTTTTTTGTTTTTTTTATTTATTTTTTAAAATTTTGTTTATATCAAAAACTATAAACACGAAAATGCGGAACAGAAATATAAAGTTTAATAAGTCAAACGATTAAACCGCCGAAATACGAACGAAACCGACAAAAACCGCACAGACGGAAAAAGAGGGGACAAAGGAATATTCCTCATGATGTGACATCATAGGGGGTCCAATAGAACCCGTTTGATTTTCTTGCTTTGTTCTAATATTGTTTCGATCCTTCTTGAGTGTTGCTTATGCTTGGCTAAGGTCGACCCAAGTTGGTTGAACCTAAACCTATGTCATAGTTTGTGTTAATGAAGGGTCGCCACGCCCCTACCAATATGTAGTCAAAAGTGGAGAATAATGTTATTGTGTGGCCCCGAACTTTAGAAACTGCTGACATACTTTGGCTAAAGCCATTGTCATGTTAATAAAACTAGTCAAAGCCTTTGTATTGAAATACTCAAAACAACAAATGGTGATCTTAATCTATTTGAGAACCGAAAGCAGAATGAGGGTAAGATAGCCAAAAGCTTAAGCGGCTTTGCTCTATGTATTTCCTATTAGTCTCAGTAAAATCTTGGTTGAAGGTAATGGCTAAGAAAACAATCCTAGTATCTATTTTAGCTATATTTTATCGAAAATATCTAGATCAATTATCAATGTAACTCTTGATTTCACGATATTTTGCATATGATTACTTTCTATTTTACTATAAAAAGACACAAGAATTTGCTGACTTCCACTTAACTATATATAGCTCAAAAGTCAAAACTTTCATGTTGACATGACACATTTTGTGTTAATAACGCAAACAAAGAATAGGGTTATTTTCTTTTTCATCCTTGGTTGTTTCTGTTGCCTTGTGGGTCCGAAACTTCAATCTCTTGTTCTAGCAGAGGTCATCTACAATATCATTTGTCTTAGTCAATGATAAAGAAGTTCCATAACAATGATATAAATAACTAGTCAAAGATATCTTAAACCATTTTCATGATCTTCTTAAGCACGCTTACTATGGATACGACCTCTTTAATCACATGGAACAACTCGAGAGTCAACATCTTTTGAGAGACAAAACTTTCGTAAACCGAACCTACAATTGTTGATGTGCTAGCTTCGCTAAGAGAAAATAGCATTTAAAATATCGTATCAATTGCTAAGGTTGTATTAAAGTGAAGGTTCTCTTGTATGTGACTTGAAACCAGGGATTTTGAGTGTAGTCTTTGCAACAGTTGAACAAGACTCTAATGTTTCTTGGATTGAGATTGAAAGCTATAGTTGAAGATCAAAATCTTATTAGCACCAGATTGTTAGTTTACATATATGAATTATTAGACACTCAAAAGGGACCATCCCACATCGGCTGAGTGAAGGATATAAAGGTGAAGAGACTTCCTATAAAAACCAAGGCCTATAGAGATACAAGGCATAACTTTCTTGGCCTTTTGGCTAAGATCAAGTGTAGTATCTGTTTTATCGCTTAATATATGATATGTGAGCCATCGCTCACTTGATATTAACCTTATTTTTATGGGAAAGGATCTACCACAATAGCTTGCTATGGGGTCTTTAGTCGCCTTGGTGTTGACCATCGCTTTGTCTGCTCACGCCCAATTCTAGTTTGAAATTTGATCTTGCTATCTTACTTTTTCAAGAGAAGAACACTCACATGATCATGATCAAAATCGAGCGGATCATGTCGTAAACTAACTTATTGCTTATGAAAATCTTAGCCTAAACTTGATTACACCCACGTGGAAGATACATTTTAGTGAAAAACAAATTCTAATACTTGTTGACCATAATGCAATATTGTAGAATGAAGTTAAACCATGTTGCTAAAAGTGAAGTTTCTCAAACACCTAAATGAAACCAAACATGTATCCTAACAAGATTATTCAAAAGTTGTTAATCTTAAATCCATTTTATGATGTTAAAAAGAAAATAGACATCAGAAAACAGATCGATGATCATGCGATGGTTCGACTTTGAGGCGAACCATGCTTAAACGAAGATGGACAGACGAAAATAAGATCAGATTTCAAAACAATACAAAATCAACTTTAACCTTTGAGTAAACTGCAAAATCATCCTCGTGGTTTGTGTTTTTGCAAGAATCATCCCTATCTCAAACCTTCAAGATTAAACATCCCCAAGTCCACAAACCTTAGCAATAATCATCCCCGAGCACTAACGTTGTTAGTTTTACCCGTTAAGTGTTAAATAATATTTTTCCGTTAGTCCATCCGTTAATATTTTTGCACCGTTAGTCCTCATTTTACGCTCGCCACTTTTTACGTTTTTGTCCGCTTTTACTCATTTTCGCCCGCTTTATATGTTTCGTCCGCTTTTATCCGTTTCGTCCGCTTTTTGTATGTATTCGTCCGCTTTTTACGCTTTTAGTCCGTCTGCTTTATGTTTTGTCCGCTTTTATATGTTTCGTCCGCTTTTATCGGTTTCGTCCGCTTTTATATGTATTCGTCCGGTTTTTACGTGTTTTACGCTCGTCCGTATTTTTTACGTTTTCATATGTTTTTTACGTTTTCGTATGTTTTTACGTTTTTGTTCGCTTTTACCGGGTTTCGCTCGTTTTATATGTTTCGTCCTCATTTTATTCCTTTTTACGTTGTCGTCCGTTTATATACGTTTGTCCTTTTTAACGCTTTTGTCCCTTTTTACGCTCGTCTCGTCCGTTTTTACGTTTGCGTCCTTTTTACGTTTTGTTCCGCGTTCTCGTCCGTTTTTCGTTTTCATACACGCTTTGTCCGTTTTACTCGCCGTCCGCTTTTATCGCTTTCGTCCGCTTTTTATGTATTCGTCCGTTTTTACGTTTTATGTTTTAGTCCGCTTTTACGTAAAATATGGACGAAAACATAAAAATGAATAGAAAGCGGACGAAACATATAAAACGAAGAAAACGAGTAAAACGGACATAAACATAAAAATACGAAGAAACGTAAAAACAGACGAGAACGTAAAAAACGGATGAAAACGTAAATTAACGGACGAAAACGTAAAATTACGGACGAAAACGTAAAAAAACAGACGAAAACGTAAAAAAAATGGACGAGAACGTAAAGAACGGACAAAAACGTAAAAAACGGACGAAAACGTAAAAACGGATGAGAACGAAAACTGACAAAACATTAAAAACGAACGAAATCGATAAAACGGAAAAAACTCAAAAACGGACGAAAACGATTAAAAAGTGGATAAAAAGCGAGATGAAACAAATAAAACGGACTAAAACGATTTAAACGGACAAAACGTAAAAAATTAACGAAGCGTAAAAACCGACGAAAACGTAAAAACGGACGAATACTTAAAACGTAAAATAACGGACGAAAACGTAAAAAAACGGATTTAATACATACAAAAACGACAAAACGGATAAAAAGCGGACGAAACATATAAAAACGACGAAAACGACTAAAAATGGACAAAACGTAAAAAGTGATTTAAACGAAATGAGGACTAACTGCAAAAATAGTAATGGAGAGACTAACGGAAAATATTATTTAACAATTAATCGTAAAACTAACGACGTTAGTGCTGTGGACGATTATTCATGCAGGTTTCATGACTCGAGGATGTTTAATGTCACGGTTTGAGATAAAGATGATTCTGAAAATACACAAACCATACTAATGATTTTGCAGCTTACTCTTAACCTTTACCTCTTTTGATAGTTTCTTCATATAAAGGGTCTGAAATTTTCCTAGATTAAATTGATCTATTATTTTTGCAAATAATCCTAATCCGTAACATGAGTGCAGGAGTCTGAAATTTTCCTAACACTTTGAGGACGTACGCTCGTTTTTCTAAATTACGTCTTGGTCACTTGGAATTTTGCTTTCAAGATAATGATTTTCTTGTCCACGCACAACCTAAATTTTATTTATTTGGTTTCGTTACAAGTCTTGATTTAGAAAAGACATAAAAACAACTAGATTTACATGGCAAAAATTTCAACCTGTTAAAAATGAAAATTCAAACTAATGACGACATGCTATAATAATTTCAATCAGTATAAAAAAAGAAAAGAAAAACCATACTAGCTAGTAGCTAGTGATCAAGTAATATCACACGATCACAAATAAATAAGGAATAGTGGTATTTATCTAAATCTAACCAACATAACTCTTTAATAGGAAGAAGACGGTCGTTTTAGGTGAGTTAAGAGGAAACAAAACTAATAGTTGTGGTTGTGATCCATTAATCGGAATCGGTGCAAGTAATATCCTTTCAAAGAATGGCTCTCTTCTTCCTCAGTCGGAGTCCCGGCCCTTCTTCCACAACCATCTAACGTGGACACCGGCGACCCCATCACCGTCTCTTTATCATACCCCCATGCGACGGAAAGTAAACAAAATATTTGGGTGCACAAAGTTTTTGAACCATAATATAATAGAGTTAAAAGTTGAATAAAACGAAGATTTCATAAAACGATAAATAAATGAACATATTACCTTCTAATTAGTGATTATACGATCTCCCATAACAAAAAACACTTATGTACACCTCATTTTAACATTAATAAGTTATTCTTTTCTATGGCACAAGTTAAAGCGTTAAAATAATCATCACCCATCCGATTACACAAACCGCTTTTAATGAGCTTCATTTTAAAAACATCTTTCAACCGTAAAAGAAGAACATGCAAGACTAAAGCCATCTTCAACAACTAATAAACCAAATGATAAGATGTATGCTTTTTCTTATCCACCATCTTCTCAGCAAGTTTGGCAATAGTATCCAATTTCACCTTTCTCTATTTCTTTTACTATTCTTTCTTTGTGACTTTCTCGGAGCATATCTTTTCGTTTACAAGAGCCACAAACAACATTTGTCACCGTGGATAGAACATTAAAGAAGTCTCTAACACTCTTGTGGTTTTTTGCAACAGCCACAACTACTAACTGGAGTTGATGAGCAAAACAATGTACATAATATGCTGAATCATTTTCTTTTAAGAGTGTCTAAAGCAATTGTAATCGGTACCGAAGCCGAAGGAATATCAGTTGTGGATGCAATTTGAGGTCCTTGTGAAGAATCAGTCGTGGCATTTTCTCTTGTAGATTCTTCACCAATAGTATCATTATCGTTATCAGACGGAAGCTTTCTTTTTAAATAACTCTCAATTTTACCCTACAATAAACAAACTACAAATTAGAGCCATTACACAAAATCTTTTAAATACAAATCACACAATTTCATATCACTATTACATAATTATTAATCCTAACAGTTGGTGAACAATATAAATAATATACGCAGCAAAAAAAAAAAGAATACTATTACATGATTAATCCTAACAATTGGTGAACAATATAAATAATATACGCAACAAAAAAGGACACTTCAAGTCTTCAATTCCATTAAACGCTTTTAACAAGAAAAAAAAGATCGAATACTACTTCTAATATCCCAAATCAATGAATCATCATACTATCAATTGTAAACAACCTATCAAAAAGAAAACTTTAAATAATATAATAAACAATTGAATGATATATGTCGAACCTGTTTCACACTCTTCAATTTTGGATTTTATAAAATTGTTAGGATAATGAATAAACTTGTTTCATTGATAAACCTATTTCATCTTTGGGCTTTTGTGCTTTAATTTATTATTTTTTTTATCTTTGGGCTTTTGTCATATTCGTCCTTTTACAAAATTCTATATTTATTTTTATTTGTAATTAAACCAACTAAATAATACTAGAAACACATTTTGATGCACCGGGTGCATTTAAGATACATTTTTAAAAAATCAATAATTTTTTCAAAAATTAACACCATATCGAAAAATTCCATGGGGTGCACGTGCACCCGCGGGCACCCCTAGCTCCGTCCCTGATACCCCATCAGCCTCCCCTCTCTTGTTGCAAGCCGTGCTAGATTGATCTCTAGCTTTGATAACGCTACACGCGTCGTTCGGGGTAAAAGGAACTTCCTTTTCGCCGAGCAAGTTTTTCAACACCCAGGCAAAGGAACCTAATCGTTGTAGTGTAGTATTAGGGTAAGCCATGGGTATTGATATCGCTCTCTAGGGAATATGAATGCTAGTGAGAAGTTACTACGCTAAGGTTGGGGTTGAGGAAGATTATTTTTATCTTTTATAATTTTTTTAAATAAATGAAAGGTACGAATCTCGGGGTTTGAATTTGGGGGGGGGGGGGTTGGTATTGCTACCGATTACTCTACTTATCTAATTATCTAATCTAAGGTGTATGTAGTCTATGTGTAATTATTGTGTGCTCGTATGATAGTTTAAAGATGTGTTTACTTAGGTTTTACTACTCCTTAATTATCTCCTATTGGTGGTTGAATTGTCACGTCCTTATTCTTAGTTGCGTTGTGTGTCTAAGGTTTTAGGATATGCGTTTCTCCCTAACTCTTTGAACTTACCAAAGGGACTCGTCTACAAAACTCACTAGGGATAATAAACTCTTACTCTAAGGCACTCTTTGGATGGTTTAGCTTACAACTACTCAAGGAATCATATTCTAAGGTTCACAAAGATTTAATCAAGCATTAAGTACACAACGAATGACCTATCGCATTACTAGATCATTAATCAACTAAGATAAGAGATAACCAATCAATATTCAATAATTAAGTTTCATATTCCCTAAGCAAACACACAAGTAAATTAGCCGGACATGGAGAACATGCAAGCATACACACAAATAATCAAAGACATAATTGTATTAATGAAGTAAAATACTTATCTTGGTGTAAGATAGGGTTTGGAACCCTATAATCGCATAAGACATCCTTGGTTCGCTTTTAGGTTTTACCCAAAAGACTACACACCAATACCGAAAAATTCGGATTCTATATATAAGATTACATCTGCGACGGCACCTTATGTTTTGTGGACGCGTCGTGTCGCCATCATTAGGGTTTCGTCTTGGCCACGTTAGACTTGCGACGGCGTCACCTTATGCTTGTGACGTCGTCCTCTTGACCGACGCCGTCTCGGATTGCATCTAGGTCGTCGAGTCATGACGGCCTACTCTTTTATAATTTGACGTCGTCACTGAAAATAGGAGTTTGGCTTCATCTCCGTCACAAAATCCTCCGACGTCGTCAGTTAAGCAGTATGACGCCGTCACCTTATGTTTTCAGCAGCCTTTGAGTGTCTCGATTCGACTTTGGCATTTTCTTCAGATATTCGCGCCTTTTCGTCCAAATAAGTGTCATTCCAAGATTTTGCCTTCAAGAGACCTAAAAGTGAAAAGGAACGATATTAAGCAATAACGGATACAAAAGTGATCAAATAAGGGCTTAAACGACCCTCAAAAAGGTACCTTTTAAAACCTTATCAAATATCCCTACACTTGGTATTTGCTTGTTCTCAAGCAAATGTGCTTTTAGCCAATTAATTTATAAGTAAGGGTCATGAATCATTGGTTTAAAATGGTCCACAACACATATAAGCCCCAAAAAGTCATAACAAGCACGGAAATTACATACTAGCACCTCACATGGGGTGTTTGGATACTCACATCTCTCGGGTGTATATGAAATATAACAAATTGAAATGGAAGATAAACACCCATTAACCGGTCTTAGTACATAGATTACCATAGGCTTGAGAATAGATCAAACCTCCATTGCTTTGGCGTAAGCACCTAGGAAAGACTATCAAAGAGGTCTTTAAAGGGTTGTAATTTTAGGCTTACGGTAGGGAAACAAAGGGTTTGATGGGATAGGCTATATAGTGGTGGCAAGTCAAAATCTCTATGTTAAATGCATACGAAGAATGGCGCTATAAGCCAAGACCCGACACTCTAGACTCTAGCTAATCGAAATAAACAAACATAAATTTAAATGATAGATGTAGGATAGTAGTCCGTATGTTTTTTTTTTTTTTTTTTTTTTTTTTTCACTCTATATATATATTTTTTTCTTTTTTTTTTTTTTTTTTTTTCGATTTTTTTCGATTTTTTTTATTCATACACTTTTACTCTACCATCCTCTATGGTAACATCAAAATGATAGGGATTTATAGGCACATCCCTACACTTGAGTTTTATTACTCTAACACTAATTTGACCCGAATTGAAAAGATCAAAACAGTTTGGGTACATTATTACGCAAACAAAGGGAATTTGAATTTAACGCCCTTCCGTCATTTCATAAACTTTAACTTTTCCCATGAATCCCAATCGCCTCAAAATCAGATACAAAGGATATGACTCGACTTAGCAACTCATGCAAGCAACCAGATAATTGAACTAAGGGTTTAGGTGATAACAATAATGCACTAAAAGTGAGTGCATCTGTGGTAGGCTAAGGCGATTTGGGTGTATATTTGGGGGGTGTAAACAATGTTCTTCATTGATATTCCGAAAAACCGAAACATCACGAGAACCGCGAAAAGGATAGGCTCGAGGGTTAACTAGCGGTATCGTACTAAAGATGAGTACAACGCAAAGGGTGTGGGGAATTACTCAACCGAGGTGGAAGAAGTAATTATGTTACGGGTATCAAACAAGGGTTATCCTAATGCCTCTTATCATTTAGTTATTCCTAACTACACAAGTGTAGTCTTACTAGCGATCTCGAATGCATCACAAAACAAGTTCTAGAATCTAATATATCACGGCTCACACACTAAGCATTAAAGATGAATGCTTTAATTCCTACTAATTTAAGGGCGATCCTCACATTTTGGGTGGAATTTAGGTGGTAAAGGGTTTTTCGCTAGTCATGCAA
>CM040244.1:264144616-264203488 GCA_022545495.1 Chrysanthemum lavandulifolium | reverse complement strand
TAATCGGACTCGGGTGCAAGTAATATCCCTTTTCAGCAATGGCTCTCTCTTCTTAATCCCGGAAGTCTCTTTGAATGTCTTTCTATTGCCAAATTACATTCGAATTTCAATCTTCTATTAAAATTCCATTAAATTCCTCTAGTTTTGAAGTTGAAAACTCGCTTGGTATGTGATATGTTCATTTTGAAAGAGATGCTGGAGTCCAATTATTCATTTAAGACCACCTGTACGCTGAATTCGGGATCGTTATAATGTCATAACTGTTTGTGTGCACAGTATGTAGACCATCAGAATGGACATATTTTTCACTCATAAAATCATAAAACCATATATACAGCAGTGACTTGCTTGAAATTTTTTTATTATTTAAAATGTGATACAAGTATGCGCCAACACATATGCATTGTTGGATTCTTTGAACCCCCGGTGATCGACTTTGATGGCTCTTTGTGTTAACCATGGGCAGGAATCACATTTTAATATAAAATTTCGCCTTTCACGATAGATGTTTCTTTTTTTGGTATCTTCTGTTAAGTTTATAATACATGACATACAATAAAACATGTAGACATCAAGAGTACACAGCGGAAGACTTAAGATCATAACAAATAAATAATTAACTGAATTAAAAGCGTAACATACCTCTTGCGAATGTCGATCTCTTGAATAAAATGAAGAAGTGGTTTAAAGAGTTGTCCTCACCGCTTTACAACTCAAACCAATTAGGTGTAAGAATAGTGTCTTACTACCACGCTTTGTACACACGAATTAACCAATGAATCAATCGATTGCTAGATCTAACACAAGTCCTTGTTTTATGAAAAACAAAACCAAAACACCCTTGGAGGAGGTTCGGCCGAACAAGAGCAAGAGAGGAAGAGGAAAGATCTAGGGTTAATTCAATGCACAAAGTAATGAGAAACCCTAAACCCTAGCCTCAGATATATAGTGGATACAAACCTTTGGGAACAAGTTAGGGTTTGGGCTTGTGAAGCCCCCTATGGCCACCACTATAGAGCCCCAAAGGGTTTCCCAAATCTTTTCCATTTTAAGATTTTACACTACAAGTCCTTCTCTTTACGCTAATCTGTCGTTAGTTATTTTTCGTTAAATACTTAACGGTCGTTAAATGGACTTTATGTGCAATAATTAATCGTAAACATTAACATTAATTATTTAACTTTAATTCTCATTCGCTAATGTGTGCATCCGTGGTCACGAGTTCGAATCCGGACATTTACGTATTTGTAAATATATACATTTCCAACAGCCCCACTGGATATGTTTACAAAACGTGAAATGACATTGGTTAGCGTCTAGCAACACGCCAATGCCCCCAGACAACTCGTGTATGGTTTTCTGGAGAAAACCAAGTTTTGATGATTCATCATCATATTCATCATTTTGTTTCTAATACCATGTTAATAAGAATATGGATCTCACTCATTTCTTAATTAACTATTCATTTCTCGCTTTATGTGATTGATCAAGATTACCAATTCTTTTGAACATATTCCGAAGACCTTGGGCATGGCCATACAAACATCTTAACAACCCTACGAGAGGCCCAGCAGTATTATACTTCAAAATAAATTTGAAGGAAAACAAATCCTATTTTGACTACAAGCAGGATTCATAGATTTCGCAACACTTCTGAAAACAACCCTTATAACTACCAGTTACGTATAGCGTTAGATTGCTTCACAAAAATGCACTACATCCATGACATATCTCTGGTATCTCAAGTCAGAGGATAAATATTCATGATATCATCTTAAATTAGTCATGCTACGCATCAGCATACTTTCAAGTATACTCTAACTAATACTCAGATTTGTCTTAATTCAATATCATTCCCATGTTATTGATTGACAACGGACTATTTAGAATAACTTAAGTTATTCAAGGATTTAAACATGCAAATATAGGATAACATCATAATAAATGAATAATAAACATAACAAAATACTTTATTTCATTTCAATAATAGTGTTTACAATATCCTTTTATCTAAAATACTTAGTCACAGATGGGCATGAAATTACTAGCTAAACGAAGTCCAAACTTATTAGACAAATGATTAAGTTTTTCACCTGTAAGGCCTTCGTTAAAGGATCGCTAGGTTATCATCCGTGTGAACTTTGAGCAATTCAATTTCACCTATCTCGACTTGTTCTCGAACATAGTGATATTGTCTAGGATAGTGTCTTGTGCCCTTCATGACCTGTGTTCATGGGCAAAAGTTATTGCAAAAAAATTGTCACAATATACTTTAATAGGATTTTCAATCGACGACATAACACCAAGCCCCGAAACAAACTTACTTATCCAAACAGCTTCCATGGCACCTCGGGCCGCTATGTACTCACTTTCAGAAAGACATCGCAAGTGTTGTCATTTCTTGCTCTTCCAATCCACGAACCTCCATTGATGACAAATATGTAACCCGTCGAGACTTCAGATCATCTTTGTCACACTTCCGTGATGCATCGCAATAACCGTAATGCAGCTCGCTCGGATTTCCCCATACACTATGAACATATCTCTTGTAGCCCTAAGGTACTTGAGAATATGTTTAACATCGATCCGATGAATTTCACCAGATTCGTTGATACCGATCGGTCAAGTTTTGAGCAAACGCCACATCGGTCTTGTGCATCATATCGCATACATGGTAGATCCTACACCAAGCATAAGGAACTTTCTTCATACGCATCACCTGCAGTGTTGAAGCACAACCTTGGTCGCTCAACCCATGATTTACTTGCATTGGCAAAATCCTTCTTGGAATTTTGCATATTGAATCTCTTCAATATTTTGTCAATGTAAGCACTTTGGCTTAAACCAATTAGCCGCCTTGATCTATCCCCTGTAGATCTTGATTCCGAGTATATATGGTGCTTCCCTAAGTCCTTCATCGAAAAACATTTACCAAGATAGGCTTTCACCTCATTCGGACTTGGTATATGATTTCCCATGATTAATATGTCATCGACATACGTAACAAGGAAAGTAACATGACTCCCACTAGCTTTATGATATACACATGGCTCATCAAGATTCGAGTAAATCCAAAACTTTTGATTTCTCCATCGAATATTTTATTCCATTGCCTTGATGCTTGCTTCAGTCCATAAATGGACCTCTTAAGCTTGCATACACGGTTAGGAAATAATGGATTCACAAACCCTCCTACTGTGCCATATAGATGTCTTCATCTAGACACCATTCGTAAAAGCGGTTTTGACATCCATTTGCCAAATCTCATAGTCATAGTGTGCGGCTATAGCTATGAGAATCCTAATAGCTCTTATGTCCGCTACAGAGAGAATGTCTCCTCGTAGTCAATGCCATAGGTTTGAGTAAAACCTTTAGCCACTAGACGAGCCTTGTAGGTGTGTACATTGCCATCCATGTCGGTTTTCTTTTGAAGATCCACTTACTTCCAACGACTTTAGCATTGGGAGGAAGGTCAACTTCAATCCGTACATCATTATCTTTCATGGACCGCATTTCTCCATTCATAGCAATCGCCATTTATCCTTTTCGTGATCACCATGGCACTTTATAGTTAGCGTGTTCATTAAGATCCCCAACTATATTTTCCTCCACCTCTACGTTAAGACATAGACGGTCAGTGCACGATAGTCCTTTCGGACCTACGAATGGGAACAACTTCGAGGAGGCGCCTAAGCTTTCGTGCTCTTCTTGAAGTTGGCTAGTATTTCATAAGGTGTTGTATCTTCTTGATCATATTCCGGATCATATACTCTCCCACCGAGTTCTTGAGATATGAGATTCCTTTCAAGGAAATCTCCATACCTAGCCACGATGACTTTATTCTCATTTGGGTAGTAAAAGTAGTAACCCATAGTTTCCTTAGGGTATCCTACAAAGATACACTTAACGAGATATGGGTTGGAGCTTATCTAGTGAGTCACGTTAACAAACTCACATCCCTAGACCTTTAAGTAAGAAAAGTTGAGCTTTTCCTGTCCATATTTCATATGGAGTTTTAACAACCTTCTTCGTTGGAACCATATTCAAAATGCGAATAGCGTTTCAAGGGCATAATCCCAAAAGTAAAAGGAAGAGTCGTAAGTTCAAACATTGATCGTACCATGTCAAGTAAGGTACGATTTCTCCTTTCAGATACACCATTTTGTTGTGGAGTATAAGGAGATGTGAGTTCTTGGATAATTCCACACTCGCCTAAGTAATCTTTGAACTCTTGACTTATATACTCACCACCTCTATCGGATCAAGAGCTTTAATCTTCTTTTCAAGTTGTAATTCTACTTCACTTTTGAAAACCTTAAATGTTTCAAAGACTTCATGTTTATGTTTAAGTAAATAAACATAACCATAACGACCGAAATCATCCGTATAGGTTAAAGTAGGAAGCACCACGCTTTGACACATGTCTAAGTGGACCACACACATCGTGTGTATCAATCCAAGTAGATCGAAGCCCTTTCCACTTGTGGTGAAAAGGTTTCTTGTCATCTTCCCGCTATGCAAGACTCGCATTTGTCAAATGATTCATCATTGACCGCTTGTAAAAGCCCATCGTGTTGCAGCTTTTCCATGCGTTTCTTGCCTATATGGGCAAGGCGACAATGCCAAAGATAAGAAGAGTCATAGTTCAACTTGCTCTTCTTATTGCTAATGCTATACAACTAATTATTTTCATTGGATACACAACCATCCATATCAATTTCAAACACACCAAGCATAGGAATTGCATTAAAGTAAAAACATTATTTAAAGAAACCGAAATTCCATAACTCGGTAAAAGTGTGCACAAAACCAATATCTTTTAACAAAAGCGAAATAACACCCCTAACAATGGAGGTGCAAAATGACAATTATTTAGTTCTAAAATTAAGCCCAAGGCAACACTAAATCAAAAGTCCCTATGGCTTCGACAACCGCACGCTTTCCATTTCCAACGTACAAGTATCTCTCTCCACAGTCGCCTTCCTTGCTCCTCTAAGTCCATGCGATGTATTACGGATGTGAGTACCACATCCCGTATCATATATCCGTGAATTTTGCTTATGAGGAAAAGAAAATAATTCAAACATAAAAATACCGATGAGCTAGGCACCATCTTATTTTTATTCAAGGCACTCATTCGTATAAACCGGACAGCCCGCCCAATGGCTCGGTGAGTTGCGGTGGTGGCAAGTTAAATCCTTCTTAGGATTCTCCTTTTCTTTGCGGTGGTTCTTCTTAGGAGCGGTGGGATGACAACTTGTTTCCTTTCCTTTTCCTTTCCCTTTATTATCTCGCTTGCGGCTTTGGCTTATTCACCCTACCACCTTGTATTGCTAGTACAAGCAGTGTAGGAGCCTTCTTTGGCAATCTCTTCTCGAAGTCTACAAGCATTGCATGTAACTCATTCACCGCCTTCCCGTGCAATGCATGTTAAAATTTCGGACAAAATCACCAAATCGTTCTCGATTAAGGAGTGATTGATGAGGCCGACACATACATCATTCGAGTAACCACAACCGAAGCTTCTCCAATTGGTCCAAGTGATGTTTCATCTCAAGGACGTGGTCGGAGACAGATTTGCCAACCTCCGCTTGCGCCTATGAACCTTTTCAATCAATTCATATAGTTCATTGTAGTGGCTTCTCAAACATACGTTTGAGTTCATCTAGCATGCTCATAGGCGGATAGTGCTCAAATTGTTTTGCAATTGAGCGAGACATCCCCAAAGCATTAGACACGCCACATCATTGTGCTTCTCATATTCAACATGATATGCCTCTTGTTCAAGAGTAGTTTTCGTGTCGAGAGGAGCATCGTGCAGAGGTGTTGATGCGTGTTTTACTCGACCGTGTCTTAATATTTATAGTGTCTCGCTATACCTATGGTTCACCCTAATGCACTAACGGCAAGTGTACCCGGTCGTGTGTAGTGTAGTAAATGGTAAAGCCGAGGTCGTCCCAAGAGCTATGTGTGTCGGATAATTACTAAGTCTAATTGTCACAGAATATAAATGGTTTGATAGGGTTTTAATTAATTAAACTACGAATGCATAATATAAAAGCAATTAAATGGTAGAAAGGAAATCAATAGAGGAATAGTGGTGCTAACCTAGTTAATCCTCCTAACTAGTTATGTCTACGTCTACCTACTTCCAATTACTTCAGGTGGGGTCAAATTCGAGAGGACAACATTTGGTCAATTCGCCCTAACCTATCAAAGAAAGATACCACCACAGAGAAATCAAAGCACCGTCATAAGTCCTGTTGTTCCCGGTCCCTAAGCCGAGTCATTAAGCACCGCTACATGCTAGATTCTAAATAGTGAGTGCCCGACCGTTAGGAACTTAGACACTACACCCCAATTCTTAAGTTCATCCAAACGATAGGTGATCGGTTGGTCAAATCGCACAAGTAGAAAGGGTCGCCATTGGTCATATCTTACCCTTCTCGCCTCACTCCGCTCACCTAGGGTCGGTTGGTCATATCTCTTAGGCAATTGGCCTCACCGCCATTCAAAACTACCGAACCGGGGTGACTACCAAAGAACTATGCATGCATACACTTAGAAATAATTGTACGGAAGTAAAGGTAAACGCAAATGAACAATTAAGGAATCATAACTAGGCTAGCACCAAAGGGTGCTTAGCTCATATTAATCATGCACATCAATTCAATATTCAAATGTACGAAATACATGAATCGAAAGTAAAAGAAATAATAAACGCTAAAGCTTATCGTAATGGTGTGACTTCTCCTCGAAACACTCCGTATGCTTCCTAGACCTTCCTTGAGTATTTTCCCACGCTCGTAGTATTGTGTGTGGAATGGGATGATTAGAAATTTGGAATTCGTGGGGTATTTATAGGCCGTGT
The DNA here is from genome assembly GCA_022545495.1 of Chrysanthemum lavandulifolium. Lineage (NCBI taxonomy): Eukaryota > Viridiplantae > Streptophyta > Magnoliopsida > Asterales > Asteraceae > Chrysanthemum > Chrysanthemum lavandulifolium. Next base: position 264,196,617 of record CM040244.1, on the reverse strand, counting down.
CTAGGTTACGGCATAACCAATAGATGAGTTACGCCGTAACCTTCTATTCCGTCGTAAAAGCACTAGATCTCGCTAGTTACTACAGAACCTTATAAGTGGTTACGTTGTAGTCTTCAATAAACTTGGTTACGCCGTAAGTGATGCAATAGTTACGGCGTAAGTATCGTGATGGAACCTCTTTTGACCTAATGGAGTCACGTCGTAATCTTTGGAAGGAGTTACGCCGTAACCTCTTGATGAGTTGGACTTGTGGTCACGCAATAGTTACTGCAGAATGTGAGAGACGAGTTACGCCGTAACCTCTTCAAAATAAGCATAATGTGATAAATCCTTAGTAATGTTTCTATTTCCGCCTCTTTAGCTCCAATGCTCGCAATTTACCCGAAGTGTAAAACAATGGAAAACAAGCGTAAATCCATATAAATGATATAAATAACGAGCATTAACGGGAAATTGACACTTAATATTCGTGACTATTTGATGTTATCAGTGTAGTAAAAATATCAAGTCTTTTGGCCACACGAAGGATGATCCTAAGTGCACGATGCCAATCATTGAAATTAGGGCCACCACTTGTCTCTTCCAATCATATCTTTGAAAGCAGAACTCATTAAGCTCATAGTGTTTTCAGGTTGATGAGCCATCTACAGAAAAAGTTCAAAAAACCATAATTAGTATTTTGATAATTTTCCTTTTCAATAAACAATTAAATACCCAAGGTTCATATTCATATAACCAACTAATTATTATTGAAAACTAGGATCCAAATTGTCATAATTTCATCACGTCAGTTGATCTGCTAGTAATGAACCTTATACAAAGTGGTAGAGCTATTGCTCAACTGCCAATTTCAATTGCAATTCCTATATTATGGGATTTACATATAGCCAATTTCAATTGCCATGTAAACATGTTTTATCCCATCTTATGCCTTGAGTTGCCAGTTCTCACCGCCTAACTCAATTAAGTTGTCCAACTTAAGAAACTGCAAAATCGTCCATGCTCGTTCTCACGACACGTGGACATTTTACCCTTTGATTACGATCTAAGTCACGTTCTCACGCAAATAAAAAGTAATCTTAGGTGTTTCCGTTTCGTTGGATGGCATATAACTTAAATTTAAAGGGTAATAATTTTGATGTCAAATCAAATATGTACAAAGATGTCATGCATTCATCTTCGTAGCATAGTTTTTATTAAAACATTTATATGCTTGTTTTAATGATTTAAGCTTTTCATCATCAAACTTTAATCGAGGTATTGGATAACCAATTAAAGAATCACCTTAATAACCACTATATCCTACTACTGCATGAGTCATAAGACCCAAGTTATTCGGATAATTACCACAAAAGTGGCGCGTAGAGATTAAAGTAATTCACCCTTAAGATTTAATGCACACATATAGGAATACTTGGTAGCTCCATTAAGACGCACAAACGAAGCGGAGAATCGGTCGCACAAGCATATTAAAACCCTCATCTTTAGGCGCCACAATTTAATGCGTTCCTCCTTGTACCCATCACACGCTTTGTCATTAATGGGTGAGCCGTTCTAACTATTTTGTGCAAAAATCAATCAATTAAACGATTATGATTACTATGCTTAAAATACATGTTTCACCATTGTTTAGGTCCGTTTATTTTTCTTGTAAAAATACCCTTGTTACACATAACAAACAAGCAAGTATTTAGAAAATAAACAAATAAACAATGAATGCATAACAAATAAGTCATGCATATCAAATAGCCACATGCAAACCTTTTTGATAAATCCTATTAATAATCAATTCTAGATCTGTCAATATGTATATATTTAATTAAGACTTTCACCCGTTTTCATCTATGTACAAGGTGAGCCACATGCATCGATTCATCGATTGCGTAAGTAAAAATTAAACATATACCACATAGCACATAATTGATTAAATAATAATTATTGAGGTCTTCCCCAATTTTAGATCTATCAAAATATTTAGTGTATATCACTTAAGCAAGTAAAACATACAATAAAAGCAGATCCATGATAAAACATGCATGTAATTATCATGGATATAAATCACACTTAACAATTAATGCAATTAAACAGAGTTACGCTATACACATAAAATTGCATGCATCATAGGGTTTCTAATCCAATTAAAACTTAAGTTTACAAAACCCTAATTAGGGCATCATAAAAAACGCCCCCCCTAAAAAATTAGGGTTTAGGTTTTGCAAACCCTAGATCTACGCATACAAATAATAACACAATCTTGTTTATTTTATTTATGTGTTTCAGTAATTAATTACTTGTTAAACCTGGCTCGTGATGCCACTGTTGAGTTTATAATACATGACATACAATAAAACATGTAGACATCAAGAGTACACAGCGTAAGACTTAAGATCATAACAAATAAATAATTAACTGAATTAAAAGCGTAACATACCTCTTGCGAATGTCAGATCTCTTGAACAAAACAGAAGAAGTGGTTTAAAGAGTTATCCCTTACCGTTTTACAACTCAAACCAATTAGGTGTAAGAATAGTGTCTTACTACCATAGTTTTGTACACACGAATTAACCAACGAATCAATCGATTGCTAGATCTAACACAAGTCCTTGTTTTATGAAAAAACAAAACCAAAACACCCCTTGGAGGAGGGTTCGGCCGAACAAGAGCAAGAGAGGAAGAGGGAAAGATCTAGGGTTAATTCAATGCACAAAGTAATGAGAAACCCTAAACCCTATCCTCTGTATATATAGTGGATACAAACCTTTGGGAACAAGTTAGGGTTTGGGCTTGTGAAGCCCCCCTATGGCCGGCCACTATAGAGCCCCAAAGGGTTTCCCAAATCTTTTCCATTTTAAGATTTTACACTACAAGTCCTTCTCTTTACAGTTAACGGTCGTTAGTTATTTTCCGTTAAATACTCAACGGTCGTTAAATGGACTTTATGTGCGATAATTAATCGTAAACATTAACATTAATTATTTAACTTTAATTCTCATTCGCTAATGTGTGCAATCCCGTGGTCACGAGTTCGAATCCGGACATTTACGTATTTGTAAATATATACATTTCAACATCTTCACAGTTCTTGAGTGTTCTTTGCTTTTGTGATTAGCTGAGTTGAAGGCTCTTTGTGTTAACCATGGGCATGAAATCTGAACTTTTGTTCTTTGTTTTGTGATTGCATATCATATTGAGTTTTGATTAATGAATCAAGGCTTGTAGAAGAAAATTAAAATGTCAAAGTTCCCTGTGGATCCCACATCGATGGAGTTAAGAATACAAAGGTGAAGAAAGCGACCTATAAAAACAAAGGCCCAAGTTGATACAAGGCATACCTTTCTCGGCCTTTTGGCTAAGATCAAGTGTAGTATCTGTTTTACCGCTTAATATCGATATGTGAGCCATCGGCTCACTCGATATTAATCTTATTTTTATGGGGAAGAACCCATCACAAGTAGCTTCTCGTTTGGGGTTCTTCACGTGTCGCAAGCGTTGCACCATCGCCTTGGTCGCGCACCCTCCAATTCTTAGTTCTAAATTGAATACTTACTAAGTTTGATTTTCTTGCTTTGATCTAATATGAATCGATCCTTCGAGTGGTGCTTATGTCTAAGGTCGACCCAAGTTGGTTGAACCTAAGTCTTAGTTTTGTTTTAATGAGGGGTCGCTTTGCGCCCCTACCAATATGTAGTCAAAAGTGGAGAATAAATAACGCCTCGAACCCGAATACTTGAAACAACAAATGGTAATCTTAATCCATTTGAGAACCGAAAACAAAATTGGTAAGATAGCACTACAACAACAACAAACCCAATTGTATTGGGATAAGATAGCACTAAAAAGCTTAATATCGGAAAGAAGATGGCATTCATGAAGGTGGGCACGCTTTTAGATATGAGTTATTATCCCAGCTTATGCGGTTTTGCTCTATGTTTTTCTTATTAGTCTGCAGAAAAATCTTGGCTGTACTGAATGGAGAGTTCATCTAGATGCCGCCCCGCAGATGGAAGAAGGTAATGGCTAAGAAAAACAATCCTAGTATCTATTTTGGCGATATTTTATTTGTGTACACATTTATGGCACGATGGAGACTTGAGAAAAGGTAGTAATACGATAGTACAGGAATAAAGAACTGAAGGTAACCCTTGTTTTTACTGAAAATATCTAGATCAATTATCACTGTAACTCTTGATTCAACGATATTTTGCATATGACTACCAGCTTAACAATAAAAAGAAACAAGAATTTACAGACTTCCAGCTTAACTATATAAAGCTCAAAAGTCAAAACTTGAATGTTGAAATGTCACATTTTGTGCTAATAACGAGCAAACAAAGAATAGGGTTATTTTCTTTTTCAATTCATTGTTGGCTGTTTCCTGTTGCCTTGTTGGGTCCGAAACTTGAATCTCTTGTTCTAGCAGAGGTCATCTACATTTGACAATGTTAAAACATCATTTGTCCTAATATATGATAAAGAAGTTCCATAACAATGATAGAAAAAACTAGTCAAAGATATCTTAAACTATTTTTTCATGATCTTCTGAAGTACGTTTACTCTGGGATACGACCCTCTTTAATCACATGGAACAACTAGTCAACATCTTTTTTGAGAGACGAAAACTTTCGTAAAACTGAACCTACAATTGCTGATGTGCTAGCTTCAGTTAAGTGAAAATAGCATTTGAAATATCATATCAATTGCTAAGGTTATATTAAATTATAAGTTCTCGTACGTGACTTGAGACCTAGGATTTTGAGAGTAGTCGTTGCACCAGTTGAACAAGACTCGTATTGTTTCTTGGATTGAGATTGAGAGTTATAGTTGAAGATTATCGGGACCATCCCACATCGGCTGAGTGAAGGATATAAAGGTGAAGAAACTTCCTATAAAAACCAAGGCACAAGTTGATACAAGGCATACCTTTCTCGGCCTTTTGGCTAAGATCAAGTGTAGTATCTGTTCTTATCAGTTTAATATCTGATATGTGAGCCATCGGTTCACTCGATATTAATCTAATTTTTTATGGGAAAGACTCAACACAATAGCTTGCTATTGGGGTCTTTGCGAGTCGCCTTGGCGTTGCACTACTGCCTTGGCTTGGCTCACCCCTCCAATTCTAGTTTGAAAATTGATCTTACTTTCTTACTCTTGCAGTAAAATATTGTTTCTACCGATAATCTAGTAACTTTGATTGTTTTCTTAGCGTAAATCGCTATCAAATGGGTTTTATTGATGAAAAAAATCATATGGGTTAGTTTTCTTGGATGGAAATCAAGTCTTAAAATGGAAGAGCATGTAATTTTCTTATTTTAAAAACTCTAAAGTGTCCTTTCAAACTTCATATGCTCCTTCAAGATCAAAATCGAGCACGAACACTCCCATGATCATGATCATGATCAAAATCGAGAAGATTAAGCATATGCCAGAAATTAACTTATTTCTTATGAAAATCTTAGCGTAAACTTCATCCTTAGGATGCATGGGACCAGGGTGATCCCACCGATCTTCACCTTTTGGAGAAAATCTTAGCGTAAACTTGATTACAGCCACGTGGAAGATCATTTTCTGTGAAAAAAACAAATTCTGTTGACCATAATGCAATAGTGTAGGATGAAGCTAAACTGTTAAACCATGTTGCAAAAAAAGTGAAGTTTCTAAAACACCTAAATGAAACCAAACATGTATCTAACAAGATTATTTTGTTAATCTTAAATCCATTTTATGATGTTAAAAGAAAAGAGAGATAAGAAAAGATATAGATGATCATGCGATGGTTCGACTTTGAGGCGAACCATGCCTAAACGAAGCTGGAATGACGAAAACAAGATCAGATTTCAAAACAGCTAGATTTACATGGCAAAAATTTCAACATGTTAAAAATGATATTCAACTTTCAACGGATTTAGAATCAATTTTTGTACATGGAAATTAAACTAATGGCATACTATAAAAAATTTCAATCAGTATAACAAAAAGAAAAACCATACAAGCTAGTAGCTAGTCAAGTAATATCACATGATCATAAATAAATAAGGAATAGTGGTATTTGTATCTAACTCTAAGCAACATCTATATCTATATCTATACTACTTTATAATGCATTTAGGCCTTCTAAAATTAGAAGGCTTAAAAATTAAGCCTTCTAATTTTAGAAGGCTTAAAATTAAGATAAGGAGCTCCAATCATGAGATGACATGTGTCACTTTAACAAACCCAAGCCTAACTACTAACCACCAAAAATTAAGATAAGGAACTCCAATTATAAAATGACATGTCACTTCTCAACTAAAAATTCATCTTTATTTTCAAATTAAAATATCTTTTTATCTACTTATTTATATTATAATCTAATTTCACCATAATTTTTTAAAATTTTATGCTCTTTAATTCAACATCCATTTTAATATATTTTTATGAGTTTTTAGTTTTTATATTTTTAGTGGGTTTATTTTATTTTAATTCAAAATTTTACAACTTTAACCTTTATTTTATTTATTCCAATCATATTATAGTCATCGGGTACCCGCCGCCGCATTGCGCGGGTACCCTTCTAGTAACTCTTTAATACGAATAAGACGGGTTGCTTTTAGGTGAGTTAAGAGGAAACAAAACTAATAGTTGTGGTTGTGATCCATTAATCGGACTCGGGTGCAAGTAATATCCCTTTTCAGCAATGGCTCTCTCTTCTTAATCCCGGAAGTCTCTTTGAATGTCTTTCTATTGCCAAATTACATTCGAATTTCAATCTTCTATTAAAATTCCATTAAATTCATCTAGTTTTGAAGTTGTAAACTCGCTTGGTATGTGATATGTTCATTTTGAAAGAGATGCTGGAGTCCTATTATTCATTTAAGACCACCTGTACGCTGAATTCGGGATCGTTATAATGTCATAACTGCTTGTGCACATGATGTAGACCATCGAATGGACATATTTTTCACTCATAAAATCATAAAACCATATATCAAGAATGACTTGCTTGAAATTTTTTATTATTTAAAATGTGATACAAGTATGCGCCAACACATATGCATTGTTGGATTCTTTGAACCCCCGGTGATCGACTTTGATGGCTCTTTGTGTTAACCATGGGCAGGAATCACATTTTAATATAAAATTTCGCCTTTCACGATAGATGTTTCTTTTTTTGGTATCTTCACAGTTCTTGAGTGTTCTTTGCTTTTGTGATTAGCTGAGTTGAAGGCTCTTTGTGTTAACCATGGGCATGAAATCTGAACTTTTGTTCTTTGTTTTGTGATTGCATATCATATTGAGTTTTGATTAATCGAGCGAAGGCTTGTAGAAGAAAATTAAAATGTCAAAGTTCCCTGTGATCCCACATCGGTGGAGTTAAGAATACAAAGGTGAAGAAACAATTTATAAAAACAAAGGCCCAAGTTGATACAAGGCATACCTTTCTCGGCCTTTTGGCTAAGATCAAGTGTAGTATCTGTTCTTATCGGTTTAATATTTGATATGTGAGCCATCGGCTCACCGATATTAATCTTATTTTTATGGGGAAGAACCCATCACGGTAGCTTCTCACTTTGGGGTTCTTCACGTGTCGCTTAAGCGTTGCACTCTTGCCTTGGTGGCGCACCCCTCCAATTCTTAGTTCTAAATTGAATACTTACTAAGTTTGATTGGGTTGAGTTATTTTGACCCCTCTATAATTTTAGATTGACCCACTTTACTTTTTTTTTTTTTTTTATTTATTTTTTAAAATTTTGTTTATATCAAAAACTATAAACACGAAAATGCGGAACAAGAAATATAAAGTTTAATAAGTCAAACGATTAAAGCGCCGAATACAGAAAGAAACCGACAAAAACCGCACAGACGGAAAAAGAGGGGACAAAGGAATATTCCTCATGATGTGACATCATAGGGGGTCCAATAGAACCCGTTTGATTTTCTTGCTTTGTTCTAATATTGTTTCTGATCCTTCTTGAGTGTTGCTTATGCTTGGCGAAGGTCGACCCAAGTTGGTTGAACCTAAACCTATGTCATAGTTTGTGTTAATGAAGGGCTGCTTTCGCCGGCCCCTACCAATATGTAGTCAAAAGTGGAGAATAATGTTATTGTGTGGCCCCGAACTTTTAGAAACTGTTGACATACTTTGGCTAAAGCCATTGTCATGTTAATAAAACTAGTCAAAGCCTTTGTATTGAAATACTCAAAACAGCAAATGGTGATCTTAATCTATTTGAGAACCGAAAACAGAATGAGGGTAAGATAGCGCCAAAAAGCTTAAGCGGCTTTGCTCTATGTATTTCCTATTAGTCTGCAGAAAAATCTTGGTTGAAGGTAATGGCTAAGAAAAACAATCCTAGTATCTATTTTAGCTATATTTTACTGAAAATATCTAGATCAATTATCAATGTAACTCTTGATTTCACGATATTTTGCATATGATTACTTTCTATTTTACTATAAAAAAGACACAAGAATTTACAGACTTCCAGCTTAACTATATATAGCTCAAAAGTCAAAACTTTCATGTTGACATGACACATTTTGTGTTAATAACGCGCAAACAAAGAATAGGGTTATTTTCTTTTTCATCCTTGGTTGTTTCCTGTTGCCTTGTTGGGTCCGAAACTTCGAATCTCTTGTTCTAGCAGAGGTCATCTACAATATCATTTGTCTTAGTCAATGATAAAGAAGTTCCATAACAATGATATAAATAACTAGTCAAAGATATCTTAAACCATTTTTCATGATCTTCTTAAGTACGTTTACTATGGGATACGACCCTCTTTAATCACATGGAACAACTCTGAGAGTCAACATCTTTTTTGAGAGACAAAAACTTTCGTAAAACTGAACCTACAATTGCTGATGTGCTAGCTTCAGTTAAGAGAAAATAGCATTTAAAATATCGTATCAATTGCTAAGGTTGTATTAAAGTGAAGGTTCTCTTGTATGTGACTTGAAACCAGGGATTTTGAGTGTAGTCTTTGCAACAGTTGAACAAGACTCTAATGTTTCTTGGATTGAGATTGAAAGCTATAGTTGAAGATCAAAATCTTATTAGCACCGCATTGTTAGTTTACATATATGAATTATTAGACACTCAAAAGGACCATCCCACATCTACCGAGTGAAGGATATAAAGGTGAAGAGACTTCCTATAAAAACCAAGGCCTATAGAGATACAAGGCATAACTTTCTTGGCCTTTTGGCTAAGATCAAGTGTAGTATCTGTTCTTATCAGTTTAATATATGATATGTGAGCCATCGGCTCACTTGATATTAACCTTATTTTTTATGGGGAAAGGATCTACCACAATAGCTTGCTATTGGGGTCTTTGTGAGTCGCCTTGGTGTTGCACTACTGCCTTTGTCTGGCTCACGCCTCCAATTCTAGTTTGAAATTTGATCTTGCTATCTTACTTTTTCAGTAGAAGAACACTCACATGATCATGATCAAAATCGAGCAGATCATGTCAGAAACTAACTTATTGCTTATGAAAATCTTAGCCTAAACTTGATTACACCCACGTGGAAGATACATTTTAGTGAAAAAACAAATTCTAATACTTGTTGACCATAATGCAATATTGTAGAATGAAGTTAAACCATGTTGCTAAAAAGTGAAGTTTCTCAAACACCTAAATGAAACCAAACATGTATCCTAACAAGATTATTCAAAAGTTGTTAATCTTAAATCCATTTTATGATGTTAAAAAGAAAATAGACATCAGAAAACAGATCGATGATCATGCGATGGTTCGACTTTGAGGCGAACCATGCTTAAACGAAGATGGACAGACGAAAATAAGATCAGATTTCAAAACAATACAAAATCAACTTTAACCTTTGAGTAAACTGCAAAAATCATCCCTGTGGTTTGTGTATTTTTGCAAGAATCATCCCTATCTCAAACCTTCAGCATTAAACATCCCCAAGTCCACAAACCTTTAGCAATAATCATCCCTGAGCACTAACGTTGTTAGTTTTACCCGTTAAGTGTTAAATAATATTTTTCCGTTAGTCCATCCGTTAATATTTTTTGCACCGTTAGTCCTCATTTTACGTTTTCGTCACTTTTTTACGTTTTTGTCCGTTTTTACTCATTTTCGTCCGTTTTATATGTTTCGTCCGCTTTTTATCCGTTTCGTCCGTTTTTTGTATGTATTCGTCCGTTTTTTTACGTTTTAGTCCGTCTGTTTTATGTTTTTGTCCGTTTTTATATGTTTCGTCCGCTTTTTATCAGTTTTCGTCCGTTTTTTATATGTATTCGTCCGGTTTTTTTTACGTGTTTTACGTTCTCGTCCGTATTTTTTTACGTTTTCATATGTTTTTTTACGTTTTCGTATGTTTTTTACGTTTTTGTTCGTTTTTACTGGTTTTCGTTCGTTTTTATATGTTTCGTCCTCATTTTATTCCTTTTTTTACGTTGTCGTCCGTTTATATACGTTTTTGTCCTTTTTTAACGTTTTGTCCCTTTTTTACGTTCTCGTCCGTTTTTTTTACGTTTTCGTCCTTTTTACGTTTTGTACATTTTTTCGCTCGTCCGTTTTTCGTTTTCATCATTTTTTACGCTTTGTCCGTTTTACCGCCGTCCGCTTTTTCTCGCCGTCCGCTTTTTATGTATTCGTCCGCTTTTTTACGTTTTATGTTTTAGTCCGTTTTTACGTAAAATATGGACGAAACATAAAAATGAATAGAAAGCGGACGAAACATATAAAACGAAGAAAACGAGTAAAACGGACATAAACATAAAAATACGGAAGAAACGTAAAAACGACGAGAACGAAAACGGATGAAAACGTAAATTAACGGACGAAACGTAAAATTACGACTAAAACGTAAAAACACGAAAACGTAAAAAATGGACGAGAACGTGAAGAACGGACAAAACGTAAAAACGGACGAAACGTAAAAACGGATGAGAACGAAAACTGACAAAACATTAAAAACGAACGAAATCAGATAAACGGAAAAACTCAAAAACGGACGAAAACGATTAAAAAGTGGATAAAAAGCAGATGAAACAAATAAAAACGGACGAAAACGATTTAAAACGGACAAAAACGTAAAAAAAATTAACGAAAGCGTAAAAAAACTGACGAAAACGTAAAAAAACGGACGAATACTTAAAAACGTAAAAATAACGGACGAAAACGTAAAAAAAAACGGACGAATACATACAAAAAACGGACAAAAACGGATAAAAAGCGGACGAAACATATAAAAACGGACGAAAACGACTAAAATGGACAAAACGTAAAAAGTGATTTAAAACGAAATGAGGACTAACTGCAAAAATAGTAATGGAGAGACTAACGGAAAATATTATTTAACAATTAATCGGTAAAACTAACGACGTTAGTGCTGTGGACGATTATCAAAGGTTTGTGGACTGAGGATGTTTAATGTCACGCTTTGAGATAAAGATTATCATGAAAATACACAAACCATAATGGATGATTTTGCAGCTTACTCTTAACCTTTACCTCTTTTGATAGTTTCTTCATATAAAGGGTCTGAAATTTTCCTAGATTAAATTGATCTATTATTTTTGCAAATAATCCTAATCCGTAACATGAGTGCAGGAGTCTGAAATTTTCCTAACACTTTGAGGACGTACGCTCGTTTTTCTAAATTACGTCTTGGTCACTTGGAATTTTGCTTTCAAGATAATGATTTTCTTGTCCACGCACAACCTAAATTTTATTTATTTGGTTTCGTTACAAGTCTTGATTTAGAAAAGACATAAAAACAACTAGATTTACATGGCAAAAATTTCAACCTGTTAAAAATGAAAATTCAAACTAATGACGACATGCTATAATAATTTCAATCAGTATAAAAAAAGAAAAGAAAAACCATACTAGCTAGTAGCTAGTGATCAAGTAATATCACACGATCACAAATAAATAAGGAATAGTGGTATTTTATCTAAATCTAACCAACATAACTCTTTAATAGGAAGAAGACGGGTCGTTTTTAGGTGAGTTAAGAGGAAACAAAACTAATAGTTGTGGTTGTGATCCATTAATCGGAATCGGGTGCAAGTAATATCCCTTTTCAGCAATGGCTCTCTCTTCTTCCTCAGTCGGAGTCCCGGGGCTCCTTCTTCCACAACCATCTAACGTGGACACTGGCGACCCCATCACCGTCTCTTTATCATACCCCACAGGGACGGAGCCAGAAACAAATATGACTGGGTGCACAAAGTTTTTTGAACCATAATATAATAGAGTTAAAAAGTTGAATAAAACGAAGATTTCATAAAAACGATAAATAAATGAACATATTACCTTCTAATTAGTGATTATACGATCTCCCATAACAAAAAAACACTTATGTACACCTCATTTTAACATTAATAAGTTATTCTTTCTATGGCACAAGTTAAAGCTACTGTTAAAATAATCATCACCCATCCGATTACACAAATCGCTTTTAATGAGCTTCATTTTAAAAACATCTTTCAACCGTAGAAGAAGAACATGCAAGACTAAAGCCATCTTCAACAACTAATAAACCAAATGATAAGATGTATGCTTTTCTTATCCACCATCTTCTCAAAGAAGTTTGGCAATAGTATCCAATTTCACCTTTCTATTTCTTTTACTATTCTTTCTTTGTGACTTTCTGAGCATATCTTTCGCTTACAAGAGCCACAAACAACATTTGTCACCGTGGATAGAACATTAAAGAAGTCTCTAACACTCTTGTGGTTTTTTGCAATGACCACAACTACTAACCGGAGTTGATGAGCAAAACAATGTACATAATATGTCGAATCATTTTCTTTTAAGAGTGTCTAAAGCAATTGTAATCGGTACCGAAGCCGAAGGAATATCAGTTGTGGATGCAATTTGAGGTCCTTGTGAAGAATCAGTCGTGGCATTTTCTCTTGTAGATTCTTCACCAATAGTATCATTATCGTTATCAGACGGAAGCTTTCTTTTTAAATAACTCTCAATTTTACCCTACAATAAACAAACTACAAATTAGAGCCATTACACAAAATCTTTTAAATACAAATCACACAATTTCATATCACTATTACATAATTATTAATCCTAACGGTTGGTGAACAATATAAATAATATATGCTGAAAAAAAAAAAAAGAATACTATTACATGATTAATCCTAACAATTGGTGAACAATATAAATAATATACGCAACAAAAAGGACACTTCAAGTCTTCAATTCCATTAAACGCTTTTAACAAGAAAAAAGATCGAATACTACTTCTAATATCCCAAATCAATGAATCATCATACTATCAATTGTAAACAACCTATCAAAAGAAAACTTTAAATAATATAATAAACAATTGAATGATATATGTCGAACTCGTTTACACTCTTCAATTTTGGATTTTATAAAATTGTTAGGATAATGAATAAACTTGTTTCATTGATAAACCTATTTCATCTTTGGGCTTTTGTGCTTTAATTTATTATTTTTTTATCTTTGGGCTTTTGTCATATTCGTCTTTTACAAAATTCTATATTTATTTTATTTGTAATTAAACCAACTAAATAATACTAGAAACACATTTTGATGCACCGGTGCATTTAAGATACATTTTAAAAAATCAATAATTTTTTCAAAAATTAACACCATATCGAAAATTCCATGGGTGCACGTGCACGCATGCACCCCTAGCTCGGTCCCCCGATACCCCATCGCCTCCCTCTTGTTGCAAGTCGTGCTAGATTGATCTCTAGCTTTGATAACGCTTACACGCGTGTTCGGGTAAAAGGAACTTCCTTTTCGCCGAGCAAGTTTTTCAACACCCAGGCAAAGGAACCTAATCGTTGTAGTGTAGTATTAGGGTAAGCCATGGGTATTGATATCGCTCTCTAGGGAATATGAATGCTAGTGAGAAGTTACTACGCTAAGGTTGGGGTTGAGGAAGATTATTTTTATCTTTTATAATTTTTTAAATAAATGAAAGTACGAATCTCGGGGTTTCAATTTGGGGGTTGGTATTGCTACCGATTACTCTACTTATCTAATTATCTAATCTAAGGTGTATGTAGTCTATGTGTAATTATTGTGTGCTCGTATGATAGTTTAAAGATGTGTTTACTTAGGTTTTACTACTCCTTAATTATCTCCTATTGGTGGTTGAATTGTCACGCCCTTATTCTTAGTTGCGTTGTGTGTCTAAGGTTTTAGGATATGCTTTCTCCCTAACTCTTTGAACTTACCAAAGGGACTCGTCTACAAAACTCACTAGGATAATAAACTCTTACTCTAAGGCACTCTTTGGATGGTTTAGCTTACAACTACTCAAGGAATCATATTCTAAGGTTCACAAAGATTTAATCAAGCATTAAGTACACAACGAATGACCTATCGCATTACTAGATCATTAATCAACTAAGATAAGAGATAACCAATCAATATTCAATAATTAAGTTTCATATTCCCTAAGCAAACACACAAGTAAATTAATGGGACATGGAGAACATGCAAGCATACACACAAATAATCAAAGACATAATTGTATTAATGAAGTAAAATACTTATCTTGGTGTAAGATAGGGTTTGGAACCCTATAATCTCGTATAAGACATCCTTGGTTCGGTTTAGGTTTTACCCAAAAGACTACACACCAATACCGAAAAATTCGGATTCTATATATAAGATTACATCTGCGACGGCCACCTTATGTTTTGTGACGCCGTCGTCGCCATCATTAGGGTTTCGTCTTGGCCACGTTAGACTTGCGACGGCGTCACCTTATGCTTGTGACGTCGCCCTCTTGACCGACGCCGTCTGGATTGCATCTAGGTCGTCCGAGTCATGACGGCCTACTCTTTTATAATTTGCGTCGTCACACTGAAAATAGGAGTTTCGCTTCATCTCCGTCACAAAATCCTCCGTGGCGTCATAGTTAAGCGATGACGCCGTCACCTTATGTTTCAGCACTTTGAGTGTCTCGATTCGACTTTGGCATTTTCTTCAGATATTCGCGCCTTTTCGTCCAAATAAGTGTCATTCCAAGATTTTGCCTTCAAGAGACCTAAAAGTGAAAAGGAACGATATTAAGCAATAACGGATACAAAAGTGATCAAATAAGGGCTTAAACGACCCCTCAAAAAGGTACCTTTTAAAACCTTATCAAATATCCCTACACTTGGTATTTGCTTGTTCTCAAGCAAATGTGCTTTTAGCCAATTAATTTATAAGTAAGGGGTCATGAATCATTGGTTTAAAATGGTCCACAACACATATAAGCCCCGCAAAAGTCATAACAAGCACGGAAATTACATACTAGCACCTCACATGGGGTGTTTGGATACTCACATCTCTCTCGGGTGTATATGAAATATAACAAATTGGAAATGGAAGATAAACACCCATTAACCGGTCTTAGTACATAGATTACCATAGGCTTGAGAATAGATCAAACCTCCATTGCTTTGGCGTAAGCACCTAGGAAAGACTATCAAAGAGGTCTTTAAAGGGTTGTAATTTTAGGCTTACGGTAGGGAAACAAAGGGTTTGATGGGATAGGCTATATAGTGGTGGCAAGTCAAAATCTCTATGTTAAATGCATACGAAGAATGGCGCTATAAGCCAAGACCCGACACTCTAGACTCTAGCTAACCGAAATAAACAAACATAAATTTAAATGATAGATGTAGGATAGTAGTCCGTATGTTTTTTTTTTTTTTTTTTTTTTTTTTTTCACTCTATATATATATTTTTTTCTTTTCTTTTTTTTTTTTTTTTTCGATTTTTTTCGATTTTTTTTATTCATACACTTTTACTCTACCATCCTCTATGGTAACATCAAAATGATAGGGATTTATAGGCACATCCCTACACTTGAGTTTTATTACTCTAACACTAATTTGACCCGAATTGAAAAGATCAAAACAGTTTGGGTACATTATTACGCAAACAAAGGGAATTTGAATTTAACGCCCTTCCGTCATTTCATAAACTTTAACTTTTCCCATGAATCCCAATCGCCTCAAAATCAGATACAAAGGATATGACTCGACTTAGCAACTCATGCAAGCAACCAGATAATTGAACTAAGGGTTTAGGTGATAACAATAATGCACTAAAAGTGAGTGCATCTGTGGTAGGCTAAGGCGATTTGGGTGTATATTTGGGGGGGGTGTAAACAATGTTCTTCATTGATATTCCGAAAAACCGAAACATCACGAGAACCGCGAAAAGGATAGGCTCGAGGGTTAACTAGCGGTATCGTACTAAAGATGAGTACAACGCAAAGGGTGTGGGGAATTACTCAACCGAGGTGGAAGAAGTAATTATGTTACGGGTATCAAACAAGGGTTATCCTAATGCCTCTTATCATTTAGTTATTCCTAACTACACAAGTGTAGTCTTACTAGCGATCTCGGAATGCATCACAAAACAAGTTCTAGAATCTAATATACTGCCGGTTCACACACTAAGCATTAAAGATGAATGCTTTAATTCCTACTAATTTAAGGGCGATCCTCACATTTTGGGTGGAATTTAGGTGGTAAAGGGTTTTTGTGCTAGTCATGCAACTTCCTATCCGTGAGACGCTTTTGTTAAAACTAATGGCCCACTCCTATATATCATAAAAAATTTTAAATTTGGTTCCAAAATTACCCTAACCGATATATTCTCATGGTTTATTACACAAATACAATTGGACAAAGCAAATATTCAAGGATAAGCATAGTTTCAAAGTTCCCGTTTTATTTTCCCTCCCTACACTTAAACTGAACATTGTCCCCAATGTTCCTCGAAAGTATCAAAGTTATGATAATTGGAAGGTAATTAAAAACGAAAGAAACTAATACTCCCCTGATTAGCTCGGTAGGATCCGTGTGTGAAGTAGTGGTTAAATCCTTTCCAAGAAGAATTTATGCATGAAAAGCTCCTTCCAATCTTATGTAACTTCTTCTTGATAAATTAAACCGCACACTTGAAGAAAACAAACGAAACCTTCGTAAAATCGGTAATAATAATATATATAAGACTCGATTTAAACTAGGATATAATGCTTGTGGAATGGATGTTTACAAAATTTCGGAAAATTAAGACCGAAAATTCCAAAATTTATGAGTAGCTCGTAAAACGAGAAAAAAGTAATCATTGTTTTACTCCTTCCGACGCCGTCAGTTGCGATCTGACGCCGTCAGTTATCCCGACAAAACCTGTCTGCATTTTCGGAAAAATTCGAAAATTTACATCTTTAGAATCTGGAAAAATTTCGCAAAACATCCATTATGGCTCGATACAAGCATTTGATTCGAACAAACACACATATATATCTTTTAATTTATTGTTATTCTCATGTTTACGTTTCTTTTGAAAACGTGTGTAATCCTCCCTACACTTATCCCTTATGTAAAATACCTTTATATGCAATTAAGACGAGGTTAAAACAAAATAAAGCATTTTTACAAATTTAAACATGAGAACAAACAATCAATAAAAGACATATGACACTAACAAGCAAACAATTAAGCATGGGTTGCCTCCCACGAAGCGCTTTTCTTTATTTAAGAGTCTTGTAGCTAGACTCGTAGTCGTGCTCCTACGCATCGATATAAGTAAGCCTATCCTCAAAAATGTCATAAGGATCAAACTTATCATTCAAGTTCCTAGTAGTACGTTCGGTTAGATATGCCTTTTCAAACTTCTCTCCATCGGGATCATAGATTGTTATCCTAATGTGCCACTCTCCATCACCGCCACTGGCGGTCTATCCCAATCCCATTTGTGTTTAGATTTCTCAACTTTCCACTTATTCATGACAAGGTTGACGGGCAAGCTTCCTAGGAACTCGGCCATCTTCCTAAATACTAAGGCCCCTCGAACAGGTTCACTTCCATGTCCCTAGCCATTTCTTTTTCTTGGAAAGTTGCTTTACTAGTGAAGGCTTCATCTAGGTAAAAAGGTCTTTGGGGCCTATGAGGTTCTTATCTATCCAAGGTCCATATCTAGAAGGCTCTATCCAACCTAATCTCATGTGGATTTCCTCTTCTTTGTAGTACATATGCTTTTGACATCAGAATTGACCTAGCACTCCCTCTCCTACCACTATCTTGGACATCTTACAATCGATGATGGCACTAGCGGTAGCTAAGAATCCTCTTCCTACTAGTAATGGGCATGTCGGGTCCTTATTCATGTCTAGCACATGAAAGTCGGCCAAAAGAGTCAACCTCCCACGTGTACTACCATGTCTTTTATTATTCCTACCGGACGTGCAACACTACCGTCCGCTAGACCTAAGATGGTTTCCGTTGGTTCTATTTTACCTAAGTTAAGACTTCTATGGAGGGACAACGGAACAAGATTGATGCATGACCCTAAGTCAGCTAGAGTGTCGAGAGGTTTGGAAGTTCCAAGCCTACACGGAAGAGTAAATAGCCCGGGATCGTCTAATTTCTTAGGTAAATTATTTCGCACAAAAGCGGACCCATGTTTTCCAAGCTTAAGTTCTGATACGCTTACACAGCGCGTTCGGGGTCAAAGGAACTTCCTTTTCATCGAGCAAGTTTTTCAACACCCCAGCGGTGAACCTAATCGCTGTAGTGTAGTATTAGGGTAAGCCACGGTATTGATATCGTTCTCTAGGGAATAGGAATGCTAGTGAGAAGTTACTACGCTAAGGTTAAGGTTGAGGAAGATTATTTTTTATCTTTTTTTTTATGTTTTTAGGAAATTGAAAAGTACGAATCTCGGGTATTGGATTTGGGGGGTTGGTATTTCACCGATTACTCTACTATTATCTAATTATCTAAACTAAGGTGGTGGTAGTCATGTCTAATTAATTGTGTGCTCGTATGATAGTTTAAAGATGTGTCTACTTAGGTTTTACTACTCCTTAATTATCTCCTATTGATGGTTGAGTTGTCACGCCCTTATTCTTAGTTGCGTTGTGTGTCTAAAGTTGTAGGGTATGCTTTCTCCCTAACTTTGAACTTACCAAAGGGCCTCGCTACAAAACCCACTAGGATAATAAACTCTTACCTAAGGCACTCTTTGGATGGTTTAGCTTACAACTACTGTAATTATATTATAAGGTTCACAAAGATGAATCAAGCATTAAGTACACAACGAATGACCTATCGCATTACTAGATCATTAATCAACTAAGATAAGAAACAATCAATCAATATTTAATAATTAAGTTTCATATTCCCTAGCAAACACACAAATAAATTAGCGGACATGGAGAACATGCAAGCATACACACAAATAATCAAAGACATAATTGAATTGATGAAGTAAATACTTATCTTGTTGTAAGATAGGGTTTGGAACCCTAAAATAATGTACAAGACACCATTGGTTCGGTTTTAGGTTTTACTCCCAAAAGACTCTCCTAAACCGAAAAATTCGGATTCTATATATAATATTACATATGCGACGGCCACCTTATGTTTTGTGACGCCGTCGTGTCGCCGTCATTAGGGTTTCGTCTTGGCCACGTTAACCTTGCGACGGCGCCACCTTATGTCTGTGACGCCGCCCTCTTCACTTCGATGTCGATGGGTTGCATCTAGGCCGTTCGAGTAGCAACGGCCTACTCTTTTAAAGCCCGTCGCCACTTGAAAATAGAGTTTTGGCTATTGTATCGTCACAAAATCCTCGGCGCCGCATTAACACCGACGCCGCCGCCTGCTTTCAAAGCTTTGAGTGTCTCGATTCGACTTTGGTCGGTTCTTCAGATATTCGCGCCTTTTCGTCCAAATAAGTGCCATTCCAACATTTTGCCTTCAAGAGACCTAAAAAGTGAAAAGGAACGATATTAAGCAATAATGGATACAAAAGTGATCAAATAAGGGCTTAAACGACCCATCAAAATGGTACCTTTTAAAACCTTATCAAATATCCCTACACTTGTTATTTGCTTGTCCTCAAGCAAATGTTCTTTAGCCAATTAATTTATGTTAGGGTCATGAAGCATTGATTTAAAACGTCCACAACACATATAAGCCCCGCAAAAGTCATAACAAGCACGGAAATTACATACTAGCCCTCACATGGGGTGTTTGGATACTCACATCTCTCGGTGTAAATATGAAATATAACAAATAGGAAATGAAAGATAAACACTCATTAACCGTCCTAGTACACAGATTACCATAGGCTTGAGAATAGATCAAACCTCCATCGCTTTGGCGTAAGCACCTAGGAAAGACTATCAAAGAGGTCTTTAAAGAGTTGTAATGTTAGGCTTACGGTAGGAAACAAAGGGTTTGGTGGGATAGGCTATTTAGTGGTGGCAAGTCAAAATCTTTATGTTACAAGACACTGAAGAATGGCGTTGCTAAGCCAAGACTCGACACTCTAAACTCTAGCTAACCAGAAATAAACAAACATAAATTTAAAGGATAGATGAAGAATAGTAGCCAGTATTTTTTTTTTTTTTTTTTTTTTACTCTAATTTTTTCTTTTCTTTTCTCTTTTTTCGATTTTTTTTTTTTTTTTTTTTTTTCATACACTTTACTCTACCATCCTCTATGGTAACATCAAAATGATAGTGGATTTATAGGCACATCCCTACACTTGAGTTTTTATTACTCTAACACTAATTTGACCCGAATTGAAAAGATTAAAACACTTGGGGTACATTATTACGCAAACAAAGGGATTTGAATTTAACGCTCCCTTCCGTCATTTCATAAACTTTAACTTTTCCCATGAATCCCAATCGTCCCAAAAATCAGATACAAAGGATATGACTCGACTTAGCAACTCATGCAAGTAACCGGATAATTGAACTAAGGGTTTAGGGTGATAACAAACATTTGCACTAAAAGTGAGTGCATAAGGGTAGGCTAGGCGATTTGGGTGTATATTTGGGGTGGGGTGTAAACAATGCTCTTCATTGATATTCGAAAACCGAAACATCACGAGAACCGCGAAAGGATAGGCTCGAGGGGTTAACTAGGGTATCGTGTACTAAAGATGAGTACAACGAAAGGGTGTGGGGAATTACTCAACCGATGTGAAGAAGTCATTATATTACGGTATTAAACAAGGGTTATCCTAATGCCTCTTATCATTTAGTTATTCCTAACTACACAAGTGTAGTCTCACTTGCGATCTCGGAATGCATCACAAAACAAGTTCTAGAATCTAATATACTACCGGTTCACACTCTAAGCATTGAGATGAATGCTTTTAATTCCTACTAATCTAAGGGCGATCCTCACATTTTGGGTGGAATTTGGGTGGTAAAGGGTTTGTGCTAGTCATATAACTTCCTATCCGTGAGACGCTTTTGTTAAGACTAATGGCCCACTCCTATATGTCATGAAAAATTTTAAATTTGGTGCCAAAATTACCCTAACCGACATTTTCTCATGGTTTTATTACACAATCACAATTGAACAAAGCAAATAATCAAGGATAAGCATAGTTTCAAAGTTCCGCTTTATTTTCCTCCCTACACTTAAACCGAACATTGTCCCCAATGTTCCCGAAAGTATCAAAGTTATGATAAAAGAGGGTAATCAAGAACGAAAGAAACTAATACTCCCCGATTAGCTCGGTAGGATCCGTGTGTGAAGTAGTGGTTAAATCCTTTCCAAGAATTTATGCGTGAAAAGCTCCTCAATCTTATGTAACTTCTTCGATAAATTAAACCCGCACACTTGAAGAAAACAAACGAAACCTTCGTAAAATTGGCAAGAATAATATATATAAGACTCGATTTAAACTAGGATATAATGCTTGTGGAATGGATGTTTGTAATTTCTAAGAAAATTAAGACCGAAAATTCCAAAATTTATAAGTAGCTCATAAAACGAGAAAAAGTGATCCGATGTTTTACTCCTTCTCGACGCCGTCAAGTTGCAATCTCGACGCCGCCAGTTATCCCGACAAAACTCATATGCGATTTTCAAAAAATTGGAAAATTTACATCTTTAGAATCTGGAAAAATTTCGCAAAAACATCAATTATGACTCGATATAAGCATTTGACTCGAACAAACAAACATACATATCTTTTATTTAATTGTTATTCTCATGTTTACGCTTTTGAAAACGTGTAATCCTCCCTACACTTATCCCTTATGTAAAATACCTTTATATGCAATTAAGACAAGGTTAAAACAAAATAAAGCATTTTTACAAATTTAAACACGAGGATAAACAATTAATAAAAGATATATGATACTAACAAGCAAACAATTAAGCATGGGTTGCCTCCCACAAGCGCTTTTCTTTATTTAAGAGTCTTGTAGCTAGACTCGTAGTCGTGTCCCACGCTGCCCTAATCTTAGATGCCCATTCGATCTCCTTAACTCTTCTCTCATCACGAATATATTCAGCCCTAGTTCAAGACAAGCGAGTAGTAAACTTTGTTCTTCCGTCTACTTGAATGCCGGAATGTTATCTACATCTAAATTATCCATGCCATCAAAATTTTATTTTTGTGGGGCATTATATATTTAACATTCTCGGCTTCATTCGAGAACTCGATTATCCCTTTCTTTATCATAAACCATCTTAGACTCTCTATAAATGGTTTCCCAAGTATCACGCCTCCTAAAAATCCATCAATGATGCCCTTAACATTTTCCAAAATCATGAAATCACACCTATATGTGAAGTTACCTATGAACACATGCGGTCCCTTAATCCTCCCACATAGTTACTTGCTTTCCTAGGGCGAAGGGGTCCTCATAGGCTCTAGCTTTTGCTCATGATCCAATTGTAATAGAGCCTAGACATTATATTCATGGGTGCCTTACAACAATGTAGGTGTGATCCCTATATAAGTATCCAATCACACGGTATTTTGATGTTTTAGGGTTTCTTCCTATGTGATTGGTGGCAATCGCAAGTTTATTACACAAATTAACCACTTGTGAATGGTCAACCGTAATAAAATTAAAACAGTCTAAAACCAATGCAATGAAGATCTAGAGGAGTTTAGTGTTTCCCCAGGTCGTTAAGTCCCAACGAGCTGTGCGACTGAATAATCAAACGTATAGTGATCGGGTGAAATTGAACGGGAAAAGGTTTGTGATTGATACTAGATGACAAAGGAAAAATGAAAGAAAATTAAAAGCTAAATTATATTAAATAAACGCTTATCACTATTTTTAAATTTTGATTTTCTTGATTTTTCTTTTATAAATTTAAATTAAAACTACGAACGTATAAAAGAAAATGTGAAATTGAAATAGTATTAATCCTAAAATATGAAAATGAAATTTTACAAACCTAATGATAAGAGAAAATTTTGAGAAAAGAAAATTATTTTTATGACTATTTATTTAATTATTATTAATTAAAAACTATTTTACCTTTTTAATAATACCCTAAAATATAAGAAAATATGAAATAAAGCTAGAAAAGTGAAATTATGACTTAGAAAATCTAAAATAACTAAAGAGAATTTTCAAAACTAATTTTGTATTTTTCCGATTATTTTTCTATTTTCTATGATTTAAAACTATTTAAAACTAATTAAATGGCTAAAATTACAAATTAAACTAAGAAAAATCTGAAAATTATTTTTACTTTTTATATTTATCTTAATCTATGAAAATTAGAAACTTATTTTTTTGAAGCTTTTCTGATTTAATTGCAATAAAGGCTAATTAAAAAGTCCTAAAAACTGATTAAAATAAAGAAAAATAGCAAACAGTAATGGAAAATTATGAAAAATTCAGGAAAAGTCTAAAATAATATTCTAAATCTGAGAAAAATATAAAAACCAGGGCTTATGTGAAGGATTATGAAGTCATAGCAACCGCTATGAATAAGACTTCAAAATAAGCTAAAAGTCATTTTATCGTCCTCAAGCTACAAGCACCTAAACTAAGCTATAAATAAGTGAAATCAACTTAAATCAACTAAGCTAAACCACTGAATCTCAAGCTACAAAGATTTGGTGATTTAAAAACTCAAGTGCCAAAACAGTTTTTAGCTACTACTTTGTAGGTTGAAAATAAGCCACTCAAATAAGCTGAAACTCAAAACCAGATGTGGGATCCTAAACTAGACCTGGCAAGGGACTTATAAACCAAAAATCAGACCAAGATAAGCTCTAATGAGCTTGTGGAGAAACCTGCACAAAACCTGTGCACACTTAGTATACACTGAGTCAGTGCACAGGGCACTTTAGACCTAATTGACAAGCTTATTTAGAGCTTTTACAAAATTATTAAAAATCTACAAAAATCAGATTCCAACTCTTGACCAACTGAAGTTGTTAAGCCCAAGATTTCACTTGATTTGAACCAAAATTGAAGTTATGAAAATTCCACCAAGGTTGGTGAAAACTGAGTTAACTCATTTTTTGACTTTTGAAACAGAATTGAAAAGTTGACTAAACTGAGATTTGAATCCAATTTATGAACTGATTAAGATGATTTAAGGTGAAATAAACCTATAATGAGCTACTAATCTAACATCTACACCTAAATCAAGCTTTTGATTTTTAAAAATTCCAACAGTTATGCAATTAGGACAGATTATTTGTGATTTTGACTTTTATGGTTCTAAGGTGCAAACTTTTGACAAATTTGATTCTAATGACCTTAATTAAGACCGAGTATGCAGATGTCAAGTACAAACCAAGGCTTAATTTCAAACAAGCTCACCGATCCAAACAAATTTTATACAACTGTTGTTTGCTAATGACTCTACCTAAATGACTATCTAGCTTATGCTCTTCTTTAAACCGAATCACTATAACCTAATAACGGTTAAATGAGCAGATCTACACTAAGGCTAACAACAAATTTAGACAGATATAGATTATGCAAAAATATACTATTATTGAAAATGTAAAGTACTCACAAGCAAATTCAAATTTTATTAGCAACTTATACCAGAACCCACCTACACTAACCTAAGCTAATCCAACCCAATCCAAGCTCTGCAACACCCAATGTCATCACCATTTCCAATTGAGCTTTAGTTTGACTTTTGTTGACCAATATGATATATTGCTTAAAACTGAGAATTGAACTTACTAACAGCTATCTGAAGCTGTAATAAGCTCAAATGATGTCTAAAATGCTATTTGAAACCTGTATTGAGCATAATGGATTTTGATTCTTAACAGAACATGTAAAAAAAAACAGGAACAATAACAATTTTCGAATCAACACTTCAAATTATTTAAAAGTTACTTAAATACTCTTAGTTTATCACAGGAAAGGAAATCTTACAAGCTTTGAAAATAAATTAAAACATTATAGAAAATTCGACATACATGAAATTTTAAAACTAAAAACTACTCCTCTTTCTAGCTTCTCCTTCTTCTATTTATATGAATAGTTTTGCCGATTTTAAGTTAGTTTCAAAAACTTTAGATTCGTTAATATGTGAGATCTTATGGATGTAGAGAAAGTATTGATCTCATGATAAAGCAAGTAAATAAAGTAAAGCAAAGCGATAGAAATGACACAACCGATGTATAGTGGTTCGGCTACAAGGACACCTTCCTTGCCCTACTCCACTCCCATTGTCACCTACTCGAGAGTTCAAGCACTATGTCAACAAACTCCTTCACTTGGCGGAGAAGCCTTCACAACGTTGCTTACACCTTTTTCCGGTAGGGTTATGGTACAAAAAAGTTATTAAAGTTTCTTAAAAATTTGTCCTAAGTTACTAAAGTTTCATTTTGTTCACTTAGGTTACTGAACTTTTGGAAGCATACACTTCAATAATTTCGGTGTTAGTCCGAGTAACCCGAATGTATATTTTTGATAAGTTTAGTAACTTTGAGTGAACAAAGTTTCAAAGTTTAGTAACCGAACGATATTTTATAAGTTCAAGAACCTTAATGAACAAAGTTTCAAAGTTCAGTAACCTGAGTGAACAAAATGAAACTTTAGTAACTTAGGAAAAATTCTTAGGAAACATTAGTTACTTTTTTGTACCATAACCCTTTTTCGGTACAAAGCTAGATACCGAGTCCGTAACACGGTGGACCAAACCAACACGACTATTACAAAACAAATATGTGAAATATCAAATACAAGATATTCGCTACAGAAATCTTGCGGAGTGACAAATCAATCAAGGACCCCTTGCTTGGATGACTTGTAGAATGCTCGTGATCATTAAGGTTATATTTGTTATCAATAAAACACAAATAGATCACAAAATATTAATAAACGTTTTTACGGTTTATTTGTATTAACAATCTCCCTTTTGTTGATGACAAAACATAATGTTATGATGAGTAAAACTTAAGAATAGATGTATTTTTGAAAGCCCTAAGTTTTACTTCTTCTCCCCTTTTGTCGAAACAAAAGTTAACCCTTCAAGAAATAAAAGTGTGGAAAAGTTAGTCCATGTATTGCTTACTCCCCCTTGACGGTAGCTCCCCCTTGTTTGGGGCGTCAAGTGAAGAAAAAAAATCCTACAAAGAGAAAGGTTAGTAACATGCTTATGGAATCTTGTGATTGACAAGAATCAAGATTGGGAGCCAAGGTATGTAAACAAGGCCTTGTAATAAAACAACAAAGTGTAGTGGTATTTATGCCACCTATAAGCATGTAAAAAATAAGAACAAGACTTGTTCTTGAAAATGAATCAAAAAGAAAAGTACTAAAATAAAAATAGTAATAATGATTCCTTCCATGCTTGCATAAGGTTATGGATGGAGGTTTTGATGAGTAATGATATTGATGCGATCAAGGATGAGGTTGAGTATGAATCGCATTTCTTCCTAACTTCTATTGCAATTTCCTAGTGGATTGGCAATGTTCACAATGTAAGTGATGTGGGTAATGAGTACGAAAATCTTCTAGGTTGTTTTGATTTGTGAGTTGCGGAAGTTGTGGTGGAAAAATAGGAAAATACGGATCAAAGTCCGGAATGATTGGAGGTGGTGGTGGAAAAGAACCTAGATGTTCTTGTAGTTTAATGGGAGCTAAAGGTGGTGATGTTTCAAGATCATTGAATATTGTGTTTGGAGAAGTTGGAGGTGTCAAAAAGGCTATTTCTTTTTGCTTTGGTTGTTGAGATCTTGTTAGATTCGTAAGGAGATCCAAAAGAGTGATCTTAGGTGGTGATTGATTTGGTGATGAAGTTGGTGTACTCGTTGGTGATGAAGGGGGTGCTATAATGGAAGCATCTTGTGGTGAGTTAGTTGATGGGGATGAGCCATATGATGATGGTTTTCCTAAGCAACAAGAGAGGATGTTAATCCGTGCGGATATCCTAGAGTTTGATTTTGGTATTTTGGAAGGTGGAAGTACAAAGGTTTGGGTTTCATGAATATGATTGTTTGTACTAGGTGATTCATCCAAGGAATTTGTGAATGACATGGTGTAGTTTGTTTGAGAAGATGAGATGGATTATGCAAGCATTTTGGGAGGTCTATATATAGAAAACCAAAGCATTGCAATGAATGCTTGACCCAAAATGTGGATTAAAATCTAATGATTAGATATGAATTTAAGGCATGTGATCATGAGAACACAAGCATTAAAGAGCATACTCCAAAAAAAATATGAAACAAATGTGGATTTTTCATCCAAAGTGAGAAAACTAGAAGGTAAAAACACTTTTGTCTCACGGATCCTTCCTCGAGGATCCATCCAACATAAAGTTTGGGATCCGTGGATCAGTGATCCGTGCAAAGACAAAATTTTCTTTTGGAAACATTTTTGCCTAGTGTGCCTATATGCAAACTATTTGGAGTTGCGGTTATCTCGACTCCTAAAAAGAAGAAAAAAATAAACTAGAAATGAAAAAGCATACTATTATGTGAGATAACCCGAAAAACACATACTTAGTACTTTGAGTACGTAATTCAGTGTTGCCAATGCTCCTAATTCATTGTGGCTTAAATGAATGTACCCGAAAACACATATTAGTTATGTGTCCCCTTTAGCATTCAAAAGACATGAGATGCAATGAAAACTAGTTTTTACGTTGTATTAATAATGAAAAAGCGATTTGTCCTAGATGTGAGAAATTGCTTTTGTGAAATTGATACGGGAAGGAGTATCATTTTAGAGAGCATTTTGAAATAAAAATGTTTTATCCTTTTGAAAGAAGGATGTGTATGTAACTCGTACTTATTTTGAAAGAATATAAGAAAATTATAAGTGAAAAACTTATCTTGGGTTTTGAAAATTCCCGTATGTTTGTGATTTGTGCGTGAAATAGAGATCCTAGACTCAGAAAGAAGAAGGCTAGTGTTTACATACCTTATAGAGTCAAAAAGTAAGTTACGACGTTTGTTCCATGAGGCCAAGACCAAGACGAAGTAGGTTGAATTGTTCACGCTTCAATGGTTTGGTGAGGACGTCGGCTATGTTGTCTTCGGATGCTACCTTCTCAATAGAGATGTTCCCCTTTTGAACATTGTCTCTTAAGAAGTGATGACGAATCTCTATATGCTTTGTGCGAGAATGTAATACCGGATTCTTGCTTAGATCTATGGCACCCTTGTTGTCACATAGAATTGCTATGCCACTAAGATGAATGTCGAGTCGACTAACGCTTGTTTCATCCATAGTGCTTGTTGGCATGCTTTGTCGCGGAGACGATTCGCTTCGGTTGTTGATATTGCTAGTTCCGTTTGTTTCTTAGAAAACCAAGATGTTAAACAACATCCCATGAAAGTACATACCCACTTGTACTTTTCTATCAACGACACCGCATGGTCGAATCTGATATACAATTGTTTCTACTCCCGTGCCCTTAGGATACCATAATCCTAATTGTGTTGTACCCTTAATGTATCTAAATATCCTTTTTACGGCTTCTAGGTGTGATGTTTTAGGGTCTTCTTGAAACCTAGCACATAAGCAAACACTAAACATGATATCCGGCCTACTTGCCGTGAGGTAGAGGAGACTACCTATCATGTCACGATATTTAGTATTATCGACGGATTCGCCGTCTTCATCTTTTGTGAGTTTGGTGTCGGATGACATTGGTGTCCTAATTGGTTTCGATTCTTCTAGACCGAATTTCTTTAACATCTCCTTTATGTATTTAGATTGATTAAAGAAGATACCATCTTCTACTTGTTTGATTTGTAGACGAAGAAAGAAACTAAGTTCTCCCATCATACTCATTTCGAACTCGTCATGCATGATTTTAGAGAAATCATCACACATGTCTTGACAAGTGGATCCGAATATAATATCATCTACATATATTTGCACTATGATTATATGTGACTCTCTTTTCTTAGTAAAAAGTGTGTTGTCAACTAACCCCATGGTGTAGTTGTGTTTAATTAAAAATGACTTTAGTCTATCATACCAAGCTTTTGGAGCTTGTTTAAGACCATAAAGGGCTTTCTTTAATTTATACACATGTTTAGGTTTTTCAAAATCGATGAAGCCCGGAGGTTGAGCTACATATACCTCTTCATTAATGAAACCATTTAGAAAAGCGATTTTGACATCCATTTGATAAAGCTTTAGATCATTAGCACAAGCATACGCAAGAAGTATTCATATAGACTCTAATCTAGCCACGGGGGCATAGGTCTCATCAAAGTCTATTCCTTCTTGTTGGTTATACCCTTGGGCAACGAGTCTAGCCTTGTTCCTATACACTACTCCGTTTGCATCTAATTTATTTTTATAAACCCATTTGGTTCCTATTATGGTTTGATTACTAGGTGGAGGGACAAGTGTCCAAACATCATTAGAAACAAATTGATTTAATTCTTTTGGCATAGCCATTACCCAACTCTCATCTTTTATGGCTTCTTGTGTATTCTTAGGTTCTATGGTTGAAACGAAACAAAACAAGCTACTTTGGTTTTGAACTTGAGACCTTAATGTTCTTTCGTTTAGTTTTCCTATGACCTTATCTACGGGGTGATTTTTGGACTCTTTAATGTTTATGATTTCATCATTTAAAGGTTCTTCTTCTTCATTTATCTTTTTCTTTATTACTATAGCTTCACTTTCTATAATCTCGTCATCGACAAGAGGTGGAGAGGGTTTGGGTGGACTTTCATCAAATTTTATATTTAATGACTCTTCTACCTTCATTGTTTATTTGTTTAATATGACGTAAGCTTTGCTATTTGGAGAGTAACCTAGAAAGATACCTTCGGTTGATTTAGGATCAAATTTTGTAAGGTAATCTTTAGTGTTAAGAATAAAACATTTGCTTCCAAAGACTCTAAAGTGATTTAATGTAAGCTTTTTGCCTTGGAGTAACTCATATGGAGTTTTACCTAAGATTGGTCTAATTAAGACTCGATTAAGTATGTACGTTGAAGTATCAACGGCATTACACCAAAACTTTTGAGGTATGGATTGTTCATTAAGCATGGTTCGACTCATTTCTTGTAGGGTTCTATTATTTCTTTCTACTACCCCATTCGATTGTGGAGTACTTGGAGCCGAGAAGTTGTGAGTAATACCATTAGCGTCACGAAAGGCTCCAAATTGCACTTGATTATCGAATTCCCTACCATGATCCGTCCTAATAGACACTATAGGACTTTCTAGTTGTCTTTGGATATTTTTTGCTTAATATTTCAAAATAATTAAAGGTTTCCGTTTTGTTCTTTAAGAATTTTGTCCATGTATACCTAGAATAATCATCCACTATGACCAAAGTGTAGTAGTTGCCTCCATAACTTTGGATAGCGGATGGACCAAATAAGTCCATATGTAGTAATTCTAGACACTTAGTTGTAGATACCATGTTTTTAGCTTTATGACTAGAATGAACTTGTTTTCCTACATTACAAGCATCACAAAAGTGATGTTCATATTTTAACTTAGGTAGATCTCTTACTAGATCTTTGGATGATAGCGATTGAAGAAGTCGCATATTGGCATGGCCCAATCTTCGATGCCATAAGGTTGAAGTATCATCCATAGAGGTAAGACATAGTTTGTCTTTAGGTTCATTACTGATTTTAATGACATAGACTCCATGTTTCCTAATACCTCTTCGTATGGTTATGCCATTTTTAATATCTTACTACGGTTTAGGAAAAAGTACATTGCACTTTTTATCACATATTTGTCCTATACTTAAGAGGTTAAAGTTTAGGTTTTCTACGTGACACACATCGTTAATGGTTAGAGATTTGTTAGAAATCGTACCTTTACCGATGATTCTACTTTTGCTATTTCCAAACACCACATTACCTCCATTGAAGGATTCATATGTGGAGAATAGATCTTTATTGCCGGTCATGTGCCTCGTGCACCCGCTATCCTTGACCCATTCATCCGGGTCTAGGTCGACCTTTAAGCACACCTAAGAAAATAATAAACTCAAAAGTTTGGTCCCCATTTGTTCATGGGTCCATTAGTGTTAAACATTCCATTCATGTTAGGCATGTATGGATAAGATGAGTATGCATTCCATGGAGCAAAGTTTTGAAAGGAAAAACCATTTTGCATATTTGGGTTCCATCCCATTTGATGGTTACTTCTCGGGTAAACATTATTAGGTCTCCTAGATGGATTAGGTTTTGAGAAAGATGGAGCTTTGTTTCTTGCAAAAGTAGGATTATATTTTGGAGGTGGTTGTCTATTGGTGACATGAGTTGGTTTTTTCCTATTAACGATAACAAACTCAGTTCTAGATAAAGAAGCTACGTTATTACTACTGTTTGCTACAGCAGACCCACGGATCCCTGGCTTAACACTAGCCGGTTCCCTTTTGATGGGATCCGTGGGATCCGCCACAACAGTGGTTGGTTTTTCTAGTGCTTTAACAAATTGTGTTTCTTTGTTTTCACTAGTTAATGAATCAAGTTGTTGAATACCTAGACCTTTTTGGTTGTTGCCGGTTTTAACACTATCTAATATCATATCTAAAGTGTTTGTACTCATTATAGCAATTTTAGAATCTAGTTGATCAACTAGTGTTTGAAGTTGAACGCAAAGTTCACATTCACTACTTGCTATTTTACCATTTTCTAAACGTTTTAGTTTTGCCTTTAATTCTATGACTTCTTTATCTAAACGTTGGTTTTGATTTTTTAAAAGCTTGTTTTTGTTAATTAGTTTTAAGCTAATATTGCATAGTTTGTCACATTCATTGTGCAGTGAGTCGTCATCAAGTGATTAGCTACTATAGTATTCGTGACATACCTCGTCATTTGCCATGAGACAAATTTCTTCTTCCTCCTCGTCTTTCATTCCCCACGTGCCGCTTCTTAACGCCTTTTGATCATCCCGTTTGGGACACTTACTAATAAAGTGGTTTGGGTCCCACACTTAAAGCAAGTACGATCATCTTTTGGCTTCTCGTCCTCTTTGCTTTTCCGAAAGCCTTCTTATCGTCATATGGTTGTTTGAGGTATCTTCCCTCTTCTAAAGAACTTTTAAAGTCCCTCATCGCCATAGCGTACTCCTCATCGTCACTACTAGGAGAGTTCTCTTCATCGCTTGAAGCCTTTTTGGCTTTAAGGGCAAGAGATTTGTGTTCTCTTTCACCTTTGAGGCTTCGGAGTCTTTAGCAAGGACAAGCTCGTAGACTTTAAGTTGCCTATGAGTTCATCGAGGGTGAGGATTGTCAAATCTTTTGACTCTTGATCGCCGTCACTTTGGATCTCCACTTGATGGAAGTGCCCTTAGATATCTCCTAACATGGTTACGGCTAGAAAAAGATTCATCAAGTGCTTGTAAAGATGTAATAATAGTATTAAAGTTAGCAAATGAATGATATATAGTTTCCTCATCCGATATTGAAAATTGTTCATATTGTTGAACAAATAAATCAATTTTATTATTTTTAACTTGTTGATTACCTTGATGAGTTACAACTAAAGAATTCCAAATTTTTTAGAGGTTTTGAGCATAGAAATTCTTTCAATTCCTTTTCGGTAAAGCATTATATAAAACCATTTTAGCTTCACTATTTTTAGAAAGCTTTTTCTTCATTTCATCATTTAGTTTATCATGAGGTATGTTAATTAAATTCCCTTTATCATCTTTTGAGGTAGCCTCAAAATCGCCTTCAACAATAATGTACCAAAGATCAATATCTTTAGACTTCACATACGTTTTGAATCTATTTTTCCAATATATAAAACCATTAGTTTCAAGTAGTGGTGGTCGTTGCATAGATTGCCCTTCCTTATAATTTTCAGAACCCATAGTGATCGAAAAGTTTTTAAAATACAATTTTACTTTAAAACTTTTATAAACTTAGCTCTTGATGCCAATTGTGAAAAACTAGAAGGGGGGTTGAATAGTTTTGCCGATTTTAAGTTAGTTTCAAAAACTTTAGATTCGTTAATATGTGAGATCTTATGGATGTAGAGAAAGTATTGATCTCATGATAAAGCAAGTAAATAAAGTAAAGCAAAGCGATAGAAATGACACAACCGATGTATAGTGGTTCGGCTACAAGGACACCTTCTTGCCCTACTCCACTCCCATTGTCACCTACTCGAGAGTTCAAGCACTATGTCAACAAACTCCTTCACTTGGCGGAGAAGCCTTCACAACGTTGCTTACACCTTTTTAGGTGGGGTTATGGTACAAAAAGTTATTAAAGTTTCTTAAAATTTGTCCTAAGTTACTAAAGTTTCATTTTGTTCACTTAGGTTCTTGAACTTTGAAGCATACACTTCAATAATTTCGGTGTTAGTCCGAGTAACCCGAATGTATATTTTTGATAAGTTTAGTAACTGAGTGAACAAAGTTTCAAAGTTTAGTAACGAACGTATATTTTATAAGTTCAAGAACCTTAATGAACAAAGTTTCAAAGTTCAAGAACTCGAGTGAACAAAATGAAACTTTAGTAACTTAGGAAAATTCTTAGGAAACATTAGTTACTTTTGTACCATAACCCTTTTTCGGTACAAAGCTAGATACCGAGTCCAGTAACACGGTGGACCAAACCAACACGACTATTACAAAACAAATATGTGAAATATCAAATACAAGATATTCGCTCTGAAATCTTATGGAGTGACAAATCAATCAAGGACCCCTTGCTTGGATGACTTGTAGAATGCTCGTGATCTCGCCTTGAGAAGGACCTATATGAGAATCACAATAGAAAGAAAGAAGAACAACTCTCTAGATCAAGTGATCTATATGTTAGAAGAGAATGAGAGTGTTTGAGAGATTTAGTAAGAAGAGGGGTAAGTTAGAATGAAGAAATGGCTCTCTATTTATAGGCAATTTCTTCCAATGTTCCCCGGATCCTACGGATCCCTCTCACTTGGGATCCGTCTAGTGTAATCCTAGGGATCCGTGGAACGCTCCTCTTTGCCCATGGGTTTTTTGGTTATAGGTCATGGGTTATGGGTTGGTCCATGGGTTTTCCTTAGATTCAATGTATTTAAAGTATACATTGTATCTAACCATCTTGGGTATGGGTTATGATCCATGAGTTTTGGTTTTTACCCATCCTAATAAACTATTACAACAAATGATTAATTACAACATTTTTGTATTAAATGGCTATATGTAAATGCTTTACAAAAATAACATTTATCCTTATAATTGTACTTAAGATAACATTATATTTGTTATCAACAAAACACAAAGAGATCGCAAAATATTAATAAACGTTTTTACGGTTTATTTGTATTAACACAATATACCTAATATTAGCCATTATAATTCTCAACAAGTCTCTTTGACTGCATAAATTTTAATTAACTAGATATTTCGACTTGATGAGACGGGCAACTTAGGTAATCAGCCCGTATTTCTCATTCCAGCAGAAATGCCGTTTATGGTAATAAGCAATGCATCTCTAAGTTTATGGTTCTCGATTAACAATGAAGCATACCAAACTAACTTCATATATAATAATTAATCAGGGGCACTAAAAATTTTAAAATATGCGCTCGAACTTTATAAAATTAATCAGAGGCACTTCCTATATAATAATAAATCAGTTTGATGGTGGATGATTAACAAATTAATCAGAGACACTTCCTATATAATAATAAATCAGTTTGATGGCACCATCTAAGTTTATGGTTCTCGATTAACAATTAATCAGAAGCATACCGAACTATATAATAATTAACAGTTTGATGGTGGATGATTAACAAATTAATCAGAGGCACTTCCTATATAATAATAAATCAGGTGCTATGGTATACGTATCATGTTAAACGACCAAGTATAGGTGCTATGGTATACGTATCATGTTAAGTTACCAATTATAGGTGCTATGTATACGTATCATGTTAAGCGACCAAGTATAGGTGCTATTGGTATACGTATCATGTTAAACGACCAATTATAGGTGCTATGGTATACGTATCATGTTAAACGACCAAGTATAGGTGCTATGGTATACGTATCATGTTAAACGACCAAGTATAGGTGCTATGGTATACGTATCATGTTAAACGACCAAGTATAGGTGCTATGGTATACGTATCATGTTAAACGACCAATTATAGGTAATATGGTATACGTATCATGTTAAACGACCAAGTATAGGTGATATGGTATACGTATCATGTTAAACGACCAAGTATAGGTGCTATGGTATACGTATCATGTTAAACGACCAAGTAAAGGTGCTATGGTATACGTATCATGTTAAACGACCAAGTAAAGGTGCTATGGTATACGTATCATGATAAACGGCCGAGTATATGTGCTATGGTATACGTATCATGTTAAACGGCCGAGTATATGTGCTATGGTATACGTATCATGTTAAACGGCCGAGTATATGTGCTATGGTATACGTATCATGTTAAACGGCCGAGTAAAGGTGCTATGGTACACATGATCTCATTTAGATGAAACAACATGATCTCATTAACCTAGTTAAAGTGCTATTACACATGAATGGGGGTGGACATCTTTGAACTAGTGAAGAAACTTTCCCACCATAAACATCTTTATCTTCACAAGTAAAGTCCAAATTCTTGCAGTTGTATACTGGTCTCAACTTCCCGCCAAAAAAATGGCGCCAAAAATTCTCACAAAAAAAATGGCGCAAAAAATTCCCACAAAAAAATGGCGCCAAAACTTCCCACCAACATGACAAACACATTATATAGTCCTTATCTTCACACAAACCTCATAACCTCTTATCCTCAAAACCACTAAACCTCACAACCACTTATCTTCACACAAATTTCAAAACCTGAGATGGAGCCATTTAATCATTTTATGTGTTCTTGTGGAGCAGGAAATATAAGATTAAGAAAATCACATAGAGAATATTCATCTGGACGACAATATTATGCATGTCCTCTGTCGAAGGTGAACAAATCATACATTTCTTATTTATGTAAATATACAAATAATTGGGGTTGTAATCTCTTATAATTTTCTTATTATGTAACAACCCGAAAAGAAGATAATGGGTGCGGATATTTTATGTGGAAGAGTGAATTTGATTTAGTACTTAAGAACAATCTCTTACGGTTCAACATCTCGAGGTTACGGATCCGCACCAACAGAGTGCTCGAAATGCCATGACAAAGATCTTAGGATAAACTTGCTGGAATCACAAAAGCAGTGCTAGAGACTAGAGTAAGGTTCTTTGGAGGCAAGACTTGAAATGGCAAGGATTCCTGACGACCACGCATGTCAGTCGGATGCATTACTTCGTGAGCTGTTAGGTGACATGGAAAATCTTCGTATGTAGTAGTAGTAGTTGTTCTTGTAGTTGTTGTTGTTGTTGTTGTTCTTGTAGTTGTTGTAGTTGTTGTTGGAATAATACGCATGTTTAACTAAAAGGAGAATGAAATGTTGTTGTAGTTGTTGTTGGAATAATCTGTCTTGATTTGAACTAGTGAAGAAATTTTCCCACCACAAACATCTTTGGTTGAATTTTCCCACCACAAACAGACTTTCCCCAGGGACATGTCCCCGGCGAATGGGTTGGTTGAATTTTCTTCAACAGGTCAGCGTATTCATGTGCCACGTCAGCTTCGATTTTGTCGTTAAGCGACTTTCGCCGGGGACATTTCGTCCCCGGGGAAAGTCTCCTCGCCCGTCCACACGATTGTTGTAGTGAAGTAATATCCCTTTTCAGCAATGGCTCTCTCTTCTTCCTCCAATGGAGTTCCGGGGCTCCTTCTTCCACAACCATCTAACGTGGACATGGCGACCCCATCACCGTCTCTTTATCATACCCCATCGCCTCCCCTCTTGTTGCAGCCATGCTAGATTGATCTCAGCTTCACCACTTTTCCTTCGTTCATGAAGCTTATAGTGGATCTCGGTGACCAACTTTGGAAATGCTAGGTTTTCTTACGAGCTTGTGCGTTGAAGTAGAGGCTTGCACATGTGGATGTGTATGTGCTCCAGTGAGTAAGCGGACGACGGCTCGATTGGAGAGCTTAGGAAACCGAATAATCAAGAACTTGTAGACAATGCAATACCGGATGATGAAGTTATAATAGAAGTCGATCTGATTCATGAAAGTGCATCAAAATCGGAAATTCAAGAGATAATGAAGATGCGAGAATCGGAAGTAACAAAACCGAAAGTTCTCTGAAACAAGCGGCGAGAAACTTTCCGCTTCAACTCAACCATTCGGCCCGGTGTTGTACCGTTAACTCATCCCATGACAACAAACGCAGACGATGTTATAGCCGATCAAGGCATGTTAGTTGAGCCATTGGGTTTCCACCAATTGCCTTTCGTGTCCCATGTGGGCCTAGATCGCCATTGTACTACCGGATGAGCCGGTCGCTTCGATGAAAAACGGGTTCTTGAAGTACCAAATACCCGGCGAGTGGTTTGGTAATACCCCAAGAATAATGAACCCGCATGCACTGAATTCGTGCTAAAACGAGCTTGGCAAGGTTCGGACCTTTTCAAGGTTCGAATCGCAACCACTAGTGGCAAAAAGTGAAGACGAGGTGAGAAAGACCACCTCGGATCCGAGAAAGCGAACTAGCAAGGCGATTCTTCTCGACTTCATAGTGAAGTCGGTCCATGATAACAACGAGACCAAAACCGAGCCCGAGTCGCTTGGGTAATAAAAAGCGGACCGAGCATGTTGACGGTTCAATGAGGCAATTACTAAAGACAAGGCAATTATAAAGATTCTTTACGGAATGAAGGACAACAAGAGACCAATGACCGAAAAACAACAAAAACGGAGATGGTGAAGGGTTTGTGATGGTGACGAAAAGAAGGCGAAACAAGTAGCAATATGAGTGGGGTTAGTGGGTTATACAACCATACTCGGCAGATGCATGCACTGCTTCAGGACGTTGACGTTAATTGGTCTCAACTAAGAAGGATGCAATGAGGGATTAAGATTAAAGATCAAGATTAAGGATTGGTCTTTTTTGTTTAACATATGCCGAGAGGCTGTTGCCGATGTTCTTTTCTTCATGTAAGAGGTTTTGTTCGACTAATAATGGAACCATAAATGTGCATTAATTAGGGCTGTAAACGAACCGGACGAACACGAACGGAGCCTTGTTCATGTTCGTTCATTTAATTCTAACCGGACAAATAAACGAACACGAACGCTTAAACGAACGAAATTTCTTGTTCATGTTCGTTTATTAAGAAAATGAGTTCATTAAGACACTAAACGAACGTTAAACGAACATAAACGATCGAACATAAATGAACATAGACAAACAATCATAAACTTTATTAAATTATGCATCTAATATTGTTTTATAAGTGTCGTTTTGTTTAAACAAACTAATTTAAAAATTATAAAATTAAAAGATTTGACATATGAACATAAATAAATAAATGAACATGAATGAACGTTAACGATCGCATAATCGGACGTTCACGAACATAAATAAACGGACGTGACTTTTGTTCATGTTCGTTCATTTAACTAAACGATCGTAAAATATTGTTCATGTTCGTTCATTTAATAAATAAACGAACATAAATGAATTTTTTACCGAACCGTTCATGAAATGTTCATTGAACGTTCAGTTCGTTTACAGCCCTAGCATTAATCATATGCCGCAGGTTTTTGCCACCAGTTAATTTTTTGGCCAGTATGTACAAGATAAAATCAATAAACCTTGTATGATTAAGTCAATATCAATTACTCTTTTGTAAAGTTTTATGTTTAACATCGTCATACCAAGTTTTGATGACTTAAGGTGCATATCGAATGAATTATGTCAATGGACGAGTAAAAACTGTGACTCATGAATGTGATTGGATGGCACAAAACTCAATCTGTTGGTGGTCAGGTAGCGGGTATGTGGTACCTGTGACGAGTAAATCTGACCCGTGGATATTTGCAACCCCTGTATTCTCTATCTTTCCCAAACTAATTACAGTCATTATTGAAAGTT
The DNA here is from genome assembly GCA_022545495.1 of Chrysanthemum lavandulifolium. Taxonomy (NCBI): domain Eukaryota; kingdom Viridiplantae; phylum Streptophyta; class Magnoliopsida; order Asterales; family Asteraceae; genus Chrysanthemum; species Chrysanthemum lavandulifolium. The sequence goes on along the minus strand of CM040244.1, from coordinate 264,157,471 downwards.
AATATGAATTCTTAATCCCGGAAATCTCTTTGAATGTCTTTCTATTGCCAAATTACATTCGAATTTCAATCTTCTATTCAAATTCCATTAAATTCCTATAGTTTTGAAGTTGAAAACTAGGTTGGTATGTGATATGTTAATTTTGAAAGAAATGCTGGAGTCCTATTGATTACGACCACCTGTAAGCTGCGTTTGGGATCATTATAATGTCATAACTGTTTGTGTGCACAGCATGAAGTTTATTCTGGGGATTGTGATTATAAATGATTCTGGTGCCATTCATACATTGGAATTAACATGTTGGATTCTTTGAACCCCAAGTGATCGACTTTGAAGGCTCTTTGTGTTAACTCTGGGCAGGAATCACATTTTAATATAAAATTTCACCTTTCACGATACTTGTTTCTTTCTTTGGTATCTTCACAGACTCACAGTTCTTGACTAATACCCATAGATGAAATCTGAAATCTTGTTCTTTGTTTTGTGATTGCATATCATATTGAGTTTTGATTAGCTGAACTGAAGGCTTGGAGAAGAAAATTAAAATATCAAAGTTCCCTAGGGATCCCACATCGGTGGAGTAAAGAATACAAAGGTGAAGAAACAGCCTATAAAAACAAAGGCCCAAGTTGATACAAGGCATACCTTTCTCGGCCTTTTGGCTAAGATCAAGTGTAGTATCTGTTCTTATCAGTTTAATATCTGATATGTGAGCCATCGGCTCACTCGATATTAATCTTATTTTTTATTGGGGAAGAACCCATCACAGTAGCTTGCTGCTGGGGTTCTTCACGTGTCGCTTAGGCGTTGCATTACTGCCTTTGCTGGCGCACCCCTCCAATTTTAGTCAAAGCCTTTCTATTTAAACTTTGAGGATTAAAATAATGCCTTGAACATGAATACTTAAAACAACAAATGGCAATCTTAATCTGTTTGAGAACCGAAAAGAAAATGAGGGTAGATAGCACTAAAAAGGTTAATATCGGAAAGAAGAAGGCATTCATAAAGGTGGGCGCACTTTTAGTTATTAGTAGTTTTATTATCCCAGCTTATGCGGCTTTGCTCTATGTATATCTTATCAGTCTGCAGAAAAATCTTGGTTGAAGGCAATGGCTAAGAAAAACTTTTCTAGTATCTATTTTGGCTATATTGTACTGAAAAACTTTTCTATGTATATCATATCTAGATCAATTATCGATGCAACTCATGATTTCACGATATTTTGCATATGATTACTTACTATTTTACTATAAAAAGAAACAAGAATTTACAGACTTCCATCTTAACTATATAAAGTTCAAAAGTCAAAACCTTCATGTTGAAATGTCACATTTTGTGCTAATAACACGCAAACAAAGATTAGGGTTATTTTCTATTTCATCGATGGCTGTTTCCTGTTGCATTGCTGGGTCCGAATCTTCAAATCTCTTGTTCTAGCAGAGGTCATCTACATTTGACATTGTTAATACATCATTTGTCCTAATAAATGATAAAGAAGTTCCATAACAATGATAGAAATAACTCTGAAAGTTACTCTGGGATACGACCCTCTTTGGAACAACTCTGAAAGTTAAGATCGAACCTACAATTGGTGATGTGCTAGCTTCAGTTAAGAGAAAATAGCATTTGAAATATCATATCAATTGCTAAGGTTATGATAAAGTATAGGTTCTCGTACGTGACTTGAGACCTGTGATATTGAGAATATTCTTTGCAACAGTTGAACAAGACTTGTCATGTTTGTTGGATTGAGATTGAAAGTTACATTTGAAGATCAAAATCTTCAATACTGTTGGTATAAAGTTGCAAAAATCTTTTTCACTACCAGATGGTAAGTTTTACAGACGTGAATTAGACACTCAAAAGGACAATCCCACATCGGCTGAGTGAAGGATATAAAAGTGAAGAGACCTCCTATAAAAACCAAGGCCTATGGAGATTCAAAGCATACCTTTCTCGGCCTTTTGGCTAAGATCAAGTGTAGTATCTGTTCTTATCAGTTTAATATCTGATATGTGAGCCATCGGCTTACTCGATATTAATCTTATTTTTTATTGGGAAAGACCCACCAAAATAGCTTGCTATTGGGTCTTTGCGAGTCGCTTAGGCGTTGCACTACTGCCTTTGCCCGGCTCACCCCTCCAATTCTAGTTTGAAATTTGATCTTGCTTTCTTACTCTGGCAGTAAAATTTTGTTTCTGTTTTAACTAACTTCTAAAGTGTCCTTTGAAACTTTATCTGCTCCTTCATTATCAAAATCGAGCACGAACACTCCCATGATCATGATCAAAATTGAGCAGATTAAGCATATGTCAGAAACTAACTTATTCCTTATGAAAATCTTAGCGTAAACTTGATTACACTCACGTGGAAGATCATTTTCTCTGAAAAAACAAATTCTAATACTTGTTGACCATAATGCAATATTGTAGGATGAAGTTAAACCATGTTGCAAAAAAAAGTCAAGTTTCTAAAACACCTAAATGAAACCAAACATGTATCTAACAAGATTATTTTGTTAATCTTAAATCCATTTTATGATGTTAAAAAGAAAAGAGACATAAGAAAAGATATAGATCATCATGCAATGGTTCGACTTTGAGGCGAACCATGCCTAAACGAAGCTGGAATGACGAAAACAAGATCAGATTTCAAAACAGCTAGATTTACATGGCAAAAATTTCAACATGTTAAAAAATGATATTCAACGTTCAACGGATTTAGAATCAATATTCGTACATGGAAATTTAAACTAATGGCATACTATAACATTTTTCAATCAGTATAACAAAAAAGAAAAACCATACTAGCTAGTAGCTAGTCAAGTAAAAAATCACATGATCACAAATAAATAAGGAATTGAATAGTGGTATCTGTATCTAACTCTAAGCAACATAGTCGTTTTTAGGTGAGTTAAGAGGAAACAAAACTAATAGTTGAGGTTGTGATCCATTAATCGGACTCGGGTGCAAGTAATATCCCTTTTCAGCAATGGCTCTCTCTTCTTCCTCCATCGGAGTCCCGGGGCTCCTTCTTCCACAACCATCTAACGTGGACACTGGCGACCCCATCACCGTCTCTTTATCATACCCCATCAGCCTCCCCTCTCTTGTTGCAGGCCGTGCTAGATTGATCTCTAGCTTCTTACCACTTTTCCTTCGTTCATGAAGCTTATAGCTGGATCTCTGGTGACCAACTTTGGAAATGCTAGGTTTTCTTACGAGCTTGTGCGTTGAAGTAGAGGCTTGTACATGTGGATGTGTATGTGCTCCGGTGAGTAACTGGACGACGGCTCGGAAGTTAGAAGGGTCGGCTTCGACAAAGGTGGTGGAGAGTTTAGGGTTCGGGTTGGACCCTTCATTGTTGTCCTTAAATGAAGAAGCCATGAAAATGAAAAAATGTTGTGTTGATATATATATAAGAAAGCTACAAAGTAACAAACTACACGTATAGATGAAAAACGGTTCGGGTTTTAGTATGATCATTTTATTCTTTCTTGTACGTTACTAGTAGCTAGTATATATATTTAGCAAGTCAAGTAGCTAGAATCATGTTCAAACCACAGTTTCTTCATAGGGTTTTTGGTCAACATATCAAAAGATTTCAAGTTAAAGTTCAAAAGGTTTGACTTCAAATTCAACAAATTTCTTGATCAAATTTTAATTGCAAATATGCTAGTCAATGTAACTGGTATTCAAGTATTGAATTATGAATGTTGTAATCCAGGTATGGAAAGTGAAATTTCAACAATGTTGCTGGCAAAAAAGGCTAGTGGCGTAATTTATTGCTCGTTTACCTGTATTTCAGCGTAAATCGAAATTGACAGTTTTATGTGATCCAAATAAATCTCCTCCGTCCGTATCGATTTGTCCACTTTCAATTTTTGGGTGCTTTCATTTCTAACTTTGACCTTAAATATTTTTAATTGTGTTATATAATACTTGATACAAAATATATGAATTGATTGAGTTTTAAATGTATTTTTTATTGGTATAATTTTTATTAAATATTATATAACACAAATAAAATATTTAAGGTCAAAATTAAGAAAGAAATCTTAAAAAGTCAACAAAGACAATTAATATGGGATGTATAAGAATATATAACTGCTTTGCAAAATAATACTCTCCGTTTTAAAATGTAAGTCAATTTTTTATTTTTTAAAGTATTTTTTTTCGACTTTGACCTTAATTATTATTTTTCGTGTTATATAATACTTGATAAAAAATATACCATTGAAAATACATTTATAACACAAATCCATTTATATATTTTGCATCAAAGATTATATAATACGAAAAAAATAAATAAGGTTAAAGTTGGAACAAAAAGACTTTAAAAAAGTTTAATAAACTTATATTTTAAGACGGAGGGAGTAGCTAGTTAATCTAATTAGAGCGTTGCTTTATATTTTTTCTACTTAATCTTATAACTTATCATTCACCCATACATATCATACGTCATGCCACATGACTAAATGTCTTAGTCGAGAGGAAAATAGCCACATATAGTAAAAAGATATATCATTCTCGGTATAAAGATGCTTCACGACATGGACATTGGATGTGAGGTCAGTTGTTTTGGCAAAAGTGCCAAACCTGAATGGTAATGAGCATACGTGTCAAGTTTATAGTTTTGGATGGTGTTTAGAATGAGGTTTGGTTGGATTGCTTTTGCTTGTATTGAAACACTTTGTTACTTCACAGCCACGGGAGCTAGCTTGTCTTGTTGTTTAAGCCACTTAACAGCTTTTGTTTCAAAGTGCAATCATACGTACTCTTTGAAATTTGATGCCACTACAATGATGTAAGAGAAGACAAAAGCATATGGAAAGGTGTAGAAAGAGGTTAAAGCGTATGATAAGGGTTGAGTTATTAATCACGTTTGATTATTAGACACCCCCCTTTTTTTTTTTTTTTTTTATTTTTATAATTTTGTTTATATCAAAACGCTATAAATCGAAAACGCGGGAATAAATATAAAGTTTAATAAATAAAACGCTTAAAACCGCCAAATCTGAACAAACTCGATAAAAGCGTGTTGTCTTTGGAAAAAGCGGGAGACGAAGGGGACAAAGGTGGCGTTAGGGGTAGGGGGTTCTGATAGTATAACCCGATGATAAACCAAATATAGAGTTTTGTGCAAATTGATTTTCACATTTGCATTTTTTATTATTATTGTTGACGATGTGTCTGAAAGACACTTGCCGAAAGACAAATACTTTACGTGTCTGAAAGACACTGGTTCAAAAGAATACTGACTGGACGGTGATTTACTCTTTTGTTCAAAAGATCTTTTTATTTAGCAGTTTGAACCAAGGATCGTACGTGAGCCGCGTAAGTTGTATATTTTGGGATATTGTCCTCCCGTAAACATGATGCCTAGCACCTAGGTCAAGTATAGCTCGACTCACCAATTCCTTATGTTGTCAGGTACAATAGCTGAAGTAGTATAAATACCTCAACCTCGTTCAATGCTTAACCAACTCATCTACTACGCATTTACTCTCACATTTATTATTCAACCTTCCGACTTAAGAGTATATTTACTCTCACGCCGGATTTTCGTTTTGCGGTCACTTCCAGAACGAGGCTAACACGTTTCTTTCATTTGTGTTAGGTGCTTGAAGGACGTTGCTAACTAAGTCCGAAGAAACCTACACACGCTTAACCTGAGGAACGATTATTTACAACATTACATTATATATTTTGTTATAAACTTTGCTTTAACTGCATTAACATTAGTGTGTGCAAATCAAAAAATAATTTGTACAAATCACTTGCCTTTTTAAATATATCATATCATGTTAGCTTTTCCGTTTTAAATTATATATTAATTTTCAAATTATATACAATTTAAAAAAAAAGTAAAGACAATTACATGATATATATCAATAAACTATTTACTTTAACCTTTTTAAAAGGAACAAATTGATTGATTGAAATTTGAAAGTTCCCACATATTTGAATCAAATTAAAATAGATACGTGGACGGTAAATATAAATGATATTTGGTGTAACAAAATGTCAAAATGAATATGTTAGTCAATTTGAAAATGACTTTCATTATCTTGTTTTGAATTCAAGAAAGTGATGGGCATAGTTTTTCTTTTGGTGATCCGATTAGTTTAAAATTTATAATTTTGATATTTTTCTTTTTTATTGTGTCAATGTTATTTAGTTTCATTTTTAAATTTGTTACTTTATGGAAGATAAGGAATGGGCCTGGGATTAAAAGATTCGTGTGGAGTGTTATTTATTTAGGATTTGTTTTATCCTGTAATGACCAATTGGGTGTCTTGAATTAGTTATTCACAGGCACGCATCTCTAGGGATAGAATCGTGGCTTGTCACTTTTAACTTTTACCCCATAAAACAAAACAAGAAAGTTACAAGAACTAATCTTTACCTTATCATCTTTATTAGCTCAATCCAAAATGACAATGTGTATATGATATACATCGTGTCTCTCTTTATTGCAATTAATGAGCATATAAACAGGCCTCTAAACATTTGAATGCTTACTTGCCTTTTGCTTTCAAAATGCTTTAAATATACCTGCCAAAGTCTTACAAACAAACTCAAAAATGATATGTTAACTCTAACTTGACCCATGCGTTTATGTACTACGTTTGAAAGAAAAAGAAAAATGTAAACGATAACATCCTAATATTATATCTTAAGCTAATCAAAGATAATAAAAATCACAAACACAACTACGACTAGTTTATATTATGTTAATTGTCATGTAATCCAGATCTAACTTTTAGATTGAGTTTATACATTAAATTATTTCTATAAAGGATAAGTTATTGGTAATTTTAAAATGATTGTAATATTCGTGTAATCTTTACTTTTATTTATTTATATATTTTTATTATCAAACTGCTGAAACTAAAATCTAAAAGACAGAACATAAAAATACAGAGCAAAAATCATAAAAAAGCTGTCTTTGTCGTGTTAATAAAGTCGTGGAAACCGTCGTAAAATACGAAACATAAAATATAAAATTTTAAGTCAAAAAGTAGAAAGATAAAAATACGAAATAAAAGGTACTAATACTGTTACTATTTCTATAAACTTTGTTTAACTTACTAGCTAAAATAATGAAACAACATTAAAAACACAAAGAAAGAACAAAATCCAAAACTCCACAAAGCATCTCTTCCTTAATGCCTATTACCTAAATTAACCTTAACACTCGGTTCGAGTTGAAAAGGAAGAGAAATTAAAGGAAATGGAAAGTTTTTGTTCTTGAGTCTTTTTAAAGGAGGAAAGGAACAGAAAAGGAAATAGAGAGGAAGATTTGATAAGTAAATCTTCCTCCCACTTTTACTAGGAGGAAGGAAAGGAAACTCAACCATATGTCATGAAAGACTAATATACCCTTTTAAAACATTTGACATTAATAATTAAAGGCGTATATGTAATTTGACAAAGTTATTTTCCTTTTCCTTTCACTCAAGAACGTGATTATGATTACTTTCCTTTTCCTTTCCTCCATCTCGTTAACATAACAACTAACATTTACTTTCTCTTCCATTTCTTTTCCTTTCCTATTCTTTACCATTTCTTCCCTAAAAACTCAAGCGGGCGTAAAACATAATCTAACCAAACTACTTCAACTCATTTCCTTAAACAACACTTGAAGAAACCCTAGAATCCAATATTTACCATTTACCCCTTCCACTTATATAAATAAACACACACACGAACACACTCTTTGTCTCACCACCTTATCATCACTTCACTCACTCACTTTTCGTGTCTCTAATATTTCAGTTAATGAACATATAAACAGGCTCTAAACATTTGAATTGATATTCCTTCACCTAAATATTGGAAGGTTTTTCTACGTATGATTGAGCGCGTATTAGCATAAAAAGGCGGGGACCGCAAAGGACGTCCGGACCCACAAAAATACACTTTTAAATAAAGATGCGGGTGCTGACGCCCTTTTTCGAGGCCCGCCATTCCTTATGCATGCTAATTACGTATCTTGGCGAATGCTTTCAATTGCCTTTTGCTTTCAAAATGCTTTGAAGTTTGAACATACTACCTGCCAAATGTGTTACAAACAAACTCAAAAATGATATGTTAACTTTAATGCATTAATGTACTACGTTTGAAAGAAAAAGAAAAAATGTAGACGATAACATTCTAATATTATATCTTAAGTTTATCCAATATAAAAAAAAATCACAAATACAACTACTAGTTTCTATTATGTTAGTTTGTCATGTAAGCCAGATCTAACTTTTTAGATTGAGTTTATACATTAAATCATTTCTATAAAGGATAAGTTATTGGTAGCTCTAAAATGATTGTAATATCCACGTAGTTTTTTTTATATTTATTTATTTATTTTATAATTTTGTTTTATTATAAAACTGTAAAACTACAAATACGAAGCATATAATATAAAGTTTAAACAAGTCAAAAATAGTAAAACATACAAAATACAGAGCAAAGAACCATAAAAAATTATCTTGTCATGTTAATAAAGTTGGTAAAACTACAATACAATATCTTGTCATGTCAATAAAATAAGTAAAAAGAGGGGATGTGAAGAGTAAATGGATACCAATACTCTTACCATTTCTATAAACTTTGTTTATCTGACGGGTGATCCTGCGAGTTCTTTATGAAATCTTAGTGGACTTATTATATATTTTTTAATAAATGTATATATGTACTTACCTATCGGTCTTTAAAAGTTCAATTCTATTACATTGTTAGTCGCGAAGGACCAAGTTTTGCGAACATTTAAACTTTAAGGAATAGTTTCAAACTATTATCTAAAGTTTGCTTTTCATACTTGATTTTTTTTTTTTTTTAGTGTTTTTTAAATCATGCGCTAAAGTCATGAGTTAAGACATCATAAATCTGGCTTGGCAAAAAAAAAGACATGAGGATCCATATAAAAGTACAGCATAAATGTCTTTCACGTGTGCTCAGTGTTTCCTTTATGATAATCTTAACTTGTGAATTCTAAACACAAGTTAGAAAAATCATTGTTTTATGTAACACTCTTGCTACAATGCTCGACACTATTCATACCCCACTTTCAATATATAATATAACTAGCTAAAATAACTAAAACAACATTAAAAAACACAAAGAAAGAACAAAATCTAAAACTCTCACAAAGCACCAGTTCCTTAATGCCTATTACCTAAATTAACCTTAGAACACAATCTAACCAAACTACTTCAACTCAGTTCCTTAAAAAAACACTTGAAGAAACCCTAACATCCCATATTTACCATTTACCCCCTTCCACTTATATAAATAAACACACACTCTTTGTCTCACCACCTTATCATCATCACTTCACTCACTCTTTGCACCACCTTAAACAATGACGTCAGCATTGCTGTCAGATCTAGCAACTGAGATAATAATCCCAGTGTGTGCAGTTATTGGCATTGTGTTTTCATTGGTTCAATGGTTTTTGGTGTCAAGAGTCAAGATGACACCTGGACCTCCTTTAAATAGTAGTAGCAGTCATAATAAAAATGGAGGAGGGTTTAATGACTCTTTGATTGAGGAAGAAGAAGGTGTTAATGATCATAATGTTGTTGTTAAGTGTGCTGACATTCAAAATGCCATTTCTGAAGGTAGTTTTTTTTTTTTTTTTTTTTTTTTTTTAATTTAATTTTATTATTATTATTTTTTGGTTGTGTTTTTGATGTTGAGATCTGTTGAAAATGATGGTTGGAAATGTTGATAGTGTAGGGTGGATGTTTGTTTTGGCTTATATAGCTGGCTTATGGCTTATGGCTTATTTGGTTATGGGCTTATGTTTTCATAACCTCACTTTTTGTGGCTTATTTTGAATCTTATATAAGCTTATTATGACATAATAAGCTTATATGAGCTGAAAAGTTTCAAAATAAGCCACAAAAAGTGAGCTTATGAAACATAAGCCCATACCCAAATAAGCCATAAGCTAGCTAATATAAGCCGAAACAAACACCCCCTTAAAATAATGGAAAAATTTGCGAGATTGTTTTTTTGGGTTAAGAGTAGAGTGATATAGGTTATAAGCTAAAAAAGTGAGCTTATTGGTTTTTTTATATGGTAATAAGCGAATAAGGGCGTAAATAAGCTAGTAATTCAAAACAAACTTATGTAGAGATGTTGATAGTTTGTTTTGTTATGTGCCCATCTTGATAATGATGGGTGAAAATGATGGATGGAAATGTTGATAGTTTAAAAGGGTGTGTTTGGATTAGTATCTTTTGGTGGCTTATTGGTTTATATTTGGTGTTTCTTTTAGCTTTTTTTCATTGGTTCTTTTTTTGTCACTTGTGAAACTGAAAAATATTTATAGGGTGTGTTTGGATAACTTGATAAGGGTACGGGTGGGTGTTTGAATTAGCTTTTTCTATTAGCTTACCCACTTATTAAAGTCGAGTAAGTCATTATTTTTGCTAAAAATAGTGGCTTTATATGTCTTTAATAAGCCAATAAGCCATAAAATAAGCTATTTTAAACACCTTTTTCAAGATTAAAGAAATGATTTATTGGTTTAACTATTAAGAAAGAAAAATTTTTGAGCTTTTTGGAACAGCTTAAATAAACTAATCCGAACACTTTCTCTAAGTTCATTTAAGTGTGCTTTCATTTTGTTTTTTTAATGATAGATCTACTGATATATCTCTATAGTAGATCAAGCTACTGCCTTTAAGGATATTTAATTAGAATATAACTGCTTAGGGCCTTTTGATTATATAAGAGATGTTTGACTGTTGAGTTGTGGAAGTGATAAAATGATACGCCGACTGACTTAGACTTTGTAAATTTGGGCCAAAACTATAAAAACGCAAAACTGAACCCAAACAGAGTTATAGCAAAAAACCAGTTCGTTTAGTAAGTCTATTTAAAATATTTGTTATAGTGAAAGAGTAGGCTTAAATCACAAGCTTAGAGTTTGAGTTTCTTGAACACCCCTATCTTGAGTGTTTGATATATTCTGATCTTTAAAGGTATAACATGTCAAAACCTCTAACTAATCAAATAAGCAGATTTGGTTTAGTACTTTAGTTGTAGCTACTTCTAAATTGGTTCCCAAAGACTAATAACTGATTATAGGCAACTTGAAAAGTTATTGGTGGCATTTTGCTATTTGTGCTAACTTATAATTTGTTTCTGCTTCGTTTCCAAACAGGTGCAACGTCCTTTTTGTTCACCGAGTATCAGTACGTCGGTATTTTCATGGTTGTTTTTGCAATCTTGATCTTTCTGTTTCTTGGTTCCGTCAAGGGATTCAGCACCCAGAGCCAACAATGTACGTACGATGTTCACAGCATGTGCAAACCTGCACTCGCCACTGCTTTATTCAGCACCATATCCTTCTTACTCGGTGCCATTACCTCTGTCCTCTCGGGTTTCCTCGGGATGAAGATAGCTACCTACGCAAATGCAAGAACAACACTTGAAGCAAGAAAGAGTGTCGGAAAAGCTTTTATCGTTGCATTCAGATCCGGTGCTGTCATGGGTTTTCTCCTTGCTGCAAACGGTCTTTTGGTTCTATACATCACAATCAATCTTTTCCAGATGTATTATGGTGATGACTGGGAAGGCCTTTTTGAGGCAATAACTGGTTACGGTCTCGGTGGATCTTCAATGGCCCTGTTTGGTAGAGTTGGTGGTGGTATTTACACCAAAGCCGCTGATGTCGGTGCTGACCTTGTTGGCAAGGTCGAAAGGAACATTCCAGAAGACGATCCTAGAAATCCTGCTGTAAGTTATCGCAAGACCGTTAAGGGCGTGTTTGTGATTGCTTATTTAAATGCTTGTTTGCTTATTATCTAAGCAGATACACAGTTTTGAGTGTTTGGATCAAAATGCTTATTTGCTTTTGTTATTGCAAATAACCACTTAAAATTAAGCAATCCCAAACACCCCGGTATTCAAGTTTTCTTGTTTTTTGTGTCTTTAATTGTATATCCTCGTTTTCAGGTGATTGCTGACAATGTCGGGGATAATGTTGGTGACATTGCTGGTATGGGATCTGATCTTTTCGGTTCTTATGCGGAGTCATCTTGTGCTGCACTCGTTGTTGCTTCCATCTCTTCGTTTGGGATCAACCACGAGTTCACTGCTATGTGCTACCCGTTGCTTGTGAGCTCCGTTGGAATTATTGTTTGTTTGATAACGACACTTTTCGCTACTGATTTCTTCGAAATCAAGGCTGTTAAAGATATCGAGCCAGCACTAAAGAATCAGCTCATTATATCTACCGTTCTTATGACCGTTGGAGTTGCAATTGTTAGTTTTATCGCATTGCCTTCATCCTTCACCATTTTCAACTTCGGTGTACAGAAAGTAGTGCATAACTGGTATAACCAAATTTTACTTTATATTTTTGCAAGATATAGTTAATTAACTCAAAGAAAGAAAACTTAAAGACAGTTTATTTGCAGGCAACTTTTCTTGTGCGTGTGTGTCGGTCTATGGGCTGGTCTCATCATTGGTTTCGTGACCGAGTATTACACCAGCAATGCATACAGGTATGTAGTATGTTGTGCTATAGCTAATGTGTCGTGACTCATTATCCAAATTGATTCAGTATTAATTCCCTTTTTCTATTATTTTTATTGTGCAGCCCGGTGCAAGATGTTGCTGATTCGTGCAGAACTGGAGCTGCAACAAATGTTATTTTCGGCCTTGCTTTGGGATACAAATCGGTCATTATTCCTATTTTTGCAATAGCAGTCAGCATCTTTGTGAGCTTCACCTTTGCTGCTATGTACGGTGTTGCAGTTGCTGCTCTTGGAATGCTTAGTACTATCGCCACTGGACTGGCTATAGACGCCACGGTCCAATCAGTGACAACGCTGGAGGCATA